>OX467710.1:57792639-58992639 GCA_950111635.1 Agelastica alni | reverse complement strand
GCCTTTCTTCAAAACAATGTTGATCTGATCGAGATATGTTCTCCGAGGTCGACCTTTACCGATATGCCCATTCACACTCGCCTTATAAATTTGTTTCGTCAATCTTTCTTCATCCATCCATCTAAGCATTCCTTTATCTATCTTTGTAACCACACACCACAGCTTTCTCTTATCTCACTATTCTTTACTTTATCCAACCGAGTCACTCTGGCTATACTTCTCAGACTACTTATCTTCGCAGCATTAATCCTATTTTCATGCTTCTTCTGCCAAACCCAACATTTACTAACATACATAAGTGTAGGAACCAACACACCTCTATGCACAACCAGACGTGCTCTTTTTACACTTTCTGTCTATTCACGAAGCAAGTGCCCCATTCATTTGTTATCCTGCCAACACCCTTCGCTCAATGTCACTGTCATACTTTCCATCTCTTGTAAACTTTGAACCCAAGCACACAAATTCATTTACTTGTTCCACTCTTTCTCCCTCAATCGAAACTCCACAGTTTGTCATGCTTTCTTCTATTTCAAAAACCAGTACTTTTATTTTTACTAACATTTATTTTCATTCCTTTGATTTTCAGGGCATCATGCATAACATTAACCATCGCCTGCAACTCCTCTTTAGATGACGCTAATATGACTTGATCATCGGCGTAAAGAAGGCATTTGATTTAAATAACCGGTTAATGATAATATAATATGTAGCACCTGAGTTGCCTAAAAAATTTTGCTGCAAATATTTTTTAATAAATTTTTGGAAAAAGTTTCCTATCGCACCTAGCGAGGGGCTAGTCAGCACAAACTGTGCTTAACAAGATTTCCAAGAATGTCAAAATGCGTTAGTCGCTATCTTTCTTCCTCTACACTTACTGCCTGCAGATAGAGGGGGAGAGAGAAAGTGTAATCCAACTGAAGCAATAATAAAACGTCATTTGAATTTGAATAATTGTCAGGGATAATTTATATAACTTGATTGGTTTGTATAATCTAATTAAAAAAAATAAAAATATATTGTTTTGGTATTCTTGATCCTTTGACATCTACAAGTAGACAGTAACGTTTATTGGTTATAAAAACGTAAACAGCTAAAAATAGGTCTTGAGAGGTGATTGGAGTTTAAAAAAGTAATTTGAATTAGTGTATAACAATAAGCGGTAAGTTAATAATATTGTTACGATTCGGTCTCTGTCGACCTTGAGGCGACAGCGCGCCGACCACAACGAGCAGAAAAATGCATGGTAGCCGCAGGCAAAATAATAGACGACACTGGATGATTCTCGAAAAAAAAGGTCCAATAGTTTCGAAAAGTGTCGATTTGTCGACAACATTGGTTTGCAGATATATGACCGGAATCATAGATCGAGGTTTTTACGTTTAGCTTGAAGTCAAGTATTTGAAGTAAATATAAAGTGTTATACAGTTGTGAATTTCTAAGTGATTTGTAAAATAAAATTTATTGTGTGGAAATATTATAATAAAAATTGTTTAGTGATTGTACTGAGAGTTTGGAATTACCGAACCCAAGAAGTAAATATCGTAACATTGGTGTCAGGAAGTTAGGATTTTTGCGACAAAAGATTTATGGTGAATACAAGAAATACGTTATGCGACGCCATAAAGGACGTTCTAAAATTAATGAAAAATCAATTTAAACAGTTAAAAACATGACGACAAGCAGAAAAATTAAAAGAAGAAAAACACCGTTTGGAGAAAGAAAAACGACGACAAGAAGAAAAATTGGAAGAAGAAAAACGCCGTTAGAAGAAAAAAAACGACGACAAGAAGACCTAGAGAAAATTTTAGAGGAACAAAAGAACCAAAAAGAAGAACAAATAAAAGAAAGAGAAGAACAAAAAAAACTTCTAGAACAAGAACTAAAAAAAACAGAAGAATAAATTGTTGAATTAAAAGAAGAGAAGATGTCAAGAAAATTAACAAAGAGTTAAAAGAGAAAGTAAACATGGTACGAAATGAAGTAAAAGATATCAAGCAAAAAGTCGACATTGTTCTCTAGAAGGAAATAGTCACAGAACGAAATGAAGAATGAGATCGATGTTGTTCTCAAGAGGGAAGTGGACACAATTTAAAAGGACGTACAAAGCCAGATTGCCTTACTTTAAATTCAAGATCGTCGTGACAAGGTTGCCACATTGGGAATTTCAGTAAAACCAATAACTTTCGATGGACAATCATCCTGGTCTATGTATCGCAGACAGTTCGAAGCTGAAGCCTCGTCTAATGGGCTATTGCACTCATAGTGGACTTAATAGGACAAGCTTTGTGAATTCTGCAGACAATTCCTGCCGACCAACAAAGCAAATATGAAGATACAGTGGCCGCACTTGAGTTAAGGTATGACAATCAACAAAGAGAACAGCTATACCGGACGCAAATAAAAACACGGGTGCAGAGATCTGGTGAAAGCCTGCAGGAGTTCGAAGCAGATGTCAGAAGGCTGATCCAGTTAGCGTACCCAAGGCACCGCAAGACTTTAGGGAGCAACTGGCTCAGACCAGAGATTCAAAAGACTCTTCGACAGACGAACTTTAATAGAAGTGGTGAAGCTTTGGTACAATCCTTGGAAGTAGAGGCGGCCTTTAACACTTCAAGGCCAAAAGTTTAAGCAGTATCGTTAGAGGAATCAATTCAAAAAAACGATGCAGTCACTGGCCCCCTCGCAAACATTTTGGAGAAGATCAAGTCCATGATAAATGGGTCTGGGCAACCAGCGAAAACGAACCTGTTACTGGTGTGGAATAACTGGACACTTCATAAAAGATTGCAGAGTAAGAATACCACGACGATCAAACTCACCTGCAATAACATTGGAGATCAATTGGAGATTGGTGATCAAGTCCATGATAAATAATATAGCCAACCAGCAGAAACTAATCTGTTACCGGTGTAAAAATATAGGACATTTCAATAAAGATTAAAGAGTGAGAATACCACCACGATTAATCGTACACAAACACGTTTCCTTTTACCTACGAGGACCTTATCTAGTGAGTTTTTTGAAAGATATCAGGAAAAACGAGCCTCAGCTCAGACAGAACAAGGTATTCCTGTAAGAGTTGCTAATCTGTATCCCAAAAGACATTAATCGTTGGATAAATATAACGCATCTAAAGGACTCATTTAATCCGAAGGTGACATCTTCAGACCAACAACAACAAGACGAACCAGTTTGGTACAACATAGTGTTGATACTGGCCAAGCTCACCTGATTTGACAACCACCAAGACGACTGCCATTTGCTTAACAAGCGAGACTGATACCTGATAATAAATGGATAGCAGCCCATCTAAGACAAGATCAAGAGAGTGATCCAATATTGCGGACTTTCTACGTTGGAAGAAAAGTGAAGCAGAGAGATCTACTTGGAAGGACATCTCCGATCGGACACCTACATTCAAAATCATGTGTGCAAATGTATTGTAGAGAATGGATAACTGAAACGAGTTTGAGAGTCGGCCGATGACAAGAAAACATTTTTCCAACTGGTTGTGCCCAAGACAAGGAGTAATAAAGTCTTAGAGGAGATCCATGGAGGAAAATCGGTGGTTATCAAGAAGTTAATAAAACTCTGTATAAAATAAGACAGAGGTTCTATTGGGTCCAATGTCGCGACGACGTAGAAATTTGGTGCAGAATATTGTTTGTGAAGCGAGCAAAGGTCCTAAAACAAGATCTAGAGACAAAATGAAACAGTACAACGTAGAAGCTTCTTTTAAAATAATTGCCATCGACGTAGCTCGGCCATTTCCAATGACAAATGACGGCAACAAATACATACTGGTTGCGATGTATTATTTTAGTAAGTAGTAAGAAGCATATCTTCAGAAACTTTTTTACAATTTCAAAAGTAAAGTTATTTCGTTTAAAAAAGACAAGAACTTCCATTCCACAAAAACTAACACTTACTGTGGGAGCAAACGAGTTGCACTTCTCCACAACAATTGATCAATTAATTTTCTGTGTTCAAAAACAAATCATAATTATAAAACAAAGCAAGAATAATATTAGTATTGTGAGGCGAGCAACATAGGTATAAACAGTTAAAAAAAAATTACTGAATATTACTTTTAATACAAAAATAACAAAAAAATACAAAAATTACAAGTTAATCATAACTAATAGCTGTTATATACAAAAGAAAAACTGGAGTGTAAATATAAGAAAATAAAAAGAAAATTAACAAAAAAAACAAAGAAAAGATACAATATTAATCCTCATGCAAATTTAATATTACTTAACTTTTTAATCTTGTTATTGAACTGTTTATTGTTATTTCCAAAATGGTGTTCATGCAGTATTCATGGTTACTGGAACGCCATAGATCATGAAATTTCTAGATCTTCAGATGCGATCATATGATTCTTGGTTTTTATTTGATGTTCTTGATTTTGCGTTCACGTTTTATTTTTTTCATTGAGCATGTCTATTTTCTTATCATACTTTTTTGCAATCACATCCATAATTACGTTAGAAAGGAGTGCTATAAACTCGCCAGATGCTACAAGTTTATTGACTATAGCTTTGATGGTTGTGTGCAGTTCATCCTCTCCCTTATTCCCTTTAGTTTTCAATATAATGAAATAATACTTTACTTGCAACTTCTTGCTAGTACGTTTAGCCTAGAGTTGAAATGTAACCATAAACTTATAATATAACACTTACTTTTATGGCAAGACTTTTAATTTGTAATAACATTTTTTTACTAGTTTATATGCATTTACTGAGGAGCTACGCTAGAACATGTCTACTCTCGATGGAACATCGACACATTCTTATTATTATTATAAATCAATGCAGCAAGTGTTTATTGCTATATGCTCATAATAAAAAAACACCTGCACATTATTTAAAAGAGCATCGGTAAAAATTAAAAAAATACCTAAATAGATTAAACATTTATACGCGAAATATTTATAAAAAAAAAAAAGTCAAAAAAAAATTATGTACAGAATGTTAAAAACAATGGTTGCCCCTCAATTTGCCGTAATCTCTAGGTTGCCAGGTGTAAATAGAAATGTGATAGTTAATATATATAATTAATTATTAAATTCATTAATAAAATAACTATTTAATTCATTTATTAATTATTTAATAAATAAATAATTATTTATTAAATTAAACTAAATTTATTGATTATTATCCATTCTAGATCAAATTTGCATTAATTGTACTCAAACAGCATCGGAATTGGGTCCCAGTTCATGCATTGCTTTACCAGCATTTCATGCGTTTACTCGCTCAAACAAGACCTTTCAAAAAGTTTTTGCGTTGTTGACCGATGTGAGTGACGTATTTGTTTAGAAAAAATTAAAATCGTGCAAAAATTTACTGCTCTAATGTATGTAATGGATTCAGATCTGCTTGAAGTCGTGAAACAGAAAATGTTGCGGACCACTTTTGTTAATTCAACGTCGTTCATTGATGACACGGCGCCAATGGAAATTAAGGATGTTTGGAATGTATCAAAGGAAGAAACTTTCAAAGATACATTCCAAATATCTTTGACTCCCATTGGCGTCGGGTCACCAATGAACCACGTTAAATTTACGAAAATGAAACTTCCGTTAGGTATAAATTGTAGCTCTGATGATTCTCATAAATTTAAAACAAGTTCAGAAGGAAACTATAAATGATTAGTGATTTAAGCGTTTATCGTGATTTTTATAAATGTAATTAAGCCGAATTTATTTATTGTAAAATAAAACATAAATGTTATTTAATTCTGGTTCATGTCCTTTTCAATTATTTTTCGGGTTTAGGACAAAAAAACAACAAACTTCTTGCTCTTCTTAAATCGCCAACGTTTCGATCTTTATTTTGGAAATTTCTTGAGGCTACACATACGGAAAAAAAAATTTTACGGGTTGCACTCTGGGAGTGCCGGCAGAAGTGAAAACTTAAGTATTAACGCGCGTGAAAATATTATTTTTAATCTGAAAAATATTGTCTCCAGATTTCCATAGTTTATGAATAATGCATTATTTTTATTAACGCTTTATTATAAATCATATATTAAACATCAGTACCAGATTTAAATGTTTTCGATTTCTTTCTTCCGCTTTTTGCTTGATCTTCTTTCAATATGGCGCTTTTCTTCCTACCTCGACTTTTTCGTTTTCGGCTACCTCGTTTTCGGTTTTGTCGCTTTTGGCTACGTCATCTACGGCTTCTGCTTCTATTTTTTCTTCGTCTTCGAGCCTCCGTTATCGGCAAACCAAAACCTAATTTAAACCTTCCTCCGTTCTCTTTGATCAAACCAGCTTTCAGTCCAGTTTTTAATGCTTTTTTAACACAAATTGATGCATTTTTTAACGGCTTCTTGCACTGATAAATTATTTGATATAAATTTTTGGGGAGAACCATTAGGGTCATTAAGACACGCTATGGTGTCCGTAACATCTGCTAAAAACGACACCTCTCCTTGGACCATTTTAATGCAGCAAAAGCAGAACTTAATCAATAAACTAATGAAAAGCACTTAAATTTTGAATTTAGCTACTAAATTAATTTGTCAAAATGACATAAAAAATGTACTTGAATTTGTCAGTTTGTTGAATAAGGTTGCCAAGTTACCAGTCAAGAAAAGTCGCATTTTATATTGCTCCAGTGAAATACATCCGTCGATCAGGCCACGTGTCCTGACGCGAGTTTAACATTTTTTACCCATTACAAAAAAATTTCACAGCGTGCCATAAGAAGTTATCACTTTAAAAAAATTCTATAATGGGTAAAATTCATAAACATCATTAGTGGACTTATTCCTATTACGTTTAACAATTGACTATTTATGCATAAGATATTAATAAAAAGCAATTTCAAAGTCAGTTTGGTCTTTTTCTTACGATGCCTTACAGGGTTCCTGCGTTGGCGACCGTCCATCAGATGTTTCTATTTATTGCAGCTATTTGCAGTACTTGGAAGTTATGTTTGCCTGTCCACTGTCGGATGTTTCGTAGCCAGGTTTAGTTTTTTCTACCTATTCCCCTTTTTTCACCTTCGATTTTGCCTTGAAGAATGAGGCGTTGAAAATGATAGCGCTCTCCGCGTAGGATGTGTCCCAAGTATGAAATTTTCCTTTCTTTTATACATACGAAAAGTTCCCGATCTTCTAGTTCAGCTCTTATGTGGCTCTTATGTGTTCGGTCCAAGATATTTTAAGCATTCGCCGCAAGGTCCACATTTCAAAAGCTTCAATCTTACTTATTGTTCTTACTTTTAATGTCCATGCCTCTACCCCATATAGTGGGACCGACCACACGTAGCATCTCAGCATTCTGTATCTAAGTTTAAAGTTTAAATGTCTGTCTACAAGGAATTTTCGAAGTTTTTTAAAGACTGTTCTTGCTTGTTCTATCCTGCTTCTTATCTCTTGGTCTGGGTCCCATTTTTCATTCAGCATACAACCCAGGTATTTGAACCCTGTGACTTTCTCAATAACTTCTCCATTAACATGTATTCTAGTGTTTGGGGGATTGTTTTTACTCACTACTCATTACTTTGGTTTTGTTTATGTTAATTTTCAACCCTACTCTTTCACTTGCTTTGTTAATCAGATTAAGCAGTGTCTGGAGATCATTTATATTATCTGCTAGTATCGCAGTGTCGTCTGCATATCTGATATTGTTTACGGAGATCCCGTTCATTTTAATACCTATAGGGTTCTCTGAAATTGCATCTGTGTTACCTCTGTTTATCCTGGCACAAGCACTAAAATTCTCGTAAAAAATTTTTAGCATTTCATGCTACCGCTCACCCCTTACATAGACAATGTTAACCACAATTCATTGTTCACCACTTAGTCATAGGCCTTTTTCAAGTCTACGAAAGCGCAGTAGACCTTTTTACTTTTAGCTAAGATTTTTTCGGCTATGCTTCTTAAGAGAAAAGTTTGATCCATACCCCTTCCTCTTCTAAATCCCGCTTGTTATTAAAGACATCATCATTTAAAATCTGCAAACACACGGTCATAAAACTCTTTTTTGAAACACTCTCTATTACATATATGCATACATAAAGTCAGTTACTGTATCTTAACAATAAATTTAATATTTTCGTAAAACTACAAGTTATTTTTACCGTTGTTTTCCCTTACTTATCAAATATTAATATCACAGACTTCCATCCTCTCGTAGGCTAATTAACATGATTGAAGGGTTTTGCGGGACTCGCTTACGCCAATAACCAAATTAAATTTTACAGGATCACTTACTCACGATCGCCAATATTACCTGTTTCGACATGATTGATTAGGTTTTGTGCGTTCGTAAATTGTTATCTTTCGGTTTGAAATGAACCATCGAACAACTCCAACACCGATGTTGATTGGAAGACGAAAATTAGTTTGAGAAACAACAGGAATGTCGGAATGTAATCGTACAAGGCAGTATTTTAATTATTATCAGTTATCGACTTAAATATTTTAACTTTATATAATTTTGAAGACGTTCCAGGAATTTTGTGGGAATAATTTAAAATCGTATAATAATTAACCACAAATTTAATATTGCTTATACTTTAAAGGCAATTTTAAATATAAAGTTGCAATTAATCTTAAACGTAATAATGTTTTGCTATGAGATAAATACAGGCCAAGAATTTGCATTTACATATCCCTTAATTTAAATTTACTTTTTTTTTTTACGGAAGTTATTTTAAGTTATCTATGTGTAAAAAACAACCATTTCGTTTCATCTCTCAATAGTATGTATATATGGCTTAAAACCCCTAGTGGGGTTGTGCCGATTTATAGAAGCTTTTAAGATCATCTTTTTGGGGCTGATCAGACCCTGTAATGTAATTTTAGGATTTCTTTGCTTATTTTATTCCAGAGTTTTCAGTTTCTTGCTTTTTTTTTCAACATTTACAATCCCTTTTCTCCTTAAATCCTTTTTTTCATTTGTTTTGTGACCCGATTTATTATAATACCTATTGTATCTTCAGGTCTAGCTCTTTATATATGTCCTAACCACTTAAGCCTTTGTTCTTTAATTTAATTCACTAAGTCTTTGCCTTTTAGTTCTCGTATATTAGTATCTTACATTTTAGCAGTCTTTTATTTACATGAAATCGTCATATTACTGCGAAAGGTCACCAAAAAACATTTATTGAATTTTGAGATAATTCAATTTGAAGTTTTACTTTTATTTATTAAATTAGTCTTTAAATTTTTTCACGCAAGCAATGTTTCCACGTTCTATGTATAATTAAAAATTAAAAAAAATCAGTTAGTGACTTTTGGCAACAAAATATCTAAGCCAAATGAAACTAGTTATTTATTGTTACCAGTTTTTTAATAGAAAATAAAATAATTTTAAGTAAAGGGGTAAAATAACTACAGTTTATTAACTCTCATCTGCTATTTCCTCTTCTTCTTTTTCTTCTGGTATAATATTTTTGCGGCATAGTTTTAATAGACCTTGTTTTCTAAGAACACTAATGGAAAGGGGCTTCTCATAGGCTTTTTTAATGTCTATTTTATTTGGACGACCTCGCTTGAAAACGTAAAGAGTATTGTAGGAGCCACTATGTCTATATCGAAACTTTATTATCCCTGTGCTTTTTTCTCACATTGTAAGCATTTGATCTGAAGTGAATGATACAAATAGACTCAGGCAGGAACAGGTTGATTCCATCAATAGAGATCTTAAAGCTATCGTCGAGTGGGGAACCAACAATCTTGTTCAGTTCAACGCCCAAAAAACACTTTTGTTTATTTTAAATTCATCTGTTTCCCCTTTTTGCGTTTTGATGCTGACTTTTGTTTCTTTCATTGTTGTATATATAAGCCTTCCCTCTTTAGCTGCTACTCCTAGTACCTTCAATACAAACATAAGCTCAGCCCTGTTAACTGAATCTAAAGCTTGCCAGAAGTCGATAAATAACAATTTTATCTCTGCTTTGTATTCGTATGCTTTTTTCATTATATGAATGGCTTACGACAACTGACCACAGCATATTTTAGTATCTTTTTAAACACAAAATAATTTAGGAAAAGTGTTTTAAAAACATGGATTCATTAAACATCGAATCTTCAAGCTAATTTTTATAGTAAAATTTTAATTTTATCTTCATTTTTTTTGTGAAATATCTTTATTACTACGAAGCAAATATACAAATTTACTTAAAACTATAAAAACAGTATTATTGTTGGCTAAGGGGCTGAAGTAACACATTAATTAATTAGAACGAATCGTAAATTCGTTCAACATCAATTAATCCTTTGAAAATCGGACTGTATCTGGGAATTGACTCGAGTCTTGCATTTAAAAGAAAAACGATTTAAAAATATAACAGCCAACTTGTAACTTGTAGTTTGGAGCCTTGTTGATTTTGAGGTACAAATTGGAGAATTTTTTGGCTTTTGATCTTTTTTACTGCGAATGAATCGACTTTGAGCTTAAAATTCCATGCTTGCCGAAATTAATCCTAATTTGGTTGAAATATCCTTATTTTGAAAGTTCATTGTTTTGCAAAAACAACGAAAGTTTGTAATTCACTTTTAGAATTGGAAGCTAACTGCTAGAAACAAAACATACACACGAAAAACAAACTGTCATGAACGGCGTTTGGAATGCTAATTCCAACAATTATATAATTATTATTCATAACTTTTAGTCAGATATATATATATATATATATATATATATATATATATATATATATATATATATATATATATATATATATATATATATATTTATATATATATATTTAACAATCTTTAAAACTTATCAACTCTATCAACAGTCGTTATATTCTCAGGCAAACCATTATACGGTGCGCTGAAATAAATTGCAGAAAGAATAAAATTAATCGCTGTCTAAAGTCATGCAATTTTGGCAAGTAATCACAGCATGCTCCATGCACAATAGTTATTTACAGTGCGCACAGAAATGTTTAGTCTTGAGATCTCGACTCCTTGGACACATGTAGCATCTTCCAGAGACCTTCACGATCTTAGAAAGTGGCACTGCAGAATTATCTTGGTTGATTTTTTTAATTTTCAGACGAATATTTTTTGGTACCCTTGAATTATTACTCCTTTTGATTATATAGTTTTGATGTACATTCTTGGCTAGTCTAAAATCCTGATTGTTTTACCTGTATATCACTAAAGCATTTATAGTGGCTGTATTCAAGAAATAAGATACAATAGTGAGAGGCCATCTCCGTGAATTCCTTGACAAGTTGTATGGTGCAGAGAGTTTATCAACTACGTCTACTCCACTTTTAGTTGCTTATCATTTCGGGTAGAATTTTTTCTGCTATTGGCTTATCGATAGCTCCACTATGGTGCATAGTAGACATCGCTTCCTGATTTGATTACATCGTCATCACTTTCAACTCCAGCCCATAGATGTTTAAGCTTTTTCTGTTCCTCTTCGTATGAGTTTGCCATATTATTTTAGCTATAAAAAATTTTGATAACTGATTCTCCTGATCCAAATAGTACAAAATAATAACTTACCATTATGTCAAAATAACAAATGTCAGTACATGGGTGGGGTTTGACACACATCCCAAAGCCCTTAAGTTTAAGTTATACATTTTTAAGATCAGTGTTTCAAGAGCTTTCAAACACGATGTCGCTTGATGTACTTTTTTGTTTAAAAAAATTGAAGGGACAATTGTCCCATGAGGAGGGATCAAGTACGGTTCCAAACTGGTATATCGTAGCATGCTATGATTATTATAAAAATCGACCTGTCCGAGCTTTTTTCTTAATATGTGATAAAGAAAACTAAATGGGACCATATGTTGGAAAACAACATTTTGCGTAAGATGCAAAAAACCAAAATAGGTCAATTTTGGTCATTTTTGTTTTTTGTCAATTATTGTGGTGAATTTGCCTTTTATCTGAAATTATTGTTCGTATGTTCATACACAATCCTTATTAATAATAAAAATGCATTTTTGTGGAGGTTTATCACTGTTAGAAAAAGGAACCGAATGTCGTTATGAAATTATAGCATCGAAGCGACATTTGGTACCTTTTCCCCATGAATGAAATTGCCTCAGAATAAGGCTCTAACTGCCTTTTAGTTGCGTTTGGGGAAATTAAAACAATCTCTGGCAGGAATTATAACATTGTCTCTACTGATTTAAACACTTACGACATTTGAAACCTTTTCTGTTGTTATCTTACGAGAGCTAAAAAATTTCCGACAAATATTAATGTTCATGATTTGCAAGCCTTTTTGCTGCAAATAATTGCTGTAAAGTTAAAAATATTACCAAGTTTAACCACTTTGAATTTTCATCTGTCCAAAAAGAAAAAGTTGTCTGCAAATCTGATCTTGATGGAGAATTTATTCACACTATCTTTCCAAACGAATACGGACCATCTGGGTTTTCTACTATAATCCAGCCACAAGGTCTGACAAAAGTTTGCAATGCATATTTTTATAAAGAACATAAGGCCCTTTTGTAAAGATGAGGTCAAAGACATAATGTTCCCTGCTCTTACCACTTGCTTAGAAGAAAACAATGACAACTGTGACGATCAAAATGTTCAGACTCGTGGAGCTGAGAATCCTAGACCTTTCCGTGCCACCAAGCGAAAGCGATTAATTTAAACTGTTGTATGTTTCATTTAGAATGTCATATTTTTATTTAAAATAATATTATTCTTTTTTCATTGTCTTTAGTTTCATTAAGGATATTCAAAACAACAATTTAAAACTGATTTCATGTCTAAAATATGTTCTTTCAATATACAGTGGATTCTTTAATTTACAAAACTTTGAATGCGTTTTTTTCAAAACTCCTTTTTTCTTTAACCAACATTTAAACTGTCATAACTCTGCCATTTTTTTAAATATCGTAATGATTTTTACACCAAATTGTTAAAAATTTAATTCTTTGTAATGAAACATATATATATATATATATATATATATATATATATATATATATATATATATATAAATAGAAAAGTAAGAGGGGATATTACACTTATTCCAGCGCACCGTATACCTCAGATGCTTGATACGTGCTACATACCATTATTTGTTTTTACATTCTCCTGGACAATACTATGGTGAGATCGAGTAAATTAGTTGTACACAGTCTTCGAAAAAACTACATATTTTTTTTGAGTTTGATTTCTGCTGCTTATTAAATACACATTCTTCTACATACCAATATTTGTTTTTACATTCTCCTGGACAATATTATGGTGAGATCGTGTGAAATAGTTGTACACAGTCTTTGAAAAAACTACTAAGTGTTTGATTTCTGCTGCTTATCAAGTATACATTGTTCTTGTTCTCTTATTCATCACTCTTAATTCTCCGTATCGGACCTCAGTAAGTGATAATTATTGTTTATAATTAAAAGTTGTTCAAAAATGTTGTTTTGTGGTTTTTTTATATTTTTGAATTCCATAGCCCCACAAGTATCCGAGACTGGTATTGGGTATTTAAAATGCAATAAAAAATATGCATTATAAACATTTATTTTGCTATTACCTATTTGGTAGATAATATCTGCGTCTATACTACCTTTCTTAAATCTTTCTTTTATTTTTGTGCATGAAACACCATGTATTCATATATTTCTTTACATTTTTTATGATTTTATTGTTAATTTGTTTAATTTCTTAACCCCTTATTTACTTTAATCTGCTTTTGGTACTTTAAAAACAGGGCCAAAAAACATCATCTAGTATGTATTTTGTTAGACTAGAAACATTAGTTTTACAATTATCACATTACCATTTTACAAATTAACTAATTTTTTGTTATGCTTTGACTGACTTTGATATGCTTTCACGTTAAGCAAAAAGCAATTTATTTATATTTGTATTCTCACTGTTTTTAAATTTTTGCATTAACTACTTGCTTAACCGCAGTGTCTAAAAATGTTATTAGAACAGACCTGTATATTTTTTAAAATATTGATTAAATTTAATTTTTATACGGATATAAAAATTTGACTTGCAGAGTTATAAGAAAAAAATCATGCAAACAACTTTTTTTTTATTTTTCATTCTGGAATCGGGATAAATTCTAACCGAGATTTATCAGTATAAAGCACATTTGCCCAATTTTTATTTGATCATAAAAAATATTCCTTTACCCATAAAAGTCATGCTACTCAATTACCCCATAATAAGGATTGAACCCTCGAAGGTCGACTACTACGAAGGTTGTTTTTATGTAATGACGACGGACAGTATCGGCCAAAACTTCAACATTATGTACTTGCTGGAGCATAATTTGTTGTTCTGGTGCCGGCAGAGTGAGAAATCTAAGAGTATTTAATTGTAAATACTAGCATGACTACTGCGCTTTCACTCTACATCTACCTTTTTTTAATAATAGATAGTGTAAAGTCATAAAATTACGTTTTATTTGGTACCAATTCTCACTCTAACCTAATTTTGCCCCATTTCACCGTCCTAAAGGCCCACTGCTCTAATCATTTCGTCTCTAGTTAAATATCAGCGCGGCTTGATTAACAAAAAGTTGTGGTATTTTTATAAACATAGTAAATATTGGACTTTTAAATAGAATTAACAAAAATTTAAGTCCAAAACTAAAATATCCCTAGACTATAATTAAAATATAAATACTATAGAAAGCCATAATATTATTATTATATTATATTATTATAGTTATTGACTAAATATGAATATACATAAATCTGATTTATTTAAAAACCAACTAATTTTACTAAAATGATACCTATACATATGATAGATAAATGTGCATAGTCTCTTTTTAGAATTACAATGCAGATACTAAAATAAAGAATTATGAATTTTATCTACTCGAAGTGACCACCTATGGACCGGTTTCGGGGTGTTGCCCCTTATTAGCTTAGGGTAGGTCTTGCAAACTCGCAGTTGCACTCAGCAGAGACAAATCAACAATTTTTTGTTTTACTAAGTACAGTGCAACAGAAGTAGCCTCTAAAATAACAAATATTCGGCTGAATATACTTTACATTCGTGAACTTCTTCCTCCGATTGTACTTGAGACTCTCGATTACTGAAAATTTCATCGTAGCTGATCGGATCGTTATTCGAATGTTTTCGTTGTGCGTGTTCTTCGCCCGCCAAGCTACTTCTCTTGCACTGTACATATGAAGAGCAGAACGAAAAACGCTAGTCACGACATCTATACCTCAGATATGATTTAATGTTTATCAAGGCATATTGTCAGAAAAGTAGTTGTTTTCTAATATATAGTTAACACACGTATGCCTATATGTGTGGGTATCATTTCAGTGAAATTAGCTGGTTTTTAAAAAAATCTGATTTATATACAGTAGAATAAATTGACCTTTACAAAGACGTCACTAACAATGAACAGTAGTAAACACAAACTTAATATACCTCATCCTTTTCTACTGACAGTAGAAACACATCATACAATATGTACACTTGTCTTTTAAGCAATGACATACGTTCGTTTGTATCTCTAATTATGACCTCTAAATGTTGAAAAGAGATAGCGCCAATTACGACTAATCGGTTGTATCCATAGGAATTTATTTTGACCTCTTATGACAACTGTCATTATTTTAATGCATCGAGTTTTGTTCAAAGCGTTTTATCACTTGCATTCAGATAAATTAGGTGGCTAAACTTTCGTAAAACGAGAAAGATACATGCATGTAAACACTCTTCAGAGTCTGACGATGATTTCTAAAATACTAAATATATATTGTATTGTATATTTCGGAATAATATAACATGTATGAATAGTGTACATTAAATACCTTTATTACCAATGATTTAATATTTTTTATTATGCTAGCTAATTGTTTTTGTTAGCCCTAAATTATGTGCTGTTTGTTTTAAATTTAAATAAATTTATTTAAATGAAAGATTTATAGAAATTTCTACTTTTGTTAATGGTTACAGAATAGTTTTTTTGTGTTTAAGTAGCAGACAAAATAATTATTAGTGAATATTAAAGGACTCTTATTTAGTTATTTATAACGCAAGAAAATACTGACAAGATTATCAAACAGTGGAAATATTTAGGCACAAGACAAAGTAGCCATTTTTACTCATTGATTAATTTCGCGTGGTTTGTAGGTATGACGTCAGGGTAAAGGTCAATTTGTTCTACTGTATATACCTAGAAATTGCGGATGTGTTTTATATTTTTTTATGTCTTGAAAATTATTGATTCAAGTAAGTATTATTTTTTTAAATTAATTTGCAACAAAATTACGTTTGGGCATTTCACAAACCATAATAATAAATTACTTGACTAAAATATGAATTATAATATAAACTTGTGGACAAAATTTAGACAATAATATAAAATTATTCAAAAAATTAATTTATCTTTTTTTTATGTCCGTTTATCAAATATTTAAAAAGTAGGCTATGCATTTTTATTTCGTTGTTAATGACAGCTATTAAAGCAATTTGTTTAGATTTACAATTGTAAAGATTTTGTTTAAAGATAAACAATTTTGCCTGCAATATATTTTCATTAAAAGTAGCTTATAAGTTGTACCTTTTTTAAAATTAATACATTTTTTGTGGTACACTGTTATGCACTAATGACCAAGATAAACGTTTTATTAAACAATATGTTTTAAGAAAAAGGACTGTTACTAGTTCTGTAATTAGAAACGAACTCGAAGCTGTAGGCAATGTAACAATTTCTTTTAAAACAGTTAAATTAAGCTAGATTAAACAGTAAGAGACCAGCCACTGACCCTTACTTACTAATAAGAACAGAGTTTCCAGCTTACGTTTTTTTTAATATCATCAAAATTAGTATGCAGATAATTGGAAAAAAATTATTCACAGTTAGCCTAAAGCAACCAGATAGTCATGAACGATTCTGGTAAAGACCAGGAGAGAGGTTTGCTCCTTGCAAAATTTTTGCAAGGATTCCATACAACAGTAGCTTTGTTATGTTCTAGGATGGTATAATATACCCTAGCATATTATGTTTTGACGCTCGCATAGAATTAGTTACTGTCCATACGAGATCCATGAATACTAATTAATATCACTAGAAATATTCCTAGTGCTTAAATTACTATCAGAAATATTTCCGAGAGCATACATTTTTTAAAAATTTCCCGATTCAAAGACGAGATTCGGTAAAAAAATTTCACACCAAAGTAATTTAAAAAATTATAGCGGGACATTTTCGTATATTGAGTCTCCATACATAACCAAAGAATATGTTTTAGTAGCACGAAATAACCATTTGTTCGTCTAAAATAAAGTATTTTATTAGCTATCAAACAATCTCTATTATAACAGTGAACAGAAGGCTGTAGTATTTTTATAATTTTTGTTTGTCGGGTGACTATATTTTGCAAAAAATTCGTTAGAAATTTATGGCACAAATAAAATGCCTTTCTTGAAGTTAAGTTACATGAAATAATTAAGTATAAATTAACAGAATTTTAAAGAGTTTATTTTAATTTAAATTCTACTATTAAAGTTTGCTAAAAACAACATCATTTATATAATATTCCATTAAACTAAGTACAGAAAGACAGAACAAAGGTATTAAAAGCATTTTTTCGTTATAAAGATAAACAAATAAAGGTAACAATAAATATTTAAAAAGCGTTTAAAGGGCTGTGCATTTTATTGGTTAAAAGTTACTGGTGTGGAATTTTCTTCAAAATATTGTAATGGAACATGTGATGCCTTTCGGTCTTTTTTGGAACCCAATTTCCTGTTTATGCAATCTTTGGTTTGTACTTGGGAAGGAACTGGAGGAGGTACTTGATTACCCTAATCAAGTTGGTATACCAGTTATGCAGTGCCCATCAAAAAGTCCGGATCTGAATCCGATCGAGCATTGATGGGATTATCTTAAGAAAAATGTTAAACGTAAATATTTAAACCTAGAAACCTGAGGGAACTTAAAAATGCAGTTATCACAGCTAATTTCTCCAGATTTTATCCAAAATTTAATTGGAAGCATGCCCAGACGCATAAATTCTGTGATCCGAAGTAGAGGAAGCAACACACGCTACTAGTGTTGCACTTATACCATTTATTTTGTTACTAGTATCCTATTTACACCATAATTTATTTTTTTAACTTTTCAATTTTGTTAAAAAGTCTTAAAAGTTATGGTAATTACAATCTTATAGAAAAAAACTAAATTATATACACTTTAAAATTATCCAAATAAAGTGTTTTTTAACTTTTAACAATGTCCATTAAAAAGTTATTAAAATTAATTGTCCGAGAGTTTATTTTGTTTACTTCGGATGAAAAAACCAAACTGTCATAATTACCGGGTCAATTATACAAAATAAAAATGTTGGTAATATTAACAAAAAATAATTTTAGTCTTATAAATCTACAAAACAATATAACATAAGCTACTTTATTAACATTGTCTTTCTATATTTGGTGTATTACTATTTGAAAACCCTTTTTTTAAACAAAACCTTACTTTTTATTTGTCAATCTAATACCCATCATATTTTTATATATTCATATCTCGAAAATAAACTTTTCCAATGCTTTCCCACCTACCGAAATATGAAATTTACCTAGGAATATTGAACGATGAAAAGCTGATACGAACGAGCCTTGCCTTTACAGAAAAGGTTTTTACAAATAAGGAAAAACGGAAGGATGTCAAAGAAAAATTTTACCTCGTAATAAAACGTAATATATATTTTACTCATATTATATTTTAAAAATATATATTATTATTATTACTGTTATATTTTCCATGTAGAGCACAAAAACATACATCAGAACATTTTTAAAAGCTAAACATTTACCTCATAGTTTACGAAAAACATGTCAAAAACGATTTTTTGTACTTTTAAACTAAAAAAAACCAATTAAAACAGTTATCTTTTTAAAATATTTTTTATTAATAAAAAACCCGCCGTGAAATACACCAGAGATATTTTAAGTTTTACTTGAAAATGCATTTAGGGCTTAAATTTACATGCACAGGTATTTAATTTTACAATACAATTTATATAAACTATTTAACACAATCATTTACTTCAGAAAACTGACCAACCTTCGCGTAAGGAGCCCAATTTAGACATTACCGTTAAAACTAGAAAAAGAAAAAAAATTCTAAACGTATCTATCGAAAATTCTAGATTGGTCGGGAAGGTATTGGAACATCCTTGTCATTGGCTGTGACGTCACCGTACCGCCCAGCTTGCTTACGTAACAATCCAGTCGCAAAATCGTTACAATATTTACAAATTATACTCAAAAATATAAATGATAGGATATTTAAAGTGCCTTATATAAAATATTTAGTTCTTTAGCTGGACATTTTTCTTTAAAAATATATATAAAAAAATAAAAATGATTGCATTGATGATTTACCAAGGTTCCAAAAGTTTATCTACAGTAGATTTGTGTAATTGGTTGTGTGTGAGTAGAGTTGTATTTTGTTGATTTTGTTTCAGGTACGTGATATCTGCCTTGTGCGGTTACCGGCTTTGCTACAGCCCTCCGTGGGTGGTCACCTTGGTCTTCTGGGTGGGTTACTTCAACTCCGCTCTCAATCCTTTGATCTACGCGTATTTCAATCGGGAGTTTCGAGTAGCATTCAAAAAAACGTTGGAGAACTGCTGTGAAGTATCGTCCAGTCTAGTTTGTAGAAAGTACTCGATGAGGAGGGATCCGCCAATCACCTGCAGTAACGCCTCCAGTGAGCCGCATGGAAATAACTATCTGCGAGCTGAAGCCATCATACAGCGGTTCAACAACTTTTCGGAACAGGAGGTTATTAATTTAAGACAAAATGAAGCATGTATTTAAAAAAAAACAAAACGAAAAGCGGACATATCGAATGCAATAAGGCTGCGAACGATGTTATCAAATACTTTAAACAGCTTTTTAATAAGTCTAAAACAATGAAAAAAACTGCTTGAAGTCTATAAAATTTTATGTTGGCTCATTTTATTTCACAAATGGTTTATAGAATGTCTGATAGATCCCGACAAAAAAATTCCTTTACATAAAAGTCAAATGTGGGGTAATAAATATTGTTGTCGCTGAATGAATAAAATGAAAATAAAAAACGTTATTCGTGTTAAATTTTATAGTCTATTATTATAATTTGATGCTTAAAAACGCCCCTTGCTGTGGTTAAAATAATAGAAACTGCTGAACGAATTGGCAATAAAACCAGTCATCGCTAAAAATTAAATATCACAGTAAACTTATTGTTATTTATGCAGAAACTGACAAACCAAAAATTTTTGAACTTTGTGAACACAAAGATTAAAGACAAAGTTACATTTTTACAGCAAAAAAATCTCAGCAATCGTTTTAAATTAATTTTTGAAAATGACATGATATAGTATAAAACAAAACACAAACACTGATTATGTTAAAGAGCACAAATATTTGGCCAAATTTGAGAAAAAGTTTTACCTTCGTTTGTTACTTTTGAGGTAGGAATTATGTTTCGTTTGTACGATCTTATTTAAAGAAAAGCATTTATTGGGTACACAATTTTATACCAAAAGAACCTTTTAAAGCTGTTAATTTTTAAATAAATATCAATTATAAAGTAAATGTTGGAAATTTTTAATAGGCAAACGTAATAAGCGTTGTTTACAAAATGATCGTGTCGATGTCCTCAAAGCTTGGCAAATAGAAAATTTTGTTTAATATTGGGAAGAAACAAATGATGACTTCCCTTACAGGATCAAACAATCGGCCCAGTTTTGGCACAGGCCTGGTTCAGTACTGTAGAGATCTGGGCTAAGTATGCATACCAGTCTTGGCCTAGCTTAGGGAATAGTCTGGAATGATAACATCGTGCCAAGCTTGGCTGACGAGATCGGGCCAAGCTAGATTGCCAAGGCTGGGCCATGTTTGATTACCATAATTGGGCCAAACTTGGTCACCTACACTGGGCCAATTTTAATTCCCTAGGCTAGGCCAAGCTTGATGACCAATACTTTCACCATAATTATAGTGAAATTACACAAGAGTACGCACTTAAGCAATTTTATTCAATTACTCCAAAAATATTGTACTTACTAAATTCTGGTAAATGTAATATTGGTATAATATATTTAGAAATATTTAAGTGATAACAAAAATGCAATCGTTTACAACTAACAACTTTGTTTGCTTTGACCATTTTGTAGTTTTTTTTTTTACTTCTTTCATTAGTTCCTTAGTAAATAACAATTTTTTTTGCTTTTTCTTTTAAAATAACTCAATTTAATGTTAGTTTTAGGAACTGCAAAATAAAGTACATACATATTTGTAGAAAATCTAGAGATTTTCCTATTTTTAAATGAAGCACTTTCATCGACCACTAATGACAATTATTTATTAAATAAAATAATTTTTAAATAAATAATTGTCATCAGTACTCATTAAATTTGAATGAGGTGGCATATTTTAGGCGCTCCACTATTAACACTTGCAATAACGAAATTACACAACGTTTATATAGCGACTGGTTGAGTTGACCTTGGAAAAATTTTACCTGCAAAATGTGAAGTGTGAAGAGCCAATAATAGGTATCGATGTGGGGTATATTTTCAAAATATTTACGTTGCCGACTCTTGTAAAATGCGTGTTTTTACCCCAAATATAAAGACTTATTTAAATATCTAAATTAAAAATGAAAAAATTTTAATCAAAATAGTCCAAAATGAGCTAGCTGTTTTAAAGAATAGAGCAGCCATACTCAAAGTGTGCTCCGTGAAACCCCTGTGGGGGCTCCGCAAGAATTTAGAAAAATATTAAAAACACCTCTCTCTCTGGTCGACCGTTCCACGATACGTGCACTCGAGCGAATGTTTGTATGTTAACACTTGATTGTTCCGACTGTCTTTTATGGTGGATATCTTTCAAAAACTGAACGAATTAAATTTATCATTACAAGGTAAACAGTATTCCAGGCCTGTAACAAAATAACTGCCTTAAAAATAAAATTAGATTTTTGGATTATTTGCGTTGGTAAGCGAGAAATAAAAAGCTTTACTCGGTAAGTTTGTTAGTGATAAGGACTCAGAAATGAAGATGATGTATTTAAAGAATTGGTCCAATATCTCACTGCGATGCGCGCCTCTTTTGAGACGTATTTTCCCGAAGAACGGAATACAAAAATGAAAATAAATTCATGGATTCACAATCCTTTTTTAACCCAACTAGCAAAAGCCCGAAAGTATGTTAAACGAGATATATGAATCTTTTTTAGAAATGGCTTTGGACACAAGTATGGAGTCACTGTTCAAAACGACGCCTCTCAATGATTTTTGGTGCAGAATCCGTGATGAATATCCAATGCCTGCCAAAATGGCTCCGAATGTTGTTCTCCCGTTCGCAACAACATACTTGTGCGAAACAGGATTCTCAATGTATGCAGCTGCAAAAACAAAATACCGCAATAGACTGGACGCCGAACCTAATATGAGACTTCAACTGTACTACTGTACTGTACAACTGTATTTTGATTATTAATAAACAATGCACATAAAGACATTTTTGTTTTATTGTAGGATTCCGTCAAGTATTTCGCTTTCCAAAAGGGTTCCGTCACCTAAAAAGTTTGAAAACCGCTGCAATAGAATATTAAACACTAGCGTCCAGAGAATACAGTGTTAGAAGCAAAGGAAGGCATTGAAAAAACAAATTCAAAAAATTCTGTCCTATTTTGTAAAGATTATGTTCTGTTAAAATAACAAAAATATCATGATTGATCTTGTTTAAAAAATGTGAAAGAAAAGTGTCATTGAAGAAACAAATAAAGAACATTTTGTCATGTTTAGTTAAAATAAATAAAAATGTGTAAGATGAAAAGTAACACATTTAAATATTTTTGTTTGATTTTGTCCAGGAAATATAGTGTAAAAAAATGAAACTTTTTGTCCACCCTTGTCAGAAGAATATTGTAACAGAATATTTTTTTTTAGCTCTGATTTTGTCCAGAGAATGTTGTGTCAGAAGAAAAAGTGAGTCATCTTATTTGGTCCAGAATATGTGGTGTTAAACAAAATCATATATGCCCTTGTCTAAGAAATACTGTATAGGATGAGAAGTGAGTTATTAAGGAAACAAATTCGAAACATATTAACTGATTTTTTCCAGAAAATGTTGTGTTAATAGAGATTAACAATCCTTTCTGCTTTTGTTTGAAAAATACTGTGTTAACAAAAGTGAGGTTTAGAAATTGTGTTAGAATAAATGACAATGTTGTCAGCTCTTGTCCGGAAGAAAAGTAAGTTATTAAAAAACACATTTAAAAAAATCCTGTCTGCTCTGACAGATACAATACATGAATTTTTGGGGAAAAAATTAAGATCATTGCATTAGCTTACTCTCAGAATAATAAATTTTCACTTTTTAATAATTTAATACAAAAAAATATAGTTTTCAAACGAGTTGTGTTACGTAAAAATTATCCAAAACCTTGGGGACCAAACATTGCATACTCGTATAGGTTTATTTGTTACTCAAATTTGTTTCATATTTTTTTATCGTGGTAATTTTAGAAAAACGATGCTTCAGTACATGTGGGTATTGGAAATGCATAAATGGATTGGAGCTATAGGGTGTAATTGTGCGTGAAGGTAGATCCTTTGCAACCCTACTTGGACCAACCAGAGATGGCACTAAAGAATATATGTACATATTTTATAAAACAAAAAAGAGACTGTGGTAATATTTTTATGTGTAAAAGTAATTTAAACTCCCTAGTAAAACGGAATAAGTAAATAAAGTGAGTTACTGTTTATAAAAACTATAATTTTAGTCTTAATATAAACAAAGTTGACACAAAATTACGTGTAATAAATAATTAACTATCCAAGCTATCAGACTACCCTCTATTTTAATCAATAGTTTTTTAACCTTCGTCTAACATTAAAAAAAAACTTTTTTAGCACATTAAAGAAGCTTTAGCGTTCATAATTAAAAAAATTCATGAATATTATTAAAACGTTTGTTGATGTGGCCATTTGTGGTGGTAAAATACCGTTAAAACTTTTATTTTCTCCATTTCCAGAATTATATTACCATTATAATTGTTCAAAACTTTTTAAAACTTTCAAGTACATAAAATGTGTCTGAGTATAAATATACAATGTTAAATGCTTTCTAGACAGAAACAGAGTTTAAATTTATTCATGCACATCGGAGTACTAAATCCGAAAAACAAAAAAAATTAAAATCTGTCATCCAAATTAAAAATTGCCATATTTATAAAAAATAAAAATATTTTTAAATTGCAAAGCAAATTATCCTATATAAATTAATATTTTCCTTGTTAAAAATCTGCAAAAAATACCAATTCAGTTTAAAAACAGTGTTATTAAAAATTACACATATTATAGCCATACTTTTTTTTCAAATTTTTTCCGCCTTTTTCCTTCTTTTTTTCACTTTTTACGGTTCTTTCACACGTCTTTCGCTTTTCTACTTTTATCAGCGCTTTCATACATACTCGTCCGTTGCTGCTACTCTTGACCTGTCCTTTTTTTAAAACAATTACAATATGTTTGAGATACGTTCGCCTAGGTTGACCTACATCAACTTGCCCATTTACACTCGCCTTATGAATTTGTTTCGTCAATCTTCTTTCATCCATCTTCTTTACGTGTCTCAACCGTTCCTTTATCTATCTTTGTAACCATATTTTTTTTACACCTTAGCGTTCCCTTATCACACTATTTCCCACTTTATCCAGAGTCACTACAGTCATAATTCTCAAACTACTTATCTCTTACTTTCATGCTTCTTTTGCCAAACCCAACATTCACTACAGAAGTATAGGGACCAGCACTTTTTTATGCACAGCCAACCGTGCCTTTTTTGACACGTTCTGGCTGCTCATAAAGTTGTAAAGGGCCCCATTTATTTGTTTCCCTGCTAACCCCCTTCGCTCAACATTAAAATCATACTTTCCGTCTCCCATAAACTTTAAACACAAGTAAAGAAACTCTTTTACTATTTCTCCTTCAAAAAGCACCTAAAAAAAAACAATTATTGTTGGTATATTAATTTTAAAAAACATTTTTTTTCTTATTTTTATTTAAATATGTCTTTTATTTATATGCTTACTTGTCTACTAAAAAAATGAAGTTTATGTTATTTTTTTTTAACTTAACTCCGCCCTTGTATTTCACATTCGCGATAACTAAACTTCCAAGAGTTGCTGTCTCGACGTTTGCATTATTCAAAAGTTAAAGAAGTTGAAATAAGTGATAACTTTCATCAGTATGCCAATCGTAAGCAACTTTAAATCGGAAACATATTTAACAGTCTTTACAAGAACTTTAAAAGAATTTAGTTAACTTGATAATGATCGGGTATGTTATTTATACTCTTTTGCTTGGTCTAGAGGCATAAAAATGATAGACGCCGACACCGATCAACTTATTTAAGGATTTTATAAAAAAAAGTATACAGCAGGAAAAGTTTTGCAGGATCAAGATAAATAACATCTTAGTTTAAAACTGGTGACCCAGGAATGATAGTAGTAGGACTTAGTGACCATAAAATCATGGTTAGCATATCCACAGTAGTAATTGAGGTGCTGTCAGGGTTAACCTTTAAAAAATAGAAAATCGCAATAAACTTTTTCAGAAACTAAAAAAATTTAAAAGCAAAGGTGTTAGTTGGTGTTTAACTCATAGTGTCGCAATGGGTCCCGAATAAGGATCAGCTTACCAAAATCTTCAACCTTACCTTATCTACAATATATGTAGCTGATCATTGCAAATCATAGTTTTTAGTTAATTGTAGAATTTTCTTGAAATGGTGCGCACCAAATATCCGAATTAGTACTTGATACCTTACATACAGTAAGAAAATTAATACTTAGCCACTGTCAACTCGTTAATTTTAGACACGTCGATTTTTAAACGTCTTTGAATATCTTACGTAACGTAAAAAGTTTCGGTAATCCTATAAACTCCCTTCAGGTGATAGCCATGCCCTTACTTTTTTTTTTTTAGCAAAGGGGTCATAACTCATTTGAAAGGCTATAAAAATTTGTTTTCAAAAGTGTATAACACTGGTAGTTTACACAAGAATTATGAAAAAAGTGATTAATAGTAAAAATATATTAAAAGTTTATCTTTCCATTAATACATTCTCTAATACTAATCCATTCTCGGGTGTCTTTTACTACTAAAAACCCAATTTAAACAGTACTTCTGTTAAAGTTGACTGCCCACCTTCAAAACCAATTTGTGCATCAGGTACTTAAAACGAAGCTCCGTCTTGCTGGAAAATTATGCCCTGATGAAAATCTTGAATGATTTGTAATAATATTAATTACTTCAGTTTCCAGCAATTATCTAATTATCCTTTTTTAATAATCGTTAATTGTGAACTACTACTATACTATTTTTTAATCAAATTTTTATAACCTTTTAAACAAACTGTCACATGACCCCTTTCCTAATTAAAAAAAATGAGGGTGTGGCTGTCACTTGAAGGAGGTTCATCGGAAAATTAAAACTTTTATATCATTGGATACTCGATAAGTTTAAAAACTGACATGTTTAACCGTTTATTTTTTATCTTAAAATAAAATAGGGTAAGGCTTAATCCTCTTACTATTTGTATACATATACATAGTCAATATCGTGAAACTAATAGTGTTTCCTACAGACATAATACCAATGACTAAAACTTCCATATGAGTTAAAAAAGTACACAGACGACTCGGTGATATATAGTGGATCAGGCGTAACGGTCTATGGGCCCAAGATCTGATCTCTAGTAAGAGGCTGCACAGTCTTTCATACATACATACATACAAATAGTCACGCTTTTTTTCCATAAGGGTTGGCAGAGACCACTTTTCTTCACTTGCTACAGTTTTTACACACATTTTCACTTTTTTGCTTTCATCAGTGCACTCATACATGCTTGTCGGTTGTTCATTACTTTTGACCTTTTTTTTCGATCTGATCGAGATATATTCGCCGAGGTCGACTTCTACCGACTTGCCCATTTACACTCGCCTTATAAATTTGTTTCGTCAATCTTCTTTTATTCATCCTCTTTACGTGTCTGAACCACCTAAGCATTCCTTTATGTTTTTTTGTAACTACATCTTCTTTCTCTCCACAGTCTTTCAAATTGAAAAAAAATCATTTTTATAAATTGCACTCGAATTAATTTTAATAAGAATTATAAGAAAGCAAGAATCTATGTCCCTCTTCAGTCGATGTATGGTTTCAGACGTCGTGACCCCTTGAATTAGTTTTGTTAGTTGGGCTAACGCTGTCCTTGCCGTCTCGATCCTCCTTTTTATTTCCTTTTCACTGCCACCTTTGTTGTGATGCATGCACCGAGGTATATAATTGACTCTTTGCACTCTATGTCAAGTACTGAAGAAAGGGTTCGTGGTAAAACTCTGCTTTTATTCACGATCATGAGACAACACTTGCTCCTGTTGAGTTTTAACCCCTATTCTGCACTTCCTTGGCTCGTTTTAATAAGTTTCTTATTTTCTCTTTACTGCTTGTTAAGATTGTCGTGTCGTCCGCGTATCTGAGATTTGAGATTTTTTTTTCGTCAATGGATATTCCCTCTTTCCAGCCATCTGTTGCCTTCCTTATGATCCACTTCCCGTAACTGTTTAAAAGGAGGGGGGAAAGAATGCAGAATGACATAGGCTTTGTTGTATACATACAGTTGGCGTATGAGATGTGTTAGGTGGTTCGGTACGCCCATCTCTTCTAGAACCTACCATAAAATGGTCCAGTTCACAGTGTCGAAGGCTTTGGTGTAATCAAGAAAACAAAAAATGGCTGGGACATTGTATTCATATATGTATTCGTGAGGTTTCAATCGTTCATGCAGCACCTGTAGCATAACTTTGCTCGCATGATTTATAAGTGCTATTGTTCTGAAGTTACTGCATACCTCTTTATCACACTTTTTATGTAACGGTACGTATATTGACTGTATCCAATCATTTGGCCATACTCCATATGTTCAGATATTATTGCATATAAGGTGCATTAGACGAACTCCTCCGTCTCCTGAAACTTTTACCATTTCTGCAAATTTTTCCGTCGGCGCCAGCTGTTTTATTGTTTGTACAGGATGTCTGGTTCAGTTAATCCTCTAAAATTAAAAGTATCTTGAGATGCAGGACCGCCATGAGTTCGGTACAATATTGTCGCCATCTTTCCAATATTAGATTTAGATCCGTCCTTATCTTTTATAGGTAGATGTCTGGGTTGAAAACTCTGAGACAGGAATTTGACTTTTTTGAAAAGATCAATATTTCCAGTTCTGTATCTCTCTATGTCTTTGCGGATGAATTCAATAAAAAAATTTTTGTCAGTTCTAAGAGCCATATTAACTACTTTGTTTAGCTCATTGTATTGGTTTAGATTTTGCTGTGTTTCTCTGATTTTTACTTCTTGTCTCTTGTTAGTTAGCTTCATGGTATTTGTTGATATCCACGGCTTTCTTATTTGTTGACTCTTCAAGTGTTTTTTTACTGACCCCTTAAGAACGTCTCTGAGCAATTTCCATAGGTCGTTTGCTATTAACTTATTTATTCGTGATAGTGGTAATGCCTCTATGGCTTCACTTTTTTCTTGTTTTATGAGTCTTCTTGGATAAGGTGCCATTTGTTCCCTTTTCGTAAATTTCTTAATAGTCTTTTGAGTTTAAGGCATGGCTCAGCTACCAGTGCATTATGATTGCTTCTGCAGTCCATACCTGGGAAAGTTTTTGTATTTCTTATAGAGGACCTCCACCTAGACTGAGTCAAAATGTAGTCAATTTGCTTTCTAGTGCCTTCATCGGGGGACTGCCAGGTATAAAGACGGCGAACGTGGTGCTGAAAATTTAAATTGGCGACAAAAAGATTGTTTTCTGTGCAAAAGTCTTTCGTTTCTTTTTCCTGTTTCAAACTTTCCCACAACTGCTTTAAGATGATCATCTTCATACCTACGACCGATTTTGGCATTTCTCGCCGTGCTATTCTGCTGACTACATTGTTGAGATCATTATAGAATTGATCGATTTCTTCTTGAGATGAGGTCGAAGTCTGTGCATACACTTGAATGACATTCAGATTGATTGGGCTGGTGAATAGTTTAACTGTCATGATTCGGTCACTAATGGTTTTATATCCGAGAAATAGTCTCTTATATTCTTGTTGATTATTATAGCCACGCCGTTTCGCGATTCAGTTTCGTTGCCGGAGCTTATCACCAGATTGCCTTTCGATGATATAAAATATTCAGACGATTTCCAGTGCGTTTTAGATACTCCTGTTGTAGCTAAGTTTTTCACAGTTGATTTTAGGACTTGAAATTTGCCTGGGGAATTGAGGCCCCTGACGTTCCAGGTGCAAATCTTCATCAATGACGATGTTGGTTGAGGTCCAGTCGCAAATTTTTTGTGTAGAGCCTAGTTACCCACCCTATCACAGCCAGTAGTCCATATCACACAAGCAACCCTGTAGTCGCTGCGCCGAGTGCTGGTCGGATTGCATAGCGTAATATTTTCGGTTCTAAACATGTTCATGGGGTTTTTTGGGGGAAAATACCATGGAACCCCCGTCTTCTTGCCATGACGCAAATTTACAACCGGTGAGGCCGTTCTAGCCTCGCTTGTAAATGAGGTAAGTGTTGCCGGGGATAGTCCAGAGAACTGCCACCTTCACTCCCCGACGAAACGGCTGCTGCCCCGCACCGTTTAGTGCTCACCATATCTGGTTACTCTCACTTAGTTTAGCCTGCAGGTCAATTCAGTTGCCCGGGGTATGGCACTAGGAGCCATAAGTGTGAGCTGGGAACCCTGTGAGGACCAGTCATCTCGACCCACCTCCTGTCTATGACACTTTGTGTGACCGGCCGACATAAAAAAAGCTACCTCTACAGCGAAACCTCATACACCCCCAATTTATAGTCAGTAATAATATGGCTGCAATCAAGTCTGTGAACAACGTTACGTAAAATTTGTCAATGCCACAGATGCCAGCAACCATTTTGCAAATATACGAAACAATTATTTAAACTAGAAACCAATAGATGATAGCAAGCCTCACTAAAATTACTTAAATCAGACCAAACGCCAATTGGTCTGGTAGTAGTGTGGGGACACTCCCAAATGAAAAAGAGTAAAACACCTAGTTGAAATTGCTACAGTCACCTTGCAGTCAATGAACCTCTGGGATGAGGACAAAGAATCTGTACATTATCAATTAATAACAGTAAAACACTATCAAAACAAAAAGAGTTAGATCGCTCAGTTAGGCAGTTCCCCATAAAAATCCCAATAATTGATCACCTAAAAGCAAATCAAAATGATCCCATGATTTTTTTATGCTCGTCTCCATAAAGAAATCGTTACCTCAATAATACTGCTTTCGAGTAATGCAATTTAGTCCAGGAAGTAAATCAAGAGGAAGTGACGGCTGATATAAATACATAAATGAGAACTGCGTAAGGGATGCCCTTTAACGATTTCTAAATAAACGCAAAAAAAATCAAATCGCTGGATATATTTCAACAAACAAAAGTATTTTTGTAAACAAAAAATAATTGGTGTAAACCGGTATTCAGGGATGAATCTTGGTTTAGGATATATTCAGGTTGGATACTATGGCACGTATACTTGTAAAGGTAGCATGGTAACATAAACAGCTTTACTGTAAAAACAATAAAGGTTACGTACCGAACCGATTTTGTTTTGTTGGATTGTTTGATAATGGATAATACAATACCTTAACATATTTCTTTTTGTAACAGCAGTTAATACTGCAACTATTTTTAAACGTGGGAATGTTTATCTACACACTTCGCAAAAAGCAATTTTAATAATTTTTAACAAATGCTAGTTATAAACAATATACGAGTATATGATTTTAAAAAAAAATCCAAGGAAGTTTTGGTATTTTTCCCGATTTTTCAATGCGAACCTAACCTAAAAATTTACTGAAAGACAAAAAGACGGTTTTTTTGCTAATAAAATCAAATAAGAAATTAAATAAGAAAGTTGTAGGTATAAAAATTATTTATCTTTTGATTGATGTATGTATGCTAATTTGCAGAACTAGAGCTTTTTTTGGTACAGTGCATACATACATATAGACACGCCTTTTTTCCATAGGCTTAAGCAAATACCTCTTCCTTTCACTTGCTACGATTCTAACTACTACTACTTATCTTCGCAGCATTAATCTAATTTTTATACTTCTTCTGCCAAACCAAACATTCACTACCATACTTAAGTGTAGGGACCAGCACTCCACGCACAGCCAGACGTGCCTTTGTTGATACGTTCTGGCTGCTAATAAAGTTAAGCAAGGCCCATTCATTTGTTTTCCTGCCAACACCCTTCGCTGAAGTCTTCGATGTCGAAATGTGTTCAAGAAAGCTGATTAAGAAACCTCTAGCAAACAAACAAAAACATAAGTATAATATCAGACAGCCAGGCTGCTTTAAAAGCACTGAGCTCCAAAGGGATAAATTCTAAACTTGTATGGAATTGCTTCGAATCGCTGGAGTACCTTGGTGGGAACAACAGAGTGACCCTGCTGTGGGTACCTGGGCACCAAGTGGTGGAGTCAAACAAAAAAGCCGACTCCCTCGCAAAACAGGAAGCCGAATCTGCCTTCACTGGACCAGAACCGGTCTTTGAAGTCACTACAAGTGCCGCCTCAATAATTATTTAGGACTGGGCGAAGAGGAAAATACTTACGCACTGGTCCGATATACTAGGGTTGATTCACTCAAGTTCTTACCTAAACCCTAGAGAAACACAAGTAATCAGATCCTAGAATGAAGCAGGAATGACCTGCGAATTCTAACGGGACTGCTTACAGAACACTGTCGTCTAAGATACCACTTCGGAAGGATAGGTCTGAATCAACAAACGGACTGTCGATTTTGCTGCGTGGAAGACGAAACTGCTAAACATATACTATATTCATGCCCCTCTCTGGGAAGAATAAGGTTCAACATATTTAGTTTTAACAACCTTAAACCTACCGATTTAAAGAAAATCTCACCCTATATGACCATGAACTTCGTGAATTTTGCGTTGAACTGTAACCTTTAGTGGTGAGCCTCAATAGACCTACTAAAGGTCGCAGTGGAGTGGCAACCTACGCCCCACTTACATGATACCTAACCTAACCTAACCAAAAGTTTATAAATATTTACTTAAAACCAAAATCACATTACAAAGCTACAAAATAACTACAATAGACGATAAGCACCAAGCAGTGACGATATTTGTCCAGTCTAACAATGTTGCCGGTTGGAGAATATCAAATACTGTTTATTAATGAAACTAAACCTGACATGATGACTAGTTATAATGCATAAAAATGGACCATTACATTTACTTCCCACTGAAATAAATAAATGTTGGAATAATCTGCATTTTACTAGTAAATTTTATTTAAATAAAAGGTGGTTTTATGTCATTTTTGTTGTTAATTATTTTAAAACTTAATACTGCCACTTCTTATATTGGAAAAAATGTATCACTAAATGTGTAAATTTAATAGAGAAATGGTGGGTTCGTGAAAACCACATCGAAGCAGTTAATCCTGTTATTATTTACAATTCGAATAATTAAAAAGTTAAAATTAGTTTTTTGAAATAGTTTAAATATTTTCAACCGTGTCTCTTATTAACCTCATTAAAATTATTTATTTTTTATAATTAAAAAATGTTAAAGAATTGGCAAAAATATTGTTTATGATCATCCTTTTGTTTGTATTCTTCAAAAAATTATCATTATTTTTTAATATTTCAACCTTGAAAGTCGGTACGGACCTAGTTTTTTCTTCGCCGTTTATTTTGTCCTTCATACGTGACCCTACTCCAAATATGTCTTTCTTAAGGGAAATTCGTTAATGCGTGAAGATAAAAAAATGGAAAGTTTCATGATTTAATATTTATACTCGTAGCACGAACTAAACTGTTCAATAAATTTTAAATTTGATTCTTAACATTTGTTTGTTTGTACAATTCGATTATGGTTTTATAACTAATTAAATATAAATAAGGATAATAATTTGTAGGGATATTTACCAATTTCAGACAATTTTTTTAGTTAAAGCCTATTACAATATTAAAAAAATTATTTGATTACATGATTCAAGGCTTTTTATCACATTTACTTCGTAGTACTGAAAACTTATACTTATCTTTTAATTGTTCTACAACCCAAAACAATCAAGTTCAAAAAAATTATAATGGAATTATAGAGAAAGATAGATAGAAGAAGAAAGTAAGAACAAGTTTTAATATTATACACAAAGAAAATCTTTATTGTAGATAAATATTTAATTTTTTTTAAAAATAATGTTTTTATTTCAGTACAAATTTTGCAGAACATAAAAAGAGATATTTTAATTGGGGACTAAGCATAATTGGCCAGTAATTGTAAACTCTTAAAAACTATTTTTTTATTATTTATTTTATCAATTAATACGGAAAAATTCTTACAAAAGTTAAGAACTTTCTTTAACTTATTATTATACAGTCCACGAACTGTTTTTTTGAAAAAAGCTTCTTTTTAAACGTATGCACTCTTTTTCGTAAAAACCTGAAAAACAACTGAATAGATGAATCAAAAAGTGTCTTTTACTTTAAAATTACAGACAATATTTTTAATTAAGCTCTTAAACGGGGTTAATCTAGTAATTTTTTGTGATAACAAACCTATATTATTGACCAATTAAAAAATGGGTTTATTAGATTTTAATGGTCTCCGACTTGTTGAGGTTTATGTTTATATTTATTGTGCCCTTTAGCTCCAGTTGTTTAACAAACTTCCAGAAGCTGTTGAGGGTCCGGCTCAGGTTTTTCTCTGCCCAACCATAGGACGTGTAGCGCTATCTCTTTCTCTTCAAGAGAGATACAGCATTTATTGCTCTCAGTTCTACAAAGGTGTTTACAAAGTCGCAAATGTTCTGTCAGTAGGCGTACTGTTGGGTCTAGTACGGCTAAAGTTGAGCAGGTCCGAAGTAGTTGCATACGAGGATTCTTTTATAATTTTATTACGTGCCTCTGTCCTATGAATCCATTTAATTTAGCCAGAGTTTTTAATTGCATCCACTTTTTTATGGTGCTTCTTCCAAGACTTTGTGAAACCGCTCAGTAAAGTTTAAATCCAAAGGGAACAGTTTTTGAGCCCCTTTTGACCATCTTATTTTTTGTTCCCTTCTAACCGCGAATGTCCCGGGATCCATACCAGTATGACATTATTTGTGTACAATTTGTCCTCCAAGGCATTCTTACAATACATTCATCACATTTCCTGGCAACCGGCTAATTTTTGCAGTTGATTTGAAAACAACAACATGTTTAAATAAAAAATAAAAAGACCTTAAAAATGGTGAATTAAAAGCCCCTACTTCCTATTTGAAAATTTGGGTTTAAAACTGTCACTTGAAGAGGTTTAGTATGAAAATAAATTTTTTTTGTAGCAGGTTGTCATTTTATAATCTAAAAATTATATGATTTGGGATTTTTAATTAATGTTCACAAAAATACACTTGAGAATCTTTTGCTACGCAAATGATACTATTCTAATAGCGAAAAGTAAAGACGATTTACAGCGCCTCCTACAAAACTTAAAAACAACTGCCAAAAAGTATAACATGATAATATCAACAGAGAAAACTCATATTATCGAACAAGTAATGAACTGTAGATACCTGGATGTGGAAATAAGCAATGACGGAAACCTAGGGCAAGAAACAAAACGGCAGGCAATAAAAGCAGCGAGAATATCAAGTTTTCTGAGAGATATAATCTGGCGGAATAAGCACATAAGTACTGAAAGCAAAATCCGCATTTATAAGACATGTGTCAGACCCGTGATGACCTACGCAGCTGAGACAAGAGCCGAGACAACAAATACTAAGCAGATAATGAGATCAACAGAAATGAAAACACTAAGAACCATAAGAGGTATTACTCTCAGAGATAGGATAAGAAATGTAAACACACTGAGAGAACTAGGTGTTCAGGATGTATTAAGGTGGACAAGAAAAAGGCGACGTCCATGGAGAGACCACGTAGATAGGATGGAGCTAGAACGTATGACAAAATGAGCAGAAACTCAGAAGCCCACCACCAAACGACCCATAGGAAGACCAAAAAAGCGATGGTATGAGAGCTGGAGCATCGGATCACAGCAGAGATTGTAACAAAAAAACGGGACATAGACCTATTAAAAGAGGAAAAAGAAGAATAATACACTTATATCTCAGTGTATACTTTAAAATACACTTACCTACAATAATAGAACCCCACTAACTTTAAAAAAATATTAAAATTAGACTCCTTTTAACAGTAAAGATCCCTTATGTGTCCTTTGGCATGGAATTTAAATTTTTTTTATTAAGAACTAAAAAATATTTTTTGTGTCCAAATTTAAAACAAAAAACACAAGCAACTAAGCTTAAGAAAGCGCTGTTCCTTTATCATTCTTAATCTGCTGGACTCTCTACAAAAGAGCTTCATACACCTGATTAATGACATATTCTTGATAAAGAATACTTTGTTCTTTATGTTTTATTTAATTTCTTTTGTGGACTTTATTTGAACCACTAAAAAAACTACCTTTTATAGTTTTGACTTCTATACATACATACATATAGTCACGTTTTTTTCTCGTAGGGGTAGGCAGAGACCACTTCCTTCCACTTGCTACGGTTCTTACACACATCTTTTGCTTCCTCTACATTCATCAGTGTTCTCTTGTATGCTCGTCGGTTGTTGGTACTCTCGACCTAGTCTTTCTACAAAACAATGTTGATCTGTTTTGAGATATGTTCGCCAAGGTCGACCTCTACCGCCTTATAAATTTGTTTCGTCAATCTTCTTTTCTCCATCCTTTCTACTTGTCCAAACCATTTAAGCATTTCTTTATCTATCTTTGTAACCACATCTTCTTTTACACCACAGCGTTCTCTTATCTCACTATTTTTTTACTTTATCGAACCGAGTCACTCCGCCTATACTCCATAAACTACTTATCTCCGCATCATTAATTCTATTTTCATGCTTCTTCAGCCAAACCCAACATTCACTACCATACAAAAGTGTAGGAACCAACACACATCTATGCACAGCCAGACGTGCCTTTTTTGACACTTTCTGGATGTTCATAAAGCTATGCAGTGCCCCATTCATCTGTTTGTGTCTTTTACCAAATGGCATTCACTGTAAAATACGGCGCTCCACATTATCTGGTTAAATTATGTGTGGCCAAAGAACCTTAGAGCTCGCGCTGAAGTTGGGCTCGACAAACGGTGCTCTATTATTACTTGTTTCAATATGGCTACAATTGTTCTTCGAGCAGTCCATGGGATTTTGCGCTTACACCACATTTCAAACGCGTCGATTCTTCCTAGATCGGCGGCCTTGATCACCCACGTTTCCGAAGCGTACCCAAAAACTGAGAATACCAGTTATTTTACTAGAGCCTTTTTTTGTTTGGATCGAGTTGTTGCAATCTTTCCATACTCTGGTGAGTTGGCTTATAGCTGTTTTACCCAATTAAATGCGTCTACTAATTTCAGGTTCACAGTCCCCATTTGATGTTATTATTGACCCTAGATACACGATCTCTACGACGACTTCGCAATTTGCCACCTTGTGTGGATGTGTCCTCGGTTGATAATCATGATCTCCGTTTTTTGTAGTTTATTTGCATAGTTTTCGACCGCCCACAACAAAACCGCCAGCCCAGTTTTACAGCACTATTCTTATTATGTGTTTCGAATAAAGGTTAAACAGCAACGGAGATAATACACAGCCCTGCCTAACTCCTTATTTAACCAAGGCTTGCCCAGAAAGAGAGAGACAGAGAGAGAGATAGAGAGAGATTTGTTCATCTTTATGACTGCCTACTTTTTTGCATATAAATTCTGAATGAGCATAATGAAATAAGATGGCACACTCATGTCCAAAAGAATATCCCACAAAGTCTACAAAGCACAGGTAAAGGGGGCTATAATGTTCTCTACCTTTCTCGAACAAAATACGTACATTAATAACTATATGTGTGTATATATATACAGAATATTTCATTAACATTTAGTGTGTTTAAAGTTTAATTCTCAGAGATCCTGACTTAGTTTATACAAAATGCACTTAATTAACTAGTTGATTGGAGCACAGGTTGCAGTTTGGGCGTAAACCCGAAAAAAATAGAACTAGTACTTTGTACGAAGAGAAACAAAATTCCTGTCTTCTTCCTTCCAGAAATCGGAGGACAAACCTCTCAGAACGAACTAGGTATCTGGGCCCGATCCTAGACCGAAAGCTGTGATGGAGGTAGAATATGAAAAAAATGGTAAGGAAAGCCACTGTAGCGACCTACACCTGCAGAAGGGCCATTGGCAAACAATGCCAGCTGCAACCTTATGTTGTTCATTGGCTTTATATTACGGTCATAAGACCAATTCTAATGTATGGACCGTTAGAATAGTGGCCAGCCCTAGATAAGGAAGTCAACCATGTAAAAGAAGGAAAAGTCCAGAGATTTGCATGCCTGCCGATCACAGGCTGTCTAAGGACCACCCCAACAAAAGCCCTTAAAACGATTCTACATCTACTACTAGTAGATCTGCTTGGGAAAGAATGCGCAGCTAGCGCAGCTCTCAGAGTCAATGCTGTGTCTCCATGGACCGAAACGCACTACAGCCACTCTAGAATTCTAAGAAAATACAACCTGTGTTCAAAAAATAGTAACTTCACTAAACCTACCCCTATGTTTGAAGGTGACCTATCTCTGGAAATCCCATTTGGAGACGATAGAGCTGAGAACCTAGTTAAACCTCAGGGCGTAGTATTTTATACTGATGACTCTTAACTAGAGGGGAAAGGAGGTTGCGGTGTCTTCTCAGAAGACCCCTCACTTAACCTGTCGCTTCGTTTGCCTTATTACTGCAGTGTGTATTAAGCCGAAATGACAGCCATTAACGAGCCAGCCCTCTGGACACTCCGCAATGAATAACAATCACTGAACTCAGTCTGCTTGACCTCTAGAGCAGCAGTGCAATGCCGAGCCACCCTGAATGAGCTAGCATTGTCTGGGTACCCGGCCACAGGGACATACCAGGCAACTGTAAGACGGATGATCTAGAAAGAGAGGGCACCACCCTCCCAGCTGTATCTGTCTTATCTCAGCCAGGAGTACCGATTGCAAACTGCCGGCTTCTAGTGCTCAGCAAAGTAGTTTAAAAAACCAACTTAAGATGAAAAAATGAACCCACATGCACAACATCGAATCAGATTTGTCCTAAACTAGATCCACGTCGAACTAATGATGTTTTAACTCTATCCAGGGAGTCCATTGGAAACGCGATCACAGGAATAACAGGATACTGGGCAGGTGGGCAGGGATCACATGCTCGGCGCATGGGAATCTCAAAGCTACGACACGACTTCTGTAGTAGATGTCATGATGAGGAAGAGGAGAAAGCAATGGTACCACTGTCTTCTTGTAGCGATTTAAGAACTGTGTTAAAATTTTAATTTTTCTCCTAATTTTTCGTTCCTTCAGGAAAATGATGTTGTGACAAGAAGGATGTTTGTAAATTTAAAAGATAAGAGATTTGAAAAGTGTTTGGCCATAAAATTACTGAAGATTTAATCTGGTTTATCTTAAATTACCCCAAAAATTTAATTAGATCATTTCATTAATATAAAATTATCTTTGGAAAATAGGACTGCCCATAAAGAACCGTAGCAGGATTAAATGGTTTGGCACAATTTTTCTTTTTTAAAAAATCATAATTGTATTATTATTGATTTACTAAAAATAAATATATATAAAAACATATTTAATAAATGATTACGTTTTTATTTATTTCTGCAATGTGGATAATACTGCGCTATTAAAACAACTAATTTCTCACACTGTTACATTTATACCTTGGAGTAACAAATTCCAAGGATAATACTGGGTGAACTAACTAGGGGTGACATTAAAAACTCGAGTCGAAGATACGTGGTCTGTGCAGTAATGAACCTTAATAACAACATAAAGCCGCTACCAGAACTATTAATTATTATATATATATATATATATATATATATATATATATATATATATATATATATATATATATGTATATATAAATTTGAAAATTGACTACCCTATTACAGTATAGAAGAAATTGGAACCTTAAATATATCAGGCAACAGACAACAAGAAAGAAAGAAATCGAGAAGAGCGTATCTCTTACTCTTCTCCTCTAGATAAAATACCAACAGGACTTAACTATTTTATGCCTTTCCCAATAAAGTTGCATTTATGATTCTTGTCACTAATGCTCTTAGCATACTTAAGAAGAAAGATTTTATAAAGGCATGGGAAAAAGTCCATTTTTATCTGTACCATACATACATAAAGATAGTCACGCCTTTTCCACGTAGGGGTAGGCAAAGACCACTTTTTTTCACTTGCTACGGTTCTTACACACATCTTTTGCTTCTTCCATATTTATCAGTGCCTTTATACATGCTTGTTGGTTGTTGGAACTCTTGACTATGCCTTTCTTCAACATAATGTCGATCTGTTCGAGATATAAGCATTCCTTTATCTTTGTTACCTCATCTTCTTTTACACCACAGCGTTCTTTTAACACACAATTCTTTACATTATCCATCTGAGTCACTCCGGCTATACTTCTTAGACTACTCATCTCCGCAGCATTAATCCTATTTTCATGCTTCTTCTGCCAAACCCAACATTCTCTACCACACTTAAGTGTAGCGACCAGAATTTCTCTATGTATCATATAATTGATACATACCCATAATTGCATTACGTGAATTTGTGAAAGATGATTATTGCTTGCTCTTTGTCGTGGTATTGTTACAACACAGGTAAATACTTATACGTCTTTAATAGTATATTACGTAAGAAGAGTTGTAAGTAACCCATTACGCACGAAATGAAAAAGTTTATGCACGATGCCGCGCAGCCTTCCGCTACTGTAGAAGATTGCCAGCCACCAAGTCGTTTTAATGATAGCATATGACCTCCTGCATCAACTAGTATAGTGGCTGATGATCTCCTGAAACAATGGCCAGTATATTGCTTTGGTTTTGGCAGCTCAAGATATTCAGCAATTTTACGTGGTGAACTTCCGATTGTGTTTATCTCCACAGCCTGTTTTATGCATTTCTCAGCAGGACGAAAATTCATGTATTTTTAACATGTGATATAAAACGTTTCTGGTACTACAAATTAACGTCTCGTTTTAGTTTTAGAATCTAGAATATCAATTATCAAGGATTTTCCTGTGTCCTAAATGTGTTCCATTTTTATATTTCTAATTTCTTGTTTACGTCAAGCCCCGCTTAATCCTATAATGAGGATAACCTGAAAACAAAAACAAAAACTCATTTTTATGTGATGATAATTATACATTTTAATTGTTTACTTTTAACAACAAATTGTTTATCGTCTGGGGCATCTTTCAGAATTTTATTAATTTTTTCAGCAGAAAGGATTTTCGATTTTTTACTTCTAAAACCATCCAATTTCCGCTCCAGTAGGGCGATTAGTTTTGGATAATTTGCAATGTTAATGTTATTATTAATGTTTAGTTTAGTTCTTAGCATCGAATAAATGGCCCATACAGAATATGTCTTCATAGTTTTTGAAATTTCTTCAAAATACGCAAGTAAAACATTCTCCGAAAAGGAATTAACGTTATGCTTGTGTCGCCAATCCATAAATTTTTGATAGGTAATTTCGTACCTTTTTTTGGATTTTAGCGGTAAAAAATTATGTGTGCCAGCTTGAGCTTTTTCTAAAATCTTCGGTGGAGTGCTCATAATTTCATCACTTTCACTACTATCAGACATATTCGTAGATAAAGTTGAGAAAATGTTCGGATACAATTATATTTTGTTCAAGAAATTGACAATTTAAATGACATGACATTTATTTTCATAGCATGCTACTTAAGAAAACGTGTCCTATTTTTAAAGAAATTGCATAACGTGCTGTCTACAGTTAGGGGCATCACTCTTTCAATCCTTAATATATCTCGCTAATGCTAAAAGTTTTTATGTTTTTTAATTGACTAAATTTGTGTAAATAGACCAAATAAAGTCTTACGTAAATAAAAATTTGATTGTAATTTAATTAAACCAAGAAGTTTAACTTTTCTTCTCAAAACGCACGTGTATGTTATGAGATCTCATTACGTGCATGTTATTGTTATTTATATATTATCTACAAGGAATGTTGACAGTGCGATTTTTGACGTTTACAGACATGGGCGTAAAAAAAAGATTTTAAAACAAATAAACTTTTCTTTACATTCACAAATAACATGCAACATGTAAATTAATTAAAAAGTGATTGTTTTAATTATTTGGTTTGCAAAATCATTATTAAACGGTACATGAATATTTACAAAGATTTGGAATAAGTTAAATATGGTATTTAATCACCGTTTGTTAAGCTCAACAGGATCAATTCTTACTACACCTGAACATAAAAACTATGTTTCGTCTTTAGCCTTATTTTACTTTTAGAAATATCCAAGAAAAATGTATGGAAGTTTTTGTATTTTTTAATGATTAAATACATGTAAAAATGGTTTACAAGAAAATTACAATTATTACCAGGACATTTAATTTCCAGTAACTTAAAGGATTTTCCTTCTTCAAATACGTTACCGTCTTGTGAATACCCTAGGCATGGATTTTGCTCATACATTATAAATCCAGTTTTCACTACAATAAATCCAAGCTTATTTTTCTATCGTTGTAATAATTTAAAAACGAGGTATTGATCTTAAGATTAATATTTATGAGAACAATCCATTTTTTCACTAAAATTCCCAAACACAACTAATTCATACAAAATCAAGATAGTAAATGGCGAATGCAATGTAATATCACTTAAAACATCATTTAATGCTTTAATTTGTCAAACTTTCCAATAACTTACCAGTGCAAGTAAAACAAACACTTTAAATTTCCAAAACAATTAATATTTAATCATTTCACTAATAGTTTTTGTAAAGTATTATAAAGGTAGGTGTACTCTGTCGTATGTAAGAGTAATTGTTTTACACCTTCTGTAGGTACAATAATAGTTTGTGTTATATTGCTGCAAATTTTTTAAATATGTGTTATTTAAATATTTAAATAACTTTTTAAAAAAATTATTAATTGTCTTCATTTTCTGTTTTGAATAATAGGAATTTACTTTCGATTTGTTTGACAAACTTCCTAAAAGGTGTATTGTTCTCGAAAACAATTGTAAAATATAATCTAGGGGTATAGCCAGCGAACCGTAAGACTGAATACATTATACATATACAGCACACACAGCAGAATTACTTATAAGAGAAAATAGTTGGTCCGATGTGTCCGTACTTTTATTTCCATTTCCGTGCGAAAACAGATCCGGTGAACCATTTTTTAGTTTTGCGAGTGGTAAGATTAATGGGCGTTTTTTGTAAATTGTTTGTTTTATTGTCCTGATATTGAATATTGACAAATGTTTATAATAACAAAAAAAAATAACAACCCATTGAACATCAATACGATACCCGAACAAAAAACAACTATCGTTCAACTATCCATTGAATTTCTTGCACCTAAGAAAGAGAAAGCTGATCCCTACACTTATGTATGGTAGTGAATGTTGAGTTTGGCAGTAAAATCAATACTACGTTGTTAAGTAGTTTAAAAAGTATGTGACTGATAGGATAAAGTAAGAAATAGTGTAATAAAGGAACGCTGTAGTGTTAAAGAAAATGTAATAGCAAAGATAAATAAATAAATAAATAAGGCGAGTTTAAATGTTAATTGGTAGAGGTCGACCTCGCCGAATATATTTCGATAAGGTTTTATGGTTAGGTTTTATGTGAGTGGGGCGTGGTCGCCCCTCCACCGCGACCCTTAGTAGGTCTATTGTGGCTATATTTCGATTAACATTGTGTTGAAAGAAGGCCAGGTTAAGAGTACCAACAACCGACGAGCATGTATGAATGAGCTAATAAAAGTAAAAAAAAGCAAAAGACGTGTGTAAGAACCGTGGCAAGTGGAATTAGCTTACGTTGTTCACTGCTAGCCCTTCCCCTATTATAGAATTATATAAGTACTCACCTCTTTCATTAATGTCTCTGCTACCCCAATCCAGATGGTGAGAATTGGCGTTTTTTTCCTTTTCCGGCTTTTTTGCTGGTTTTGGCCGGCCTCTTCAGTCCCGCTGTCGCCGCCGAGTTAAATTTACCTACCTTTTTGGTTCAAGCGGTTTAACCCGAAGACTTCGTCTTTTCCACCGATGTCGGATCTTTTTTGGCTTCCTTGGACCGGAATTGCACCTGTCCAAAGCCAAAATATGGGCAAAAATTAAGCCGCTTCAAATCTTTAATGGATACAACATCCATTGAGAACGTCCACATTTGACCAGGTCCTGCATTTTTCCTGTGTAGAATAGTCCACTCCTGGATATGCAGAGTACGGTTTATCTTCCGCAGACGGTTGGTTACCTGTTCTCCCGTCAGTCTGGGTAGTCCCCCATCGTCTGGGATGAAAACCATACAGATGTGGGGTTTCGGTATGTCTTCTTTCTGAACCAACGTCAGCTGGGCGTTTGCCCAGGGTTGAAGGGAGCATATTACTTCCTTCATCCACTGGACCGTCTCAGCGTCCGTACAGGACAGAAGAAGAATTTCAGGTCAAATGGTGCAGCTCTGGATTCGCACTTGTGGACCATCGTCCGGTAGTTTGTCTACAGTGTCCATGATAGATCGCTCTAGCAGCCGTAGCTGTTCGTTTGACAGCTGAGAATTTGGGTGTTCTAGGTGAATTATGCCCACCATGATGCCCTGAGCTTCAGCTGCAAAAAAGCGTTTTTGCTCGTTTGGATGTTTCATAGTGCGTGGCTTTTTCGCTGCCGCTTCTGGAGTACTACCATCCGAGCGTATTTGCTTGCTGGTAAGAGCTGGGGGGGATTGATCCCCGCTCCTTAACTCATCCCGCTCTTTAAGTATTTGATTTAAGGCGGTTTCGTAAAGTACCCCGCTCTTGTTTAATCGGCTAATACGTTTTCAGGTCCGTTTTCCAGGAAGTTTCCTATCAACCATTAAGACGCGCCGTGTTGGGGCTAAGGACATCCCCACACGGAATTATGGAGTAAATTAATATGGTTTTGCAAATTTTCTGATGCAATTATTAGGTTCTCATTGATGAAAAATATTTCCGAATGTATCTATGTGGGTGTCTTTCGTTGAAATGTCCTTTATGTATATTTTTTACAGTTTGGTCCCTAGTACACTGCCTTGGGGTACTCCGCATTAAATAAGTATTTGCATCTTTGTTTATTTTGATATTAAAATCGGTTAGATATGATTGAAATAGTAAATATATTTGAGCTGGTAGAGTTTTATTTAATTTGTACAATAGTCCTTAATACTACACATTGTCAAAGGCCAGCAATCTTTTAAATATGTTTGACAGTTTAGATAGAAGACTTATAGAACGATATAAAGCAGTTTCTGTTGGAGGTTTTTTCTCATATAAGTGATTTTTTATTTACACATGCATCTATTTAAGATTATTGTTATACCTGTAGAAATCGGGGGTTTATACTTTTCTTTTTCCTACATGGGAGAAATGATTACTTAACTTCGATATAGTGGACTGGAAGTAATTACAATTTGGCTGGTTTTTTAAGGGTTTTTATTTAACACAAAATATTGGTATTTCTATTATTAAAAACACAATGCACTTGTACAGACTAGTGAATTACTGCAAGCAATGAAATTAATTTAAAGCCGTGGAAAAGTAACTACATATATGTGACAGCCGCTCACTACGACTGTCGGAACAATACTACTAAACGTAGGAATACTACCATTGCGTTGAATAGAGCCGGCGTGTTAAGAGGAAACATGCTACTGCGCCGACCCGAGACTGCGCATTGAAAACAAAGGGGGAAAGAAGCCGGCTGGCGTACCGGTCAGAGATATTACTGATAAGGTAAAGGGCAGCGGGTTTAGTCTGGGTCAAAACGGTTTTGAGACATTGCGTCGTAAAGGATTAAAATTAGAATAAATAAAATTAGTATTGCGATCTGCAATCACAACAATACCTACGTATTAGTTTAATATTACGTTACATAACACTGATAATGTTGAAGTAAAATGTGAATTGAAAATTAAAACAGAAATTTTAAAATGAAACAAATACTTTACAAAACACTAGTACCACGTCATAAAAAACTTTTTTTTCCTTTTTTTTTTAAAACATCTAACTTTAAAATGCTTTTACCCCTTGTGATTTTATCGTACAGAACAATAAGTATATCCTTAATTTGTTCGGTACCATCAAAATGGCTAATGTTTAAAAAGTTTTTTTATTTGTATAATAATACTTTTTGGATATATTATTAATTGAGAATTGGACTAACGTACAAAGATACCAGCATCCATCTATATGCACACCAAATACGTAATCAGACAACTACAAAAAGATTTTAAAATTTCAAAATTTGCCACCGAAATGCAAAGAAACCAAAAATTCCTATTTATAACGTAACTTATGCACGGATCTAAAAATCCAAATTAAAAATATAATCAAAGATATAATCAAAGAAGAAAACAAACAGTCGAAAATTATAGCTCGAGGTAGACTAGCGGAGAACCCTCGACTTCGGCATCTCTTGCTGCTGTCTTTTGAGTCGATTTACTTTGAAGAATACTAAGAGGTAGTTATGCTAATGGGCCAGCAAAGGCAAATTTAGCGTAATACTCGAATACGTCACTATCTCAAAATTAACGATGCCTCACTTACAGAGCGTCAAACTCCTTTTACTAGGCATTTTTAAAAAATTATATTTTTTCATCGTCTAATGAAGCTTTTGAGCGAACGAAAAATTAATTTGTGGGCAGTACGGTGCTTTTTGTGAAATTGTTCATATTTGCGCATTAATTATGTGTCACAGAATAACTATTTGTATAGTTTGATAAGAATGTACTTATTGATTGTAATGAGTAAAGAAGAGTTTAACGCAATTAAATAAAACTTTATTGCGAGTTTTTATAATGTAAAAAAAATGAATGTGTGTTGCTAGAACTGGCTCTTCTCTGCTTCTCGTCTCGCTCGTTGTCGACAGGTCGGTCTCGCTCGTGTTGGAATGGTTGGTGGGGCTGATCATGGGCGTGCTATAGGCCTGAACACTATTCTTAATTTTCAGTTATGATAAAAAGCACTTAAATAAACATCTTTTATTAATAAACTAGTGTCCAGAAATTCTTTAGTATTAAGATAAAATAGAATTATAACAACCTTAGAAAAACAACAACCATTTTCGTAGTTCTCATTTTACGTATGTCATAAATTATTACTTATTAGAGAAGTGCGTTTAATTGTCATTTTACGTGTCACAAGTTTATTCTTTAATAAATAAAGTGTTTGATTAAAAATGCATTATTTTACAAATATTGAGTTAGCAGGCATGCACCCTGCTTGTGGAGCAGCTTAGGATAATGCTAACGAAGCAATGCTAATTAATGCGGAGCAGCATTATCAGCGTCACATTTCTTGTCGTACATCATTTTAAAGATTGACTCAACTTATTCGAGATACTGCTCAATTCTAAGTAAAGAAAATAGATTCGGGAGCCAATTGTACCAATCGAAACTTTGACTTTGAGAACTAAGTTCATTCCATCTGATAATCTCAACAGAGTTCAATTTGCCGAATGGTACTTGAATAAAATTAATGACGAACCAAGATGTCTAGGAGTGTATTATGGACAGACGAGACATGTTTTACAAGAGATGGTTATTTTAATACATACTGTTAAATGTTATCTCTAATGTATTTTATCATACTGTTTATAGAATAATTTTTAAGTCACATTCAAAATACCTTTGGTTTCATTTTTAGGAAGACGAATCAACAAATAATAATTCAATTGCTTTTCATACTTGCACTGATAACATGTCATGTATTTTCTCTCGAAATAAACTTAAATAAATTTCTTTATAGCAGTAAATACATTTTATTTAAAATCATTAAATAAATTTGACTTGAAACAGTAGTCAATTCACAATACAAATCACATTTGGAGCAAAGAAAATCCTCACGCCGTTTACAGGTTACATCATCAATAAAGGTTGTTGTTAACCCTTATAATTTCAAGCGGGGTGCAAATGCACCCCACATGTACTTTTTTGTATATATCTAAGCCAATTATATTTTGTTTTATTTCCTCTTTTTAGTAGCTGCATTTTTTTAGGTTCCAAATGTAATTTACCTAAAATCTTACATGGATTTTTTTCATCTCAGTAATTATTTAGGCTTTTAGAGTGTGGGGTGCATTTGCACCCCGCTTGGCATTTTACGTATACCAATATTTCTATGTTATTATGAGCTAACCGCAGGGTAAAATCCTTACATGTTGTACTGTTCGTATCCCCACTTCTCTTATTCGGCGCTGAGAGAAAGTTAGAAGACAAGCTTGCACCAATAAGGGAAGTATTTGATAAATTCGTATCAAACTGTAAAAAAGCACTATATCCGAGCGCGCACGTGTGCATTGACGAGCAACTCGTCCCATTTCGAGGAAAGGGTCTATATGAAAAGCAAGCCAGCAAAGTATGGAATAAAGATATGGGCACTGGCAGATTGTGAATACAATTATACTTTGAATATGCAAGTGTATTTAGGTAAGTCAGTTATTTTCATTTATGCTATGTTACAAGCATGTTATGCAACAAGCCTGAAAAAGGACAAGGTGAACGGGTTGTTCTTGAACTTTCTGATTATCTAAGTCAAGGATATGGTATCACAACTGATAACTTCTTTACTAGTCTTCAGCTGTCTCAAAAATTGTTGGATAAGAAGCTTACATTATGTGGCAATCTGCGCAAATATAAGACGTTTATACCAAAGGAACTACTTCCATCATCTTCAAAAAAAGAATATTCTTCAATGTTTGCTTTTACAAAACATTGTACATTAGTGTCTTATGTGCCGAAAAATAACAAAACCGTTATTTTTTTATCAACCGAGCATGACGATGACAAAGTAAGTAATAAGGAGTCAGACTACAAACCAGATATTGTCTTGCATTATAATAGTACTAAAGGAGCTGTAGATGCAACAGACCAAATGGCAGCAAAATATACTACTCAAAGAAAAACTCTTAGATAGCCCATGGTACTTTTTTACCATATTATCGATATTGGAGCTATAAATGCCTATAAAATATGGAAAATTAAAAATCCAAATTACGGGTCTGGGCACTTAGATGCAAGAAGAAAATATCTTCTTTAGTTGGGAAAGGAACTGGCCAAGGAAAATATGATTTATAGATTTAGAAATACTAATGGTTTGCAAGCAAGCATACAAGAAAATATTCTTAAAGTTGTTCCAGAATTGGAGCAAAATATCCCTTCAACAAGACCTGTAGGAACTCAAGGTAGATGTTTTCTCTGTGAAAGAACCAAAGATAGAAAATCAAGACAACGTTGTGGAAAATGTGAGCGTTTTGTTTGTGTAAATCACTCTGAAAAAGAAATTTTTTGTATCCCATGTAAAGCAAAAAATTAAAATTAATTTTAAATACCTAATTAAGGTTTGTTTATTTTTTAGTAACTAAATTGAAATAAAAATAGATACAAAATAATTTATTTGCGTTTTTTTTTTTACTTAAAAAAAGGGTAAAAATTACAAAGATAGACAAAAAAAATGGGGTGCAAATGAACCCCGCTTGGTATCGCACGTATGTAAAAAAGCTTGCTATTATAAAGGTTAATATTTTGACTAAGATTATTGACAATTATGTAGTGGGACCATATTTACTGCCTGCACGGTTATATGGTCATATGTATAGGATGTTTCTGAAATATACTCTACCAGAACTGCTTTTCCAGTATAAAGGTGCACCATCACACTTTGAAATAAATTGCCGAAATTATCTAAATGCACAATTTCCAAATTTATAAACGGGATAGGGTGGTAGATTTCGTGGACTTCACGTTGACCAGACATGTTTCCAATTGATTTTTGTATTTGGGGTCATACTAAATCACTGGTTTATGAAACCGCTGTTAATACAGAAAAAGAAAATAATAATCGTAACTTTGAATTATTTCCATTTTCAAAAGTTGAATTTTAATATTTTAAATGTTGTGATAAGATCTCCACGGTGACGTCGAAGTTCAAAAGAAGTTAAGTTGGCAATAGTAAGTCTCTCTTCACAAGAAGGTCTTCTCATTCTCAAGGGAAGTCGAGTGGCTTTTCTTCAAACATTTTTTAATAAACTCTTATCACAAATCAAGTCAGGATACCAGGCGGGCCCCGCATATTCAAGAATGGGTCTTACATAAATGGTGTAAAGTTTTCAAAACGATTAAAACGTAACTTTTAAAAAACACTTCCGTATAAGATACAGCCTGTTGTTAGCACGTTTGGTTTTTGACAAAATATGGTTGGGCCAAGCGAAACTACTGCTAAAAATAATTCCTAAGTCATTTTGAGAGAATACGGAGTTTGAAGTTTGACCGTTTATGAAGTACGACAGAAGTAGGTTGTTTTTACCGATTCGAAGCACTACTTACTTGAGAGGACTTAACTTATCATTAATTTGTGAAAACTTTTCATCAAAATCACTGATTTCTTTGGAAATATCTGTTCTAAACTCTAGCAGAAAATCCCTAATTTCGGCAATGTTAAAGACATTTGAACTACAAGAATTGCAGAGAATGCACAAACCCGTACTTTCTGCCTAGTAACGCGATCTTTGATAGAAACATCGGTACAAGCCATGTGTATTCGTTGCTTAGTTTGCGATCAGCACTGGCTACGGGCTTCAGGCAGTTCGGACAAGAAGTGGTCGGCATATTTCAGTTTTTGTCGTAATTAGTTTTTTTATTACAAATAATAAGTGTATTGGAAAAATTACTCACAAATTAGCTTGTAATTGCGCTCGTACCGCACTTTTTTACAAATTTATTAACACCACTACTAACTCATGGTATACAGGAGTGTTCTGTAAAAATTTCACTATTTAAAGAGTAATATTGTAATTTTTTACGAGCAAAATATACACGTCTTTGCAACTTGCTAGCAAAATAAATGTATGTATGTACTTAAAAATAAAAAGTTTACCATTTTTTATTTATAACTATTACAACCAAAATATTTCATTTAAGTAAAGATAAAAGAAGTAATATTCGAAATTAACGAAAATTCCAAATTTGTTAAATTGCTCTAAAAATAACTGTAATAAATAATCTTAAATTTACTGGAATTCCGTTTTGGTATACTTGATGTATTTTTTGTCTGAATTCAACCCTGTTCTGACGAAGGGTCTAAAACCCTATTGTACACCTACATATTTCGGTAGTAAGACATTCTAAATTCGTTCGCACGCGGAGATCATTAGACAAGACTATATGATTTACCGTCTAATATGTTCTTTAAGAAAAATGACCTCGCATACCAAGGTGATCACACGAAAATACTCCAGACACCCTAAGGACAAAAAAACCTAGACGTAGATAGTTCATTTATATATCATTCAAAAAATATTTTACTCAAAAAGAATCGTGTGATTGGAATACTAGGTATTATTTTATTTACCTTTTTATTTTTTAATAATATCCAGTGTTTGGCTATTAAAAGTAAAAAATTCAGAAATAAATTGTAAAAATATCGTTTATTTACAAAAAAAAAATCCTAAGTAACAAAAACAAATCTAAGAACAATTAATGCCACTTTACTATCTGGTATTGCAATTTCTGGTTCTAATGACAGCTCTTATTTATTCCTAATAAACTCCATCTCTAAACTTTTCCATTCTTCTATTTAAGCGTGTTTCTGCTCATCTCAGTTGATTGGTAGTTAGTAGGTAGTTCCCAACATGCTCTACTGAGTTTAAATCTGGACTTAATATTGGATTGGATACCAACTTCATAAAGATACTCAGTTGCTATTCTAGCAACGTTGATACCTACGACCATTATTATGCATAAGAGCAAAATTTACACCAATAATAGGAACATAACACATTTTTAAGAGCCTACTGTAGAGATGTTTCTTGACTAGAGTGGAATGGAATGAAACTCTGGGGTGGCTTTTATCCGTTTATTATAAAAAAAGTCGTATCTTACGTATAACTTCTTGACATGCATTTCTATATTTAAATAATCATAATTATTTACAATTTATGTTTCACTTAAAAATTAATTAACAATTAAAATATATCAGAAATGTCCCTGATTGCTAAAATCTCAATTATAATGAATGGTTTTTCTGGTACTGTCGAGAGCGTACATATTTAGCGAATGAAGATCACCTCGTGCTTAACGTGCTGTTTCTTAGTAGCACGTTCTGATTTCTTTACCCTTAGCTGCCAAATTTCTGGCGCCAGCCATGGCTGCCACCCTGGGACGTTTGTGACCCCAGCCACCTAATCTGAGTAAACTAAGTTGTATGTTAACGTAAAAAAAATTAAAGTTATACATTAACTACTTCTTTTCATAACAATATATGTGCTCTGCGAATATTTTTTAATTTAATTTTTTTAAAAAAATAAAATTTGCAAAAAACTTCAAAAAATAAAATAAAAATTCATAACTTTTTCGATTTTGCGAATTTGACGCTCAAATTTTAGTTGCATTTTGTCGATATATATATATATATATATATATATATATATATATATATATATATATATATATATATATATATATATATATATATATATATATATATATATATAATAACTTTAAAATGTTCTTGGGAAAGGTCCAAATAAAACGTTGGTATTATAACATAATTGTAAAGTTTTTATTGACGTTTCAGCATGATTCTCATGCCTTTCTCAAAATATTTCATTGTCTGTAAAAAATGTTGCACATTGACAAACATAGTGTTTAGAGAGATAACTATTTTTTTTAACTTGGCATAAAGCGTGGAATTTGTTAATAAATAAAAATATGGGGGAACACTTAACAAAAATCTTGTAAACAACGGGACATGGCTTGATAACGACAAAACGATTTGTGTAGAACTGAAAATTGCTAGTACCTACATCTTATCAATACCGATTAGTAATGTGTATTTGTGTGGATTGAATTTAAGGTAAAACAATAATTATTTTTTTCGATTTGTACCAGGTTGTTTTGCTTTTGTGAGTGAAACATTTAGTAGTTTATATAAGGTTGTTATAACGTTTATTAATTAGGTTGGTATCTTTTTTGTCATTAATTGAATTTATATTTTTCTTAATTTGTATCGCTTCGTAGATTTCACGTTTACGTTTGTGTACTTTTTTTTTTAAAATTTTTGTCTTCTCAAAATTGAATTTATGGTTATGTTGTGATTCATGTTTGGACAGAGCAATTTGATTTTTTTTTGTCCTACTTATGAGATTGGATCCTTGAGGCCAAGTATTGACTTGTTTGCCCTATGTATACACCTTTGGAAGTTTAGTTTTAAGTTTGCTGAAGTTGTTACTAAGTAGGTTGTGACCCGTGAAGTCATAGAGATATCATATTTTGAAAATAGGTGATTAAGTTGTTCAGAAAACCCTTGTATATGGGGAATGGTTAGGAATTTTTGTTTTTGAGTATCGTTTTAATTTTTTTTTATTTTTAAGGATAAGCTATTCTGAGTTTGAAGATTGAATTTGTTAGTTTGGAAGGGTAATTGTTTTTTAACAATGCGGTTTTGGCTTTGACGATAGCTTTTTTTCTAAATTTCGTGTCTGACAATTTGATAGCTCTATCAGCTAATCCAATTATTACGGATCTTTTTTGGTCTAACGGATAATTAGAGTTAAAGTTGGTGTATCTAGAAGACCACGTTTCTTTGGTATACCATTCAGTTCGTATTGAGTAATAATTTTTCAAATATTTTAAACAATCGTCTTTGCATAAGTTAATTTTTTAATTAAACTTAAAAAAAATTAAAGACTCTATCTCATAAAAAAGATCTTGATATCTTGGTTCTATTCAACTTGAGGGAATAGATAAATAAGCTTGCAGATGATCTACTCGTTTTTTTTCTAACTAAACAAACTAACTTAATTAAAGTCAAAATTAAGGTTGAGCGCCAAGTGATTACTGAAAGACGTGGAATCAGTAACTTTGAGCTAATCGAACCAATTTTTTTTTAATTTTTAATTTAAAAAATGTATTAAACCGACACCAATGGTGTCTTCACATTTTTTAATAAATAAAAAAATGCAAAAATTGATTAACAGGTTTAATACAAACATTTAAAATTAGAAACAATTTTTAAAATGTACAGAAACGAAAAAGAAAAAAAAATGGTTGCCAAAATAAAAATAAAAAAAACCGTACATCCTGTGGTGTCCTAATTTATTTGTAGCTCATCTTCGTTGTCATGCGGTGTCCTAACATAAGTAACTTTCCATGGATAACCAGTACAGCTATGAATTACATCTGTAGTTATCGAAATACTGTTCATTTAAAACTGGCCACCAATTATCTGGTAACTACTGGCCGTGTAATTATTAATTTCCGGGTAAATTAAAAAGTAATTGTGCTGGTTAATTAATTTTTAATTGTTGCCAGGTAATTAATTACTGGTTAATTGATACTGGTTATTGTTTGCGTAGTTTTATACTGGGTAATTAATGCTGTGTAATTATTGGTATGTCACTATTGCTGAGTAGCTATTGCTAAATAACTATTGTGGTGCAACCATTACGGAGTCACTATTGGGGAGTCACTATTGTATGAGAGCACTTATGAAAGTACAAAAAGCAAAAGATGTATATCTCTGTCTACCCCTAGAGGAAAAAGGCGTTACTATATGTTTGTCTGTATATACTATTATGTAATAGCATATTGTGCAACTAGTGCGATAAATTAGCGATTGCTCACGATAGCGAAGTTAAGAGAAGCAATCGACAACTTATCGCACGGGTTGCACATATTATTTTTTATTGCGAATGCGGAATAAACGCGAGCATAAAATAGGGGTCCAGACCAAAAATATTAACTAAAATAAAAATATAAACTTTGTAATATCAACTTGACAGTTGCGTGTTCAGCTGTCAACCGGAAGGTTGGTGGTTCGTATTTGCGTGAGACAAGAATAGTTTGCGTGTGCTAAGTAACACTCAAATGGGCAAACAGCTATTTTTCAACTGCAACAGCGTGCTCTAAGGTACTCCCGTATGAGTAATATGAAATAAATTAATAAACACTTACCAATTATATTTGAAATTAACAAAAAGATATTACAGATATTAATTACTTAAAAATATAAATGCTATATAATTTACTCGACTAGACTCTTCAGAAACTTAAATGGAAATAAATGCCCCTTTTAATATATCTAAAAATTATACCAGCCAAAGCCAAGTCGACTTTTAATAACTATTAAATACAATATTTAATTGCCATGGTTGGCTTTGGCAACCAGACAATTTAAATTGGCAAAATTCTCGTTACACTATCATGAAGAAAAAATATAAATTTTAAAACAATTTTAAATCCCAAGATATATTTGGTTTTGTCGCTTACCTTACATTAATAACTAAAGATCTACAAATTAGCTTTTTCCTCACAATAATATGAACTAGGATAGAGAAAAATCGCTTCTCGGACTTCCAGAGACACAACTTGATTTTTTACAATTCAACTTATACTCGAAAAACTTTAATTTAAGTCTAATTCCCAGTCTACAAAATTTTATTTTAAGTCGCGGGTAATAGCTAGTGTTTTATAGCTTTGGTGAAATTTATCAATTGCAAAATTGTCTGATAAAAAAATTCTAGGATATTACTGTGTAATCATCTAATTTAAACATCCTGTGTATTGTTTAAATATTTAAAAAGTACGCACTTACATTTTTTCCGCGGTATTCCTAACTAAGTGTCTTAACAGCGGTTTTATATTTTTTAATTTTATCGCCATGTAATAATTGAATGATCATTTAAATTTTTATATATTCCAAGCGGTTTTTATTGATTAAATACAAGCGTGATCCTATATTTTCAGTTAAAGTGCCATCCTTTGTGTTGCTGTGAGACTTCCACTAAATTTCCACGGAATATTTCGAATCGATAAACAAACCAGTTGTCCCTCAAAGTCGAGTAGAAAACACGCGGCGCCACGAGCAGGTGATTTAAATTACTAAACGTCAGCACTTTTGCCAACCCTCGAAAACACTAAAAATATTTTAAATTTCTTTGGAAGCGATAAATAAATAATTAGCCAAAATATACATTTTCCATATGCCGTTGCAGCAATCGTAAACAAGTTACAAGTAATTTTGTGAGTATGTAACTTAGTCAAATAACTTTCATTAGCAAACATTGCCACCTTTCCCCCATTTTTTTTTATTAGACACAATTACAAGTTAATATCACGAACTCTAGAAGAAAAAATAAAAGTAATTGTACCCAATGCGAATTATTTAGAAACATTGTTATTCTATTTTATAGTCGACACGAAATTTGGTTGTTAATTTACTTTAAAACATCAGAGCTAATCATATGTAAAATGGCAACACCGTAAAATTGCTAGTCCTTAACCCGAACGAGAAATGAAAGCAGGAGCTAACTTTGGGATGTGAACTTTTATGTAATCCTTTTATAAAGTCCTTGACGATTGGTTTTATAAAAAACTACTAAATTGTGAAAGTTAATTTAAAGATAACTTTTAAATTTTTAAATTAAAAGCAAAAAAGCAGTTGAAAGCAATTCATGTAACATTGTTCAAATTTACTAAATGTTCAAATAATATAGAAATAACTGCAGACCGTAAATCTAATTAGCTAATAAAAAGATAAGATCTGTAAAGGATGTTTTTCGAAAAATATTTTTATTTATCATAAGGTAGGTATTTCATTAACGCTCTTTAAAAAGTGACTTATGACTTGTCATAATTCGAGATTTTTTAAAACAAGAATTTTTAAAAGTAATATAAGATATCATTATATAAAACACAATATTAAACAACATAATAAGTATTTTGTGGCTCGAAAAAAAGGGTTAAAAAGGCGGTACAGCAGACTAGCTGCCACGCTTTGTCCAGCCATCAGCATCTAAACTGTTATCCTGTCGTACCCAACAGCTTTGCCTAATTTAATACTGTTTAACGCTTCCACAATTTCTGTCGTACTAATTTCACTTTCATTGCTACTTTCACTTATGTCTCCGAATGGGGCTTGTACTCTTTCACTCTTTCACCTATGTATTTAGAGCCAACGTCAGACATTGTATCACTGTCATTATCCGTACTTTTTATATTTATAATTAATTTACTTAATATTGGTAAACATTTCACATATTTATTTTTAACTCTACTTACGTGTTTAATTACATTTTTCTACGCCCATGTCTGTAAACGTCAAAAATCGCACTGTCAACATTCCTTGGAAATGACATGTAACAATAACATGCACGTAATGAGATCTCATAACATACACGTGCGTTTTGAGAAGAAAACTTAAACTTCTTGGTTTAATTAAATTACAATCAAATTTTTATTTACGTAAGACTTTATTTGGTCTATTACACAAATTTAGTCATTTAAAAAACATAAAAACTTTTAGCATTAGCGAGAATTGAAAGAGTGATGCCCCTAAATGTAGACAGCACGTTATGCAATTTCTTTAAAAATAGAACACATTTTTAAGTAGCATGCTATGAAAATAAATGTTATGTCATTTATATTGTCAATTTCTTGAACAAAATATAATTGTATCCAAACATTTTCTCAACTTTATCTACGAATATGTCTGATAGTAGTGAAAATGATGAAATTATGAGCACTCCACCAAAGATTTTAGAAAAAGCTCAAGCTGCCACACATAATTTGTTACCGCTAAAATCCAAAGAAAGGTACGAAATTACCTATCAAAAATTTATGGATTCATCAGCCACTATATTAGTTGATGCAGGAGGTGAAATGCTATCATTAAAACGACTTGGTGGCTGGCAATCTTCTACAGTAGCGGAAGGCTATGTGAATCAATCTCTTAAAAATAAAAATGACAACGCATTACGAATATCGGAGGCAATTACCAATTATTAATCTTCGTCTTTTGATGTACCGAGCAGTACTACAATTATAAATAACCGGTCATCACCATTAAATAATAAGGCACAATCGATTTACAATAATTGTTCAATTGTTATTAACAACTATTATAATAAAGTTTAAATGATTGCGATGTTTTTTATTTAATGGAGGAAAATGAATGGGCGTAGAAAAAGTATAGTACATTACACGAGTTGTAAGCCCATTACGCACTCATGAAATTTATACACTCGCCGCTGCGCGGCTTCGAGCATAAACTTTTTCATTTCGTGCATAATGGGTTACTTACAACTCTTGTTACGTAATAGACTATTACATTGGTCGGTATACCCACATCTCGAAATATAAACACGAAACTAGACATCTTTTGATTTGTAAAGTTAGATCTTTGCTACAAAGTAAATTCTTCATTCTCACGAATACGGTTTTAGCTTTTTCTACTCGGCATTTTATTTCCTGAGAATGATCCCATTTCCCCGGATAAGTGAACTTTGCCACTCGTTGTATTATCTGATTCTTTGCCCACAGTATCGTGTGTTGGTTCTTCGACTCAATTATGACCATATATTTTATCGTCTTAATGTTCAATTTTAGTCAGTCAGTCAGCTTATTTTACTAGGCAAAATTAACATCAAGAGAAGACCTGGACGCAGACGCATTTACTGGCTGGCAAACCTTAGAAAGTGGACAGAGTTATCATCTACAGAACTGTTCAGAGTGGCAGTAAACAGAGTGGCCCAATGTGATCGCCAATATCAATAGACGAAAAGAACTAGAAGAAGAAGAAGAAGAAGAGTATTTTTTTCAGATTTACTGCTGTCCCAAAGAGGCGGTACCTTGGCCCAGCAATTTTTTTTTTATAAAAATAGTCGCAAAAAGGGTAGACCTATCGTGTGGGCCGCGCACTGCGACTATTAGAAGGGGAAGAAATTATAGAAAGGAAATGATTGTGGACACACTTTTTAAAAAGTTGCAGGTCATAGTTCTCTGGAAAAACTGATTTTGGAAGCTTATTCCATTCCGTAGCAGCCCTATAAAAAAAGGATTCTTGATGAAGATTGCTCCTTGTAGTGTCAATCTTGAGAGTAAATGGGTGAGACTGATCAGCGTGCCGAGTTCTTCGGCCGAATGTGGCCAATGGTGGTACAAGAGTTTTTATTTCTCTGGAGCATCTGCCATGGAAATATCTGTAGAGCAATGACAAGTCTGCAACTCTTCTTCTATGTTCTAGAGGATGAAGGGTATCTGTGAGGGTTGAGCTGTTTATCAAGCGAATGGCTCTTTTCTGAATGGAATCTAGAAGACGAAGATAATGCCTTGGTGCTGAACCCCAAATGTGCGAGCAATACTCCAGTAGAGGTCGGATTTGAGCCTTGTACGTCGTCAACAGTTGATCAGGAGTAAAAAACTTTCTGGCTTTCCACAGAAAACCTAGCCTCTGGCTTGCTGATTTTGCGATGTTAGCAATACGGTCATGCCAAGACATGTAATTGGACACTGTGACTCCCAAAATTGAGATGGAGGGACTTGGTTCAAGGGTATTTTCGGACATTGTGAAGGGATGATTTGAGGAATTCACTTTCTTGGAAAACGTACTTTTTTTGGGCGTTGAACTGAACAAGATTGTTGGTTCTCTATTCGACGATTGCTTTAAGATCTCTATTGATGGAATGAACCTGTTCCTGCCTGAGTCTATTTGTATCATTCACCGAAAGTGATCGATAGGATGTGAAAGTTGAGACAAGTGTGCTATCGTCTGCGAAACTGTAAATGGGTTTCGTAGTGGTTTTCAAGAGGTCGTTGATGTGTAAAAGAAATAGGGTAGGAGACAGGATGGAACCCTGGGGGACCCCGGCATTAGTTTTAAACGCATCAGAAGAAATACCGTCAACTGCCACATGTAAGGAGCGATCTTGCATGAAACTCAAGAGCCATTGGCGCAGTTTGGTTGGGAGACCGTAGGCAAATAATTTACTTAACAATGCTGGTGCCAAACGCGGTCAAAGGCTTTAGATATATCCAAGGCTATTGCACGGGATTCACCAAACTTTTCAATAGTGTTTGTCCAAAGCTGAGTGACATAAGCCAGCAAATCTCCAGTAGACCGAAGTTGTCGAAATCCATATTGTCTGTCATGGATTATCTCAAATTTCTTCAGATATTTGATAAGTTCTGTGTTAATCGCTTTTTCCATAACTTTGGATATGACTGAGAGCAATGCAATAGGGCGATAATTTGCAGGAATAGTCTTCTTTCCTTTTTTCGGAATCGGTTGGACTTAAGCGTTTTTCCACATGGACGGAAATACTTCTTTGCTGTATGATAGTCTACAGAGAACTGGGGTGAGCTCTTGAGCACAGGTCTTCAGGACAATTTTTGGAATTCCATCTGGTCCTACTGCCTTATTACAGTCAAGATTTCTTAGGATTTTCCTGATAGTGCAATGGCGGATAGTGACCTCAGGCATTGATGCGTTTATTCTAGGTATCGTAATGCTTGTGCTATCGAAGATGATCTAGCTTGATGTTTTTTTGTGATTCTCACAGTTTCTGCAGATGAAGTTCTCACTGAAATTTTTCATACTGTGCAAGTGCAGGTATTTTCTGGTTAAACAATGTATCGTTAGAAGTACTGTAACCAGTCGGACATTGTCCTTGCTAAGCGGTATTAGGTCTTTTGTTAGGCGGGAGGTTCAGCAAAGCTTCTATTAGCTTGCTTTGGCTGGTCACTATCATCTCTTCCTATTTTCTTTTTCCTTGCAATTGGGCGAACTGCGAACTTCACTGCGGACATTACCCTTGCAAATTATGACTGGTTTGGGTTCCGTATAGGTTTGAATCATTTTTTGTAACTAGAAGTTGTTTGCAGGACGAGCAAAGCGTATTTTTGTTAAATGACACGAATTACAAAAAGTTTTCTTTCGTAACATATTACATACAAGATTTTTTCTAAATTTAAACCTCTTAAAACCGTTTAAACATGAATAAAATATGTAGTTACAGGTGAAAATTTGGAAAATTAAGTCCTCGTAGTCACTTCGGTTGCTAATACTACTCATAACTTCAATGTCAAAACTGACAAAAATTGTTCTATTTAATTATTTGGCTACTAGCAGATTCTGGAACCAACCTTTTAAAAAAAAGAAGTCCAACAGTGTGGCAGAAGGTTAGGTAAATGCTGGATAGAAAACTAAAAATATATATTCTAGGATCTAGGTAAAGTAAGTTGGTACAGTACATAATGTTACGGCGGCAAATTTAACAAATAAAACTGTTTTGAGATTTAATCTAGCAAACTGCATTGTCAATGTTTATAATTAAAAAACAAAATGTTCCCATAAACTTGTTTTAAATAAACGTTATTAATTTTATTTTCAAGGATTGTTCATTTTAGGTGTGTCATTTTATACGTCAAAATTATTTCTTATTATTATTCCTTTTAAATGTCTGGAACTTTTTTACTTAAAAAGACAAATAATTTATTTTATATGCAAAAGAAAACCGATGCAATTATGGAAATTAGGATGGTCAGGCATAAAATCCGGATTAAGTATTGACTTACATACATACATATAGTGACGCCTTTTTCCCGTAAGGATAGGCAAAGACCACTTTCTTCCACTTATATGGTTCTTACATACATTTTTTGCTTCCTCTACTTTCATCAGTGCTCTCATACATGCTCGTCGGTTGTTGGTACCCTTGACCTGGCCTTTCTTCAAAACAATGTTAATCTGATCGAGATATGTTCACCGAGGTCGACCTCTACCGACTTGTCCATTCACACTCGCCTTACAAATTTGTTTCGTCAATCTTCCTTTATCTATCCTTTCTACGTGTCCAAACCATCAAAGCATTCCTTTATCTATCTTTGTAACCATAACTTCTTTTACACCACAGCGTTTTCCTATCTTACTATTTTTTACTATATCCAACCGAGTCACTTCGGCTATACTTCTCAGACTACTCATCTCCAGCATTAATCCTCTTTTTATGCTTTTTTATGCTTCTTTAGCCAAACCCAACATACACTACCATACATAAGTGTAGAAACCAACACACCTCTATACACAGCAAACGTGCCTTTTTTGACACTTTCTGGCTGCTATGCAGTGCCCCATTGTTTTTCTACCAACACCTTTCGCTTAATGTCACTGTCTTACTTTCCATTTCTCGTACACTTTGAACCCAAGTACACAAATTCATTTACCTGTTTCACTCTTGCTCCCTTAATCAGAACTTCACAGTTTGTCACATTTTCTTTTTTTTTTTTCTATTACTTTCGTTTTGCTTACAATTGTTTTCATTATTTTGATTTTCAGGGCATTATGCATAACATTAACCATCGCAACTCTTCTTTAGATGACGCTAATATAACTTGATCATCAGCGTAAAGAAGGCATTTGACCATCAAATCATTCATTTTTAATCCATACGCACTCTCTTTCAAATCTTTTAAACAATCGTCTATGTATAAGTTAAACAGTCATGGCGAAGCCACACATCCCTGTCTCACACCTTTTTCGATGTTAAACCAGTCCGTGCAAGCTCCGTTTATACTGACACAAGCAGTGGAATCCTCGTGAACTGATTTCAGTGCTCGTATTAAACTACCACTCACCCCATACATAGACAATGTAGACCACTCCTCACCATTCTGTCATAGGCCTTTTCCAAGTCTATAAAAGCGCAATAGACCTTCTGATTTCTAGCCAAGAATTTCCCTGTCTCACACCCTTTTCTATGTTAAGCCATTTTGTGCAAGCTCCGTTAATCCTGACACAAGCAGTGGAATGCTCGTAAAGTGATTTCAGTGTTTGTATAAAACTACCGTTAACCTCATACACAGACAATGTCGACCGCAATTTACTCCTTACCACTCTGCCATAGGCCTTTTTCAAGTCTATAAAAGCGCAATAGACCTGACTTCTATTCAAGAATTTTTCGACTATACTCCGTAATGAAAAGACCTAAACCATACATCTCCTTCCTCTTCTAAATCCTGCTTGCACATCCCATATCATCTTCTCAGTTTCATTTGTCACTCTTTTAATCAATATCTTTACATACAGCATTGACTTATGATTATTGTGATGATTGAATCTGCTTACCTTTTGTTAAAATTTCCGATTGTGTTTTGTCTAGCTCATGGATGAGCAACCTTTTTCACAACGGGCTAGATATAACTCTAAAAATATTGTCCATGATGAAAGAAATTTGTAATTATGCAAGCAATAAATAATGAACACAAACTATTTCTATTTTAACAAAGTAAACCTTGTATAAAAAATTACAGCGGTACTTATTTAATATAAAAGCTATTAATAAAACGGCAAAAGATATATGTAGAAAAAATTATTTAATGATAAATTTGGCATTGCTTCTTTGCATTAAATCGTCTATATTTGCAGATATACACGACACAGTAATTTTCACGCAGCTTTCTAACCGTACATCAATTAAATCTCGATTGCTTATAATTATCTTTATTGGGGAAAATAATTGTTCGCTTTTAGATGCTTCCAAAAAGTGTAATTATTTGTTTTGCATGTGCGCATATACGTGAGAATATCTCTAAGTTCATATTAACTTCATACAATCTGTCGACGAATTAACGATATATCAGTTGATATGCAGCAGCAGCTTGAATTTGAGCTTACTGGAAACTTGTTTGCTATACAACTTGACGAAGCAACTGACTCTAGTAATGATTCCCATTTGATTTGCTACATTAGATTCTGTCAATGTTCTAAAATATGTGAAGATTTATTGTTTTGTAAACAGATTGAAGGAAGAACTACAGCCACCGAGTTGTTCAAGATTACAAATGATTCTATTACTAAAATGAATTTGCAATGGAAAAATTGTGTTGCGATTTGCACCGATGGAGCTCAAGCCATATCTGGTAAATACAACAGTTTACAAGCGCTAGTAAAAAAGGAATCCTCAGAAATTATCTGGATGCACTGCATGATACATCGGAAAGCGTTAGCATCAAAATCGCTACGCCCTGGACTAAACATGATTTTGACAGTAGTTATTGAAGTTGTTAACTTTATAAAAACCAGACCACTAAAAACAAGGATGTTCTCTGTTCTGTGTGAAGATATGGGAGCTGAGCATCAATCTTTGTTGTTTTATTCCTCATCCAGATGGTTGTCACGCAGTAAGACGGTTAAGCGTGTCTTTGAATTAAGAAGGGAAATAGCGATATTTTTAAGCGAGGAAGGTCACAAGCATTCAACAGATTTTTTTGACAAATTATTTTTACTGAAGCTTTCTTATTTAGTAGATATTTTTGAAAAACTTAATATACTTAATCTTCAGCTGCAAGGAAAAGACGTAAATATATTTGATTTAAGTCAAAAGATTGATGCTTTTTGTAAGAAATTGCAGTTATGGCATAACAAATTGAAAGAAAACAGTTTGGAAATGTTTCCCACATTTTGCGATTTTGTGCAAGATTCCCCATTGGAAGATATTCATAAAGCTGTGATGCTAAAAACCATAGGAAGCCATTTAGAAAACTTAACTGAGAATTTCAAGCGATACTTCTTTGCAGAGAAAGATATCAAGTTGTCAGACTGGAGCTGGGTTTTAAATCCATTCGAAAATAGACCTGTCGGACTATCACTGCAAGAAGAAGAACAACTGATAGATATTTCAACAAATCCCTTACAAAAATCAAACTTTGTTAACAAATCTTTAACAAACTTCTGGACTGAACTTCCGAACGACTACTCCGTTATAAAAGCCAAAGCGCTTAGAATTCTGTTGCCTTTTCCAACGTCCTACCTTTGTGAAACTGGATTTTCTGCACTTGCTGTCGTGAAATCTAAATACAGAAATAAACTTCAAGTAGAAAATGAACTCAGAGTGGCCATCTCTAACATAGAACCAAATTTAGAGAAGTTGTGCGCCTTAAAACAAGCTCATGTTAGCCATTAGTCCTTAGAATGTTTCTTTGTCATCATTAAGTAAGTAAAATTTCAATAAAGATTTTTTAAAAATATATCTGTAGCATTTTATCATTACCATTTTATTTTTAATCTGTACTGCGCCCCCCCCAATCATGTAAACGCGCCCCCCTTAGGGGGCGCGCCCCACAGTTTGAGAAACGCTGTCCTAAAGAAATAGTTGATACTAAAAATTATTTCATTTATTTCTTATTTAAAAAAAACATTAAATTTAAAAAAAACTATTAACTCATTAATCTCAATGGTGTGTTTTCGTGATTTCTCAATTTAATTTAATTCAAGGAACAGATATATCTATTCTTTTTTTCTAAATAAATGAACTAAAACCACGTTAGGGCGCCAAGTGATTTTACTTATAATCACTAATAGAAAGAATAAATGTAACTTTGAACAAATCCATTTTTATCTATTTAATTTAGTACTCGTGAACGAGCATCGTGTTTAACCGGCTTTAATGCTGGTAGGTACTTATTACCTTTTTTTTATTTATAAGTGATTAAAAAAGCTGCTAAACAAATTGAATATATCTAATGCCTTTGACCGCGTTTGGCACCAGGCATTGTTAAGTAAATTATCTGCCTACGGTCTCCCAACCAAACTGCGCCATTTACAGTTTCGCAGACGATAGCACACTTGTCCCAACTTTCACATCCCATCGATCACTTTCGGTGAATGATACAAATAGACTCAGGCAGGAACAGGTTAATTCCATCAATAGAGATCTTAAAGCAATCGTCGAGTGGGGAACCAACAATCTTGTTCAGTTCAACGCCCAAAAAATACAGAGTGCCACGTTTTCCAAGAAAGTGACTTCCTCAAGTCATTCCATCACAATGTCCGGAAATACCCATGAACCAAGTCCCTCCATTTCGATTTTGGGAGTCACGTTGTCCAATAATATGTCTTGGCATGACCATGTTGCTTACATCGCAAAGTCGGCAAGCCAGAGGCTAGGTTTTCTGTGGAAAGCTAGAAAGTTTTTTACTCCTGATCAACTGTTGACGACGTACAAGGCTTAAATCCGACCTCTACTGGAGTATTGCTCGCACATTTGGGGTTCAGCACCAAGGCTTTCTCTTCGTCTTCTAGATTCCATTCAGAAAAGAGCCATTCGCTTGATAAACAGCTCAACTCTTACAGATACCCTTCACCCTCTAGAACATAGAAGAAGAGTTGCAGACCAGTCATTGCTCTACAGATATTTCCATGGCAGAGGCTCCAGAGAAATAAAAACTCTTGTACCACCATTGGCCACATTCGGCCGAAGAACTCGGCACGCTGATCAGTCTCACCCATTTACTCTCAAGATTGACACTACAAGGACCAATCTTCATCAAAAATCCTTCTTTTACAGGGCTGCTACGGAATGGAATAAGCTTCCAAAATCAGTTTTTCCAGAGAACTATGACCTGCAACTTTTTAAAAAGCGTGTCCACAATCATTTCCTTTCTATAATCCCTTCCCCTTCCTATAGTCGCAGTGCGGGCCGTCCGCGGCCCACACGATAGGTCTACCCTTTTTGCGACTATTTTCATAAAAAAAAAAAAAAAAAAAAAAAAAAAAAAAAAAAAAAAAAAAAAAAAAAAAAACAGAAATAGTGATGGATGATTGTGTAAAGTCATCAATGAGCACTTAAGTAGAAATTGGAGTAATATATAATACATTAATAAAAAAAGTTACTGTTAATATATGCATAAAATTTATTTTAAATTTCTTAATTTTCTCTATAAAATTTATTTTGTTTAAGTATAAAAAAAACACACACACAAAAAATTACATAAATACATTATGTTAAGACTAATTAAAACGCCGATTTTAACACAAAGAATTTATTTATGGTATAAAATATAATTACACCAGGAATAGACCTTCGCCCTTTCAAGTCTATCGTCTTAATAATTAATTCCGCAGTCCTCTCGTTCTCGCCACGAGTTCTTTCAGGGCCCGCCTGGCCCACCTTGCCGTCTATATATGGTCTATATCGTACAATTAAAAATTTATGCGCGAATTATTTTTTTAGTGCAAAATATCTTGATCAAAATCTGTAAATAAAAAAAAATAACATTTGTCGAATAGCGTTAGGAACTTCGTTCCAATAACACCACACGGCTAGTTTACTTCTCATATCTTTTAAAAATTCTTTAAATTGGCTGTACAATGAGGCTGTGGGGCACCGTGGACAATTTTTAAGGTTAAAATATAAAATCTTAGGAGAGAAAGTGTGGAGGGCCGTGGGCCACAGGTTTCTCATTCCTGGCCTAGCTCAAACATATGTCATGAACATCCAGCTTATGTCTTGTTTTTTTTTTTGTAAATGTAGACACTAATATTTAAAAGGAAGACATGTAAACCTTAGCAAACGAAAGACGCATAAAATACCAAAATCGAGGTAAGGACTTTGCTTGGGAGTGTCTGAAAGTGTAATCTCCATTAAAACGTTTTATTATTTGCAATTTATTACTTTCAAATAATGAACTTAACGCTTCACAAAATCGAAACACTGCTTTGATGTCCTCCAAATAAATTTATCCTACAAAAGCGAGTATCTGAGGACATGAGATAACACCGGTGAACTGATTAAAATAAAATTCAAGAGCATTTCAGACAAAATTTCATCACGTGTTTTAATACGTTTAAAAATAATATGTCGCTGGACATGAATATAACACGCATTTTAATCCCCCTGGATTTTTTAAGATCTGAATAAACTGAATTTGATGAGGATTATAACAATTATTTATTATTTTATTTATTTGCAACAGCATTATTAATTTAATGACTGAACTACAATTTGATTTTGTTATTATAGTAGGTATCTTGCGTCACATTTGACCCTTAATTTTTTATTTTTTGCACTCTTTTTTTAATCCATCTGAAACTTCATAAAATTTCTGTAAGTGTTTTCTTTAAAAACTGATCACGGAATGTTAAATGCACAATTGGATGTCTTTTACGAATAGAAGCTAATAAAAAAAACTGCTCATTATTTGAGTTTAAAAAGTGGTTCATACACAATAAAAACTTTTGTGTACGTATGTTATAAATGATAAATGAAGAAAGTTTTGAGTTCCCGCAGAGGGAAAACATCAATATAATCATCATAAAACTCACAAAATACCAAAGTAACCTTTATATCTAACTCAATTTACGTAAAACTTTCTTTTATAAATTTACTTTACCAGATAATTTTGAAAAAACGTCTAGACTCAGACAACACAAATAGTAATTTTACGCGTTGTATCATATTTTATAAGAAAATAATAAGAAGTTATGACATTATTCGTATAATTTTTTGCTTCTTTTAAGTATTTATTCGATAATAGAAAAAGCCATTTTCATTTATTGGGTAAGAATGATCTTTTTTTAAATTTAAGATTAAAAGCATCATTTTATGTAAAGGAATTAAAATACTGTTAAATAAAACATTGACAATCACATTATATTCAAAACGCATAAATTTTATGATCATATCCTCGATTTTAAATATAATTATAAAAAAGTCTCAATTAACAAAGGCAAAAGCTCACTAAAAATTAAGAAAAACGTATTTTTCAAGTCATTTCCACTGTTTTTTGAATTTATTTTGCCTTCGTTACAAATACAAATTATTAAAACTTAAAATAGTTTTATTAAACCATTCAGTTTTAATTATAAGTATTTATTATTGGTATACACAGGGTGTTTTAACGAAAACTTGAACCTCCAGAAACTCAAACTCCAAGTGACCACCTATGGACCGGTTTCGGGGTGTTTTGCCCCTCATCAGCATGGGGTAGGTCTACCTCTACTGGATACATCAACAGCTTCGACTCCTAATAAGTACACATGAAGTTAGAGATATTGATGATCTATTTATTTTATGAAAATTCATTTTAACTATACTGAGATAAAATAAAACACTTTTCATCAATTTCCACAACATGTATTTAAATTATACCGGTTTTGACTATAACGTCATTGTCAAGTAAATATGAACGTAACAGGTAAACTAACTTATATCTAGTCCCTAAAGGGTAAAGTGGCGAGGGGTTGAGATCTAATTGATTATATACAGTTAGAAATTTGGGGTTTTTCTTGAGCTTATTGATTTCTAAACCTTTCTAACAGATTCATTGTGATTCCTTTATTGCAGGTAAGCAGAAGTTTAGATCTTCTATTGTAATTTAATGACTTATATTTTTAATATGTTGGAATATTGCAGATTTAGTATCGGAAGAAATATATTCTTTAAAGCGTGATTCGAAATTTCGACCGGTTTGTCCAACGTGCGCTGTTGAGCATTCCCCACATTCTATTCTATAGACCCCCGATTTTTTATATTTGTCTGTTTTTTGTTTAGCATTGAATAAATAATATTTTGCTTAAGTTCAACCCACTTGAAATTGATGTTGTTATATTAAATTTTGAAAAATAGTTGCAAATATTGTTTGATAATTGGCCAATATGACTAACACTCGCATATCTTCTTTCTGGTTTTTCCATTATGGAGTATAGTAACCGGGAAGTTCGTTGCTGCTCTTTACGATTAATAATTCGGTTTAAAAGGTGTACAGGGATATTATTATTTGAAGCTATTTGTTTTATTGTACTAATTTCTATATTAAAGTCTTTATCTGATAGAGGTGTAGAAAAGTCACAACACACAATTTAACATAAAGGTACACTTGTCGGAAAAACACGTATTGTTTAATCAATGTGGGTTGTAATTTATTAATTCACTGCTGACGATCAAGATCATCTTCGTTTAATTTATGTAGTAATCTTATTTTATAAGGGTAAGATTTATGGGATTTTACAATTCGATAAACACTAGATTCTAGTACACCAGATGTTTAAGATGTTTAAGTCTGATAGACTGTCGATTATTCATTAATAAATGACATACCATCACTACAACTGCTTTATTTTGCACTGGACGTTCTATTTCGTGCTCTTTGGTTGTAATCTAAATTGGGGCTTTAAACTAATTGCTTTACGTATTGGTGACTTACGTTTTTTCCGGGTGATTGATATTAAACCTTCTAGCGGTAGCCCTAGCACACTGATAATTTCCGTAGAATAGCTTATCCATTTTTATTCTTTATTCAGTAGAATAAACCATTTTCGTAACCGTTAACAATAATCATATAAAATTTAACTTAATATTATTAGCACTTAGAAAGCTAATTTAGCATTTTAAAGCATAGCATAGGAAAAAGTGATATTTTTACAAAAAAAATGTATTTTTAATCCATTGGCGGGGTGATAACGACTTGCACGTAGATTGTATCATTGTCAGCGGAGGTCATTTCGAACATTTAATTCGGTGAAATTTTAAGTTTTTGTATTATTACTGATATTAAACAAATAGATTAGCTAAATCGAAAATATCTTAAAGTTATTTCATAAATTAAAAAAAATTACAATGTTGTGTAGAGATTTAGAAAAATCTCTGGACCACACTTGCTATTAAAAAAAAATTGGGGGTTGATGAGAGGCTGCAGGAAGTGCTGCATTTTTGGGTATAAATTTTGTATGAAAATTCGTCTTCCTTTCAATAAAATTGGATGTGTTTTTTATATTTTAAAGAAACTCTTGGTTTCTGAGTGGTCAAGTTTTCGTTGGAACACACTTTATAAATTTTTGTACAAATTTATCAAATATAATAAAGGCATTTAGAATCCATTAAAAGTATGTATGTTTATATTTGTATTGTTTTTAAAGTATAGTTCTTAGGTATTGTTATATGTAAGTTCATCAACAGTATTATCACACCAAATATGGTAATTGTATATATTCGATCCTGTAATTTTTGTAAAATTTAAGTTAATTTTGTTATTTAAGTGTTTGTTAAACTTTGTTTTAATTCATTAAAACGTTACAAGAATTAATTAAAACTTCGTTGATGTTTGAGATTTTCTATTTAATGTAGTCAAAATAGTTAACATATTTTTTTTTATTTAATGTTGGATATATTCTGTAAAAATAAATTTAAATTTTTTAGAAAATCATTATGTTGATGTCTGAAATTGTCTATTTAAATTATAGTAGTTAAAGTTATTAACCTTTTTTTTACTTTGTTTAATTTTTGTTAAATTCAGTAAGAATGCATTAAACACTACGGGAATTTATTATCAAAAGTATGTTAATACTTATTTTAAGTATTATAGACGTTGTAAAAGTTTTTAAAAGCGTGTTTATTTAATTCTTAGTTACAAAAATTTATAGAAAATATATTGGTGTTTGAAAATGCTTATTTAAATTACAGTAGACGTTGTAGATGTTAATTAACACTAAGTAAACTTTTTGATAAAAGTGTGTTAAGTTTTGTAAGAGAGTTCATCAAAAGTACATTATATATTTGACAAAAAAGGGCCAATATTTATCAATATATAAACCACATAGAAATTATTAAAAATATATTAATATTTGTCCTTTATAAAAATACCCATTTTTTAAAGTTACAGAATTTTTAAAAATATTTTAATGTTTTAAAATGAATATTTAAATAAAGAAAAAGTAAAAGTTTTTTAAAACGATTTAAGTAAGTTTATTAAGAGTTCATCAAGGGTACATCTAATTTGGTATGAGTTCATTAAAATAACCTACGGTAGATTTTATGAATAAAATTTTAATTATTTGAACGAGTTGATTAAAATTGCTTAAAATATTTATTAACAGATATATTTCCAAAATATTTTATTGATCTTTTATTTAATCTAGGAAACGTTTAAGGTTAGTTAAAATGTATTATGTACTATTACCTATATTTAAATGTAAAAGTTTGTTTAAATAGTGATTTACGTATGTTATCCATTCATAGTGATATATCCGTTGGCTTATTACAAGTTTTATTTTTCTTTATTAAAAGTCAGTTGCAACAAATTAATAGAAATGTTTTTGTTAATGAAAGAAAATCATGACAAATTGTAAATTTTAATAATCAAAATGTGCAATACGCTGCATCATTTTACCAATGGTAAATAAGGAATGATTAGAAAAAATAAAACATTTTATTATTCTTTTTATAGTTGCAAATTATACTCAAAATAAGTACGATTTTGTAAATATTGTATATACGATTATTTGACCAAAAACGTACAATCGAAATATTAAAGATAAATATAAAAAATATGTGTGTAAATGTCCAAAATGTCTGTAACACCAATTAGTGAAAATGTTAGATTCATTCTTAAAAATAAATATTTATTATTGATGTATGCATGTACAATCAAAGAGTATTAATAAGGGTGATTTTTAAAATATTTAAAAAAATATTAACTCCGTAAAATTCAGTATTTAATTTTAGAGGGTAAGTCTTGAGGGGACGTCGAACAATTTTATGACAAAACTGGTAAAAGTTTATTTACAGGCTGTTAATAAATTGAAAAAAGTTTTAGAAATTGATGTATAATAGGTAATTAATGAAGAATTTTTTTTATAAAAATACCTCATCGGACCATCCCCCATTGAGATACCATACAAATTGAGTTCAAAAATTGGTAAAGGAATTTCATTTAATAAATACTAAAAATAATATGTATCGCGTTTCTGATTAAAAGGGGTAATCTTCAGATCATTTATATAAGTTTGCTTCAGTATTTTTTTCTCTATCTTGTAAAGTAATTGGTAGGAGTAAGTGGGAAAGCTGACAGTTATAACTTTTGTTCCGCTTTTTGGATTTTAACAAACTTAGTATCATTTAAAAGGGAATTTAATGCCTAATAAAATATTATATCATTATTTTATTCTTGTAGTTTTAACGATCACTACGTTGTACTATATATAGTTTTTTAAATACAGCGGGTTACCTCTCTTAATCCGACACCCGGTACTATTGTTACTAAACGTGCCGGATTAAGTCCCCTTGACGTTGGCGATTAACATGGCAAAACTCTTTTTATCTTGAGCTTATCTAAAAAGTTTTTCTGCTTTTCTTATCCCGGTACATTCCCTAATATTATTCAACCAGGAAGCTTGTTTTCTACCAATTCCTCAACGTTCTTCTTTACTCATTAATGATATTATACGGCTTCCTCTTAGTATGTGACCCAAATATGCTATCTTTCTACATTTGATATCAACCAACTCACGAACCGTATGTGCTCTGTTAAGAACTACCTTGTTTGTTTGCATAGCCGTTTATGGTATGTTGAGCATCCATCTTGATGACCACATTTTTTAAGCCCTTTAAAGCGAAAGAACTGACCTTATGTAACACTTGATAATCCGTTTCCGAAGTTGAAGTTTCAAGTTATCGTTACAGAGGAGTGTCCTCATTTTTAAAAATTGTGTACGAGTTATCTTAATTCTACATTTCATTTTCTTATCTGAATATTGTTGGTATTATGGTTGGTTGGGATGGTTGGTATTATGGTATGGCGAGCGACTAAATTTTTAGAACAGCTAATGTTTAGGCCCATCTTCCGTTCCACTGTTTCAATGGCATTTAAAAGGCATTGCAGTCCATTTAAGTCGTCACACAATATTATTATAATTGTTTCATCTGCGTATCAGATTGTATTTTTAACTTTAATACCATATTTTAATTTGTATAGGGCTTGCTTAAATATTTAATATTTAATATTTATTGTGCTGTACCCGATTGAATTCCTTGTCATAATCAATAAATTTAACAAAAATAACTTTGCGTTGGTCTCGACATTTTTGTAGTAATAATATTTAGTACAAAAAATGCTCAAATTCCCAACCTATTTTTAAAGGCAAACTAAGTTTCATCTTTACACTTATTCCTTATTTTAGAGTAGATGATTCAAAGAAATATTTTCTGTAATTTAGCTACTCTTCTTTGTCCGTAATCCATGTTTACATTGTAAAAATACTGTGAATTTTCGGTAAAAAGTTTCACTGGCATGAAATTCAGTAAAATTTAACAGTTATTTAGACCAGTCTACGTAGCGACATCCGGAGTCAAAAAAAATATCGAAAACCCTCATTGTAAAAATATTTCCTAATTTTGAACAAAAAATTACCTTCAAATTTTTCAGCATGAATTTGAAAATTACTTACACAAACAAATACACAGTTTTGTTGTAATTTTTTGTAACTATCCAGCAACATTACTACGATGGTTAAAATAAAATGACCAACATGATTAGTTAAAAAAATAAAAGATAGGTAGGTAAATCAAATAAATATTATTTATTTAAACAATAAATACTGACCAAATTAATTTCTTTAAATAATAAAAATGGTCTGAATTTTAAATCTTTAGGTCATTTTTTTTATTTATTTTCAACACAAATTTAATCACATTATAGTTTTAAAATAAGTTATTCCTATAATCAAAGTAATTTTACCTTGTTAGCTAAAAATTTTTTAATTTTAATTACACCCTTTTTATAAAAAAATTGAAATTTAATACCAAAGTTTGGTAGTATCAATGTCATGCATAATTTGTAAGGTAAGTATTTATTGTTCTTTAATTTTATTTACTAGAAATTGTCCACTGGATAAGATAAAAACTGTGAGTATATGTTTTGTCGTTATTCATTAATGGAACTATGTACTTAGTTTAGTATGTAACTTGTAGATAATGTAAATAGTCTATGAAAAATGCCAAAGATATAGAAATAGGGTAAGAAATATATATGTTATGAAATTATTTTAAAATAAAAACTATTCCACTATGCTGGTTTTATCTTTGTTTTTTTCTTGTTAATTAATCTATTTCGTTAAGTTTCAAATTGTATGCAAATAAACAATATTGTTACGGATTGTGGACAATGAGCATACCCCTGTCCCATTATCTGGCCTTAAGGCACCATACGGTGTACAAAAGGATGTATGATTCTTTTCGGGGTATAAAAGGCTCAAAATTTAAAGTCGCGGGCGGTAATAATATTCGTGCTAATTTAAAAAGAACGAGAAAGATTTCTTGTTTCTTCGGGAAATATTGGTTGGATATTTTTAAGATTCCGGGCCCGAAAAAGTCAGTTAATTAGTTTAGTGATATAGTTTTAAAAATATTGTTTTAAAAAAGTTTAAGTAGGAGTATAGTGAATATCAAATTGATTTATTATAAAAAAATGTACTGTATTACCCAAAGAAATATTAGAATATAAATAGAATAAAATAAATTTTTGCTCTGAGTATTTTTAAACTAAAGAACCAAGACAAAATATCGTAATAATATTAAAAAAAAAAGTGCGTACGTAAATGTCGCAATCAATACGATCAACGAAATTTAAAGTGACCTATTAACTGGAGATAAATGTTTTGTTTGTTTGTTTTGGGTAAGGCATCGATAGAAAAGCAAATACACACCGAAACTAATCAAACTGAATAAACAACTGTAGGTAATAGGTGTTCCGTTCACTGTAGATATTTCAAGTGAAACAATTAAGCTAGAAATGGCTGGAAAAATTCAGGACGTATAATTGTTTAAAGTCTAAACCTGTAACGACATTTATATAAAAACGTTTTAGATTGCAGTGGAAATTAGAATACTTACTGAACAAGCTCAGTTGCATACAAAAAGCAAATTCATAATAGTCACGTATACCAACTTAATTTACGGGTATATTGAAACTTGATTTTTGTTTGGAATAAGAAAGAACTTTCGTCTACCAATACTAACCAGACTGATATTTGTCTGATTTACGACAAAGAACTTGTCTTCATTGGTACATAGCGGTGACGAACTAGTTTTTTTAGCTTTATTTTTTTAATACACTTTCAAAAAAAGGTAAAACTAAATCCTGGCGCCAAAAACATTTTTTTTAATTTGGACAAAGATTCGAACAACACTCTCATTTTGACCGATTCTAGCCGAAATCCCATCTATTTCTACCTGTTTCATAATCATTTACCTCAATGTTTCAATAAGGACACCCTAACACCTTACAGCTTTAGACTTTTGAGATTTTAAAACTAACTTTTGTGAGAATATTTTTTCTTTTCCTAACCTTTACCTCTTTACACCTACATTAAGACTTAAGATATTACTATTAAGACTTACTATGACACTCTAAAGGCATTTATGCATTGTTATACGAAAGCCTTTGCCCGCGACTTCGTTCGCGTAGAAGTAGGAAATAGTCTAATAGGACCCGTTAGGCGATGAGTTTTAATAAAATACGAAACATGTCTTCCATCAATTCTGTTAAAGAATGTTTATGCAAAATTTGAAGTAGATTGGACCAAGGAATCACGTTATCCCATACAAACTTTGCCCCCGTTGTTCACCCTCTTAGGGACAGAATTTTGGAAAATCCTTTGTATCGGATGCTTGCGTCATACAAAGAACACACCCTTTAAGTTTTAGGTCTCTACGATCAGCGGTTTAGGCTGTGCGTTGATCCGTCAGTCAGTCATTCAGGACAAAGCATTTTATTTTTATATATATATATATATATATATATATATATATATATAGATAACTAGCTATAAATGCATCATAAGTTGAGGTTAATTACAATTTTTTAGCTGCATTTTATTTAGTCGATAGGTTTATGTTGACACATTTAAATTAAATTCCTGTGAGATCCAGGCAATTATATTACAAAGAATATGAAAAACTATAGATGAATCAGAACAAACTCAAAATATCGACGAATCGGTGTAATGTTAGCGTAAAGGTACGTATATATGGAGGTTATGAAATACCTGGAGCGCTCAAGCATTGTAAACGATCGACAATACGGTTTTCGTCATTACAAATCAATTGGCGACCTGCTTGCCAACGTCTCACACACTTGGCGGTTATCGATTGAAAAATATGGTAAAACCGTAGCATTGGATTTAATCGTGTTGGTCACAAAGAACTTCCTGCCAAGCTTCCATCTTATGGTTTGCCTCTCCAGTTGTGTTTTTAGTTATTCGGCTTTCTCTCAGATAGATCTTTTCACGTAGTGGTCGATGGACTTATTTCTAATACTCTACCAATAAATGACAGTACCCTTTATACTACTTTCTCTTTCAGAACTCCGATACCAACCCGTGAAACAAGAAACAAACAGGTTAGGAAGTGAATGAATAATTAAGACTTGGCCATGATTCCAGAATGGTAAATCAATAACCTAACCTAACCTAACCTAGACTCCTAGAGGAATTAATCTCGATTTTTGGTACTACTATTAGCAATAATTTTACTTGGGAAAACCACGTGATGTCTATAGCTAAAAGTGTCTTTTAAAAACTTGGTTTTTTTTTAAGCTAAGAGCTATTTCTCTTTTCTTCAGCTGCTTATGATCCATAGGGCGTAGATACGACCTGTTCTGGAATACTGCTCCCATTTATGGAATGCAGCTCCTAAATATACAATGAAGCTTTTGGATTCTGTTCAAAAACAAGCAATTCTTGTCGGTAATTTTTCTCTTAGAAACTGCCTTACTTATTTGAAACGCCAAAACGACAAAAAGGTTGGCGATCTGTCTATCCGAAGACCAATTCTTATCTTATCTGAATACATTTTGCCAATCTTGCATTGTTCATTTCTGTAGTGATTAAAACACCAATTTAAACAGACAGTTTAATTCTGTCAATAAATCAGAAACGGTAAACTGTCTAGTTTTGACGGAAATACCTAAAGCTCTGGGGGAAAAAACAGGTTTTTCGTGCTATTTAAGCTACAAATCAATCCTAGTAATTTTATCATAAATTTTTTTAGCCAATTTTTTAAGTTACTGTACTGTTAAAATCTTGTGTACGTTTTTTAAAAAACTTTTTGTTCAACTCCTACGATCTTGCTCAATTAAGTTGATCCAGTTTACCGTATTAAATTTTATGTGGAGATAAATAAAAATATCTGAAATTAACCTAATTTTTTATTTTCCCAATCATTTTCTGACGAATGCACATTTTTCTTAATGGTTACTTCAACAGACATAATTGCAGATAAAATGGAATTATTCGAATCTTGTATTTATGAAAAAACAGCACTCACATTATCTAGAAAATTTAAATGTATGAGCTGAGATTTTGGGAAATAATATCGTTGGTTTATTTTTCCTAGTTAGTGACTTAATGGAAGAATCTTGCCTAAATTTGCTTACCCTCGAATAGTGGAAAATATTAAAAACGGCAGATTTCATAGTTTAAGGTGTTATTTAACAGAATGGCGTTCTTCCACACTACGCAGCCTGATTACAGAAGTGGTAAAAGACCCCTCAGATCACAAAATTTTACACCATTAGATTTTTTTGTAAAGTCATTTGAAAAGTGTTATTTATAAAACGAAACCCACCTCTTTAGATGACCTTCGTCACTGAATAATTGTAGCATGTGGTAAAATAACCCCGAAAATGCTTCAGAGTATTCGGGAACATGTTGAACAAAGATTTTATTATTGTATGTATGTTAATGGATTTGCAATTCAAACACTTTTAATTAATTTAATAAATTTTAATCGTTTTTTTTTTTTTAGCAAAATGAAAATTGTTTGACACATTTGTAAGTAAAATTAAAAAACCTTAAAATTAACGGCCACTTGACTTTCCGTGCCATTTGAGATTCTTGGGGTTGCTCCATGTTTAGGGGGTGATTTTATATCCATGAATATAGCTTAAAAAAATGTCCGCCTTTAAGGCAAAATCTACATTTCACGAGGTTTTCCAGAAAAATAAAATTCAAGTTGGACTTTTTCAAATGGGACATCCCAGTATAATTTACTTCATTTTATAATTTCTTTAGATTTAATTCCATATGTTGATTATGATTTTTAACATCCTTCTTTAAATTAGACATACTTTTATTTATTATTTGTAAGCGCCATGGCTTACAATGGGTAGTTATGTAATTCTTTAGGGGTTGTAAATCGAAGAATTACCTAACCACCGAGAATTATTTGTGGACTGTAGATTTGAAAGGGTTTGCAGTTAGCGTAAATCGGCAAAAAGAATGCAATCGGCTTTAATAAAAAAGGACTTATCATAAGATGAGGTTCGCTGGTTCCAATACTGGTAGTGGGAATCTGAACTGTGAGTTTCCACGATTGATCGTTTTTGCTCCAAGTATAAACTCCTGTCCTTTGTGAAATAACTTAAAGTCAATCGCAAATGTCTTTCCTTTAATATCTTTGTGATACGGGAATGTCTTACAAGAAGTATCAGAAGTACAAAATCGTCGCGGTTTGCACTAATTAGGAAATGGGGCTGATTGTAGATTGAAGGAGGGGTCGTGAAGGCTAAGCAACCTCTCAAGCACCTCGACCCATCAGATCTTTTGTGCACAACCCTTAATCTATTCGAGGCTCGGGATTGCGAGATAGTGTTGCAGAATGGAAGAACAAGACGAGACTTAGCTAGTCTTGGTCTTGTGCCAATACACCTGGTCTTGGTATTGCGCTTCCAGTCTTGGTCTTGATCTTGGTCTTACAGCAAGAGTCTCACAAGTCTTGTAATTACCTATTAGCCTATTGCTATTTATTAAACGTTACTTTAGATCTTAGAACAACGTAACAAAGTAGGTACATTTTGAGCTTAAATTAACATAGCCATAGTAAAGACCATCCAAATTAATAAATGTCTAAACATTTCATGGGAATTTTGAAAAATCAACTGATACCGGGTGGGGTTTGAGAACCCACGACCTAAGCGATCCGTGCCGATGTTTTAACCAACTGAGCTGTATACCATGTCAGTCTGTTTCTTAATAAACGTTTACATTTAATAAGCATACATGTTCTAAAACATGGTTAAAACATATGAAAAAAAATTTAATGACATTAACTTGACTGTATTTTAAAGAACATTATCTGTCTAGAAAGAAATTCACTTAGGTAGTGCTGCCTTGTACCGCGCCGCCTTGGCACGTGCCGACTCTCATTAAAGGATGCCGCCGCAAATCAAAGGATGCCGCATGCGGCGTACAGACGCATGACATTGTAGCGTCCTGCTTTTCGCTTTTAAACCTACCTTATTTTTATAAGTTTGATTTTTAATTATTTTGTAAGATTTTTTTTTTTGGCCTGTTACTTTGTCACGTGCCTATTTTTTCCCATCTACCGTTTCATTATTAATTGTGTCTCTGATAGTCTGGTGTTCGTAAATAGTTTTACATACCGTATTTTGTTCGTTGTAAATAATGTTGCATACCTAGTAGGGATAGGATTTAATTATTAATGGCTGTGACATTTTGTTAATTGAAGTGGGAGTCTTTGTATTAGATTTCGCCTTGATTTTTGGCCTCGATTGTCGTGTGTTGTCAGCTATATTATTGTTTGGTTTGCTTCTCTGTGTGGATGGGCTGGCTATCAACACGGACGAGCGCGATTATGAGTTAGGGACATAGATTTGCAAAGGTTGGCTGACGTGGGACCCGTGTCATTTTTCTGATATCCGGCCTGGGAGTGAGGAGTGGATAAGAGTCGCTTGGTGTCAGTCGTGGAAGTCGGGTGAGAGTTTTTGGAACGATTTGATATTAACACGTGAGCAGAACTTCTACGGTTTTTTCTTTCATATCTGGCTGTATTTGGGCCATCTTAATTGGATTTTTAAGAAAAACCATTTAATTTTTAACTTCACCATTCAGTCGTGCCTTTGTGGTGGATATTTTGGATATTGGGGTCGAGTTAAAATGACCGCGTGCGGGATTTGATGGAGTGAAGCCATTGTTAAGTAGCAGGTACTGTTCCATAATTCAAACCGGCCAGAAGTAGGCCACAGGATTCGTGAATTCGTGTATCCAAAGGTTAAAAGTGATTTATTTAAGTATTTTTAAACGACGTGACTTATTTTTGACACCACGATTAAGTTTTGTTTTAATTTATTAATATGGTACACTGTTGAAAACTATTTATTGCATTGGATAATATGCCGAGTCTGAACCTTGATTAAAGTAATATTCTCAATAGTTCTTTGTGTCCAAGTAAAAACGTTTATTCATACTTATTTGTAAATATCCTACAATATTGCTATTTTGAAGGACAGCCATCGTAAAAAGAATTATTTTTGAAATAAGCTCGAGTGTTTTAACAGTGTAAATCTTTAAAAATACTACTTGGTGTTTCTGTTCTTGGATCATCGATGTAACAGTGGCGTCTTAATGAAGTTTTCAATTGGTTACATAGTATTGAGTTTAATTTTATCAACTTATCAGTTATTATGTGCTTGATCTAAGTGTTTTCAATAGTTTATTTTTCATTAAATTTGTACCTGCTCCAAGTTGAATCTGAATTTATACATTACTGAATATAATTTTTGTGGTTATTGTGAGGGTTTCAACTTATTATTTTTGTTGCAAGTCCATTTATTTTGTTTTTTTTTGTGTTAATCTTTTGCTATCAGGAATTCTATATAAAACCAATTATTTTTGAAATTTTAAATATTGTGAACATTTCTTTTTTTTTTTTTGTTGTTTTTAATTCTCTTTTGTACCTCATTAGGTTTTTATTATTGTCTGAAAGATTGTTATAATTAATTTAAATATTATTTTAAGAAAAGTGTATTAAATTCGTTTAATCCACTTTACAAAAATACAGAATTTGTTGTAAAAAATCAGAACATCATTTTTACTTAATTAATATATTGCAGGAATTGTGAATATAGTTTTATTTATCTAGTTCACCATAATTGGTTGTTTTTTATCGTGTGGCTCTGCTAGTGCCTACTAGACCTAGGGGTTTCCGGCTTGTACCGTCTAAGTCGGTGGCGCGGCTCACTTTTATATTTTTTTTCTTCTACCCTCTACGGCTGAGCTCGGGCATAATTTGCCAGTAGAGAGACCACTGGCAGAGTACTCTTTAGAGAACGAAAAAGACGTGGCAACTTTTAAAATATTAAGAAAATAAAGATTTTCTCGGTAAAATACTACATATAATTTTATAACGCTTTATTCTATATAGTTTATTTTTCATTTTTATTATTTTCATATTTTTATTTATTTTTATACTATATTTAATATATTATTTTAGATTTACTTATTCGGAGTGCGTAAATTCCCCCTTCAACTAAAATGCACTGATAGTCATTTATATCTGTCGTCTTCCTATTTTCTGCCTATTTTATTCTTCAAAATTTTATGTACTAGTACTTTCTTTTATTTTGTTTCGTTTGTTTTCTGTATCAATTTCTTGTATTATAAGTTAAGCCTGTCAGCTTTCTGAAACGACAATCAGTCCTAACTGCAAGACGCAAGAGTCTCGGAGGCTTAGTCTTGTTCTTGCTCAATCTTGCACGGTCAGTCTTGGTCTTGGTCTTGCAAAAATGCAAGAACAAGACCGAAACTGCAAGACCAAGACCGATTTTGGGCAACACTATTGCGAGATTGCGTACAAAGTTTATCAATTTTCTGGGAGCTAAGTTCCTGACATCGGAGGGCTTTAAAAAGGCCCCTTCCAGAAACTTGAGCCTTTTGCAGAATGAAGCGTAGCGGTTTAACAAGTATTTTGAAGATGGGATCTGATGCCCAAAGACCTTAAATGTTAAATTGAAACAATGAATGATCAAATCGAACTATTCTTAGACTAATGCAGAATGTACTTAAACTGAAGTTGGTATCATTATCAAAAATGATAAGAATAAAAGGCTATTTGAAAAGGCTTTATTAAAACCAGAACATGAATGTCACGCCGAATTATTTGTAGAAATAAAAAGTGAGACAACATAATTATAACAAACATACCGAGCGACTACCAATTAGGTTGAACATACAAATGAAAAGTTAGTTAGAGCAAGGAAAGTTGAAAACAAGTTTTTGTGTGTTGTCTGACATTAAGGTTAGCGTATATTATTAATTTTCAATATTAACTGAAATGTATTCGTAAATAAGTTTATTAATTTATTTATTTGTATATCAAAACAAAATAATTGCGGGTTAATTAAAACCTTTCATGTCCTTTTTAAAATATATCACGACTTTCGTCCCGATACGATAACGAGCAAACTTTCACGAGTTTTCAAAACTTTTAAGAGCTGGCTATTTTTGACTTATCCAAAGGAAATAAATTTGAATGTACTTAATTTAAAATCAACGAACAAGTTGGGTTTTGATATTTAAAATAAACCTCAATTACTGATGTTCGCAAATGTAGGATTAATTTAATATTAATCGGAGGAACCTAAAACTATTTTTACCCAACAATTTTTATTTGATCTACCTTTTTTTAAATTAGCTTTCCATTATATTACAATCTATCTGTGTTACTCAAATAATGTTAGGTAGATATTAAGTAATAGGTATGACAATTCAGAAAGACGTGTAGGGAAGGCATCCAGTAATACACCCCTTTTAAAGTTAGTCTACTACAATATGGACTTTTTTGACATTGGGCGTTTTTATGTATTCTTAGCACTAAGTTACTAATTCTAACGGAACTTTTCGTTTCAACCTACAATTTTCTATTTCTTCTTTGACATACTATAGACCTGCATCCTGATGAATCGCTTCATTGGTTATAAACCACGGGACTCCTAGTATCATTCCTAAGGTCTTGGACGGAAATCCCTGTATAATTTTAATATTTGAGTTTGCGGCTGTTCCCCATAATTCTAGTCCATAGGTCCAAATTGATTTCAGGATGGATTTGTAGATAAATATCTTATTTTGAATTGATAATTGAGATTTTTTACCTAGTAGCCAGTACATGCTCCTTAACTTGTGGCCCAGTTGCTTTCTTTTTGAGAATATGTGTTTTCTCCAATTTAGCTTCCTGACCAGATGTATACCCAAATATTTGACTTCATCACCTTGTGGAATTTCTTTGCCGTTTAGTTTTACAGGCGGACATGTTTCTTTGCGCATTGCAAATATTATAATGCTGTGATTTGTTTTCGTTTGTTTTTATGCTTCTTTTTTTCATCCATTGTTGTATTTTATTTAAGTTATTTTGCAGGGTTTAGAAGGCTATTTTAGGATTTTTGTCGGACGCAAGGATTGCTGTATTATAAGCGAATGTTTGTGTCTGTTGGCAGGTCGGCTGTAAATATAAGATACAGTATGGGGCCTAATACCCTTGGGAGACGCCTAAATGGATTGGTTGTACTCGTTGTCGTATTTTACCTGGAGGTATCTAATGCTGATGTAGGATTTTAATATTTTATAAAAATTTGTTGGCTAGTTCTGTTTTAGTTTGCATAGTAGTCCTTTATGCCAGACTTTGTCAAAAACCTGGCTAATGTCCAAGAATACTGCAGAGCAATATCTCTTCGAAGTCTTCATTGATTTTCTCCACAACTCTATGCACTTGTTGAATTGTTGAGTGTTTCTGTATGAATCCGAATTGGTGTATTAGTTGGTGTAATTTACTAAGTATTAACTTTTTGAAAACTTTGAAGACCACTGGGAGATGACTAATAGGTCGATAGGACTTTACACTATTATGTTGTTTTTCTGGCTTTAGAATCATTGTTATTTGTGCTAGTTTCCAGTTTGATTAAAAGCTGTGTCAGGAATTGAAAGCCCTTTACTGGGAGCTGCTGTAGAATTTCTCCTGTAATAAGGTCAAATCCTGGAGCTTTTTTTGGATCCATATTTTGTTGTATGATATTCTTAAATTTGTTTTTTGTAAATCCTTTTTTTGGCAGTTCTAGTTGATAGGGTTGATAAAGTACAGATGTAATTGCTTCTTTTTATTGTAGTGGGTACTCCCCGTCATTAGACGAAAAAACACATTTTTTAAGTATGTTGCAAAAGTTTCTGCTTTTTTTAAAGGACTCTTAGCCCATTTTCTTGTTTTCGTTCTGACGGGTGGTCTTGAATAGTTTGGCCTGCGTAAGGTCTTTGTGGCCTTTTATAATGAATATTCAGTGGCTTTTGTTGCATCCAGTTAATGCAAGTATTCTTAAAAGTGGGTGTTTTTTTTATTATCAATTCCTTTAGTCCTTTTTGTACTCTATTGAGTTCCGTTTTGTGATGAGGACATTTTGTTATTTGCCATTGTTTTCGAAGTCTTCTCTTCTTAATTATTTTTTTATGTATAATATTAGAGCAAGTTTTGTTTATCTGTGGAATGGATGATGTGGGAGTTAAGTTCTATGCTGCTTACTCTACCAATTTGTTGAAATATTTGGTTGCTTGTTCTATTTGTTCATCCGTTTTTGGTGATATGTACATGTTCAATTTGTTAATCTGATCTACCTAAAAACGAACTTGTAAACCTTGCAGTCAAGCTACTTCTACTTGAATTACCTTATATATTTTTAATGTATATTGTATTTTCTTTTTTTTTTTTTCGTTACAAACTCCAGAACGTTCCAAAAACTGTACTGATCTTGCGCAGAACCTATGCGCGTTGGAAAACTATTCCAGAACGGTTCTAAAACAGTTACGTAAACTATAGAACCAACTTGTTCAGGAAGAAATAGTTCTTATTCTCTTTCGTTTCACGATCGATTTCATAACCAAAGATAGAAAGATATCCGTTAGTTTGAAATTAAGCAAGGATTACGATAGTAAGAGTTCAGGGAGAAGTGATATGAACTTTCTTGACGTTATGTATTAATTATATTATATTTTTTAGATATTCACCAGGAATTATCAGAATTCGTGGTTGTAAAAACTTAAAGATTCGACAACAGTTTTTTTTAATCGAGAAAGAACCCTTGCAATAACTTGCATTAAGTTTTACAAAAAATATAAGCCAAAAGTTGAAACTTTCAAAGTGAAGAATGTAATCTTGCCTGTCAGAGGATGATGAACTTAAACTAGACTCTACCATAGGCTCCAGTATGAATTGCTGTGAAAAAAAGGGAAAATCAGCACTACGTGATATTTTATATTCCTTACCTCCATTTTTTTCAATTTTTAATGATTTTTTTTAACGGAACTTTGTTCTATCAATAAAGTAAAAATAAACAAATACAAACTTGGTCATTCAATTCACACGAATTCTTCTTTTGAAATCGCATACGCCCATGCGCGAACTTTTAGTTCCGAATCGGTTCGTAATTATACATAGGTACAGTTTTCACCGTTCTAGGATAGTTCGGAATCAGTTCTAAAATAAACCAAAACATAAGTAATATGATCCCAGAATAGTTCTGTACGAACCAAAACGCGATTTTATGAGTTCTAGCAACTGCGCATAATTGAACTGTCATGAAACATGAACCAAAACAAAGCTAATATGTATACTAGGGTTGAATGGAAGAGCAAGCTCTGAATATAAGTCTTCGACCATGTATTCAGGAATAAATTTAACCTTTTAATAGATACAGTGCAACAAAAGTAGCTAGGCGGGTGAAGAAACACAAAATCTGCGCACAACGAAACCATTCGAATAACGATCCGATCGGCGACGACGAAATTTTCAGTAATCGTGAGTCTTAAGTACAATCAGAAGAAGTTTACGAATATGCAGTAAATTCACCCGAATATTAGTTATTTTAGAGGCTAGTCGCCCGCCAAGCTACTTCTGTTGCACTATACAAGTGTATAACTCTGTCTAAACTTATTGAACTGTGAACTTAATACCTGTCAATAAATGATTATTATTATTAATATTTTTTTTATTATTATTTCGGGCTTTGTCTTAGATAACTTTTTGGTTATGTGTTCGTTTATTGGGGAATCACCGAGTGCAAACTATGCACCTGGGGTGTTCCCTTATTTGGGTAATGTCACAGTGGAAGAATCATAGTACTTTGCGTACTATGTGCGCTGTACTCAACACTACTGCTTTATTCATCAACGAAAGGTTATGTGTTCCAGGGACCTCTTTTACTCCTTCACAGGTAACGTTGGATATAAGCCCTGTTGCTCTTATTATTATCGGTATAACCTTTGTTGACGACAATTAAGGTCTATTAATCATTGCACTCACTCCTTTCTATTTTAGCTTTGACATATGATCCTTAAACTTCAATTATTTAACAAGTCTAACCTAATTTACCAATGACCGCTTAAGCTGGTTACTAAGTAACCGGCAGATCGTGGCAAAATTTAAATTGTAGAATACACAGTTTCTTTACATTTGTATAAAGCATTTTGGGCAGAATCATTATAAGTTGAGGTCTAGAATCTACAATTTAGAGATTGGACATTCTGTATAAAAACTAAAGATATAAGTGATAAAATAAATAAAATGTATTAAGATTTGAACATAATAACTTAAATGCTGAAAATAAACAAATTATTTTTGAATGTGATAAAAACAAGGGTCGTGATATTGGTTAATAAGTGACCTGAACCAAGTATTTTAGATGAAAAACGAAAAATTAGCTTTTGTAAGAGAGAATAAATATCTGGGAATTACATTAATAAAAAAACTTATTAATTATTATTATTACATATCAATGAAGGCTAAGGTCTAAGCCTATGACAGCCTATTTACAAAATCATACATAAGTAAACAAAATATAAAATATGAAATAATTAGTAAACGAGATACAAATTAGGAGTGTTCGTCGATTTTATTTTAAAATATGTTAACTGATGATGTTCTAACTGTTTCTTCACTTAAATCGTTTCAGAAGATAAAAACTCGATTGGTGACAAACGTTTGTCTTGGTACACATTTAAAATTTTTCCCTTTTTAACTTTAGATCATGTCCTCGAAGACGGGAGTCGGTATTTAGGAGGAAAATGTATCTGAGGTTACCATGCTTAAACTTAATCATCCGGAAGGTAAGAATTACATCTCCGCAAAAGCGGTGATCGGCAAAGCACGGTAAGTTAGCCATCTGTAGTTTCTCGGAATAATCTGGACGCGTACGACCAAAGGATAGTCTTGTAGCCCGGCGTTAAACATTTTCTAACAGGTTTTGATCACGGATGAGTACTGGACACCACACTATACACGTATATTCAAGCAACGGACGAACATACGTTTTGTTGAAATAAAATCTTTGCGATAGATTTTTGAAGAAGATATATCACTGAGTTAAAACGCTTAAATCTGATGTAACTGTAACACCTAAATCTACATAAGCTGATACTGGAGCAAGAAGTTGTCCATGAAGTGAATACTGCAAGCAAGGGTTATTTTTGCCAAGGTGTAGTTCCACACATTTATTTACATTTAAGGAAAGCAACCAGGTAGAACACCACTTACTTATGGAGTCCAGATCAGTCTGTATTGTATTGTGTTCTAGCAAAGGATTACCATACATTTTGGTATCGTCAGCATAAAAATCTTTTTTGCACTGGATTTAATAAGGTAGGTCACTTGTGTTGGCTATGAAGAGAAGTGGGTCAAGGATTAATCCCTGAGGAACACCACCTATTACTAATCTTTCAGATAAATGAGACTGACCAATCCTGACACGAAATTTTCTATTTGATAGGTAATTTTAAATCTATAGCAGTAGTTTCCCACAAATGTCATATGACTCAAGTTTATATTGTAACCTCACAAATGGAACTCTGTCAAAAGCCTTGGCAAAATGAAGATATATTATATCAGTTGGTAATTTATTATCAAGAAAAAGAGTCCAGTCATTCTACCGGCAAGAATATTTGTAGTAGTGGATCTTTCTTTAACAAATCCATGCTTATAGGACGATAATTAGCAGAGTTCATTTTATCACCTTTTTTGTAAACTGCAGTCACGAAGGTACCGTCGACGTTTCGAGTGACAAACTCATAATAGTGCAAAGAGTGCAAAAAAAATGTACTTAATCCATTAATAACAGGGGATGAGCTATTCTTGAGGCCAAGTAGTTTTTCTTTCACTATTTCAAAGTTAAACCTGACATCTGTGAGACTTTCTTGAATGTCATTAGTTATCATGTTTGGTAAATGGTTGTCGAGAGGTTCATTTGTGAAAACAGATGTGAATGTACTTGAAAGTTTCAGCAGTGTCAAAATCGGTGGAAGAAATGATGCCGTCAGATTGTCGTAGGCGAGGTACACTTACTTTAGAGCATAAAGTTAAGCAGATATGTTTATAATATAACTTTTTGGAATTTTTTGAATTAACAATACTTTTTTCATGTTCGAGTCTAGCGGTTCTAATGAATATTTTTAATGAGATTGAAAAGTTTTTGTGTGCAATGAAATCCTGTCTGGTATTTAAGAGCTTTTATTTTTTTTAAAGTCTGCGTTTGTGATGGATAAGTGACATGATGTCACTATTTATCCATGGCTTCAACGGGTTTTTCCTAAAAGTTCTTGTGAACGATTTTTTGCTGATTATTTTAGTTAATATTTGCAGGAAAGTATTCCACATGTCGTCCACGTTATTTAAGGGATTTAAAACTTCGTTAACGTTAATTTTCTCTAAATCAGATTTAATACAGTTGTAGTTAATCACCCTGTATACCTCCTGGTTTCGACTATTGTTGGGAGATTGTATTTGAATTTGGGCCAGTAACACTACGTGATTAGAAATACCAATTGGTGAGAGATACTGGAGCTCATTTATTATTTGTTGATCATTCGTGAAAATTAGGTCTAGGGTTGATGGTATTTTGTGGGATTGTTTATTAATTGAAATAAATTAGCATCGAAAAAAAAAAGTTGAAATCAACTGTAACTATAACGTTTTGAAAGTTTGAAAAAGTATCAAGATGTTCAATTAGGAGATTTGTAGACGCATTACTGCTATCACCAGGTCTATAAATGCAAGCTAGATTTATGATGAGAGAATGTTTAGAAACCTCACCGGCGTTATTTTAAAATTAAGTTCCTTAAAAATTCACTAAATGTCATGCTTCATTTTTTAAATGTATATGGTGGTCTGTAAATAAATGTTAAATCGAATGTCAAAGAAATAATTTATCCTTATTTAAAGGTAGCAGAAACAAAATAAATTTCACGCGGACGAAGTCGTGGGCAACAGCTAGTGCAACATAATTTAGACATTTTAATTGTCAAAGTGCCTCCAATGCAACTTAATAGTGAGCAATCGACAACATCGCATGGGTTGCACATACTATTTTTTATTGTGAATACGGAATAAACGCGAGCATAAAACAGGGGTCCAGACCAAAAATATTAACTGAAATAAAAATATAAACTTTGTAATGTCAACTTGTCACATTGCGCGTTCGGCTAAGTTGTGCTAAGTATAATTTGCGTGCGCTTTTAACACTCAAATAACGTAAGCGTGCGCCAAGTAAACTTGTCACACTCAAATGACGTAAGCGTGCGCCAAGTAAGCTTGTCGCACTCAAATGGGCAAACAGCTATTTTTCAATCGCAACAGCGTGCTCTAAGATACTACTTAAACCTCTTAAAGCATCACAACATTACCAAATTAATGTTCGTCAGCTTATTATTCGTCGACTTAAAATTTCCAATTTGTTAAATAGGAAAGTAAAAATTGTTGTTATGGCCAGTGCCATCATCTTATCTAATGCCAATACATTTTTTCTTATAAAGATACGTAAAAAGTATGGTATAAAAAACTAAATTTTAAAATCGAGTTAACTTAAAGAACGCTTGCAATTAGATTAGTCACGGTTAAAATGTTATTTATTATTACAATAACGTATTGTCAAATTGTCATCGAATTTAATTTTAAAATAATCATGAGCATAATCAGCAATAACCTTTCCTGGGAAAATCACGTAAGGTCCATTGCCAAAAGTGCATCCCAAAAACTTGGTTTTTTGTTTTGTGCCAAGAGCTATTTCACCTCCAGTCAGCTGCTTATGATCTATAAGGCACAGATCCGACCTGTACTGGAGTACTGTTCCCATATTTGGAGTGCAGCACCTAAACATATCCTGAAGCTACTGGATTCTGTCCAAAAAAGGGCAATTCGTCTCGTCGGTGATGCCTCGCTTACAAACTCGCTCACTTGTCTGGAACACCGTAGAAAAGTTGGCGATTTGTCTCTATTTTATAGATATTTTCATGGGCGATGCTCTTCTGAAATATCAACAATCGTTCCTCCTTTGGCAGTCTCTTCGAGATTAACCCGTCAAGTTCAGTCTTCACACCCCTTCGTGGTCACTTTGGAGACCTTTGGAACTCATTGCCTAGGGAGGTGTTCCCCGAGGCATACAACCTCCAGAAATTTAAGAAGAGTACCAACTCCTACCTTCTTTCCCTTGGTTCCCACGATGTTCTCTGAACATTACAGGATATCCCTTTTCGTGGGAACCAGAACATAAAAAAAAAAAAATGAACTAAATCTTAGTCACTAAACAAAATGTGTGGCCATGTGTCCCCATGCGAATTTAAACGCGGTTTTATTTCGAGCCAGAACATTGACAATTATTGTTTTTGCTCTTACACTGAATAGTCAGGGAGAGTCATTACTAACACAGAAAGCACGTTCCGGCAAGAGGTTCAGTAATATTGTATCAATTTTCTTGAACGAAATTTGAAAAAACAATAAAAGTTACGTTTATTTGCTAGTGTGTGATTGCACCATTGGGGATGATGATTGAAGGAAGGGCCGTCCGGGAAAACCTCGTTAATTAACTTAAATGGTGGTCTGCAGATAAGGTAAGAAGTTATTTTATCATTGTTGAAAATTAAGCTGCTTTTGAATTTCACCATCAAATATACAGTCCATTGTCACTTTCGCTTAATGTGTAACGTTACAAATTTTAATGGAGATAAAAATAATTATGATCCTTTATTGTAAGTGGGACATAGTCCGGACACTTAAAAGAATGAAACTTTGTTGAAAACAAGTTGGCCATAAGTAAATTGTCAATAATAAAAATTTACCATTATCGATTTTATTACAAACACACAAATACTAGTATACTTTAATAAACCTACAAAAGATTTTCAACGTGTTTTTTTTATACTATTTTGAGCAAACATACAAGACTCAGGATTTTTTAATTTTGATAGTATTCGAAAGGAATCTTGAAGAAATAAACCCCATTTTTTATTATACTTCAGATATCTGGGGATCGTAAAAACCATTTAATTTATGGTATTTTAGTTACCAATTTATTTATCAAAATGTTTATTTAGAAAATTTCTCACAATAATTTATAATGCGGGGGTGCTCCATCTTGTTGCCATGTCGACTTTTTCTAAAACAGCTAGAGTTGTTAATACTTAAGATGATTCCAGTTCTAATTGAATACATCTTAGTTAAGAATTATAAAAACTGCTAAAAAATAAGGCCTGATTGGTACAACCCTTAAAATCCCTGCCCATATACTAACGCCATGAATGGCGATTTTGTAAATTTTTAGAATCCCACTAGACGAAGTTGTGTCCGTTTACTCTACCATTTACCTTAAAATTCGCTTCGTTGCTTCAAAGAATGGTTTTGAAAAGGTTGTAATTGCCTTCTTGTCGGATTGTACACAACTAGTAGAATTCCATACGCCTGTCCGTTGCCACGTCTTTTTTTTTGGTTCCCTAAAGAGTACTCTGCTAGTGGTCTCTCTACTGGCAAATTATGCCCGAGCTCAGCCGTAGAGGGTAGAAGAAAAAAATCTAAAAATTAGCCGCGCCACCGACTTAAGACGGTACAAGCCGGAAACCCCTAGGTCTTGTAGGCACCAGCAGAGCCACGCGAAAAACAACAAACAATTATGGTGAACTAGATAAATAAAACTATATTTACAATTACTGCAATATATTAATTAAGTAAAAATGATGTTCTGATTTTTTTTTTACAATAAATTCTGTATTTTCGTAACGTGGTTTAAACGAATTTAATACACTTTCTTAAAATAATATTTAAGTTAATTATAACAATCTTCCAGACAGTAATAAAAACCTAATGAGGTACAAAAGAGAATTAAAATAAAAAAAAAACAACAAAAAGAAAATGTACACAATATTTAAAATTTCGAAAATAATTGGTTTTATATAAAATTCCTGATAGCAAAAGATTAACACAAAAAAAAAGAAATACAAAATAAATGGACTTGCTACAATAATAATATTTTAAAACCCTCACAATAACCACATAGATTATATTCAGTAATATATAAATTCCGATTCAACTTGGAGCCGGTACAAATTTAACAAAAAAAAATAATTTGGTTACTTTTAAACCATTGAAAACTTCATTGGGACGTCACTGAGAGCAGGTAAAAATTAAATGAAAATAACTTGTTACTTTTAAATTATTGAAAACACTTAGATCAAGCACATAATAACTGATAAGTTGATAAAATTAAATTCCATACCATGTAACCAATTGAAAACCTCACTGAGACGTCACGGTAACATCGATGATCCAAGAACCGAAACGCCAAGTAGTATTATCATAATAATTTCTGCTAAAATTACCAGGCAAGTCTTTATAACGCTGAAATTTATCGTCGATGTGGATGGAACGGCACGTGGTACTTCACGATGGCTTCACTTCATATAATCCCACAAGTGGTGATCTTAACTCTACCCCAATATCCAAAAATATTCACCACATAGGCACGACAGAATGGTCAAGTTAAGAATTAAATGGTTTATCTTCCTAATCCAATAAAGATGGCCCCAAATACAGCCAGATATGGAAGAAGAAACCGTAGAAGTTCCGCTCCCGTGTTAATATCAAACCGTTCCAAAAACTCTCAACCGACTTCCACCACTGCCACCAAACGAATCCTCATCACTCCTCGTTCCCAGACCGGACATCAGAAAATGTCCCGGGACACGCGTCAGCCAACCTTTCCATGTATAAGTCCCTAGTTCATAATCGCGCTCGTCCGCATCAATTGCCAGCCCAAGCAAACCAACAATAATATATCTAACAACACACGACAATCAAGGCCAATAATCAAGGCGAAGTCCAATAAGAGAGACAAAAATGTCACAGCTATTAATAATCGAATTCTGTCACTACTATATAGGCAACACTATATACAACGAACCCAAATGCAGACTATTATAATAATGAAACGGCAGATGGGAGAAGAAAAAAAAATACGCACGTGACACCGTATCATCTTCATCTAGGCCTTGAAGTAAAGTGGGTCTACATGGTAAAAAAATTTCTGGCTTTCCACAGAAAACCTAGCCTCTGGCTTGCCTACTTTGCGATGTTAGCAACATGGTCATGCCAAGACATATTATTGGACACCGTGACTCCCAAAATCGAGATGGAGGGACTTGGTTCAAGGGTATTTCCGGACATTGTGATGGGATAATTTGAGGAATTCACTTCCTTGGAAAACGTGGCACTTTGTGTTTTTTGGGCGTTGAACTGAACAAGATTGTTGGTTCCCCACTCGACGATTGCTTTAAGATCTCTATTGATGGAATTAACCTGTTGCTGCCTGAGTCTATTTGTATCATTCACCGAAAGTTGAGACAAGTGTGCTATCGTCTGCGAAATTGTAAATGTAAATGTAAATGGATTTCCCATGGCAATTGATTTATGGCCCATCCTGTATTTTGAGTACTGTTTGGATACCTTTTGTATTAAAAATATTACCTGTCCAATAAAAATAAAATTTTATCATCGCTAAATTGATGTAACCTTATACTTTTAGGGGAAATAATAATGTAAAGTGCTTTTTGTTCATCACCTGATAGTTCGCACAGAACACTAGTCTTGATAAACTATTTATAATGAGATGACCTGATTGTCGATCGATTTCCCTCAAAGTTCACTCATGGAGGTACAAGAAAGATGCATCAACAACATGAACCGCAGTAGCGTCACTGTTTTTTGCTTAAAAGGATCCAGCGCCTATTTTTAGTTAATCGTTTTTTATCGATATCGATACAAATAAATTACAAAATATGGAACAATTATGGGTGATCTTTATTGCACCAAATAACAATTAAACAAGCGAATATCACACAAGCGATATATCACAATAAATCCGTTTTACCTATGATAGTATATATATATATATATATATATATTATATAATAAAATACCTCGGAGTTATCATAGACCAACATATAAGATGGACAGACCACATAATGCATCAACAAACGCCTAAGAGCCCTGATTCATAATTTCTATACCCTAAGAGACATTTTGACAACTAAAAACCTCCTGATGTTATACACCTCTTTAGCCGAATCAATCTTATCTTACTGCATCACAATATGGGGCGGGGCTTTCAATACCACTCTTTATATCTTACAAACAACACAAACAGAATCCTAAAAATTATCTTGAAAAAAAACAAACGTTACTTTACTGATATCATCTACCAGGAAACAAAAATATTGAATATCAAAATACTTTTCGCCCACCAATGTTCAAAAAAAATGTACACAAATCATAAAAATTTTTACCAAATAAAAAATAGAATAACCAGATCAAATGCAAACATGAATCTCAACACACAATTGTTCAAAAAAACCCTAACACAAAGATCTTATTTCTTCTTCGGACCTAAATTTTTCAATGCCATCCCAACCGCTCTAAGAAAAATTTTAAACCAGAAAAAATATAATATTGAAACAAAACAGTATATTTTAAAAAACCCAAAGATATTCTACAATATATTGAAATCAACATCTACTTGACAAAAAAAAAAAAAATTATACCCGCCTACCTTCCTGCACCATCTGCTTGACACTGTAAAACCTCTACAAAAAGTATTTTTCGAATTATGAAAACTTCAACAAATATATTTTAAATCTATAATCTACTCACAGACTTAACATGATAAATACAAAATGTACGTTGAACTTATAAAGTCCTCAGATCGAGCATAGAGCAAGACAGGCAAAATTTGCCTAGGCTCATTATGTTCTAACTGGGATCTTATTTTAGATACAATTTATAACACCTGTAATGTACTTTATCGAAAGCAATAAAATTTGATTTGAATATATATATATATATATATATATATATATATATACATACATACATACACGCCTTTTTACCCTAGTGGTAGGCAGAGACCACTTTCTTCCACTTGCTACGGTTCTTACACACATCTTTTGCTTCCTCTAATTTCATCAGTGCTCTCATACATGCTCGTCGGTTGTTGGTACTCTTGACCTGGCCTTTCTTCAAAACAATGTTGATCTGTTTATATATAAGCAGGTTCTAAAACATCTTGCGACGTTGTCCGACGCTTAATTTTCATCCCCTTCGGTCTTCCCAGTTGTCCGCTGTTAAATTCTTTTTACACATGGCTTTGTGGATTGTCTTCTGGCATTTTATTTTGGGTCTGCCTCTTTGTCACCGACCCATCGGTTGCCATTCTAGAATTTGTTTAGGTAGTCTTGATGCTGGCATTCGTGGTACATGCCCATATCATGTTGTTTGGCATTTACGTCTTAAATTATAGAACCTTTCACACCCATCCGTTGTTTTGCTATCTCATTCCTTATTCGGTCCCTTCTGGATATATATAAAAATCTTCTCATTGCTTCCATCTCCAACATCTTAAGTTTTTTCTTCTGCCTTTCACTCACACTCCATGTCTCTGCTCCATAAAGTAAGGTGCTCTTTATCATTGTTTCGTATATATTATATTTCCGTTTCTTAGTAATTTTCTTACTCCGTAGTAAGCTGTTGAGTCACCCAATAACTTTTTTGGTCTGAACACTTCTTTTTTCGATCTCTTTGACGTCAGTTCCTGTGCTGTCGAATGTAACACCCAAGTATACGTATTCTCGACAAGATGTAAATTGTTGTCCATTTTTAAAAACCAGATTGTTTGGTTCCTCGCCTACATACAAATTTTTGTCAGATTGACAGTTAGTTCCCTCTGGCTGTATTCTTCTGTTAGTTTTCTCATCATATACTACATGTCCTCTATATTATTTGCTATAACGACCTGATCATTGGCAAACTGTAGCAATAATTATGTTTATTAGCAACAAGAATAATTTTACAATACAATTTTACAAGAACAATTTTACAATACTTTTTAATATTTTCAGTACAACAACTAATAAACTCGAGAACCACAAAGTCAATGGGCTTTCCGTAGTATTAATTTTATTATGTAATTATAACATATATTATAATTATTGTTTGTATTTTAATAATAATATAAATTAAAATTAACGAATTATAATAATACATGAATTAAGATTAGCGAATTAATATAAATTAATTTAAAACTAATGAAGTAAAACCAATATTGTTATCAGTCACATAATCTAACACTAATTTAATTTTATGTTTGTATAAATACAATTAAATAAACACAATACACAATTAAATCAAAAATAAATAATAAGTAAGAAAATTTAACAAATTGTAATACACATTTTAACGCATTAATTAGCAAATTAAAAAAAGTGAGATATCATTTGTCTATTATTGGATAACAAGATTAATTGTTTTTTTTAAATGGTTTGAAGTGTATGATTTTTTAATACGATCTGTTAAAAAGTTGTAGAAACGAGGGGCTAAATACTTAAGTTTCTTTGTCCGATTGTTTTTTGAGCGTTCGGAACTTGAAGACTATTTTTGAAGTGAAAACTTCTTTAGCGGCGTTGTACACTTTTTTTTAATGGGTAGAAAATGGTAAACTCGCGTCAGGACACGTGGCCTGATCGAAAATTCGTAAGACGGATGTATTTCACTGGAGCAATATAAAATGCGACTTTTCTTGACTGGTAACTTGGCAATTTTATTCAACAAACTGACAAATTCAAGTACATTTTTTATGTCATTTTGACAAATTAATTTGGTAGCTAAATTCAAAATTTAAGTGCTTTTCATTAGTTTATTGATTAATTTCTGCTTTTGCTGCATTAAAATGGTCCAAGGAGAGGTGTCGTTTTTAGCAGATGTTATGGACACCATAGCGTGTCTTAATGACTCTAATGGTTCTCCCCCCGACAAAATTTTAGATCAAATAATTTATCAGTGCAAGAAGCCGTTAAAAAATGCATCAATTTGTGTTAAAGAATCAATAAAAACTGGACTAAAAGCTGGTTTGATCAAAGAGAACGGGGGAAGGTTTAAATTAGGTTTTGGTTTGCCGATAACGGAGGCTCGAAGACGAAGAAAAAATAGAAGCAGAAGCCGTAGACGACGTAGCCAAAAGCGACAAAACCGACAACGAGGTAGCCGAAAACGAAAAAGTCGAGGTAGGAAGAAAAGCGCGATATTGAAAGAAGATCAAACAAAAAGCGGAAGAAAGAAATCGAAAACATTCAAATCTGGTACTGATGTTTAATATATGATTTATAATAAAGCGTTAATAAAAATAATGCATTATTCATAAACTATGGAAATCTGGAGACAATATTTTTCAGATTAAAAATAATATTTTTGAAGTGAAAACTTCTTTAGCGGCGTTGTACACTTTTTTTGTAATGGGTAAAAAATGTTAAACTCGCGTCAGGACACGTGACCTGATCGAAAATTCGTAAGACGGATGGAGAGTAGACAGCTGGCGTGGCGTAGGAGAGGGAGTATCCACCTCTCTTTCTACGGCGCGGCGAAAATGTATGCCTGCGCCGGCTGTTTCGTTTAGGCGGCGCCTAATTAATACTTAACTTTTCACTTCTGCCGGCACTCCCAGAGTGCAACCCGTAAAATTTTTTTCTCATAGCTCTTGTTGTATCTGAATGAGAAATTCTTAAAGTTTTACATAAATTTAAATAAGAATTTTAGAGTACTTAACAAAAATGTCTGGCGAAGATCCTATACAAATGCGTCACGAAAAAGCTGGTCGGAAGGGTACGTCCTTTCTTTTCCTAACATTATTTTTAAAAAATATTTTCCAAATAAAGATCTACAGCTCCGCCCTAAGCTAAAATACCATAGGATAATCTAGACTCTACCAATAAATATTAGAGCATTTTTAAATGATCTGCATCTAGAAGTTTTGACAAAATATTTAAATCGCCTGAGAAAGGATCTTAGAGTTTTGGTGACGTTTTTTATATGTTAATCCTATCTGTAGATAGGATATGTTAATCCTATCTGTTAATCCTATCTGCGACGGCAAGCAACAGGGAGAAGAATGAAGAAGAAGAAGAAAAGGTGAGGTGAAGTAGGATGAGTTCCTGCCTCTGTAAAATCTCGTCGTGCCTCGATAAGATGTTGATTCTTCGATAGTTTGGGTTGGTCGCTGTTCTAGTTGTCCTACTTTACTGGGTAGAATTGTGGGTCATAGCATGGTCATCTGTTCATTACACGTGGATTTGTTTTTTCAAGGAAATCAAAAACTAAATAATTACCCTGTTTAGTATATTACAATGTTATACATATAGACGCCATTTTGTAAAACATGATCAGTTGTACAAATTCAGGTCTCTTTTATCCTGTAGAATATTGTCACTAGCTGTCGACCTAAACTGTATTTTTTCCTTAATGGGATTTAAATTTTATTCTATTACTGCAGTACAAATAAACATTTTTGTTAGAACTCAAAAATTAATGATACTGTTGTACCGCGTGGGTTTTTTAAGCGAACTCTCTACGAAGACCAAAAACGAAGTCCGAAGCGTTTAATAGTTGGTTTTAGTAATAGATGCGCTGATGTCAGCTTTTCAATTGGTTTACGCATAATCATGTTTATAATTGGTTACGTATAGCACGCGCCTAGCTGGGAAACCAAGTAAATAATTGGTTGCCTATAGCACGCGTCTATCGGCTGTAATAATGAGGTTTTAAAATCAAGGAATGATTTAGAGAAACATTCTAAAGTTCAGAATAACGAAACTTTCAACATACTGGCCGGCAACCAGCAAAACAAAACAAAAAAAGAACAAGGAAATAAAAAATAAGAATTGACAGAAATGTGAGAAACAAAGGACCAGGTGTTTTTTTTAAAAGGTACACCACTAGGCATGAGCGCCAATAAGCAAAAATAAAACCGTAAAAGACGGCGAGAAGTTCGACTTCGAGTGAAATCCCAGTCTCAGCCTTCGGTGGCTAAAAAGTGCAGCTCACCTGGTAGCCATTTGATCTAAATGACCAAAATGGTGCCAGTAAATCCCCTGGCTCACTCTACCACGTACGCAGGAGTGGTCTTAACAAAAAAAGTTTTTCCCTAGTGGGTCCCCGGGTTTTACCCACTAAAATTGGTGTGCAGCACTAGCTATAACTAATCTGGGGAGTCTTAAACTAAGTCTGGCTCCCATATCAAGTTAAAAACAGGTTTCCCCTTTTTTTGTTAAAAAAAAGGAAGAGGAAAAAAGCAAATGTTTAAACAATATATGGGGTATTGAAAAGGAGCGTTTCACCATAATCAAGCCCCTTTTACTTAAAAACAATAGCGTAGAACAAGGCTCACTCAACAATGCTAGAAAAGTGAAACCTTGCGATTCACTAGGAATCTTATTCAAAGACAACCTGCAGGAATAACACATCTGTCATTCTCAGGAGGGATATTTTTTAAGGTAATAGAGGGAATGAGTCATCCACTTGAGCGGGCGTCTGAAGGCCTCTAACTTTTTAGCCGGTGAAGTGGGAACTAGGAAAACGGGGAAAGATACGTATATTTTTGTAAAAAACGAAATATTCAATAAATGATTAGGAAGCACAAAGTTTAGATCTCAAGAACGACCAAAGCTCTTCGCGAGTCACGGAACATGACCTCTTTCATCGGAGGCTCAAGGGAGCAAACACAGGTGAAGAATGTTGCCGACTTGGTATCCACAGTAACCATGGGTCATTACAGCCACGAGTAGTGCAAAGGTCGAGCCTAGAATAAAAAACCCGGCCATGCATTGATTGCGAGTCGCTCAAGTATTTGCTTTTGCATGAGGTAAAATAAAGTGTAATTGTTGTGTTAGTAGATTGGGTGCTAGGTAAGCGGAACAAAGGAGTGTACAAAATAAACGTTGGTGTTAAGTAGCTCAGGTAGTAAGTTTGGGGTGAGTTTTAGTGCGGATTTTGACAAATATTCTATGGTAAAAATTTGTTTATTGAAACGGAAAAGAAACGCAATGGAATTAAGCAGTTTAAACCAAGAATTAAGCTTGTTGAAAATTGTTTCCCAAAAATTGATTGGGCTTTTTAAAACAAACATAATGTCAAAAGAATCAAATGAAACAACTTGTTTCTGCAAAAATGATGGGCCATGAAACCATAAATAATATTTGTCATGGAAAAGTTGTCCTCTAGACAGCAGATCTTCAGAGGAAAGAATAGAATTGAGAGCTACCTCTTGTAGCCAGAATTTTTCTATGAGCTGATATATTTCAGAATTCGTTTGCTGTGGTTCTACCTGGTAATCGAGAGGATTGATGTTGGTGGTTAAAAAGTTCGAAGTAGTGGCATAAGAGGTTGGGACTAAGTCCGCTTGGACTAATGTAGAAAAATCGGAGCTTTCGTAGGATGACAAAGAAGCTTTTTTCCGAAATGGATTTGTGTATTCTGACATTTCCGCTTAAATGCTGGTTGTCAGATAATTCGGGGAAAAGCTGATGACGTTTACGTTTAACTTATACGGGCTAACAGCCTGGGAGACATTTTGAGATTTAAATGTTGCTTTTGTTGAACTAGTACTCTGCACATCTCTGTCAGAGCGCGAGAGAGTTTCATAGTTAATTGATTCATTTGCCGAACCGGTACTCTGCACATCTGTGTCAGAGCAAGAGAACGTTTGAGCGTATATAGGTTCCTTTGACCTTTGACGATCCGGTACTCTGCACATCTGTGTCAGAGCGAGAGAGCGTTTGAGCGTATAATGGTTTATTTTACGAACCGGTACTCTGAACATCTGTGTCAGAGCGAGAGAGCGTTTAAGCGTATATAGGTTCACTTAACGAATAGGTACTCTACACATCTGTATCAAAACGAGAGAGCGTTCAAGAATATTTTTTTTTGAACCGGTACTCTGCACGTCTGTGTCAGAGCAAGAAAAAGTTTGAGAACGTATTGGTTTATGTAGATGTCTCTTGGGAAACAACATGGGATGTATTGTTTATAAACCTTGTTGGAATCCGACCAGACAGCTGAGTATTTATAACTGTAGGCAGCTCTGGGCATAGGCTTTGACAACCTTTTTTTACGAGTTTGAAATAAAGATTAGTGCCAAGCAAGATGTCGACTGGTGAGGGAAGGTAAAAGTCTTTATCTGCTAGATAAGGTTCAAGTGATTCTGGTATTGGTATTTGCACCTTGTTAATTTTAAAATGTGGTTAATGATAAGTGATACTAGGCACTACTGAACAATCAGCGCTAAATGAGGTGGTGCTAAGAATGGGGTAAAAATAATATTTGTCGATTTATTTATGTTACTTTCTGATTTGCAAACACCAGAAATGGTTATGGTATTAGTGAAGTTTTTATTTGTTACTTGTAAATTCTTGAGTGATAAACGATGTTTGACTTTCATTGTCCAGTAAAGCATTTGCGATAATTAAGAACCTTTGGAATTTTTTACTTGAATTTTAGCCGTATCTAGCAGTACATACGTAAGAATAGGTGAAAAAGCAGATAGAGAGAATACTAGTCATCTTGGCTGTGAGTTTTGGTGGGGGTGGTATGATTTTGCCGTGTCCGCGTTTGAGATGGTGATGGTTGTAGTAGTATTTAAGTTGTTTTGGTAGGCATTTGGGTAGTGTAACAAAGAGTAATGTCTATTATTGCAAGCGGAGCAACAACGCTGTGAGCGACAAGCATTGCTATCATGACCGGACCCTAGACAATTTGTGCACAATTTTTAATTGAGAACTATTTGTTTTCTTCTAAACACGGGTGCCGAAATAAATTCCTGGCACGAATAAATTTTGTGTTCAGGGCTTTTGCAAGCATCACAAACTGAAGGTGCTCTTGACCACGATTGTCTTTCTTGATTATGCTACTCAGTACTGTGGAAAGATATTTTGTTATGTTTTGTCTTAGTTTTGTCTTTATGAACAGCCAGAAAGTGTTAAAAAAGGCACGTCTGGCTGCGCATAGATGTGTGTTGGTTCCTACACTTATGTATGGTAGTGAATGTTGGGTTGTACAGAAGAAACATAAAAATAGGATTAATGCTGCGGAGATGAGTAGTTTGAGAAGTATAGCCGGAGTGACTTGGTTGGATAAAGTAAAAAATAGTGAGATAAGGGAATGCTGTGGTGTAAAAGAAGATGTGGTTACAAAGATCCAGTTCAACACCCATGCCATGAACTTTCCTTTCCATTGCTTTAATGCGCATGCTACAAATATTTTGAAGAGAGTTGGTGAAACGCAGTATCCTTGTCTTAGTCCTTTGGTAACTGGAAATTCTTCGGTTATATATTTTCCCATTTTTATTCGTGATCTTGTGTTTTTATAGAATTCTTGCACCGCATAAATTAAAGTGTAATTAATATTTGATTTTTCTAGACTTTCCCCCAGTTTACGAATTGGTACAGTGTCGTAAGTTTTTAGAAGGTCCACAATTGTGATATGAGTTTCTATGTTTTTTGCATTTCTTTTAGCTATTACTTGTTTTAGACAGAAAACATTGTCGGTGCACGACCTGCCCGCTCGAAAACCACTTTGTTTATGTTCTTCGTTTAGTTTAAAGTTATCCTCTATTGGGTTTCGTAAGATCCTTTCATAAATTCTACTCATGGCGCTAGCGACTGAAATTCCTCTATAATTGTTGCAGTTCGTCTTATCTCCTTGTTTATGGATTGACGAGATGTATGTTTTCTTTCAAGGTTCTGGTACTGGATGATCATTTAGGCAATTGTTGATAATAAATGTTAGATTGTTGTGAAGTTTATCTGTTCTGTTTTTTAATATTTCCGCGCATATGCTCTCCGGTACACTCGCTTTGCCATTTTTAAGATCTATAATATAAAATTAGTAACACCATAAAAAAGAAAAAATTAGAATATCTATGACATGTTCTGAGAGGAGATAGATATAATATCCTTAAGCTAATTATTTAAGGCAAAATAAAAGACAAGAGAACGATTGGCAGAAGAAGAATATCTTGGCTGCGCAACTTGAGGAACTGGTTTGGTTGCACGTCCGCAGAACTCTTCAGGCGGGCGATTGATAAGGTCCGAGTAGTGGTGATGATTTTCAATCTCCGATAGGAGCGGAATTTCAAGAAGAAGAAGATCTATAATAACTTTTTTTACCGTTTCTACCTGTATCCTTACTTCCTCCCTGTGAATATGTATGGTACCTGCTGGATCGTCACCTAGATTTTCCTGTCGTGTTTCTGTTAATAGGTTTTTATAATAGTTTTTTCACTCTTTTAGTTTAATTTTTTGCAGAAATCCATTTCTGTATTCTTCAGGGCACCTATGAAATTCCAGACTTCACTGCATTTCCTCCCCCGACGTACGTGTTAATATCATTATATTTTTTGTCACAACTGGTTTTTCTCTGTCTCTGGGCCTGCCTCTTTATCTCTTTAAAAGCTGCACGGTCTTCTTCCGATTTTGTGTTGAGCCATTTAAAAAATGCTTGTTTTTTCTATTGAATCACCATTTCTATTTCTTCGTTCCACCATATTTTTTTACTTAATTATTTTTTTTACTCCAATTGCTTCTTTGGCTGCTTGATGTAAACTCTCAATAATGTTTTCATGTACGTCAGTAAACGTGGAGCATTGTGTGTCTGTATTTGGTTCTATGTTTTTAAATGGAAAAAGAATTTTGGCTCTTACTAGATAGTTATCCGATCTACATGTTGCTATTCCAAGAATAAAAAGATGAGCAAGGTGCCTAGCTTTGAATACTAAAAAGACAGTGTCTGTTTTGTTATAATTGCCCAATAGTTTTTTTTTTATCCAATAACGAAGAGGTGCCCCCATATCTACGGCTTTGAAAAAGAGAATATTCTATATCGATATGACACGACCCCACTCTTATCACTCATCAGCCAAATTATTAACACGTCATAAATTTTCAGTTATATATGAGATAAATTTAGTAATCACTTTGTGGAGCATGAGAGAATAAATATAATCGTTAAAATTTTCATCGAAGATTCGGTCTGTTCTACCTAAACTCAACCGTCGAGTGATTATGATAAGAAATTTACCTTTTACAGCTGAAAACATGCGATAATTTAGTAAGATAAACTTAATAATGTGTTAATCTAAGGCTATGTTCAAAAACTCCAAGGTTTTAAATTAGTATCCGAATATTCAGTGTGTAAAGCTTTCTGAAAGTACTGTAGAAATAAAAAAACGCCTCTTGGTTTTTATTCCAATGAAGGGAAACTCCCCAATCAGCACCTCCACGTGGTAGAGTATGGTAACACCAGTAAGTTGGCTAACGCCGTAGGGGACCGAACCGTTGTCGGGATAAGCAACAAACTTCTTTTCTCGGAAAGAAGAAGGGCACTCTCTTGTCCTGGGGGGAGTAATCGCCCCCATCGGCGGATGAACCAATAAAGATGGTCAACGGCATGGAATCAGGCAGGCATGCTACTTTGTTTTCGTTTATTTAGTAAACTTAATCCTAATTATATATACGAGGATGATCTGTCAGTCAGAGTAACAGGCATCAGACCGACGTAACTTTTATGATTCGTTTTCATTATAAACAAAAAAAAAGAATTGTGACATAGCAGAGAAAAGAAAGAGGAATTAACTATCGTTTTCAATAAAACATAAATAACTGTCCGATGGTATCTACTCGAAGCTTTAAATCTCCAGAGTTAGTTTTCGAGTTCCCCAACTGACAATAATAATAAATGAAATCGCTATTCCAATTTAAATCAAAACAATTTATTTTTGTCACATTTTTTTTATTGATTTATTTAAGTACTTGCATTCTTTTCCACAATAGAAAACTCGAAAAGATTGTATTTTTGGTCAGCTAATATTCTGTCAATTAATGAAGTTTGAACAATAAGCTTTCAGTTTGATATTAACTGTGGATATTTTGTACTATGTCGTTGAAATAATTTGATTTTCATGTTAAATTAAATGTCATGCAAATATAATTACATTAGTATACCACGAGTGTCGAGATAAACGTGGATCATCAACATAAACTGTTACGGATAAAGTTTTGAGAAACTGGTTTTTGATTGATTGTTGCCTGGATGGACCACCAAAAAGTTTACCTGTATGCTACCTTTTTTTAAATTTTTAATCAATTTTAAAGTTTGGTCTTTTTTATGGGAAAATAATGGTTAAACAGATGACACTTTTGTTTTACAAAAAGAGATTATGCATTTTATGCTTGGCCTAAAGTATAAACAGCCACTAAGAGGCTTTTTTAAAAAACACAACATTCTTGCAGTGTGTGCTTTATATGTTTATAAATGTTTGATATTTTACTTTAAACACAAAGTGGCCGAGAATAACTGATTTTTTTAAATCTAATTTGGGTTTTAAGTGGACTATATGATATGAGTAGTTTTATTACTGAAAAAAAATATTAATAAACAATCAACCAACTGATGGCAAAACTATAAGAAAAAGTGATACATAGATAACTTATATGACCAACCATAAATCGCCGTCCTTCGTAGTTCGTCTGGGCAGGGGGGCTGATGATTGAAGTTTGGCGGTCGGCTTGTCGGTCACCATATTAAATCACCGGTCGTCGTTCGATCTGCAAGCGATTATCTAGTCTGTTGACAACACACACACACACTTTTCGCGGATATGAATACACTTACGTTAAAACACAATAATTACAACGTAAGTACAAAATGAGTTCCTTTTACACGGTCCAGTCAATTCTTTTTCTCTTTTCTTTGTACCTAGAGTTACGATAAGCGCGCGAGACTTTCGTTAAAACATTAATAATTAAAATTAAGCCACTCTTAAGTGAAGCAAAATACGCGGGGACTGAACACAAAAAGTACTTTTAGGATTATTTTAAAACTTCGAATCTATACAGGAAAAATTTCTTATTTATCCCAAACATTCTCAATTAATAACCAAAAAAACAGCAGCTGAATCACTATCAAAAACATACCTATATATATACAGATGCTTCAAAAAGTGACGAGGGAGTAGGAGCAGCCTTCACTGTAAATAATAACCATGTTGATATCCTAGCTAAAGAAGCCATATCAAGTCCAGAAGCATTAGTGTCCACACAAGTTACACATCTTGATCTCAAACCTGTTCTAAAAAGTTTAATTTTAAGTGCGTGGCAGTGCCAGTGAAACGAATCAAATTCTAAATTACGCGAAGTGAAGCAATCAGTGCTACCCTGGAAACTAGCCGCTCAGAAAAGAAGTCACCAAACCATCCTAAAAAAACTTAGAATTGGTCACACTCGAGTTACGCATCAACACCTTCTTACAAGAGACGAAGCCCCCATGTGCCACGCGTGTTATTTACCCATCAGTGTAAAACATATTTTGGTAGAATGTCCGCTATTTACTTTAGACAGGAACAAAAATAATATAACAGGTTCACTAAAAAACATTTTATCCATAAAAACTGACTTTACAAATTTACTAAAATTTCTAAAAGATATCTACCTTTTGTATAAGATATAATTATAATCTTAAATTTACAATACCAATAACCCTTAGCGGTTGAGGCATTATTTAAATAAAAAAAAAAAATAACCAAAAAATACACGAAATATCTGTGTGTAAATATTTTTAACAATCTTCGAGACAACATAAAAGCAATTAATAATTTTAAATCTTTTAAAAAAACTATTCATGAAATCTTCATAAACGTCGAGCCGTACGACATCGCAGAGCTTTTCACAAATATAAACCCCATACCATGCCAAAATATCCTTGCTCAATTCTAGTAGTAGCTTTGTACTTAATTTTTTTAATAAGTTTCTTATCTTGTACGTAAAATGTTAGGTAATATGTACAATTTAATGTAAATAAATTAATATTCTATTTCAAGCATTTATTAACAAACGTATATACGAGATCTGACATAAAAGTACTAAAACTATTAAATTTTTTAAATTGTACAATTTAACTTCCTTTTACTATACTCTTCCTGTCTATCTATACACTGTTATGCATTTCTCTCAATGTTTCTAACTCTTTAGACGTTAGACTGTTTAGCAACTGCGTCGTTTTTTCTATTAGACCCTGAAAATGGGTTATTTTTAAAGATTTTTTTGTTTTTTGCCAAAAACTGCTTCAAAGGGAGGCATTGTGAGCATACATTAAAGGTTACACCCATTTCGACCAATCCAGTGCGGAATAATCTGCGCATGCTCCATGTTTGGTTTTCCACGTTTTTAGTTCAGTGATTGTCAATTACTTTTTGCTTTTTTTGAAGTGTGATATAACATTTTTTTTTGCTACAAACATAAGTATTACTTACTTTTAATTTGTGGAGCAAACATAGTAAAGTAAGATATTTTTTAAGAATGAAAAGTTTTTTTAGCCACAAATTTTTTTTAACGATAAATTGGGGTCTTTTCTAATACCTCCCTGCATTTTTAAACTTCCCCAGGTACTATTAGGGTTAGTTTAGGTTAGGCTGATTTTTTTACTTTTACTGCCTCAATTAATAACGATTATTATTAGCCTAACCCAACCTAACGTCCTAACCTAACACCAACAGTACCTGTTGAAGAACTTTGAACGATCATCGATGAGAAATTAATACCAGAACAAGCTGGCTTTAAACCAGGGAAATCCTGTGGCAGACAAGACCTGAACATTGTTCAATACATCAAGAATGGCTTTAAGGAAAAAAGATCACAGGGGCTGCTTTCATTGATCTGTCTGCCGCATATGATACGGTCAACCATAAAAAATTGCTACGCAAACTATATGAGATGACAAATGATTTTCACATCACGTCGAATATTGAAGTCTTAAAGGCTCCAGAAATGGCGCCCTGAGGTCCAAGACCCAACCTCCCAACAAAAAGAGAAGCTGGCACCGGGACATTTTCTCCCATACCCTGGAGAATGCTCAACAGACTTCGTACAGGAGTCTCAAGGTGCAAAGATAACCTGCAAAAGTGGGGAATGCTTTCTGCGGAAATCCAGAACCCTCTACACCTGCTGATCTGCACCGACCTGGGACAGAGCTGCACAGGGAACGGCCTAATTTAAGTAAATGACAGGGCCATTGGAGCCGCAAATTTTTGGAAGGACATAGTGTGAAACTAGGGTTTCATGTAATTTAAGGTTGTCTTCAAAGACTTGTTTTGCGTTTTTTTAAATGGTTTGCTCCATTTTAGTTAATAAGTTAAAGATTAAGTATTAAAGAACTAAAAAAAATAAAATGTTTTGTGTTTAATGCAGATAAATTTAAGAATAGCAAACTCACTATTCTGGGGAAATTAATCCCTGGCTAAAGGTTTCCTGGCCTAAATTATCGCTAGTGTAATGTAGTGTTTATTAAAAAAATTAAAAAAGTTAATTAATGTTTCTGTAATTTAACATATAATGTGTTCGCATACAATTCAACAGTTTTTTCGCTTCTGAAAGTTGTTTTTTTTGTCATCTTCTGTCGTATCTGTTCGACTGGACTACAAACTGACTGTCTGACTGAACTGTACAACTCTTTAATATTCTACACATTTTTTAACTATTATTATAAATCTAGAAAGTATTTCGCTATTGGAATTATTAGTAAGATATGACTGAATTTACCTGTACACTGACCAAATTAAAATAGAACAATTTCCATTTGTTTAATACTACAAGTACCCTTCGATTTGCACCAGCCTAACTTTGTAAAATAAATACAGCATCGTCGAAAAAAACATTCGTTTCTCGGATCTTAAACCAGAAGCTAATATTTGAAAAGAAAGCGTGCACTTTAAAAACGAAAAGAAGTAGAAAGACAAAGCGGAGGAGAGAGTAAAATAATGGTTGTTTTGAGTGGCTTACCTTCCTCGCAAAGTGTAGCCTAACAAGATCTCAATGTGTCTTGGTTGGAAAGGAATATATACCCACACTTTGTCGAACAATTTGTTAGCTCGGTAAATTATCATTACAAATATGTCACACAATCACTGTTTTTTTAAAAATTCCGGGTAATTAATAAATATTCCTGAATGATACGAAAGAATACGCAATTACCGCAAATTTTACTAAAGTTTTTTTTATTTAAATATACTAATTTTTAACAAACTCCAAACACTAAAATACTAAAATATAATACAATTTTAATAAAGTTTATACAAAATGTTTGTTTAATTAAATTTAAAATTATTTTTTCATAATCAACAAAAACAATGATTTTTACGGTAAGTTTTAATCCCATTTTCTCTTTATTTATTTTCATTTTTCTGTCACCTTTTTTCTATTTTTGGGGTAAGGTGTCCACATCTGTTTATTTTCTTCCTGCTTACTCTTTTTTCAGTTTTTTGTTTTATTTTTTTTACGAAATGCCTCGCAAGCCTAAATCCAACCTATCTAAGAATACATCATTTATTTGGATATTAAAAATTTAAATTACATCTTTTAAAATTGTCTAAAACTAACATCTAATTAAATGACAAATAGACGTCAAAATTTAAAGGTACGTTCAGAATTCAAAATTTTCAGATCTTTTCAAATATATTTGAAAATTGTATCAGGTGTAATTTTAACTAATTTGATTGAATTTTAAAAATTTGGATAGATTAGGTAAAATCAACACTGATATTTTAAAAAAAGTGCAGGAGAAAATGAAGGAGTATTTATAAATGGATACAGAACAAAGTACTTTATATAAAATTAATGTATTAGTTATGAATATTCGAAATCTCGATGCTCCTCGACTATGTAATGAAACGAGGCTTCGGATCACACAATTGGGGCAGAATATACTTGGTGCCACTATTTTAACTGGTGTCGGAAAAGGGTAAAGTGTGACCATACCTCGAATTCTAATTATCCATGTTGTAATTTAAACGAGTTCAATTTCCAATCAAGCTCAGTTTTGATGTTACCATTAACAAAGCGCAAGGGCAAATTTTGCACCAGACGGAAAAACATAAAGAACATAAAAAAACTTAACAATAAAGAACAAGAAGTCACTAAGAAAATAGGGGACCACAATATTGACATTTGTGCACTACAAGAACAAAGAAGAAAGGAAGGGGTCAAAGTCTATATGGTGATTATATAATCTTCAACCCCAAACCCTGGTTCAACCAAGAATGCAACCGTGCGGTGCGTGATAAAAATCAAGCACATCGACTCTGGTGCGAAGTCCCGACAATTGCCAACCAACAAGCTTGTCAATGCCTTTCCTGGATCAAAGACCTTCTGGTCTTTGGCCAAGACCATAAATAAGAATTTCTCAACTTCTTCTTTACCACCACTCGAGAGGTCCGACGGCATTTGCTGGCTTATGTCACTCAGCTCTGGACAAACACCATTGAGAAGTTTGGTGAATCCCGTGCAATAGCCTTGGATATATCTAAAGCCTTTGACCGCGTTTGGCACCAGGCATTGTTAAGTAAATTATCTGCCTACAGTCTCCCAACCAAACTGCGCCAATGGCTCTTGAGCTTCATGCAAGATCGCTCCTTACATGTGGCAGTTGACGGTATTTCTTTTGATACGTTTAAAACCAATGCCGGGGTCCCCCAGAGTTCCATCCTGTCCCTCACCTTATTTCTTTTACACATCAACGACCTCTTAAAAACCACCACGAACCCCATTTACAGTTTCGCAGACGATAGCACACTTGTTTCAACTTTCACATCCTATCGATCACTTTCGGTGAATGATACAAATAGACTCAGGCAGGAACAGGTTGATTCCATCAATAGAGATCTTAAAGCAATCGTCGAGTGGGGAACCAACAATCTTGTTCAGTTCAACACCCAAAAAACACAAAGTGCCACGTTTTCCAAGAAAGTGAATTCCTCAAATCATCCCATCACAATGTCCGGTAATACCCTTGAACCAAGTCCCTCCATCTCGATTTTGGGAGTCACGGTGTCCAATAATATGTCTTGGCATGACCATGTTGCTAACATCGCAAAGTCGGCAAGTCAGAGGCTAGGTTTTCTGTGGAAAGCTAGAAAGTTTTTTACTCCTGATCAACTGTTGACGACGTACAAGGCTCAAATCCGACCTCTACTGGAGTATTGCTCGCACATTTGGGGTTCAGCACCAAGGCATTCTCTTTGTCTTCTAGATTCCATTCAGAAAAGAGCCATTCGTTTGATAAACAGCTCAACTCTCACAGATACCCTTTACCCTCTAGAACATAGAAGAAGAGTTACAGACCAGTCATTGCTTTACAGATATTTCCATGGCAGATGCTCCCGAAAAATAAAAACTCTTGTACCACCATTGGCCACATTCGGCCGAAGAACTCGGCGCGCTGATCAGTCTCACCCATTTACTCTCGAGATTTACACTACAAGGACCAATCTTCATCAAGAATCCTTCTTTTACAGGGCTGCTACGGAATGGAATAAGCTTCCAAAATCAGTTTTTCCAGAGAACTATGACCTGCAACTTTTTAAAAAGCGTGTCCACAATCATTTTCTTTCTATAATCCCTTCCCCTTCTAATAGTCACAGTGCGGGCCGTCCGCGGCCCACACGATAGGTCTACCCTTTTTGCGACTATTTTCATAAAAAAAAAATAATCATATATAGCGGAATAGACAAAAATGAACGAGCAAAGGAAGGAGTAGCAGTGGCAATACATAAAAGACATGAAGAACATTTGAGGAATGTCAGTATATATCCTCACATATAATAGTTCTTAAACTCAAACAATTTATTGTTATGTCTATATACGCGCCTGAAGACAACAAGCCAAAACGAGAGCGGAAAGACTTTTACGACCAACTACAAAATACTATCTAAATGCTACTGCAGAATCAACCAATGATAGTACTAGGGGATTTTAATGCTCACATTGCAAAGAAATAGTTCCAGGTAAAAAACAACGATTTAATGACGAGGTGCTGCATGATAATGGACAGCTTATGATAAATGTTTGCTCACTTAATGATCTAAGAAATAATAACACCTTTGGTCACAAAGTAAACTACAAGTACACGTTCAGAAATACCCGAGGACAAAAATCGAAAATTGACTACATCGTAACTAACAGGTCTGTACACCCGACAAAAATACAAGATATAAGAACCCTAAATTAGGCTGATGTGGGCAGTGATCACAGTTTACCACTAGGAAAAATTAAAATAGGGATGAAAGTGAAAAATAATACAGAATTGGAACCAAAAGTACAAACACAAAAAATACGTGTTGAATCACTTTGGGATATTAGTATAATAGAACTGTATTAAAAACGATTACAGGAAAAAGTTGACAAGAACCCAATAAGCAAACCCGAAGAAGTGAATGAAAGTTGAGAGAAATTAAAACGGAACATTATAGAAGCTGCAACAGAAGCTCTTGGCACCCGAAATATAAAACAACAAAAACACGGCCCTAATAAAACCCCATGGTTCTGCAACGAAGTCAAAGAACAATGCATCAAAAAAGGGGAAGGCTTCTTTAAAATACATGACAACTAAAACGCCTGAAGCCTATAATGATTATAAGAGGGTACGAAATACCACCTACTCACTAGTAAGGCAAATAAAAGAATCCTTCTCGAGAAAAATGGAAAATGACTTTTATGGCCTCCAAAAAAAGATGTTAAGATTTATTAGACGCCAGAGAAAAGAAGCAAGTGAATTTATTAGCACAAACCACATAACGAAAGAAACTTGGGTCCAGTATCTTAAAGAACTATATAAATATAAAAAAGAAGATACGGAAAGCATACCGAACACCCCAGAAATCGCAACTAACGAAGTAACTGAAATAGAAGAAAATGATATAAAAACGGCATTAATGAAAATTAAGAACAGAAAAAGTCCAGACCCAGATGGTATTCCAAATGAACTTCCTAAATACGGCGGGAGAAGCCTGAAACAGCAGCTAACAGCCATAATTCGCAAAATCCTTTTACATTAAAAAATTCCGGACGAATGGCGCCCAAGTACCACAATCTTACTGTTTAAAAAAAGAGACAAAAAGATACCCGCAAACTACCAAGGCATAAACCTTCTAAATACAACCTTTAAGCTAGTAACAAAGATTATAACAAATAAAATAAATTAACTCACCACATTGGGCGACGAACAACAAGGATTCAGATCAGGAAGATCTTGTACTGATGCGATATTTGTGCTGCGACAAATAACTGAAAAATCCATCGAGTATAACAAACCAGCCTTCATGTGTTTTATAGACCTGGAAAAGGCGTTTGACCGAATACAACTGAAGGACGTGGTAAACCTTCTATACAACAGGCAAATCCCATACAACATCATAAAAACCATCGAAAATATTTACCAGAGAAACAAAATACAAGCACAAATTAATGGCACAACTACCGAAGAAATTCCTATAAATAGTGGTATTTGACAAGGAGATTCCCTTAGCCCCTTATTGTTCAACATAGTTATGGACGAAAAAATAAAAAGCACTCTGAATCTGAAAGGGTATAAAATGGGGAACAAAGACGTGCCGATGATGCTGTTCTGATTGCAGAAAACGAAGATGACCTACAGAGATTACTATTCAAATTCAGCACAATGGCAAAAAGTCTAAAAATGAAGATATCTGCAGCAAAGACGAAATGCATGACAACTTAAAAAACACCTATTAGATGCAAACTGGTTGTGGATGATAAAATTATACAACAGGAGATGAAATTTAAATACCTAGGCATAGAAATATCAGGATACGATTATATCGAGGCAGAGGTAAGAAACCAAGCGGCAAAAGCAGCACGAACCTCAGCTTACCTGAACGATACAATTCTCTGAAACAAATATATCAGAATCGAAACCAAATCCCGAATCTACAAAGCGGTCATCCGACCAATATTAACATACACAGCGAAAACTAGACCAGATACATTAAACACAAAGAGAATATTAGAAACCACCGAAATGAAAATAGTGCGCAGGATCGCTGTAAAAACACTTTTTGACAGGAAGAGAGGGAGGGACATTAGAACATGTAAAATAGACAATGTAAATGATTGCATACTGGTAAAAAAGAAAGAGTGGAACGAACACATAGACCGGATGAATGACGACAGAATGGTCAAAATAACTAAAGACAAGTCGCCCTTAGGGCGCCGAAGCGTCGAAAGATCCCGCAAGAGATGGAGCGACAACCTTTCTAATAATTGAACGGCAGAGGATACGAAGAAAAACAAGCAAATTGCTTACATTAAAGAAGGAAGAAGAAGAATAATGATTATAACAAAAAAGACGGACTGAGATTGATACAATTTTTAAAATCCAAACTTAATTTAGATATTGTTTCTGAGGACGACAAGGTATGGTACAACCATTGATGCGGTGTTTTCACGGTTCGTAAACCACGTATCTTTAGCTTATTTCACCAATATATGACGATTTAATAAAAATTTAATAAAAATGTTTAATGATGTAGTACTTACGGTATTATTAAGCATCGGATTTATAGTTATTATAATCGGAATCACTGTCGTTTCTATCCTTATTCCGGTTGTAAATGGTAACAGGATTAACTGGTTTGATGTTTTTACGAACCCACCATTCCTCTATTAAATTTTCAGATTTTGTGACACATTTTTCCCAAATTTTAGGAGTAGCAGTATTAAGTGCTCATTGCCAGGTTTTCAAAACAGCTTCATTACTGTAACTATTAGATTGTCATCCCAAGTTTTGCATATTCCCCAAATATACTTAATGGAATTATATTGGCTACGATGTCCATAACTGAGTATAACTTGATCCACCTTGTAAATTTTTTCTCTTTTGTGCCCTTAGCTATCGATAATTCCGGCTTGAAGTAATACTGTAGGAATGAAATATTTTCGTTAGTTAACCATTCTTTTGTTTTTTGTACCGTCCAGGAGTTTGTTGGTTACTTGTTTATAATATTCGAATGATACGGAGTATTATCTAATAACATGACATGTTCATGTAACGATGGTAATAGTTTCTCTTTTAACCATTTCACAAACATATCTGTATCCATAATGTTATGATAATTGGCCGATTTTTATTTTGACAAAAATATTAGGGGAATTTACTTTTGTACTTCTTAAATGTACAGTTGAATACTGGTTATCGAGTTTTAAAAATAATCTGAAACCGCCGTATATTCGTGAAATATGCTTTACCGACGTTCATGTGTCGTATTTTAGTTACGCAAACCTTTTGTCACAGTAATTAAAAATGACGACACTATTGATTTAATTAATATTTTAATGATATTCTTCTTTTCCCTACACTTCTTGTACCCTGTATTTTGCCTTAGAGTATAAGCTGTCAAAGGCGGTATCTTTCAGGATTTTTCATGATATGGCCGAGGTATTTAAGTTTACGTTTCTTTACCTGATGTAAGATTTCTTTTTCTTTCTTCATTCTACGTAAGACCTCTTCGTTGGTTATATGATCCACCCATGAAATTCTCAGAACACGACGGTAGAGCCAGAGTTCAAAGGCTTCTAATTTCTTGCAAGATGTTTCAGATAATGTCCATACTTAACGCCGTATAGAAGAGTTGAGAACACGTAGCACCTCAGTATCTGCATTTTGGTGATTAAAGACAAGTCCCTACTTTTAATTAATTTTGCCATCTTAAGGAATATGGCTCAAGCCTTTTCAATTCGGCATCTTATCTCAACCAAGTGGTTCCATTCTTCGTTAATATTTATTCCCAAATGGAAATAATGGACATACTTGTTAACTCATTTGATGAGTCTCCACCACTCTGTTTATTAATCTTTGAAGTCCCTCTAGATCGTTTATTGTGTAATCCGCATATCGTATGTTATTAATGCACTCGCCATTAACAATCACCCCGTCGGAGGTATTTTCTAGGAATTCTCGGAATATGTATTCTGAATATATGTTAAACAGTAATGGCGAAAGTATACACCCCTGTCGAATTCCTCTCTTTATCAGAACTTCATCGGATTCCTTACTTTCTATTCTGACCGAAGAGGTCTGATTCCAATAAAGATTTGCTATAATTCTTAGATCTTGTTTTTTTAGTCCAGTTGATTCAATAAATTCCATCATCTTATTATGCTTAACCTTATTGAATGCTTTTTAATAATCAATGAAGCATGCAAAAATATCATGATTTACATCTCGAGCTCTTTAAATAATACTTGAATGCTAGAGAGTGCCTCCCTAGTTCCTAGGCCATTCCTCAACCCAAACTGGGTAGAGCTGATCTTTTCTTCACAAATCCTATATGCTCTTTGATGGATTAATTTCAAAGAGAGTTTAAGAGAGTGACTCATGAGACTAATCGTACGAAAGTCCCTACAGTTTTTTGCACTTGATTTCTTGGGTAGCGTTATAAATGTACTTTTGAACCACACGTCGGGTATAATTTCAGTGAAGTATATTTTACTAAATATATCTGCAAGCCATCCGATATCTTCCTCATTCAATAGTTTTAAAAACTCGTTCCAGATATTATTTGGCCCTGGCGCTTTCCCATTCTTTAGCCCTATTATCGTTCGAGTAACTTCATCAACTGTAATTGGTAAGAAATTTGGTGTTTGATAAGTAGGAAGATTTTTTGATCTGTTTGGGTCTTCAAACAACTGGTTTATGTATTCTTTCCAGATTTTTATTTTCCTCAATCGGTCTACAATGATGTTACCTTTGCTATCTTGAATTTTTTCGCCTACATTGAAATTATTTAGACCCGTTGTCTCTTTTATTATCTTGTGCATTTTGAACGTATCGTATTTCTTCTCATTCCCAAGTTCTTCGATCTCTGCATATTGTATTTCTAACAATTCTTGCTCTTGCACATTTTATCTTGTGTTGAATTGTTCTTTGCAAATTTTGATATTCTGTTTTAGCCCCTTTTAACAATCTCCTCTCATTCATTAACTTTATTATCCCATTTGTCATCCATGGTTGTTTTTTTTTCTTCTGGAGCTATCAGCATTTCATTACCAATATCTTCGAACCTTTTAGCCATCTTGGTAAGAGTCGACTGTACACTATGTATAGTTTCTTCGAGTTTTCGACATTCTTCAGGTATTCTCTCAGTTACTGCTTGACGTGTTTCCTTATTCTCTCCAAGCTTCCCTATCTCCCATCTTCTTTCGTTAACTTTCTTCTTCATCTTCTTAAGCTTGAGTTTAAATTTGCCGCGGAGAATAACGTGATCTGAATGCACGTCAGCTCCTGGGTACGCTTTAGCAATTATACAACTGTTATGGTATCTTTTATTTATTAATAGGTAGTCTATCTAGTTCCTCACAATGTGGTCTTCTTTATCTTGTGGTAAAGTCCATGTATATAATCTTCGAGGTGGTTGCTTAAAAGGGGTGTTAAGGATAACCAATTGTTCCTCTGTCACAAAATCTTTTAATCTCTCCCCTTGCTCGTTTCTGGTACCTAGTCCAAATCGGCCAATCAGTTCCAAATTGTCGCTCTTACCAATTTTGGCATTAAAGTCACTCATAATGAGAGTGAGGTCTTCTTTCTTGACTTGTTTTAATATGTCAGATAATGCGGAGTATACAATTTTCTCTTCTTTATCGGGTTTTTCAGCAGTACGTCAGTATATTTGTACTAAATTCATTTTGACAGGTGTGCTTTTTAGTTCAATAAAAATTATTCTATCGGAAATCGAAGTAAAGTCTATATCATATTGAGAAAGTCCAGGCAAGAGTATGATTCCTACACCATAAGTATGCTGGTCATTTTCACTGCCAAAATGGTACACTTTGTGATCTACCGTACAATGACCGTTTCCGGGCCAACTCATTTTACTAATTCCGAGAATGTCGATGTTCAGTCTGTCCATTCCAAGCAATGTATTATGTATTTTCCAGGCTTGGAACATAGTGTTTACGTTCTCCTGCCGGATCTTGGTTTCCGTACACCATGATCAGTAACGTTCTCATTTACTCGTTCACTTACCATCTTGCTTATACTAAAGATATCCTTTAGGAAGTTTAATGTGGTAGTCCTCCCGTGGCTTTCCACATCCGTATGCCGTTAATTACTAAATTGTAATTCTTCCGCCTTTGGGGCCGATTTCTCAACCCCAGGACAATAGGGTGCCCTACTCCTTGTCAGCTCCTCCACCCGTAGCTGTTGGCTGACAAGAGGGAATTACTTATACCGGTAATCACTCGGTCGACAAAACCTCGTTAGTTATATAGCAGGGTGCACCACGTGCAGGTAAGGTTGTCATTTGGGTCGTCATCACCGCTTACACCGAATAGTCATAAAAAATGTATATGGAATAAAAATATATACATTCTTTAAGTATTTTCATGGATGTGTTTATTTACTCTTTGATATAATATCGGTCTCGTTTTTAATCTAGTAAGACTTTTTTGTGCATAAGAGTAATCTCCAGTCGTGCGTCGGAGCTGACACACACAATTTTTTGTTAGTAAGATATTTTAATAAAGCATGTTTTCAGTTTTTTAAACTAGGTTAAATTTTAGAATTTTTAAATATTGTTGATCCCAGTCAAGCAATTAAAAAATTATCAAAATATTTTATTTTTTTTAATGATCTTTGACAGTTATTTCAGGACATCAACGCGAGCGAAGCCGTGGGTAAAATCTAGTATTATAAAAAGCAGATTTTTGTGCTTTCTTTATTGAATTATCTTATAGTAAACAACAGAATAATCAACTATTCTTTTTAAAAAAAATTAAAAGTAATTCTTGTCGATGATCCAGTGGTAAAAATACAAAATTTGTTATTACTAATCATAAATCATGCGTTTTTTGTGATCGACTCGCCATCTCTTTAAGAAAAATAATCGAAAAGGGACGGACCCCGTTGAAAGCAATCCGTAACAATATTTTATTTATAATTAATTTCGTGGACTCCGAGAAGCGTTCTTGCTTACAATTACAACATACTGTTTGCAATAGACCATGCGAGTTGTAAATAGCAAACAAATTTTGTCAGGAATTTTTCATTACATTCATGTTATTGGACGGGCCTAAAATATCCCGTTTAAAAATAACAATGGCTTTGCTTATTAGTTTGTCTTTGTGCCATAAGTATACCTTCACCGCAGACATGTTTCTAAATTCCTGCCGACCTAGAAATGGTTAAGTGCCCTTGCACTTTAACCTTGAAAAAAATCCGCACCAAATAACAATAAGAAAATCCTCTAGATTTTATCCGTGTGCTTTAGATATGAGTTTACAGAAACATTGTCTAATTATTTTTAATGAATACCTTCATGAATGTAAAGTTCATTATATTCGTTAGCTAATTATATCAATGAATTTTGCAAATGTCTTTCTGCCATTAGATGATCAGTTAAACAGTTATAATAAATTCGCAGTCCAACCTTCTCCAACTCCCAATATATTCTCAAATGGAATAATTATTTAAGTTCTCAGAAGCACTTTTACGATCTTTGATGTTCGAATCGGTCAATAATTTGATGGATCAGACACATTAGTTACATGATAGGAGAATAATGTAGACAAAATAAACCCTTCTAGTATCTCTGGAGAATCCCCGTGCTAAATTTATTCGCTACCCTTCGCCTGCCAAATGACACACCGTAAATTTGTACTAAGTGAAGTAAATCTGGACGGTTATTGCAATTTACGAATTTACTTGCTTTGATAATAAATATATTATACCTTAAGGACGTTATTTTAAGTTTATTTGTTTTATTTATTTCACTGTAACTCGTTAAATAGGGCAATAAATGTGATTTTTTCAACCACACCAAAGAAATGTTGTAAAAGAAACCACTTTAAGGAACTTAATTGAATCTGTAAGCAAGCGCTCGTTAAGTTATGACGTTCCTGTATTTTTCTTAAATTAATCAGTCGACCAATGTTATTTTATTAAGTTGCTTAATGTGGTAATAACAGAAGATGAAGATCAAAACATCAAGTAGAACAGCACAAGTCTACAACAAATTGTTCTTTTTTATTTTTCAACCAAACCGATTTTGTATGGATTTTGTTGTACTAAAACCGTTTTTTATGCAACAAAAAAGTCCACAATAGATAGTTTTATTGGAAAATGAATAAAAGTTGGGGCAAAAATTGGTCTAAAAATGATCTAAATGTGCATTTTTATTTTAATTTTGTCCAATTTTTTTACCACTTTCTACGTATTTTAAACACAATCTTGATACTTAAAATTACCCTCCATCTTTAATCTATTAGGAAATGCACCCTGAAAAAAATTAAATAAAAAAGTACAAACAGTGTTTTTTTCAATGAATCCATAAGAAATTATACGTTTTGTTAAATTACTAGAAACTTATTTTTTAGAGACCTGTATTTTTAAAGAACAATACAAAAAATGAAAATAAAAAAAAAGGAATTTTAAGTGATTACAAATGATTTTAAATTTATTATAATTTCTTATATACAATTAGTTCAACATTAGATATTTCTTTATGTTCATTTTTATAGTAAATACTTTACATTTTTAAAAAAAATTAATTATTCTCCCAAGATTGAAACTCGAATAATTTTTGTTTAATATTATGCTTTTGTTAAAAAGTTTTGTATTTATTTTTGCTTTATTGTAAATAGAAATCGTTAATGTAGCTCTTGATGAGTTTTTTGGTTATACATAGGCACAAATTTAATATTCAAACAAAATAAATTATCGGTACAAACTTAATAATAATGTTTATTTATGTAGTATATAAAGCATCAGATTTATAATTTATAATTTTCTTAACAAATTTTGTTAAGAAAAAAGGTTGATATATTTTTCCGTTATAAAGTTATAAGCAAGTTTGTTAAAAAAAAGAGTAATATCAATAATTCGCAATCGTCACGATTTAAACAAGTAGCATTTGGAAACAAATAGCAAAGTTGCATCTGTCAATAATTAAACATTATAAATTAGTATTATTTATTAATTTAACATAACAAAATATGTTACTACTAATACCACAGAAAAAAATAAAGTATGTAGAATCACTACAACAAATTTTCAATGCAACCGCCTCCTACTTCTAAACATCTCCGCCTTACTTCTCTTACTGAAGCCTTACGTAACATTTCTCTAGATAGTTCATCGCAAGCATCTCTGATTTTTTAAATGTCCCAAGTTAACAGATGGTATTTTGTAAACTTTATTTTTCGAAGTTCCCTATAAGAAGAAGTCTAGTGGGGTAAATTCCGATGATTTAGGCGCCCACTGTATTGGCCCATTTATACCTATCCAACTTAATCGTATATTTTATTTAAATATTGTTGGACAATTCTTACTTTATGCGGTGTAGCTTATTATGCTGGAAACACATGTTTGCTTGCACATTTTCGGGAAGAATAGGAAGTTATTCTTGAAGAAATTGCAAATATTGCTCACTATAAAAAATTCTTTGTAAAAATATGGACCAATCTAATGCCAATGAATAATATCACGCCAAACGTTAATTACAAAGTGTCCTTGGTTTTTAATCGGATTGGCAAAATGTGGATTTTTAGTAGCCCAAAAATGTTCTATTGGGCTTACCGTTACTAACAAAAGAGCTTTCGTCCATCCACAACACATGCTGAAAAAAATGATTATCATTGATCTCTTAATTTACCATAACTTGACAACATAATTAATTATTCGTTGTTGATCTTGATTTAACAAGTGTTCTATGTTGTGAAGTTTATAGTCGTGATAACCATTTTCTTTTAAAAATTTTTGTACCGAACTATATTTTAAATTCAACTCACGACAGGCTTGCCAGATCAAGTTCCTTGGATGGTCTTCAAATTACTGCAAAACAGTGGCAATAGTATTGTCAGAATTGACCCTTTTAGAAGTGGCATAGTAAGTGCTCGTTGCCAAGTTTCTTGGACAGCCTCATCACTATAACCATTAGATCCAATGTGATTGTTATAATAAGTTTTGCATATTCCCCAATACTCGATGGGATTAAATTGGCAATGATAATGCGGCAGTCTTAGCACACGATGTCCATAACTAAGTATAACTTGATCCACTTTTCTTTTCGTTCGTTAACAATTGGTTGATTATCTGTGCCGTTCAGGAGTTTGTTGGTTGCTTATTTAAAATTTCCGAAAGGTACGGAGCATTATTTAATACAATAACAGATCGTTCATATAGCGATGGTAATAGTTACTCTTGTAACCATTTTACAAACATCTCTGTATCCATATTGTTATAAAAAATCCACACCTGCAATTTTGAACCAATTAAAATACGTTATTTTGACAGATTACCACGGCAACGGAGGTATTTTAGTGGAAATTTGTTTCTCGTGGGATACCCAACAGTGCAATACCCAATACCCAACGTTTACAATAACAGACCATTTTTGACAAACTGGTTTTTATTTGCTCACATAATATTTAGTTTTGATCCATTTTAATTACAAAGATAAGATGTTTTCTATATTCTTCGGACACCTCCTCTTTTTTTATGGCGAAAATACAGGACTTTGAATGTTTTCAATTAAGTGTCTATGTCTAATAAAATATATATAATATTTAGTCACTAATTAATCTACCTTTTTCCCATTCAGTACTTTCAATTTTGCGTAAATATATATAATATAATATATATAAATATATATATATATATATATATATATATATATATATATATATATATATGCAAAAATGTGTAACTGATTGTTTAAAAACCAGCTTACTTTCGCTGTATAGTACCTATTTTTTTAAATTGGTATATGTGTGGGTCGATTGTACATCAGATAACAACTACTCCCCTGACTATATGTCGCGACAGGTATTGAATTACATCCAATGTATAATCGTGTATAACACCCCATCTTTGGAAGCAAGATATACAGATGCTTGTTAAATAGGACAAAAGGCTATTGAATTTATTTGCTCGAAGAAACCACCTGTATACTAGTTTCGGAGTGATTGCTCCTTATCAGTACAGGGCAGGTTTTTTCGAACAAACACATTCAACCTTAGACTCCTATTAAGTACACTTGAAGGACCACGCAAAAGCGTTAGTGGCGACATCTGTACTTTTTAACAAGCACCACCCGGTAAGTAACTACCAGAATATGAAAAATAGAAATGTTAAAATTTATAGAAAACTGTAGTGTTAGTACAGTCAACTACAAAGGTATTTTCGACAGCGTGAATAGATGCAAAAAAGTGTAACTGATTGTAAATAGTTTAAAAAAAGATACATAATTCTGTAAATCACGTTTTTGGAGACCATGCTGGTAATGTAATAAAGGATGCTGGTTGTTTGGAAGTCACAGAAAATGTGGTTCCCAAAATGAAGGACTGTGGATTACACACAGACATTCAAATTTGTCAAAATCGATTAATTTTCAATGCCGAAAGTCTGTTACTGAATATGGATACTAGCAGAGCGGAACAATATAATTTAGTCGTGTGTAAATACGTTGGTGGTAAAAAAGAGAAAAATTTGCTAGTTCCAATTCATATAAAATTCGTTGCGAGGCTGCTGCAATTAGTTTTAACACTGGAGACTATTACAGCGTATTAAAAGAAGCCGAGGTATTAGTTTACTCAGCATAGTCGGCAAACTGTATGCAAAGATATTGATTAAAAAAGTAACGAATGAAACTAAGAAGATGATATGGGATGTGCAAGCAGGATTTAGAAGAGGAAGGTGATGTATGGATCAGGTTTTTTCATTACGAGGTATAGTCTATTGCGCTTTTATAGACTTGGAAAAGGCCTATGGCAGAGAGGTAAAGAGTGAATTGTGGTCTACATTGTCTATGTATGGGGTTAGTGGTAGTTTAATACGAGCACTGAAATCACTTTATGAGGATTCCACTGCTTGTGTCAGGATAAACGGAGCTTGCACAGACTGGTTTAACATCGAAAAATATGTGAGACAGGGATGTGTGGCTTCGCCATGGCTGTTTAACTTATATATAGACAATTGTTTAAAAGATCTGAAAGAGAGTGCGTATGGATTAAAAATGAATGATTTGATCGTCAAATGCCTTCTTTACGCCGATGATCAAGTCATATTAGTGTTATCTGAAGAGGAGTTGCAGGTGATGGTTAATGTTATGCATGATGCCCTGAAAATCAAAGGGATGAAAATTAATGCAAGCAAAACGAAAGTAATGGTTTTTGAAAGCGAAGAAAGCATGATAAACTGCGGAGTTTTGATTGAGGGAGAAAGAGTGGAACAAGTAAATGAATTTGTGTACTTGGGTTCAAAGTTAACGAGAGATGAAAAGTATGACAGTGATATTGAGCGAAGGATGTTGGCAGGAAAACAAATGAATGGGGCACTGCATAGCTTTATGAATAGCCAGAAAGTGTCAAAAAAGGCACGTCTGGCTATGCATAGAGGTGTGTTGGTTCCTACACTTATGTATGGTATTGAATGTTGGGTTTGGCAGAAGAACCATGAAAATGGGATTAATGCTGCGGAGATGAGTAGTCTGAGAAGTATAGCCGAAGTGACTCGGTTGGATAAAGTAAAGAATAAAATAAAATAAAATAAAAGAACGCTGTGGTGTAAAAGAAGATGTGGTTACAAAGATAGATAAAGGAGTGCTTAGATTGTTTGAACACGTAGAAAGGATGGATGAAGGAAGATTGACGAAACAAATTTATAAGGCGAGTATAAATGGACAAGTCGGTAGAGGTCGACCTCGGAGAACATATCTTAATCAGATCCACATTGTTTTGAAAAAAGGCCAGGTCAAGAGTACCAACAACTGACGAGCTTGTATGAGAGCACTGATAAAAGTAGAGGAAGCAAAATATGTGTTAAAGACCGTAGCAAGTGAAAGGAAGTGGTCTTTGCCTACCCCTATGGGAAAAAGGCGTGACTTTAATGTATGTATGTATGTATGGAAGAAGCTATTGTCAAAAAACCACCCAGTGCATTTAAAAAAAGATATTGTGAAAGTGTAAGTTACATTGGTAGACAAAGACTATGAATCAAATGCTGTGTCGGACCCTGATCTATCGAAAGAAATTTTTAATAAAAAAAAAACTGATTTTTTGGATAGTGTTATCTTAAATACCAAACAAATCAAGGCACTGAAATTAAATACCAGAGGTCAAAGTTTAAATAGTCTTTGGCTACAAGAACGGTCAATGAGATTAACAGCTTTTTTGGTCAGGTTTGCAGAATGAGGCTGAAAACTTCCTGCGCAAATCTAATCAAAACTATGCTCTACAAACAGTTTTTAAGAGATGATAGTACAAGGTATGAAAATCAGCACGAGCCAATAGCAATTGCCCAATTTGAAGAAGCTTTTAACCCTAAAGAAAATTTTGTTATTTTATTATTTGGTCTAAGCACGGAATGCTAGTTAGAGAGGTAAGTTGGTTGTCATAACTACATATTCTTATTTTATTTAAAAGTTTTTTTGTAAACAAGATAAAAAGTTTCATTAAGGCAAATAATATGTAGATAATTTAGATTATATTTATTTCCGATTCATCGCGATGAAACTTTTTGCGAAAGTAACATGAAAAATAAATTGCAAAGTAGTTAAACAACAGCGATTCAAGCCCACTTGGAGTGGGGGGAGGAGTGGGGGAAGTGGTGGGGGTAGGAGTGGGGGAAGTGGTGGGGGTAGGAGTGGTGGAGTGGGGGAAGTGGTGGGGTAAGAGTGGGGGAAGTGGTGGAGTGTGGGGGGGAGTGGTGGTGGTAGGAGTGGGGGGAGAAGTGGTGGGGAGTGGTGGGGGTAGGAGTGGGGGAAGTGACAGGAGAAGAAGTGGGGGAAATGACATTGTTGGCATATGACATTGTTGACATATGACATTGTTGGCATATGACATTGTTGGCATATCACAGGAGTGGGGAGATGACATTGTTGACATATGACATTGTTGACATATGACATTGTTTACATACGGCATTGTTGACATACGGCATGTTGCCATTGTTGACATATAACATCATTGTTTACATACGGTATTGTCCCCATCGACTCGATTAAGAGGGTTACGTAAGCACGTTGAAAAGTGGTGTGACGTAAGCGTTGAAAAAAACTTGGTTTCTCGTAGGTTCGAACCTTAATCCTTTGACTTACTAAACGGATAGCTATACCATGTAGCTACTACGCATATTAATTTTATCGTGCAAGATTGGATATACAAATATATATTTGTGACATCATTTTTGATAAAAATAACCTTGATCTGCGCTACCAGATAACTTTGTTATCGTATACTTAAATGAGGTGTAATATTGATTGCGACAGAGATAATAATTACACACGCACATAGTCCCAGTTTAAATGTGTGCGATATTGTTGTACATGTACAGGGTATGTCACAAATTAAGAAGTCAAAAGAACCTTAACGAATGTTGGCATGGGAAAAATTGTTTTTATGAAAATTCCCATACGCTAATCTTAAGATACGCCGTTCTAAATATAAAGGGGTGCATTCACTGTTGCAAGAGATCTAATTCGAAAAATCAAAGCACTGAGTTATCGTATACTTAAAGGAGGTGTAATATTGATTGCGACAGAGATAATAATTACACACGCACATAGTCACAGTTTAAATGTGTAAGATATTGTTGTACAAGTACAGGGTATGTCACAAATTAAGAAGTCAAAAGAACCTTTACGAATGTTGGCATGGGAAAATTGTTTTTATGAAAATTCCCATACGCTAATCTTAAGATACGCCGTTCTAAATATAAAGGGGTGCATTCACTGTTGCAAGAGATCTAATTCGAAAAATCAAAGCACTGAGTTATCGTATACTTAAAGGAGGTGTAATATTGATTGCGACAGAGATAATAATTACACACGCACATAGTCACAGTTTAAATGTGTAAGATATTGTTGTACAAGTACAGGGTATGTCACAAATTAAGAAGTCAAAAGAACCTTTACGAATGTTGGCATGGGAAAATTGTTTTTATGAAAATTCCCATACGCTAATCTTAAGATACGCCGTTCTAAATATAAAGGGGTTGGAAATTCCGATTAAATTAAATCAAATTTTAAAGTTCGAGAAGCTAAACAAAATTTCAGTTAACGTCTATGTTTTAGAATTAAATAAAACAGAGAAGAGATAATTTTACATAGTTACACCTGTTGTGTTTACTAAAAATAAAATGAAACGTCACGTCAATTTGTTACTAATACAAGATCAGTATTTTCGGAAATTAAATGATTATAAAGCGCCACCTATCGACAATGAAAATGTTGAAATCAAATATGTTTGGATAAGTACGAGGTATGTCGTAAATTAGGAAGTCAAAAGGACCTTAACGAATGTTGGTATGTGACCCATCAAACGATTCAGCGTTGCTTAAAGTACGTCAAGTGTCACGAGAGTACGTTAAATGTCACGTGAGTACGTTAAATGTCACGTGAGTACGTCAAGCGTCACGTAAAACGTCACGTGTCACTTTATACGTAATGTGTCACATTAAAAACACACACACACATGTTGAATATTTTTGTTCATGTACAGGGAATGTCACAAATCAAGAAGTCAAAAGGTCCTTAACGAATGTGGCATGTGACCCATCAAACGATTCAACGTTACGCAAAGTATGTCAAGCGTCACGTGAGTACGTTTAAAAACATACACACATGCACAACAACGTGACATGTCACATTAGTAGACATTGTTAACATATGACATTGTTGTCGTTGTTTACATACAGCATTGTTGACTGCCATTGTTTACATAGGGCATTGTTGACATATGACATTGTTGCCATTGTTTACATACGGCATTGTTGACTGCCATTGCTTACACACACATGACATTGTGGACATGTGACATTGTTGCGATTGTTTACATACGGCATTGTTGGCTGCCATTGTTTGCATAGAGCATTGTTGACATATGACATTGTAGCCATTGGTGACATTGTTGCCATTGGTGACATTGTTGCCATTGTTTACATACGGCATTGTAGACATATGTCTTCAAATTTCCCTTATACTTGAATACTATGTTTTTATTTAATGTCATTACGGAATTTTGGAAAATATGGGAAGCAAGATTTTTGATACATAATCTTTATTTCATTCACATATTCATTGTATTTAAATCAATTTTCGTTGATAATGTATTATCGTATCGATCGTCGGTAAAACATCTAAACCATGACAATAAAACCCACAATAATCTTTTTTAAAAATAAAATTACTTAATAAATTCAAAGTTTACGAGAGATGAAAAGTATGACAGTGACATTGAGCGAAGGGTGTTGGCAGGAAAACAAATGAATGGGGCTCTGCATAGCTTTATGAATAGCCAGAAAGTGTCAAAAAAGACACGTCTGGCTGTGCATAGAAGTGCATGGTAGTGAATGTTGGGTTTGGCAGAAGAAGCATGAAAATAGGATTAATACTGCGGAGATGAGTAGTCTGAGAAGTATAGCCGGAGTGACTCGGTTGGATAAGGTAAAGAATAGTGACATTAGAGAACGCTGTGGTGTAAAAGAAGATGTGGTTACAAAGATAGATGAAGGAATGCTTAGATGGTTTGGACACGTTGAAAGAATGGATGAAGGAAGATTGACGAAACAAATTTATAAAGCGAGTGTGAATGGACAAGTCGGTCGACCTCGGAGAACATATCTTGATCAGATCAAAATTGTTTTGAGGAAAAGCCAGTTTAAGAGTACCAACAACCGACGAGCATGTATGAGAGCACTGATGAAAGTAGAGGAAGCAAAAGATGTGTGTAAGAACCGTAGCGGAAGTGAAAGGAAGTGGTCTCTGCCTACCCCCATGGAAAAAAGGCGTGACTTTATGTATGTAATAAAATCTCAAGAGTACCAACGACCAAGAACACTAATGCAAGTAGTTCATTGCATTTAAAACAATTTTCGATAATAATATATTATCGTACCAATCGTCGGTAAAACATCGAAACCATGACAATAAAAACCCCAATAATCTTTATTAAAAATAAAATTACTTAAAATCTCATGAATCAAAAAACAAGAATTAGCTTAAGTCCTTATGATGACATTTATTGCCTGGGACTATCGATACTCTTCCTTTTGGGTCATTATAGTTTAAATAAATATATATTTTTTTCACCCTAGCACATCTCTTTAGTTAAAGAAATGAATAGTTTGTCCCTTATTCATCTTTTAGACGATACATATCTCTAAAGGTAGTGTCAAGGCCGGGATGCGTACGCGCTCGCTGGCCACTGCAAAAATAATATAGATAGGTATATATACAGGGGGGTGCATGAACTGGCAAAACTTTTGGAACTATTGGAAAAAATATCTTTTTAACAAAAAAAAAAAAAACCTTTGTTAAAAGAACTATTTAAGCTCTCTTTTTTCATGTATCACGCAATAAAGTGTCTTGCAGCGTCATCAAAAGATTCAGCATTACGCAAAGTACGTCGACCGTCACGTGAGTACGCCAAGCGTCGCGAACAACGCGGTGTTCGGCAAAACAATGGAAAATAAACGCTTCCGCAGTTAGTAAGTTCATACGATTGTCGTTACAGGACAAAAAATTTAATTTCTAGAGCCAGATTTCACAATAGATCAATTTTTGATGATAATCTAATGTGCAAAGTACGTCGACCGTCACGTTAAACGTCACGTGAGTACGCCAAGCGTTACATTAAACGTCATGTAAGTACGTCAAGCGTCACCTTAAACGTCACGTGTGTACGTCAAACGTAAACACAGCGTCACGTTCAACGTCACGTGTTTATGTCAAACGTAAACGTCACGTTAAACGTCACGTGTTACATTAAAAAACACACACATACCAGTTTGATTTAAACAATCTGCATGGTTGAAGCCCTATATCGAGCTGAACACTCGTTTAAGGACTACAGCTACCAGTTCATTTGCAAAGAGTCAGTTTAAACTCGCGAACAACGCGGTGTTCGACAAAAGAATAGAAAATAAACGCTTTCGCAGTTAGTAAGTTCATACGAGGGTCGTTACAGGACAAAAAATTTAATTTCTAGCGCCAGATTTCACAATAGATCAATTTTTGAAAGCGAACGAGCAAGATATTTTAAAACATTTTAGTCATTTGAAAATTGCAGGACCTCGAAAATTTAAAGTTGGCGCCATTGTACGAATTAGTAAAGCCAAACACGTTTTTAAGAAAGGTTATACACCCAATTGGTCAACGGAATTATTTAAAATCACAAAATGTAAGATAACCAATCCTGCAACGTATCTTCTGGAAGATATGATGGAGGCACAAATCAAAGGAGCCTTCTACGCGGAAGAATTACAGAAAACTGCTAATCTTGATATCTACTTAGTAGAAAAGGAACTTGGACGCAAAGGAAATAAAATGTACGTCAAATGGTTAGGCATAAAAGGCAACAGTTGTTTAATTATGAACAAAAATCGACTTTTAAGTGGAGGGGAGGAAGGTTACAAATATGCGCGAGTTATATGCGTCATTTCCGCTGACTTCTATTAGAACCATTTTTGCGACGCAGCAGTTCTAGAAGCTTCCAGAAATTGCTTATCTAAAAAAAATGTCACGCTCGCATTTTCCTTTGTTTAACTTTATTATAAAATAAGCATTATGTATTAAAATTAATCAATTTTGACTTTATTTCTAAATTTTTTTTATAAACATCCTTGAAGATATAAAAAGAAAAAAGCCATACGGTTTAGTACCATTTGACTATTCACATTAAACGCTGATAGATTTTTGCGTGCAAGTGCTCCAAGAAGAAAAAAGTAAGTTTAAATTATTGTTGTGTGTGTTTTGTCTCACAAAATATTCTTATTTTTGATTTTAGATGAATTTGGAAAAATTAAACGAAGTTTCCTCCATTACAGCACGGAAACCTATAGTAAAGCTGCAGGAGCTACCAATAGGAGTTCCTCAAGCAATTTATGCTGCGAAAATAACCAAAACACCATATGGTACAAGCGTTCTTCTTGACTTGGGTGATAAAGTCACATTCCTACCCAACAGAGTGACTGCTACCTATGAGCCGTATATTAGCCATTTCGAGAAAGGGAAATACAGCTTAACATACCAAGGATCTTACGATTGCGGCCACCCCCATTTGGCTGCAGCATTTGAAATTAAAGAAATTTAGTCCGATATTCCAACAAAAGAGAGCATGAAAAATAAAGTCGATAATGTTTTTGCAATGACTTGTGTAATATTGGCATCTATTTTTGTTTTAATTTTAAAATTTATCTTAAAAATTGTAAAACGAAAATTTAAATCTACATGTAATATAAAAGTTGATGATGAATACACATAGTGTTTTAATAAAACATCCAATTTTTCTTAAACATTTATTTAAAATAATTATAATGGTAATACAACATTAGAAAACCAGTGACGGAGACGTTGTACATTTCGTTCGGTACACGAATATGGTCCAGAGGCGTGGCAGGGGTTTGGATCCTGGGCAATGTTAACATTGTTGACATATGACTTGTTGCCATTGTTTACATATGGCATTGATGACTACCATTGTTTATAAAGGGCATTGTTGACATATGACATTGTTTACATACGGCATTGTTGACATATGACATTGTAGCCATTTTTGACATTGTTTACATACGGCATTGTTGCCATTGTTTACATACGGCATTGTTTACATACGGCATTGTTGACATATGTGATCAAATTTCCCTTATACTTGAATACTATGAGACTACATATGTTTTTATTTAATGTCATTACGGAATTTTGGAAAATTTGGGAAGCAAGATTTTCGATACATAATCTTTATTTCATTCACATATTCATTTTATTTAAATTAATTTTCTTTTGTTTAACTTTTTAAATTTATTTTTAACACTTATATTTTAAAACCAAAAATTAATTTTATAAACATTTTTATTTGTATGATACTGTTAAAATGATTTTTTCGAGTACTTTTTTAGTTTTAAATCCAATTTTAGATATTTACTTAAATTTTGAACATTTTAACATTTTCTACGTTAATTAACTGAAATAATTGTCAAATGTTTGAGGTATGTGTCGAACGTTACTTTCAAAAATAATTGAAACGAAACAATATTCATTCATTTCCTTTATTTAACTCAAAGTTTTTTTTTTAATTACTTTACATAATTAAAGTAGAATAGGCCCATTATCTGCAACATAAAAAAAAAAAACATTTGTAAAATAAAAATATAAAATCATAGATAAATTTATACCTTAATGTCCAAACCCATGTCTCGCTCTCGAGTACCTCCATATATATACTGTAGGGGCCCACATCCCCTACGCATATCATTGATGGAGGTGGGTTGCCTCCACGAGAACCCATCATAATTATGATGGGTTTAGGCTGTAAAAAAAAAAAAAAGTTTTAATTAAAATTTAATGTACTAAAATTGACACAAAGAATTTTTAATTTAGTAAAAAAATATCTAAAATGATTAAAACCTTAATACAAAAATTAGCATAAAAAAAGTTAGCCTAAGAAATTTTAGTTGGAAATTAAATTTATTGTTAAAACTACCAACACCAAAGTAAGATTGGTAGAAATAATTAGCAAATGGTTTTGTTTACTTACTCTTTGATGCGAGGGTAATTCTCCCCTTACTCTGGTTTATATAAGGTCTTCCAATCGTCTGTCTGTAAAGCAATTTTAAATTGAAAACTAGTGTGTAAAAAATAACAAATTTGATTAAAAATCAGTATTATCAAAAATTAAATAATTATAAAGCTCAGATGATGAGAATTGTAAAATTAAATATAACTATTGCTGCATCAAAGATTTGTCTAGATTAATAAATAGTCGAGTAACTAAGAATAGACAAAAAATTTATTTGTGAGTGGTGTTTAAATTATTTTTTAACTGACGAAAAATAACTTTAAAATAAAAGTATTTTGAAAATTTGCAAAAATTTTGTAAAGAGTAAAAATTTAAAATAACAACATAATTAAAAAAGTTTTAGTTACTTATCCATCTCGTTTTAAATTCTAGTAAAAATTCCTTTTTGTTTTCCCTTTTATAGATTTTAAACCGTAGGTAAAATATATTTGAGGTAAGCCGTCACTGTATGCGGTTTTTTTTGTTTTTCTTTTAGATTTAGTGCAAAAACAATGGATTTGCTAATTTTAAAGAAATCTGTAAAAATACAAATTTGTAATTTCTGTTACAAAGCGTTTAAAAAGATAAGTTGTCTTCATATCATTACGCATTTAAGATGTCCTCTGTGTAATTTAAGATTTTAAACAGAAACACAATATTTCAATTATAAATGCTTATTGAAGGTGTTACAACATTTGATTTCTTTACTTTAAAACTTAAAATCTTTCAACATTTTTATATTTTAAAAATCATTGCTTAATAAAGTTAAAAAAAGTCAATAGAAAAATTGATCGTCCGTTAAAAACACCGACAAAATTTCTTTATTTAGAATAAAATCGTTACAATTATTTTTTTCTAACATAGAAATTAAATAAATAAAAATTAACAAAAATGTTTCTTACCCATAATAAGCGTGACACTTGAAAACACAACAGAGCAACAACTATGCAAATATATTTATAATACATATTCTATAGAAACGTAGATTCAAGCATTCCTGAATTACCAGGTCACAACTTATATCAATGTCAGCAATAGCATCAGTTATTAAAAGACCAATTGTAATTTTTGCATTCAATTATATTTTCAAGAAACAATATCATATTATAATCATTTCATGTACACATCATATTTGCTTCCACGAGGATCACCTCTAACCCACGTGCCTTGGCCACAACAGTACATCCATTCATTTTCGCGTAATGGTTTCCCAGTAGTATTAACACGCATAAAATAATTAAAAAAATTAAAATATTTATTTTACTACTAAAATTCTTACACTCTTATATTATGTGTAGAAATGTTATAGAATGTATTTAATATCTGAAATTTAAGCAATTGTTTTCATATTGGCTAGTCAAATAAGCCTTAATGGTTTATGAAAGTTAAATGAAGAAAAGATCGATTTTAAAAAAATTTCATGCACAAATCAACAATTTAAAAAAAAATTACATGTTATTCGTAAAATGAAATTAGCTTTAATAGTAGAGATTTCAATTGTTTCTTCAAACTTTGAGTAGGGCACAGCATCTTAAATGATTAACAAATATTATTTACAGTATATTTATAGAAACTTAAAATTTCGGGGAACAAATAAAACAAAACTTTTTGAAAAAATTATTTATTTAAATCATTAATTGTGGTAATTCTATAAAAGTAGATAAACTCTCTCAATGCACTATTTAACAAATCATTTGGAAGTATTTCCGACAATAATGATAACGATAATTCACCATGCAGTTTACAAAAACCAATAATATTGTGATAATATGAACAGAAACTAAGTTTGTTTAATAAATTTACTCGATGCGTCAGCAAATGCTCGTGGATTTTAAGAATTTCTTGAACATCTTCTTCGCACAAATAGTACTCAACGTCGTGTTTTTTTAAAACCAGGAACTTGGTATCATCATAAACTTGTTGCATGATAGTACAATAATCGCCACAGTGAAACGTTATAGGGGTGTTATCATCGTCTTCATCGGGATACGTAGGCGACATCTCATGAAAAAAATCTTCCATCCTTTTCTCCAAAATACTGATGAGGGTACCTCATTCAAAAACGTCAAAAGATATTTTAGTAGGCCCAAAATGTTTAGCCAAAATGATTGTCGGAGAAAACGTCCGCGCAGGACTAAGGCCACATCGAACTTCATATTCTGACAACATATATGTCGTTAGCAGTAAGTAATGCACTTCACGTTTGGCAGCATCTTCGTAGGATTGAACAATTGTTTCCATAGAAGGTGCCCCCGGCAATACGAATTCGGACATTTCAAAGTCATTACTCACGCTATCATCACTACTCGACGTCATACTAAAATGATTACTGTCTTGACTGCTGCACATGATGACTGACATCCACCTGCCAATGACCCGAATTTTATAATTCGTTTTAAATTATTTTAAAAAAAACTTTTACTTTAACAAAATTATAAATATAATATAAAAAATATAACAACGAAGCTAAAAATTTAGAAATAAAGTCAAAATTGATTAATTTTAATACATAATGCTTATTTTATAATAAAGTTAAACAAAGGAAAATGCGAGCGTGACATTTTTTTTAGATAAGCAATTTCTGGAAGCTTCTAGAACTGCTGCGTCGCAAAAATGGTTCTAATAGAAGTCAGCGGAAATGACGCATATAACTCGCGCATATTTGTAACCTTCCTCCCCTCCACTTAAAAGTCGATTTTTGTTCATAATTAAACAACTGTTGCCTTTTATGCCTAACCATTTGACGTACATTTTATTTCCTTTGCGTCCAAGTTCCTTTTCTACTAAGTAGATATCAAGATTAGCAGTTTTCTGTAATTCTTCCGCGTAGAAGGCTCCTTTGATTTGTGCCTCCATCATATCTTCCAGAAGATACGTTGCAGGATTGGTTATCTTACATTTTGTGATTTTAAATAATTCCGTTGACCAATTGGGTGTATAACCTTTCTTAAAAACGTGTTTGGCTTTACTAATTCGTACAATGGCGCCAACTTTAAATTTTCGAGGTCCTGCAATTTTCAAATGACTAAAATGTTTTAAAATATCTTGCTCGTTCGCTTTCAAAAATTGATCTATTGTGAAATCTGGCGCTAGAAATTAAATTTTTTGTCCTGTAACGACCCTCGTATGAACTTACTAACTGCGAAAGCGTTTATTTTCTATTCTTTTGTCGAACACCGCGTTGTTCGCGAGTTTAAACTGACTCTTTGCAAATAAACTGGTAGCTGTAGTCCTTAAACGAGTGTTCAGCTCGATATAGGGCTTTAACCATGCAGATTGTTTAAATCAAACTGGTGTGTGTGTGTTTTTATGTGACACGTGACGTTTAACGTGACGTTTACGTTTGACATACACACGTGACGTTTAACGTCGCTGTGTTTACATTCAACGTACACACGTGACGTTTAAGGGGACGCTTGACGTACTTACATGACGTTTAACGTGACGGTCGACGTACTTTGCGTAATGCTGAATCTTTTGATGACGTCACAAGACGATTTATTGCGTAATACATGAAAAAAGGGAGCTTAAATAGTTCTTTTAACCAAGGTTTTTTTTTTGTTAAAAATATATTTTTTCCAATAGTTCCAAAAGTTTTGCCAGTTCATGCGCCCCCCTGTATATATACCCATCTATATTATTTTCGCAGCGGCCAGCGAGCGCGTACGCATCCCGGACTTGACACTACCTTTAGAGATATGTATCGTCTAAAAGCTGAATGAGGATCAAACTATTCATTTCTTTAACTAAAGAGATGTGCTAGAGTGAAAAAAATATATATTTATTTAAACTATAATGACCCAAAAGGAAGAGTATCGATAGTCCCAGGCAATAAATGTCATCATAAGGACTTAAGCTAATTCTTGTTTTTTGATTCATGAGATTTTAAGTAATTTTATTTTTAATAAAGATTATTGGGGTTTTTATTGTCATGGTTTCGATGTTTTACCGACGATTGGTACGATAATATATTATTATCGAAAATTGTTTTAAATGCAATGAACTACTTGCATTAGTGTTCTTGGTCGTTGGTACTCTTGAGATTTTATTACATACATAAAGTCACGCCTTTTTTCCATGGGGGTAGGCAGAGACCACTTCCTTTCACTTCCGCTACGGTTCTTACACACATCTTTTGCTTCCTCTACTTTCATCAGTGCTCTCATACATGCTCGTCGGTTGTTGGTACTCTTAAACTGGCCTTTCCTCAAAACAATTTTGATCTGATCAAGATATGTTCTCCGAGGTCGACCGACTTGTCCATTCACACTCGCTTTATAAATTTGTTTCGTCAATCTTCCTTCATTCATTCTTTCAACGTGTCCAAACCATCTAAGCATTCCTTTATCTATCTTTGTAACCACATCTTCTTTTACACCACAGCGTTCTCTAATCTCACTATTCTTTACCTTATCCAACCGAGTCACTCCGGCTATACTTCTCAGACTACTCATCTCCGCAGTATTAATCCTATTTTCATGCTTCTTCTGCCAAACCCAACATTCACTACCATGCACTTCTATGCACAGCCAGACGTGTCTTTTTTGACACTTTCTGGCTATTCATAAAGCTATGCAGAGCCCCATTCATTTGTTTTCCTGCCAACACCCTTCGCTCAATGTCACTGTCATACTTTTCATCTCTCGTAAACTTTGAATTTATTAAGTAATTTTATTTTTAAAAAAGATTATTGTGGGTTTTATTGTCACGGTTTAGATGTTTTACCGACGATCGATACGATAATACATTATCACCGAAAATTGATTTAAATACAATGAATATGTGAATGAAATAAAGATTATGTATCAAAAATCTTGCTTCCCATATTTTCCAAAATTCCGTAATGACATTAAATAAAAACATAGTATTCAAGTATAAGGGAAATTTGAAGACATATGTCTACAATGCCGTATGTAAACAATGGCAACAATGTCACCAATGGCAACAATGTCACCAATGGCTACAATGTCATATGTCAACAATGCTCTATGCAAACAATGGCAGCCAACAATGCCGTATGTAAACAATCGCAACAATGTCACATGTCCACAATGTCATGTGTGTGTAAGCAATGGCAGTCAACAATGCCGTATGTAAACAATGGCAACAATGTCATATGTCAACAATGCCCTATGTAAACAATGGCAGTCAACAATGCTGTATGTAAACAACGACAACAATGTCATATGTTAACAATGTCTACTAATGTGACATGTCACGTTGTTGTGCATGTGTGTATGTTTTTAAACGTACTCACGTGACGCTTGACATACTTTGCGTAACGTTGAATCGTTTAATGGGTTACATGCCACATTCGTTAAGGACCTTTTGACTTCTTGATTTGTGACATTCCCTGTACATGAACAAAAATATTCAACATGTGTGTGTGTGTTTTTAATGTGACACATTACGTATAAAGTGACACGTGACGTTTTACGTGACGCTTGACGTACTCACGTGACATTTAACGTACTCACGTGACATTTAACGTACTCTCGTGACACTTGACGTACTTTAAGCAACGCTGAATCGTTTGATGGGTCGCATACCAACATTCGTTAAGGTCCTTTTGACTTCCTAATTTACGACATACCTCGTACTTATCCAAACATATTTGATTTCAACATTTTCATTGTCGATAGGTGGCGCTTTATAATCATTTAATTTCCGAAAATACTGATCTTGTATTAGTAACAAATTGACGTGACGTTTCATTTTATTTTTAGTAAACACAACAGGTATAACTATGTAAAATTATCTCTTCTCTGTTTTATTTAATTCTAAAACATAGACGTTAACTGAAATTTTGTTTAGCTTCTCGAACTTTAAAATTTGATTTAATTTAATCGGAATTTCCAACCCCTTTATATTTAGAACGGCGTATCTTAAGATTAGCGTATGGGAATTTTCATAAAAACAATTTTTCCCATGCCAACATTCGTTAAGGTTCTTTTGACTTCTTAATTTGTGACATACCCTGTACTTGTACAACAATATCTTACACATTTAAACTGTGACTATGTGCGTGTGTAATTATTATCTCTGTCGCAATCAATATTACACCTCCTTTAAGTATACGATAACTCAGTGCTTTGATTTTTCGAATTAGATCTCTTGCAACAGTGAATGCACCCCTTTATATTTAGAACGGCGTATCTTAAGATTAGCGTATGGGAATTTTCATAAAAACAATTTTTCCCATGCCAACATTCGTTAAGGTTCTTTTGACTTCTTAATTTGTGACATACCCTGTACATGTACAACAATATCGCACACATTTAAACTGGGACTATGTGCGTGTGTAATTATTATCTCTGTCGCAATCAATATTACACCTCATTTAAGTATACGATAACAAAGTTATCTGGTAGCGCAGTTCAAGGTTATTTTTATCAAAAATGATGTCACAAATATATATTTGTATATCCAATCTTGCACGATAAAATTAATATGCGTAGTAGCTACATGGTATAGCTATCCGTTTAGTAAGTCAAAGGATTAAGGTTCGAACCTACGAGAAACCAAGTTTTTTTCAACGCTTACGTCACACCACTTTTCAACGTGCTTACGTAACCCTCTTAATCGAGTCGATGGGGACAATGTAAACAATGATGTTATATGTCAACAATGGCAACATGCCGTATGTAAACAATGGCAACAATGTCACATGTCAACAATGTCACATGTCAACAATGTCATATGTCAACAATGTCATATGTCAACAATGTCATTTCCCCACTCCTTCACCAACAATGTCACATGTCAACAATGTCATATGTCAACAATGTCATATGTCAACAATGTCATATGTCAACAATGTCATCTCCCCACTCCTTCTCCTGCCACTTCCCCCACTTCACCCCCCCACTCCTCCCCACTCCACCAGTGCGCCCACTCCTACCCCCACTCCTACCCCCACTCCACCACTCCTACCCCCACTCCACCACTCCTACCCCCACTCCTACCCCCACTCCTCCCCCCACTCCAAGTGGGCTTGAATCGCTGTTGTTTAACTACTTTGCAAACATTATAAATGTATGTTACCAGATCTAGTAGTTCCAAGATACCCAAGGAATCTTCCAATAAGGAACCCAAATAGATAAGCTATCACAAATCTTTAATCTGCACGCTACATTTATTTAAATATATAGATAGATACCTATGTTACATAACAACATAATACCAACTAAATAATATTTATGTATTGTATATAGACAAAACTCGGTACATGAATGTAACAAGTAACAAAAGCCCTACTTATTTTAACATCCGGAACATATAAATTACCATAATCAATTAAAAAATAACTTGCCTGTTTAAATTAAATGACTTTACCTGAAATAACTGCAACAAATTAGCTATAATAAATATTTTCAATCTTGAAAATGCCCATAAATTATAGAGATTATGAGTCAATAAAAAAAACGTAATCTAAAAATATTTTTTATTTATTTAGTCAACGGACAAACCTCTTTTTTACAAATTGTAATTGTACATATAAAAAGAAAAATATAAATATTAAATTTAAGATTTTTTGAAAGGTGTCATGTAGGTAGGTACTTATAAATGAGTAGGTAAGTTATGAAAACAAACTTGTTTTGACATAAAAACAAGATTCTTATTAATAGATAAGACGTAAAAAGTACTAAACTGATATTCTACACCTCATTATTATTCATTTATTTCTAGTTTATTTTTTTATAAAAACAGTAGAAAGCGCCACCGAGTAAACTTGATTCGACCGTATAGTTTAAAAACTATGTTGATATCTAACGAAAGGTCGACCCTGTTTCATAAGGTTGCCGCTACAGTTTGGCGAAATTGTCGAACGGTGTAATCAACGACAAATGTTCGCAAAAAGCGCATAATACAATGTAAGAGAAAGTATATGAGAGATATGTCGTCACTTATTTATTGGATGTGTGGGGAGATTTAAAGCTAGATTGACAGAGCGGTTAATGGCGGGCGTGAAAAATTTCGTCATAAGCAAAGAATTTCATTGAACCCTACTGGCTGTGCAATATTCTTGATTGCAACAAATCGCGAGTTTTTTTCTTGTTTTTAAGTGTCAAAATACAATGATCACAGCCTCCGATGATTGATGCTTGCTGAAGCTGGTTATGAATTCCATACCATTAAAGCGCGCATAAGGCACGTTAATAAAAACGCAAAAAAAACAAATGTTCTACCACTTGTAGTTACTCAAAACTTATGTAAAATTGAAGAATATACCATTTTCTATCTTGAAATGGTATTCCCATGCAACTTCAATGAGTAGAAATTACCAATTATACCAAAAGAAAATAATTTGCATTGTTGAGAATCGAAAAATAAATTTTAAAAATATTTGATTTTTCACCACAATTCGGTGTGGAATTTTCTTACCGAATACCACGCGAGGTCAAATTAATATTCGGAAATTTTTTGACCTCTAGTGGTATTACTAGTGATAATCGGCCGATTTTGATTTTAATGAAAATAAGAGATCCGCCCCATCAACAAAACCGTGCTTTCCACCTGCATGTACAATAATGTGTCTTTTTTCTTCACCGTCGGTGTGTTTTATAGACTTTATGTTATTGTCCTGCCAAAATCTTTATTTTCCACCCTTAACAAAAATCCAAGTTTCGTCCAGATAAAGAGCATTCTTGTTTACAGTGAGTATAATTTCTTAAAAATTTAATTCTTTTGTGCACGACTTTTTTTTTCACATAAAGACTTTCGGTTGTCTTCCTTTTTAAACTTAAACCCCATATGTTTTAAAATTTTTCAAAGACTCGTTTCAGAAATTTCAAATACATTTTTTTCTTTCATGTTTTCTAATATTAATATTTTGTACACAATGTCGCGGATTTCAAATTTGTAAGCTTCGGAAAAGTCAACAATCCCTGGGTTTATATTTTACAACTTTTTGTTCACTACTTTCATCTCTCACAATCTTTAAACTGAGGTTAATTTTGTATCACCAATACCCATCGCATCACACTTTGCTTACGTATGGATAAAACTGGTAGCAACGGACCTATATTCTCCTTATACGCAGTAATATAAGCGTGTAAATTCAATATTATTGCATCTACATCTAACACGTCGCGACATTTTCGCGGTCTATTAGATATACATGCACTACTTGAGATCACAATCGGTACTATACGATTTTAATGCAGGTACCCACTACAATGAAAACACAGGATTACTAATTACTTTTTTAGGAATCTTATTGCTGTGGTATTGGTTTGGACTAGTAAACATAAAAATACAAAAATGAATCAACAAGCCAAATTAGAGCTTAATACGAGGGCGGTTTGATAAGTCAGTGACTTTTTGAATAAAACAAATTTTTTTCCGCAAATAAACATTTTATTTTTTTACATAATCACTTTTTAGCTCGACACATTTAGTCCAGCGTTTTTCTAATTTTTTTATTCCCTCCAAATAATAACTTTTTTCAAAGCTCTCAAAATACGCGTTTGTTTCGGTAATGACTTCTTCATTCGACCCAAATCTCTTACCGCCCAGCCATTTCTTTAGGTTTAGAAACAGAAAATAGTCGCAGGGGGCTAAATCTGGAGAATACGCTGGATGGGGTAGCAGTTCGTATCCCAATTCGTGGATTTTGGCCATCGTGACTAGACAAGTGTTCTTAGCCAAATGCGGCCGTTTTTGCTTCAAATCAACGTCGAATCTGTTTAAAAGCTTTGAATAATATTCGCCGGTGATCGTTTTACCTTTCTTGAGGTAATCGATGTGAATGACACCGAGTACATCCCAAAAAACTGTGGCCATGACCTTGTTAGCTGATAGACTCTGTTTCGCTTTCTTTGGTCCACGTTTACCCCTAGCAAACCACTGTTTCGATTGTTCCTTGGTCTCTGGCGAGTTGTGATGGATCCATGTTTCATCCACAGTAACAAAACGGCGCAAAAATTCGTCCGGATTACGGCTGAACATCTCTAAACACTCTTTTGAAGTGGTCACACAATTGCGCTTATGGTCGAGTGTAAGCAATCGCGGCACCCATCTCGCAGAGAGTTTTTTTATGTCCAAATATTCGTATAAAATATGATGTACCCGTTCAGTTGAGATACCTACAGCATGAGCCAACTCACGCACTTTCATTCTCCGATCATCCAATATCATTTCATGGATTTTATCGACGATTTCCGGCGTGATCACTTTTTTTGGGCGACCTGGACGTTCGGCGTCACTAGTGCTGGTACGACCACAACGGAACTCTGTAAACCACTTCTTAACCATTGAAATTGATGGTGCCGAGTCCCCGTAGTATTTATCAAGTCCTTCCTTAGTTTCAGTGATGGATTTTTGACGCAAAAAGTAATGCTTAATCAGCACACGAAATTCACTTTTTTCCCTTTTCGTAAAAATTCACGAGGTTGTCTGCTTTGAACGGCTATCAAACACCAACTGCACGACGTAGCTTGCTCAAAATTAGAAATTGGCCCACTGATAGATTATAATTGACGGCAGCACTGTTGCATTTGGAGTAACTGCGCGGGAAATTCAAAAAGTCACTGACATATCAAACTGCCCTCGTAGCTTAGTTAATTAGTGAAATTTGTTTGGATTACCTACCTACCTCTCTTATTATGTACAATAAATAAAGTCATTAAGAACAGATTTGGTTGAAATTTACACGTGCTCACAAAAAAAATATTGACTCTTAATTCTCAAACAAAGTCCCTTAAAAATTAAAAATTGTTAACAACGAAATTTGTTTAAAAATATTAGGAAAATTTACTTCTTAAATGTACAGTTGAATACTAGTTATCGAGTTTCTAACGATAATCCGAAACCAAAGAATATTCGTGAAATATGCTTTAGCTACACTTGTTCAAAATAGTTTTCTTTCATATTTAACCAGCAAGGTATAATTTTAACGACTATAAATATCGTTTAAAAAATTTACAAGTTTATGTATTATTTTATTAGGCACTTTTTAATTTTGTTTAGTTTTTTTGTCAGTATAAATTTTCAAAAGTGTTTGCGGTAATGACTGTGATATCAACAAATTTTTCGTATTTTTTTAACGCAATATATCGAGTCCTAAAGATTTATTTTACTGTTGTTAATACTGTTTAAATACATTTTGTAATTTTTTAATAAAGAAAACATATATTTTATTTGGTATATATGACACTCTCTAATTTGCTTCAGCTGCCACAGTTCTCAATAAACGCTTTTAGCTGGCTTGTAATTACTTTTAATTCGAATAGAATTCCTGAAACCACAGATGCCTGCAAATTCAGAAGCAGAATAAGATATAATTATACACTTATACATTTACAAATTAACATGAATACTATAGGATATGTATTTGTATAATAAAATGACGTAAGTATGTTCGATAATTTATAAAGTTTTAGTTTTCATAGATACCTTAGTAATGCGTATTAAAAAATATACTAGAGGGCACAAATTATTGTTAAAATAGCAACGTCTCATAAATTTTACCAGGCAGTTTAAATTTTAAAATTTTATTTTTGTTAAAAATTAAACATTTTACCTAAACGTTTTCGTTGTAACAGTTGAAAAAATCTGGACAAATGTTGGGTTAATCCAAGCTGGACCGAATCCATTTCTTCCATGCAAAGAACTACTTGTTTTATAGTCGCACTTGACCTTTGTTAACTGTTGCTTCATGATGGTATGCAAAGATTTATTTGCTGATACTTTTTCGCGCCACTTTATATTGTAAAAATAAATGGCATGTTGCCAAAACGGGCAAGTGCTGCCCTGCTGCCATTATTTTTATAATAGTAGTTATTGATATGTAATAACAAGGTTTTTCTACATTTTGGTGTGGCCAAAGCGTACCTTTTTAGAATAGTACAGTTCGAATTAAGCATAGTATGAATTAATTATTCAATTTTACATTTACGGTCTTGTCTCAGTTTTGTTTTTTTTAAAAAGGGGATATCAGTCCCATCATTTTAACTACTTTGTTTATCCGCTATACGTTTACTGCGTACCTATCTAAACTACTGACAGACAATAGCATCGATGTCGTGACCCTACAAGAAACGCATACAGAAAATGAAGAAAAATTCAAAAAAAGGGGAACTATTCCTGGGTACACCCCGATTGCAGCTCTCTACCATCACGCCTATGGGTCTGCTACTTATGTAAGAAATAATATTAAAAATGCCTCACTTGTATCTACTAACAGTACCAGTAATGTCTTCACAATAACTATTAAAATCAACTCCCTTTCCATCACCAATGTGTACAAACCCCCAGGAATGAACTGGCCAGCAGCGGTTTTACTGGCACAAAATCATCCTGCGGCTCACATCGGCGATTTCAACAGCCACAGCACTGCATGGGGCTACAATTGTGACGACGGAGCTGGAACAGAAATAAATAATTGGGCAGAAACCAATAACCTTCATCTTGTCCACGATGCTAAACAACCAGGCACCTTCAGATCTGCAGCATGTCGCAGAGACTACAATCCTGACCTATGTTTTGTTACTAAAAATTCTGACAACGTCCCCCTTCCATCTGAAATAAAAGTACTGCCCAGCTTCCCTCATAGTCAACATAGGCCTGTTGTTGTTACAATCGGTGTACAAATTCCACTTATTAGGTCAGCACCGCAGCCAAGATGGAATTTTAATAAAGCTGACTGGGAAAAATTTTAACGCCTACTTGACAAAACTCTGCACTGGATCACCCCCAGGCCACAAAATTACGACAGATTCCGTGGAGCAGTCATTGCCACCGCAAAAAAGTGTATTCCACGAGGCTACAGAAAATAATATATACCTGGCTGGGATGAGAATAGTCAAACATTATATGAAGAATATTTAAACAGCGAAGATCCAGAACTTGCAGATGAAATTTTAAAGAGTCTTGACACTGCTCGACGAGAAAAATGGTCTCAAACTGTTGACAATATAGATTTCAAATACTCCAGTAGAAAAGCGTGGAGCCTCCTAAGGAAATTTGGTTCAAGCACAGCAACTGTAAAAATCGACCCAGCAGTGACTCCAAACCAAATAGCGGATCACATAGTTTTAACCTCCAGATCACCTAGCAACAAAAAGCAAACAACAAATATTAAAAAAGAACTGTCCCAGTTGAAAAAAGAGATCACGCAAAAATCTGACTATGCAGGACCATTTTCAATTCAGGAAATAGAGCACTCAATGAAAGAAATGAAAACTGGCAAAGCACCCGGCTATGACGGGATACATGTAGAATTCCTGGCCCATTAGGGTCCTGTAACTAAGAGTTGGCTCGCCAAGTTCTATTCCGAGATTCTTAAAAATGGCAATATTCCACCAAAGCTAAAAAACTCAAAAATAATATCATTACTGAAGCCGGGAAAAGATAAAGATAAGCCAGAAAGCTATAGACCTATAGCATTACTGAGCTCGTGCTACAAACTGCTGGAAAGACTCATTTACAACCGCATATCCGAGACAATCACCAAACACATTCCCATAGAGCAAGCCGGATTCAGAAAAAATCGTAGTTGCTGCGACCAAGTTCTTAGCCTAACAACATTTATGGAGGCAGGTTTCGAAAAACAAGAGAAGTCATCAGTCGTCTTTGTCGATTTAACTGCATCATACGACACAGTAAGCGTCAAGGCATAATATACAAGCTTCTCAAAAGTACCAAGTGCAAAACAATAACCAATCTCGTCGACAACATGCTTAACAATCGTACCTTTCGAGTTCACATGAATGATCAGTCAAGTAGAAAGAGAGTGCTAAACAATGGCCTCCCGCAAGGGTCTGTTCTAGCTCCAATTCTGTTTAACCACTACATATCAGACCTTCCTACAACCCGCTCCAAGAAATTCAACTATGCCGATGATATGGCTCTTGGGTTTAAACACAAAAATCTTCTTACTGCAGAAAAGATATTGAATGAAGACCTAAAAGCGATGAACGATTTTTTTATAAAATGGAGACTTAAACCATCCTTAAACAAAACGAAAACATCTTGCTTCCATATAAATAACAAAATGACAAACGTTGAACTTAACATCAAATTCAATGAAACCCGTCTGAGGTACAACAAACACCCAAAGTACTTGGGCGTTACCCTTGACCACACACTCTCTTTTAAAAAACATTTGATGAACGTAGCTGCCAAACTGAGAACAAGAAACAACATTATCTCAAAGTTAAGCGGGACTAGCTGGGGTGCCTCAGCCGAAACCCTCCGCTGCTCCGTCCTAGGCCTTGTATACTCCACCACCTGTGCACCTGTGCACCTGTATGGCTAAATAGCCCCCATTCAAAAAAGGTAGATGCCCAACTCAACAAATCTATGAGAATAATCAGCGGCACCATTAAACCTACACCCACGCACTGGCTGCTTACTCTCTGCAATATACCACCAGCCCATCTCCGCCGTGCAAACGCTCTCTGTAGAGAATATAAGAAAATCCAAGATAACCCGCAGCTCCAAATTTACGAAGACATCGCCCAACTAGGTGAAAGCTTACGTTCTAGGAAACCTTCAGTTCAAACTGCTGCAGCACTCACCGCAAAAAATTTCACTCTTGAACACGAATGGGTACAAGAATGGCGAAATAAAGTATCTCCTGACACCTACAACAACAACCGTCCAAACGAAATAGTTCCTGGCTCTGCTCTACCAAGAAAAACATGGTGCTGTCTAAACCGCATCCGCACAGAATGCGGCGTATGTGCAGACTCTTTCCATAAGTGGGGAAAACTTGAAAGTAACGCTTGCGACTGTGGAGAACGACAGACCATCCATCACCTAGCATATAACTGCGTCAAGAGATAGAGCCACTGCACGACTACAGACATCTTGAGGGCCACCCCATCGGCTGTTACGTGGATTGAACATTTAGATTTAAGAATTTAATGTCTATTTTTTAGTCTTAAGTTTTTTTATCATGTGTTTCCATACGCTAAATAGAATAAATACTGCGTATCTGCTTTACTCCGTAATTAAGTTGTTAAGCCACTGTACGCTTGTGCAATTACATTTGCGTTTACTCTAATACGATATTCCTGTGTTCGCAAAAATATTAAAATAAAAGACATTGCAATCGACTTAATGTTACACCCAAAAAGCCAGGAGTTTATACTTGTAGTAAAAACGGTCGATCGTAGAAACTCGCAGTAGGAATTTCTATTAATTGCGTTGGATCGCAATGTGACGAGACAACTTACTGCATGTAGTAACAAAAATGATGATTTTTCATTAAAACAGTGGATTGACCTTTATTAATATTACATCGGGTTAAAGGCATGTGCCAGTGGTACTACACGCATATGGTGGTCTATAAAGAAATTCTTTGATGTTAAATCGGATGTCAGGAAAAAAGTGCTTGCTCCACTCTTTTTATTTCAACGAATAAATAAGCGCGACGCTTGTGTTTTGATTTCAATACAAATAACATTTATTTTCTATCCAGTCCTTATTATTTTTGATAATAAGACTTGTTTTAGAATACACATTTTAGTTACTCGAGGAATAGCAGAGAACGAATTAAGAGTTTAAGTAAAACATATATTTACGGCCGCTCTCAGAGCCTTGTTAAACCACTGTACGCTTGTTGGGTATCATTCTTATTTTCTTAATTAAGTTATTAAACCACTGAACAATTGTTCCATTACATAATTTTGTTTACTCTTAAACTTATATTTGCAAAAATATAAAAGAAAGACCTTGCAATCGACTTCCATGTCACTTTCACTTCCAATGTTGACTTTGCAGTTTTTAATTTTTAAATAATGATGATAATGAGTATTATTCGTTATGAAATATATATTAATTGACTTTACAATATTATAATATAACAAGTTGTTATCAAAAAACAAACTTCAATGAAGGTGAATTATAAATACAGTGTATATTCTTGCAACCAACATCCAAAAGGGCAGGAGCTTATACTTGGAGCGGAAACGTTCAATCGTGGAAACTCACGGTAGGGATTCCTATTATTGCATTGGAACAAACAAGCATTCATGTTATGGTAAGTTTTTTTTTAATTAATGCCGTTTACATTCTTTCTAGCTGATCTACGCTATTCACACCTTTTAACTTGGATTGTTTACACCAATCATTTTTCTTCAGGACCGGTCTTAATAAATGAATAATGACATTTTTACCAAGGAAAACAGCTAAAATTATCGTCTTATTCATCGTAACTATGCCAGCTATAAAAAGCACACCAAACAATTAATTTTTGGAAAAAATGCACTTTACAGACTATTGGCAATGCCAGACAAGCGATACGACATCTGGTGGACAACTCCGAGCTACAATTAGTCATTAGTTCGGTTTATTTACATAAGAGATATTGCTTTACTTTCATTAATTATTAAGGTATTTTTGATTGATTTCAAAGTTTTAATGAGTGGGTATTGTTTAGTACCTGTTTGTAATTTCTGAAAGAAAAAAATTCCTAAACTTTCTTTCCATTTGTTTCCGGAACCCCGGCAACGAAAGGAATTGTTGCCAATTTTGGGTCAGGTCTTAAAATCCTGCATACGGTGTTCTGATTTAATAGAAATAAAAATTATATGCCTAATGGTTTCAAAGGTTTTCAGGATGTTCGAATTGTTCTGGATTGTACAGAAATACATATTCAAAAACCAAAATGCTTACGTTGTCGCATAAAATTTTACTCCCAGTATAAATCCCATAAAACATTAAAATTTATAACAGGTTTATCACCTGGTGAAATAATTACATTCATTAGTGAACCATATGAAGGTCGTGCATCCAATTGATATTTGATCAAAATAATGTAATCACAAAATTGACAAGAATAATTAATGCAATTATGGTAGAAAAAGGATTTATGATTGATGATTCATGTGAAATATTCAAAATAAAGTTGATAAGACCACCTTTCCTGACATACAAAAAATAACTGAGTACTAAAGAGACCTTACTTAATTCAAAAATATCTGCAGCTCGTGTACATATTGAAGGAACAAATCAACGAATCAAAGTTTTTAAAATTTTGAGTAGGAAACTGCAGTGATCATTAATTTACATGATCCATCATATTTTCTGTATTTTCTGCGCTGTTATGAATCTATTTAGCCCAATTTTAGCAGACAAGTTTTTATGCTGATTTTTTGTTACCATTTAGATGTAATTTGCAATGTAGGTGAGTACAATATATATACTGTTTACTGACTTTTTATAGTTCGACATATGACCGCACTGTCGTCTCGACCTTAGCACGTGATACCAATACCTCAGTAGATCATTAAATCGAGCACCTTATGAGCCTCTTATCTAAATCGAGAAAGCCACTTTCAGCTTAGATTCTTTGCATAAATCGTTTTTTCTGTTAGACCACTCTAAAGAAATAACTCCGGCATTGTCATAGTAAAATTTCCAACAACAAAAAAACAGCTTAAAACATACTTCTAGTCACAACAAAAGTAACATAAACTTAAGTTTTAGATGTAATACATAGCTTAAAGAAACTTTCTTTGATGAAAATTTTATATTAAAAATATATTAAAATTCATTATAAATCCATTAATTCATGTAATAAATGAACTATTGTTGTACGGAATTTTTTAAACTAAATTTAAAACGCAACCGTGAAGCCTGTTCTGAAAAAAGGTGATCCTCTGTTGGTGGAAAACTACAGACCTATTAGCTTGCTTTCTTGCTTTTTTGAAAATGCAATGTCAAGGAGAATACTTACAAATCTAAAAGTTGGTGAATCATACAGAAAATATTTCAGACAACACAATTTGTTTTAAAACTTCCATAAGAAGGTTTTTGTTGTGCTTGTAAAAATAACCATTTCTTTAATGATTCTATGACACAATACCAGTTAAATACTAGAAATAAAGACAATTTATGCTATCTAATTCATTAAACTACTTTATTTGAGAGGGGTTGTTTTTATAAATGTTTAAAAAATTTGAATCTGTTGCCAAGAAACACGAAAAGTATTACACCTTTAAAAAAATATTATTCCATTGTAAAGAAACATCTAATTAACTGCAGGTAACATCACTGAACATATATTGAAAAAGCTTTATCCATGCTGGGCAACACAATTGTACTTTTCGCTTAAGAAACTTTATCAGAGTACATCGAACAGGTTAAGAGCCTCCAATCTAAATTAAGGAACCCACTTGTAGCCAAGGTTCTTTGCACCGATCATTTTTCTTTGAAACCACTCTCAACAAGTTCTCACTAAGACTGTTTTAATTTTTCTCTCCGACATTTAGGGGAAATACTGCGAAATGAAGTAATGGGAGACTTTAAAAATGTTTATTGGAGTATTTTATTTGTTTAATTTTCTTTAAAACATAAAATATGATATCGTGTTACCTAATATTTTAATCGAATTAGTTGAAGAAATAAGCGGAAAAATTTAGAGTACGTATGCAAATTTACAATTCCCAGTGAATCTACGTATTTCTACAGTCTCATTGGCATACACGTATATTTGCTGGCTCACATGCTTGTTTTCACATCCTTTTTCCGCTCTCCATCTCCATCTTTCATTGTTTAAATTCATTTTTAGTTTATTGATTTTCATCGGATACAGCCGATTTTCGGGGTGTGGAAAATTCAAACGCAAAATGCTAACCGAATAAAATCACCAGGAAGATAGACACGTTTGTATAAAAGTACAAGGAGTTACGACAAAAAAATTAAAGATGATTTTGCTTTAAAATAATAATATGGTAAGAATTAAATGAAAACAACTTTAAAATTGGTAAAAAAATGTATAAAAACTAAGAATGTTGTTGCATCCCTTAAGAAACCCACGTTGTGGTGGGACAATAGTATTAAATTGTCTTTGGTTTACCAAAAGTAAAATCATGAAAAAAGTGAAAAAAAATGGTGGAGACAGTCAGTATTGTGTGACATTTGGTACATGCCCGAAGTCATAAATAGGATCAAGAATAAATACAATTTTGTATTTAAGCCAGTCGACTAGTTAACTAATTTTTTTTTGCCGAGGTGAAATTATAATTTTATACCAAGTACTAATAGGTACATAATAAAACATTGTCTTCAGATGTAAATTTTAATGTAGAACAACAAATCTATTAAAACATAGTTTTAAATGAACATGATGAACCTGATAGGGATAGAGATGGTATAGTAGTTAGAGAAGACATCATGGATAATTTGCCATTTGTAATGTAATAAATTAATTTATTTCCTGTTATATTATATAATTATCCTGTATAATTATGCTTATTAAACCGAAATGTTTTAAGATAAACAGTACATAAAATAAATAATTGATCTTTGCAAATGTTGCAATGTTCCTGTAAAGTTTGGTAGTAATCGGATCAATGAAAGGGGCGGGAAGGGGATAAAATATAAAAACTATAAAAAACGGTTGATATTAGTGTCGAATTCATAATTTTGTAAATGTGTGTAGCTTAGGTTAGGTATCATGTGAGTGGGTCGTGATCACCCGTCCACTGCAACCGTTAGTAGGTCTATTGTGGCTAACCCCTAGAGGTTACAGTTCACCGCACGATCCAGCCCCTCTCACGAAGTTTACGGTTGTATAGGGTGAGATTTTTTTTTAATTTGTAGGTTCTAGGTTGGTGTAACCAAATATGGTGAACCTTATTCTTCTCAGACCGGTGCATGAACGTAGTATATGTTCTGCAGTTTCGTCTTCCACGCAGCAAAACTGACACTCCGTTTGTTAGTTTAGACATATCCTTCTAAGGTGGTATCTTAGGCGACAGTGTCCTGTAAGCAGTCCCGTTAAAATTCGCAGGTCATTTTTGCTCCATTCTATGATCTGCTTAGTTGTGTTTCTCGAGGGTTTAGGTAAAAACGCCTTCGAGTGAGTCAACCCTGGTATTTCGGACCAGTACGTAAGTATTTTCCTCTCCGCCCAATCCGAGGTAATTGTTTTGGCAGCATTTGTGGTGACTCCAAAAACAGGTTCTGGTCCAGTAAACGCAGATTCGGCCCCCAGTTTTGCAAGGGTGTCGGCTTTTCGTTTCCCTCCACCCTCTGGTACCCAGTTACCCACAGTAGGGTCACTCTGTTGTTCGCACCAAGGTACTCTTGAGATTCGATACAATTCCATACAAGTTTAGAGTTTATTTTGTTGGAGCTCACTGCTTTTAAAGCATCCTGGCTGTCTGATATTATACTTATGTTTTTGTTTGCTAGACGTCTGTTGGTCAGCTCTCTTGCACACAATTCGATAGCGAAGACTTTAGCCTGAAATATTGTAGCATACCATCCAAGACTGGTAGATATTTTAATCTTTGGTTTTCTGCTAAAAACACTGGCCCCCATTCCATCTTGGGTTTTTGAGCCATCTGTGTACATTACGTATTCAGTCTCTGGGAAGAGGATTTCTTTCCTCACCCATTCATCTCTCTTCGAAAAGAGGAATTTGAACGACTTTTGTACGTGTATTTTTGTGACTAGCATGTCAGGAACCATCCCGAGAATTTGGTGGTTTTTTGTTTCACTCAGTATCCCGGAGTGGTCCCCGAGTTGCTCTCCATTAATTTGCCTTTCCAAAGACAGGAATCTGTAGGAGACTATCCTGGCCTCCCTCTCTAAGAAAATATCTAAGGGAGGAAGATTTAGGAGGTGTTCCATGCTGCCGTTGGTGTGCTGAACATAGTTCCAGTTATGGCTAGGCATGCCAGCTGCTGAAATCCAGCAAGCTTTGCTCTAGCTGTCTGTTGTAACCATTTGGACTACCAGACTACTGAACCATAGGTGACCATATTTTTATTTTTACTGAAATTACTTGCAAAAAAGGTAGACCTATCGTGTGGGCCGCGGACGGCCTGCACTGCTACTATTAAAAGGGGGAGGGATTATAGAAAGGAGATGATTGTGAACCCGCTTTTTGAAAAGTTGCAGGTCATAGTTCTCTAAAAAAACTGATTTTGGAAGCTCGTTTCATTCTGTAGCAGCCCTGTAAAAAAAAGATTCTTAATGAAGATTGGTCCTTGTAGTGTCAATCTTGTGTTGAGGTCTTTTATGGATCCTTTTACTGTAGAAATAGAATGATATCTTGGTTTTCTTTATTCATAAACTTTTACAAGAATGATTAACAACTTGATTATTTTTTTTAAAACACTTGACATTATTTTTGTCTCTATAACAACCAATGATCTACAAGGGTTCCTAATGATTACATCAATTCCTATCACCCCCCTTAATTTAAAGTGTGAACAAATAAATTGCTAATAAATGGATGTAAACAAATAGAAATCGATGTTGCAAAAATAAATTGAATGCAATAGCAAACTTATTCTGCTAAAACACCATTTCTAAAATAAACAAATTTTTTCTTTGACAAAGATTTCGTGAACATATCGGCATAATTTCGAGAAGAGCAGACCTATTTTATGGTGAATACCTTTTTTATGCATAAATCTTTGATAAAGTGATATTTAATCTCAATATGTTTGCTCCTCTTGGAATTTTCAAAATTTTTAACAGTAGCAATTGTACTCAGATTGTCACACATCAAGAATACTTCTTGAAAAATGCCAAAATCATTTACGAGACCTATTAGGTTTACAAGTTCTTGAGCTGCCAATGATGCTGCCACATATTCTGCTTCCATAGAGCTAACAGCTACACAACTCTGTTTCCTTGAAAACCATGCAATGGAGTTACCATTATGAAATGCTATGAAACCACTCACACTCTTTCTTGTTTGACGGTCTCCACCCCAATCTGCATCACACATAGCTACAAGTCCTGTATTTGATCTCTTGAATGTCAATTTATAATTCTGGATTTCAGATAACGTAAAATCCTCTTTGCTGCACTCCATGTACTTGCAGTTGGTTTATCCAAATATCTGCTCAATAATGATACACTTTGGCAGATATCAGGCCTAGTGGTTATCGATATATATATCAAACTACAAATGAGTCTTCTGTATGGTTTATTCTGTATAATTTCTTCTTCTTCAGAAATACTATAGTTGACTTCCATAGGTGTAGCTACGTATTTTGTCTCTTCAATACCGAATTCTTTCAAGAGCCTTTCTATCATTCTTGTTTGATGAATTTTAATAGAGTCGTCTGTAAATTCAATTTGCATTCCTAAAAAGTATTGTACTTTTTGCATCTTTTTGACTTTGAATGCATCATACAAGTTTTGAATTAATGACTCAACCTGTTCTTGGTTTCCTATAATCAGAGCATCATCTACATATAAAATTAAGTAGACGGTTTCTTTCACGTACAAACAATAATCGCGATCTTATCTTTTAAATTTCAAATGTGATTATTTCATTCAATTTCATGTTCCAACATTTCGGAGAATTTCTTATACCATATAATGCTCGGTTTAGTTTGTAAAACTTACAATTATGTATTAATTTAATGTAATAGCCGTAGGTAATATTACTTTTAATGTTTATTTCTCTGTAAGGACCTAAACACTTTTTCTTCATTTTATAGCCTGGTCCTTATTGTGTTCTTTTTATTGCCACTAGATCATTTTTATTATAATTTTTACCATATTTTCTTCTTAAATTATATGATTTTTTATTTTCTTCTTGTATCTTTAACAGTTGATTCTTAGCTTTTTCTCTTTAACAATTTCTAGATTCTTTGAATTTTTCTCGAATCTCTTCTTCTTATATTTCTCTTACTTTTAACTCAGTTTTATCTCTCATTTTGTCTCCTGGTCTATGTTTGATTACATAATCATATTCTTCCAGCAACATAACCCATCTTGCAATTCTGGTTGTGAGATTTTTCTTTTACATTGTTTTCTGGAATGCTAAACAGTCCGTGATAATTTTGAATTTCGTGCCCAATAAATAAACTCTGAACTTTTTTAAGGCTTCAATAATGGCTAAAACTTCCAGTTCATAGCTGCAGTATTTTTTTTCAGCGTCAGATGTTTTTCTACTCATGAAATAAATTGGATGAAAATTATCATCTTCGTGAGACCGGTCTAATAGAATAGCTCCGTATCCTTCTTTAGATGCGTCGGTATGTAATTCAAGCTCTTTGTTTCTGCAATAAATACCCAATACAGGTTTTCGTGATAATATTTCTTTCAACTTATTAAATGCGTATCTCTTCATTTTTTCAAATTTGAATATTCTATCCTTTTTTAGTATATCACTTAATGGCTTGTCAATGATTGAATAGTGTGGAATAAATTTTCGAAAATATCCCGTTAATCCAAGAAATCTTTGTATTTGATTTATTGTTGTAGGCTCTGGGAATCTCATAACTGCTTCAGTTTTAAGCTTAGATGGAAACAGTTTTCCGCCTTCTATTTCGTGTCCTAAAAATTTTATGTTTTTTTCAAAAAATGGCATTTTTTCTTATTTATCTCCAATCCATAATTTTTGGCAGTTTCTAGTACAATCTTTAATTTTTCTAAGGCTTGTATTTCATTTAAGGCAGGTATAATCAGGTCATCCATATAAGGCAGAACTATACCTTTATTCGTCAAATCTTTAAAAATATCATTAATAAATCTCATAAACACAGCAGGGAAGTTGCAAAGAACAAATGGTACCCTAAGAAATTGAAATTGGTCATTATGCGTAACAGAAGAAGTATACTTCCTACTGTTTTCTGCAACTTTGACATGAAAGAAACTATTCTTTAAATTTAATAAAGTACTGAAAATACAAGCATCCTGAAGTTTATCTAGCTGATCTTCAATTAACGGGAGGGGATATCTATCTTTAACTATGATTCTATTCAATTTACGATAATCTATACATATCCTATGAGATCCACATTTTTTCCTTGTGACTACTACTTGGCTTGAATATTCTGAACTGCAAGGTTCTACTATCCCATCTGTGATCCAGTCTTCTATCTGTTTATCAACTATATCTCTTTCACTTAAAGGGTAAACGTCTAGGATTATGATCAATTTTTTTTTCATCCTTAACGACAATATTCATTTCAATATCGGTACTCTTCGTTTTTATAGGTTCATAATTTGTGATCATTTTTCGAACTTCGTCTCTAATTTCTATCGTTACATCTGGTCCAATATCTATGTCTTCTGTTTCTGTTTTATTTATGTTAAAAAGTTTAATTTTTTCATCAATTCTTTTAATGTTAATCACGTCTTGATTAATTATAAGTTCTGTTTGATTCAATAGAGCATTACCTAAAATAATTTTAACTAATATCACTTCATCAGGAACAACGTACACAGTAGATTTATATTCTTTATTATCTACGAAAATATTGCATTCAAAACAGCCTAAAGGTTGAATAGTTGTTTTTTCTTAACCGTTAAGACTTATAGTTGTTTCTTGTAAATCAGAATTCATTATTGTTTTATGAATACTAGAAGTTATAAGATTTACTTGACTTCCTGTACCAATGAGAGTATTAACACAGCAGCTTCATTAAAATAAACAATTGTATGCATCTTACTAAGACTATGCGATATAATATTTTGTACTGGGGCATTATTATTAGAGGTTGATGGGGTCGACTGATTCTTTAATGCTCGTCTTTCGGAACAATTTTGACTATTTCTATTATTCCTGCACTTAAAACTCCTATGACCAAATTGATTACACTTAAAACATTTCGATCCCGAACTTTTCTTTTTACAAGCCTCCGATTTATGTCCAAGATAACCGCAATTGAAACATTTAATCACGGGTCTTATGGTTGTTTCGGTTCTTAAAAAATTGCCTCTATTACCTGAATATTGTTGAGGATTCGGTCTTGAATAAAATCCCATCTTTTGTTTCATCTTACTATATACTTTTAGCTTTTTCTTGAAATCACTTATATTTGTTGCTCCGTTATGAATAATTTTATGACTAATCATTCTGTATACCATCGATAACTTATTGGATAAGAGCGTCTACTTCAATATTATCACGATTAGCAATTTCCTTCATTACAAAAAAATATTCTTGGATATTTTCAGTTTTCTTCATCTTTCTTTCCGTTAATAATTTCAATTTGGATGAAAATTCATTCAGTAGTGTTCTCTTTAAAGCAATCCATGAATTAATACCTCGTTCATCCTGTATAAATAATTTGGCTAAACCCGTTTATAATTTCTGTTAATCAACCCATCCAAAAAGAAGTGACATGTCTTCGATGTCTTTTATCCACTTTTCAATCGGATATACACTGGTACCATCAAATTGTCGAATTGAATCTTCTTTATCTCGGAAGTTCATTAAAAAGCCCAGACCGGCCTTAAAAAAGATTGGGATTCTTGTTCCTTTCCGTATCTTCGTTCCTCTGTTCTTTTACCTCCATAACTCATTTCCTTATTGATTCCATCTTCATATAGTCTTTCATCGTTTCTACTTCTCTCAATTAATTTTTCTTCGACCCTTCTCCTATTCATTCTGTATCGCTTGAATTCTTTCCAAATGTATCTGATATTTATTTTGTATATCAAAATTTTGGTTTTTCTCTTCGTTTAAACATTCATTTTTATTTTTATCTTTGAGAATACCTATATCTACTAAACTGAAACAGATATAATTGATTAAATCTTCTTTTGTAACATACTAATCTATGCTCAAGATGTTTGCTACTGAAGTCAGATCACTTATTGAAAATGTACTGTTTATAAATTGAATTTTTGCTTTATAAACTTTTGAATCTATTGTAAAATCTAAACCGTGAAATTCACGTAAGCCTTTTCTATTATTTAGATCACCTTTGTATTCAAAAATAAGAGAATGAAATATTTTAATAACAACCACTGGGGCAACTTTAATATTATCAAAAACACTGGGGATCTGTCCAAGAGTTGTCATTTTGGCTTAATAAGTAGCACAAACAAATTTTTTACTTTCGCAAAATACAGTTTTTAGTATTAAAGCAATATTTAAAACAGCGACAGGAAAGTTTAGTTTTGGTACTCACCAATTACTTTTCTTGTTTAGGATATATTTTCTTTGTAATGTATTTATTAATAATCTTTGCTATTCTTATATCTCTTGCCTCGTACCTTGTTGTATTTTTCGTCCTTATGCTCTTTAGCTTAACTCGTTTGAATCATTCACGTCTTATTTTTACCTATGTTATATTCATCTTGATGGTTTTAATCTTCTTGAAACTAAATTTTTACTCTTTATTATTTTTTCGCCCTTTTTCTTATTGGTTCGTCTTACTTCTCACAACTCCGTCTTAATTATTTGCAATCTTATTAAAATTCATCCGCAAGTTGTCTTTGTATTTACGATAATTAACTTTATCTTACTTAGCACTACCTCCCAAATATAGTATCCCGGCTGTGCCCCAAATTAATGGGATAATAAAGCTAAAAACAATTACTGAGAGCCAGTGATGAGCAATAAATCTTTAATACTCATTAAAATACAATGAACTTACGTAATAATAATGACAAATATAACGACAAGTACTGGTAATAAACATCACCATAGATATAAAACATCTTTATAGACATTTCCTATATATATATATATATATATATATATATATATATATATATATATATATATATATATATATATATAATAACTAAATACAATACTTTACCGCACTTTTAAGTTACCGTGTATGTCAGTATTGCAAGTGGTTCTAGCAGTTTCTCTGTTTCTCAGTTTAATAATCCCAATAGATCAGGTCTACAGATTTCATTACTTAGTAGATTAAACAAAGTGATTAGATCAGATATCATTCTTCGATTATAATGAATTGGAAAATTTTAAATTTTTAGAATAGTATCATAATTATAATTTATAAATTGAAGATTCAATATGTACGGTATATGTGTCAGAAATAAATTAAGAACTAATTTAGAAGTAATTTGCGTAAAAAAAAGCCAATAAATTGCTTTGGTGTGGAATATATGTCACTATCCTCGTTCGGTAATTCGGTTTGTCTGGAAAATTTTGCTTGAGAAACATCTAAAGATGTTAATGGCTGTGTACACGTTTAGAATATCACAGAAATGGAAATATTTGTATTCCGTGTAAAAATTTTAATTTCTTAAGCATAACGCGTTTTTAATCCTATCTACATGATCATCATCAGTGCATTAATTGTCAATTTGTAAAAAAAATCCATGAACAACGTAGTACATTAAACCAAACATATTTTTGGATATCCATTATGCTATGTGAATCTTTGAAATAAATGAAAGTTATTAGCCATTATTTAGGGTTTATGGCGTTATGCTTGAAAAATTAAAAAATTTACACGGAATACAACTATTTTCATTTCTGTGGAACATTTTAGACAACTAGTTTTAACAAAGCACACAAAGTCCTTACACATACCGCATCTTATAGTTGTGTTTTTATTTTTAGATCTACCACAGGTCACAAAACGTCCTTTCCTCTTGAAGTTAGGTTCTGCTTCATTTGCTACTTCTTCATTTGATCTGTATTTTGCTAGAAAGGCTTTACTATCCAGCGGAAGTAAAGTAATGTTTGCCCTTTCCACAAGAAAAAGTTTCATGAGACTAATTGCGAGGTTTTTCAGAAAAATTCTTCGTTTTATTTTCTGATTGTTTGCATTAAAATTGTATAAAATCCGTGTCCATGTCCATGTTCATCATAGAAAAAATATAACTAAAGGGCATCTTTTTGTAATTCTTTTGACCGAGTAGGAACCGCACATTTGATCAACAGTATCAACTGCGTCTTTAGTAGCATCTTTTTAAAACCCAAAAATGAATGATTTTACTTCTCTATTCTTCTGAGGTAAAAACTCAACTGGTAATTCCCTCTTATTTTTTTTCAAAGTTCCTAAAAGTGTTATTTTATAATTTTCAGTAACATTCGGGCAAAAGGATTGCTTGTATACCAGTTGTCGGGTGTCAGATTCCTTTTAGTACCTTTGATAGGATCAACACGTTTTTTACATGTTTTTGCCATATTTGGCAGGTTTATTTAGTATAAATTGGATGAATCTGCATCAACCCCGAAAGGCTTCTAGTTTTTCATTTATCGTTACATATTTCCCCAAGCAATAAATTTCCTTACAATTTGTAACAAATTCATCAAAAATTACTCTGATTGCAGCCAATTTGTCAGTTTGCTTTCGATGTTTTCTGATGTCGCGATCATTAAATCGAATACAATGTAAAAAATAAAAATCTTTTACAGCTCATGACTTGCCGTGTTATTCCAAATTCACTTTCAGCATCCCTCATCTGTTCAACATTACAATGATTGTTTCTTTTAACGCCTATAAAATACATTAATCCAAGAAGGGCTGCAATCTCATTATTTGTGCTAATTTTTGCATCACAAGCTCTTTGGTATTTTACTGTTCCTCGTTTGTTATTTATGTAAAGATTAGCACAATTCACAACCTCCCCAAACATGGATGAGTCAATGATCAATTCCAACGCCAAAATTTCAGAAGAAACTCCTTTGGCGACTTGTTTCGGTCCTGGAAGAATTGTCAACAAATTCTTGTTCTCCACCTTAGAGATGGTTGACACATTCGTCTTGTACCATTTTGTTACTTTGTCTTTGGCCAAAAAAAAAATTATATCTGGAACTATTTCATCGTTCGACTCCGACGTAAAGAAAAGAAAATTCACGAATCATTCAAGTCGCTCGTGGCCGTTTTACAACTGGCAAAGGCTAGCGTGCAGGAACATGAACTAATGAAAATAACGGGTCTCAGAAATGCATCATCTATCAAACCTTACCTCCAGCTCGATGGGAAGCACCACCACAAAATTATAAATAAGATGCGACAGTTAGAAAAAACACAGGCTTCAACTTCAGCAGCACAGGTCATGCAAGAAATGATAGAAAATGCGACATTAACCGGAGTTATCTATGGTGCTGGTGCAAATATCACAATAATTGCGTATTTAATTTTAAATAATTACTTATTATATGTTTGAGTTCTAGTTGTTAATGAGAAATTCTTAGTTGTAAAAAGTTGGTGGAATCAAATGTTGATAAACGTTTTTGAATAACTGGAATGCTTTCACTTTAGCGAAAGTGACGAATATGACCGGAATCTTAGCGAATGATTTTGCGGTGTTTATGAAATAATCTTCCTAAATATCACTTGACTATAACAAATAGCCGACTATTATTTTAGTCAAATTTTATCTCGACCATGTGAACAAGGTACTCTTGATAAAATTATGACGAAAATAATAGTAGACTATTTGTCATAGTCTTGAGATATTACTTCTACAACTACCGCATGCAGTCAGACAATTTTCCAAGGCCAGGCGTTTTATACAAGAGTAAACAAATTTTTTTATAGGTTTTTTTATTTTATAAAAAAAAGCTTAAAAAGTTTTTACTAATTTTCTCATTATCAAGACCTAAAAATAAGTTTGAGTGTGTTGTAGCAAATTTCTGTAATCAAATGATTTTATTTATTGAATGTTAATTTTTGCAATAAATCTGAAAATACTATATATTATACCTATTATTTCCTATATTATTTCCGAAACAGTAAAAAAAGGGTATGAAACATTACACATAAAATATATCTAAAATTTTCCGAAGAATCCAAAAATTGAATAAAATACAAGGAGTTGCATTTGAAATAGGAAAATTGATATCGGCCGCTGTTACATGACATACCTGTGAAGAGAGTTTTTGTTAAAAAAATGCGCTTTTAATAATATTAATCGATGTGTCCGAGCGATTTTCTAACACGCCCCTGTTTATTTATTATCGAATTTTTTCAATTTGACTGATACATACTGCAGAATATATTATTCTGATGGCTGTTGAAAAAATATAAAAAAAAATGGTTGTCAACTAAGAAAGTTTTTTTATGACATCATCGAAATATATCCTTAATTTAATAATAAACAGCTGCATTTTACGAAGAATATTATATTGCATAGCGGACCTGACACATTATGATTTGCTAGCATATAATGGAAGTTTTGCACTTGTTAGAATTGCAGCACTCGACAAGGCTCAAAAACTTTTATAATCGTGCAAAATCAGCCACACTTTGTTTTTATTTGCACAGTATATTATTTTTATTAATTAGTAAATTGGGTATGTTTTTTGGTGGTTAATAATAAACTTTAGTCCCATACAGACAGTACCAAAACCTTATTACGAACTTGCCATTTTCACTGCTTCTGATCCGCTGTCAGCCTTTATGACGGTCTTGTTCTATTGAATGCTCTTACACGTTCCTAACTTCGTAATTATTAAAGTACGTCAAACTTTCCGGTTTTCAATGGTCCGTCACGTCGTTTTAGTCTCTTTCCGAGGACCTTTAAGTTATATTTAAGACTGTTAGTTCGACAGAACTGTAGCAATATTTTGTAATAATCTATGATACAGTTAGGACAATTACTAAAAAATATAACCAAATTAAATATTTATATTTATTAATATAATATACTTAGTTATAAATATTAATTGACAAAAGTTACCCACTTGGACCAGTGCTGAAGCCTTTGAAAATGGTAAAAAGTAAAAAAATAATAGTAAGATGAAACCCATTGAAAAAAAGAGAGAATATGACAAAAATGAAAGAAAAAATAATTTACGGGCGATCTGAAGTTGGAAAGTGGAAGGGGGTGAGTTTTTAAGGGTAAAAAACGGTTTATATCGGATTAAGGAAAAACTACAAGACCTATGGAAAAAAGTTAAATGGGAAAGTCATAGGTAATAAAAATATCCACAACTTTTGTATTTACAATTTTTTCACATAACCTTAAAATTTATGTAAATAATTCAAATAACCAAATTTTTGGTTTTTTATTTTTATCTTTTACAAAAAAAATATTTTTTTCACGAAATTTGGTGAATACTTACGTTTTTAAAATATTTATTTTTTCACCTTATTTCGACTTAATATCGAAAATAATTTTCAATTAAAAATTCTCACGTCAAAATATCTGCTTTTTTAAAAAAGTCGGTGAGCGTTTGTTGAAATCTCTACTTTCTGGTGGTGTAAAAAAAAATAAATTACTGTGGTAAATTTTCTTAGGAAATGCAAAAAAATGAAAAAAATCGAATCCGAAATTATTTTTTTTATCATTAAATTAATTATTAAAATTAACACTTTACTCGACAAACGAAAAATTCCATGTTACATTGATACATACATACATACATACATAAAGTCACGCCTTTTTCCCATAGGGGTAGGCAGAGACCACTTCCTTCCACTTGCTACGGTTCTTACACACATCTTTTGCTACCTCTACTTTCATCAGTGCTCTCATACATGCTCTTCGGTTGTTGGTACTCTTGACCTGGCCTTTCTTCAAAACAAATTTGTTTCGTCAATCTTCCTTCATCCATCCTTTCTACGTGTCCAAACCATCTAAGCATTCCTTTATCTATCTTTGTAATCACATCTTCTTTTACACCACAGCGTTTTCTTATCTCACTATTCTTAACTTTATCCAACCGAATGACTTCGGCTGTACTTCTCAGACTACTCATCTACGCAGCATTAATTCTATTTTCATGCTTCTTCTGCCAAACCCAACATTCACTATCATACATAGGTGTAGGAACCAACACACCTCTATGCACCGCCAGACGTGCCTTTTTTGACACTTTCTGGCTATTCATAAAGCTATGCAGTGCCCCATTCATTTGTTTTCCTGCCAACACCCTTCGCTCAATGTCACTGTCATACTTTCCAGCTCTAGTAAACTTTGAACCCAAGTACACAAATTCATTTACTTGTTCCACTCTTGCTCCCTCAATCGAAACTCCACAGTTTGTTATGCTTTCTTCTCTTTTAAAAACCATTACTTTCGTTTTGCTCATATTTATTTTCATCTCTTTGATTTTTAGGGTATTATGCATAACATTAACCATCGCCTGCAACTCCTCTTCAGATAACGCTAATAAGACTTAATCATCGGCGTAAAGAAGGCATTTGACGATCAAATCATTCATTTTTAATCCATACGCACTCTCTTTCAGATCTTTTAAACAATTGTCTATGTATAAGTTAAACAGCCATGGCGAAGCTACACATCTCTGTCTCACACCTTTTTCGATGTAAAACCAGTCCGTGCAAGCTCCGTTTATCCTGACAAAAGCAGTGGAATCCTCGTAAAGTGATTTCAGTGCTCGTATTAAACTACCACTTACCCCATACATAGACAATGTAGACCACAATTCACTTCTCACCACTCTGTCATAGGCCTTTTCCAAGTCTATAAAAGCGCAATAGACCTTCTGACTTCTAGCCAAGAATTTTTCGACTATACCTTGTAATGAAAAGACCTGGTCTATACATCTTCTTCCTCTTCTAAATCCTGCTTGCACATCCCATATTATCTTCTCAGTTTCATTCGTTACTCTTTTGATCAATATCTTTGCATACAGTTTGCCGACTATGCTGAGTAAACTAATACCTCGGTAGTTTGTACAGTCCTGCTGAGAACCTTTTTCCTTGTAAAGCGGCATGATATCGGCTTTGCATCAGTCGTCTGGTACACTACCACTTCTCCAACAAATGTTAAAAAGGCGGTCCAGTAGACTAGCTACCACTTTTGTCCAGCCTTCAGCATTTCAACTGTTATCCTGTCGTACCCAGCAGCTTTACCCAATTTTATACTGTTTAACGCTTCCACAATTTCTGTAGTAGTAATTTCACTTTCATTGCAATTTTCACTCATGTCTTCGAATTGGGCCTGTCATTGTGTATCCTCTTTCTCAAAGAAACTTTCGAAGTATTTCTTCCATCTCTTTAATACGCATTCCTCTTCTTTTACCATACTACCATCTTGGTTTCTGATTCTTTCCAATTGCGAGGTAGTATTTTTACCTCTGGCTGTTCTTATGAACTTCCAGAAGAGTAATATTGTTTTGGAGATAACCTTCTATCAAATTCATCTTTATCACTCTCCTTCTTTTTTACCACAACCTCTTTTGCCACACCTTTTATAATCATTCTTTGCTTTGTTTACATCCTCAATCGTTGCTTTTTGCGTTCTTTGATTGGCTTTTGTAGCTAGCCAATCCAGCCAAACTTTCTTCTTTTCTGACACTGCTTTTTGAACTTCTACTCACGTTTTCTGTAACCTGCATCCTTTCCTTCTTTTACTTACACCGCATACTTTAATAGCAATATCCACGATTTCTTCCTTGAATGGCTTCCACAATTCTTCAACCTCACATGCTTCATCTAAACTGTCAAATTTCTCGGTCAATTTACTAACGAACTCCTCTTTTATACCTTTGTCTTGTAAATTTTCAACTTTTATACGTTTTAGTACTCTACTTGATTCCTGCACAAGATGGCGCCACCGCTTAAAGAGACCTCTTATTCGGCTCATTACTAAGAAGTGGTCTGTGTCAATACCTGCACCGCGGTATGCCCGAGTGTCCATTACTTTCTTTTTCAATCTTTCATCCACAATTACAAAATCAATTATACTTCTCTGGTGTCCTTCTTGTCTTGTGTACAAGTGGATCCTTTTATGGTTAAACATTGTGTTTGTTACCACAAGATTCCGCTCCAAACATACTTCAAGTAGATTTTCTCCGTTTTCATTTACTCTGCCGTCACCGTACATTCCCAGAACACTGTCACATCCATCACGCTTTACTCCTACCCAACTATTAAAATCACTTAACATTACAATTCTTTCATTCTGGTAACACTTATTTAAAATATCTGTCACACTATCCCTAAACTCCCGCCTCTCTTTTTGAGCTTTTAAAGATTGGTTCCACTGCGCACCTTGTGGGGCATAAACCCCCAGCAAAAAGATACGAGTAAGACCAACCTTCAGCTTCACCCAGAGGAGTCTTTGGCTTACACATTGAAAGTCAGTCACACATTCATTCATTCTAGCAGAGAGTATCACACCAACGCCCTGAGAATCTTTGCTGGTTTCCGGAACTCCTGACTAGTAGTCTGTATAAGGTCCATGTGTTGTCCTTTCTGCTTGGTTTCATTTACACAAAGAATATCAATCCGTCTTTCTTCTATCATCGTGTTAATATCATCAATTTTATCATTTAATCCTCCCCTCACATTTAAAGTAGCAAAGTGACTGTCCACAGTTCACGATTCACCATCACAGGAAGCATGACATGATAGGTGGAAATAAGGGTAGGTATTTTTGTAAATTTAAGTCAAGGCTCATGTGGTATCTGCAATTATTACAAATCTTATTTATTCTTGTAATTGTTACGTAGTAATATATAATATATATTTGAATGATTCGTCTGGCAGAGACAATGTTCTTAATTCCAAAGAGGGTTGCTATTTTAAATATATATAAAAATTTATAATCTTTACAATAATTTTATTTATACAATTTTCAAATCTATTTTATAATTAGTCCCATCTTTCATAAAATCCAAAAGCAACTGCATTTGTTGTTCCAAACTTGTCTTTTCTTGTCTTGGGCTTTTCTGCAACTCTGGCAAAACATTTTGTTCTCCTATATCGCCCTAATTTTCCTCTTCTGTACTTACTCCACACTCTCCTTCTCCTTTCCTGGGAACTGTTTTTCCATCCCTTAAATCCATTCTTTTATTTTAAAACTTTTTAAATTACCAAATAAATTAGTCCAAATTATATTTAAAAATGTCTTTGTTTAACTACAAATTGATTATTTTTAAAATTTTAAAAAAATTATTATTATGGCACTCAAATTTATATACAAATCCTGACCTTTCCTACTTACAAAAAAAAAATTTGTTTATATATATATATATATATATTTGTAATACCTAGAGTTCGCGTTGAACCGTGTCTAGACGTTTCGGCTTAGATTTTTAAGCCATTTTCAAGAAGTAGAAAGTAAATTGTGGATGTGAAGTGATTTTCACACTGAGGCCTTAATCTGCCTACTCATCAGATGTAGTCACGAAAGGAAGAATGGATTTCCACACTGCGGCCTCAATCTGCCTACTCCTCAGGTGTAGTCACTCGGGTAAGGTTTAGGGATTTGTAACTTGACGCCGAGATCTTAATCTGCCTACTCCCCAGGTCTTGGCACTGGATTTCTCTAAGGTTTTAATCGAAAGTTTCTATATCGATTCAAAAAAATTGTACTGCTATAAAATTTTTTTTATTATTGTTAAGAATTATTGTTTTGTATAATATAATTTTGTTACTTTTAAAATAAATAAATAAAAATTAATGTACCTTGGGTGCCAATTGCTTTTTTTATAAAAAAAACAATAAAAAATCATTATTTATTTTTTTTATTAAAACTATTATTACTATTCAGAGCCGAAATCCCTTTATTATCAGTGTCGGTTCAATTTAAAAAGAATGATTGAGATGAAATGATAACTTTGTTTATTAACACTAAAATTTTAACAAAATAAAATAAACAATTTGAAAAGTTTTAAAAGTACGCAAATAAACAAACTAAACTAAATTATGCAACCACGCATACACTTTCACACTATTTAAATTTACAAATTACAATTTAAACTTAATTAAATTTTTTTTTAAATTATATTTTTTTTTATTTTTTTTAATCAATAATTTTTTAACAAATGAATTTTACTTAAAGTTGTTACAACAAAAAAATTTATGGCAATTAAAAAAAATGTGGCAACGCTTAAAAAGTCTGTCCTGTGTATCACAAAATATGGCAACGCTTGGAATATTTATCTCGTGTCAAATATGTCAATATTAATGATCCGTGATCTATGTGTAAAGTGATGTTTATAGACGACTGGATCAATCTTGATTTAAATAGGAAATTCTTTCTCACATAAGTTAAAAGTGTTACCTTAGTCAAAATAATAAGTCAGCTCACTAACACTGTTATTTAATACATATGACGATTTTTCTGGAGAGGTTTGTTTATCACAAACTTTTTTTTTAAAATTATACCATTAAAATATAATAAAAATACCTAATAACTGTATCTAAACATGTAAATAACAGTTGTGTTACCTTCAAGATGATGTACTTCACAAATTAACTATTTTTTAATTAATTTTTTTAGCAAACAATGGCCGTCCTTTTGTTAAGAAAACACACAAGATTCACACTATTTGGGCCATGGAATGCCGAGGACTGACCCCGATCTCTTTGGTGTTAACATATTTATATGAATCTTAAAATCTCAGAACGCTATGACTTCAAATTATTAAAACCAATTAAATCATTGGATTTTTGGTAATTAATCTTCTTAATAAGGTAAGTTTTTACACTTTTGTATTTTACATTATAATTTCAAATTAAATAGGAATCAAATTATTATAACTACTGGATAAACTATCTTATAATCTTTATATATTTTGTTAAATAAATATTGTTAATTCTGGGTTGGCAATGACAACTCTCTATAAATTACCAAAGTTTTGGAAGATTTTTTATTTTGGCACATTTTTTTGGTAACAAATATATTAACTTTTAATTTTTTTTAAAATTTTTTTTTTTTTAAATTGACCGATATTGTTATGTTCAGATAAAAAAGACCACCTGGATTACCTTGGTATACTTCCTGTCTCTGTAGAGGTCAAATTAAAGAAAATATCCTTTCTACAATATGACCTTTTGACAAGCAAGTTTTCTAATGCTACAAAATTATTAAATCACCCAAATTAACATTATTTTTACAAAAATACATAAAAATTACAGCTGTTTTATTAAATTAATACACAGGCTTGATATTAAACGGTTAATATTTCATGTCTCTATTTTTCTTTGTCTAGAAACCTTTCTACTGGGTCTTTTGAGATTCTCGATCAGAGCTCTTTTAATGTAATAGTGATTATTTCTATGTAATTTGTTCTAAATTTTCTTACTTTAATATTATACCATCTTAATATATATATATATATATATATATATATATATATATATATATATATATATCAAATATGTCAAATATATTATAATAATAATAATAATATAATAGTGCTTTATTAAAGATAATAAAAAAAAACAATGTATAAACAAAAAATAAAGCATAAAATACCGATAAGTGCATAGGCACTTGTTTCGGATACAAAAGTAAAAGTATAAAAACATGGTACGGTTTACACATCTCTAACTACCAGAATATACGTGTAAAAAAAATTAGGGTCAAAATTACTTTTACATGAAAAGTTATAAACAAATAAATAAACATACATGTAATGACTAGATAAACAACGCTTTAACACAATATTACTAGTAACAATTGCTTTTTTTTTCTAGTTCTCAAAATGCTTAGTTACATTAGACCTATCGGTATTATTTATAAGGAGTTTTAACTCTCTTTTAAAGCCACAAATACTTCTAAGAGACTTAATATTTTCTGGTATAGTTTTGTATAATTTTGGTGCCATAAACAAGTATGAACGTTGTCTTATGTCCATTATTTTTATTTCAGCATATAATGTTGCCACGTCTTTTTCGTTCTCTAAAGAGTACTCTGCTAGTGGTTTCTCTACTGGCAAATTATGCCCGAGCTCAGCCGTAGAGGGTAGAAGAAAAAAATATATATAAAAGTGAGCCGCGCCACTGACTTAGACGGTTCAAGCCGGAAACCCCTAGGTCTTATAGGCACTAGCAGAGCCACACGATAAACAACTAAGATTATGGTGAACCAAATAAATAAAATTATAGCAAAAATATGTTGGATACTTTACTCACACAATAAATAATTAAGGTACACAACTCAATAGCAACAACAACACAAATATAGTCAAAATTAACAGCTATGGTAAAATTTTCTTGCTAAAACAAACCAAAAATTGAAAATTTACAACTTTATAAAATAACCAGAATAGAAGTAAGAGTAACAGACTTTACCAAGTTACAAAAAAAAAGTAAAACATATATAAATTAACTTATTAATAACACTAATTCAAACGCTTACATAAGGCTGATAATTTACTCGTTAACCGTTTACATAAAGATTTCCACTGCCAAAACAATAGAGTTTATTTAAAAATATTTTTACAATGGTTGTCCTTTAAAATATCAAGATTGTAGGATATTTACAAATAAGTAGGAAGAAAATATATTTTTACTTGGACATAAAGAATTATTGAGAAGGTTATTTTAATCCAAGTTTAGTTTTGGCATATTATCTAATGCAATAAATAGTTTCTAACAATGTACTATGTTAATAAACTAAAACAAAACGTAATCGTGGTGTCAGAATGAGTCACTGCGTTATATATTTAAAAATAAATCACTTATAACCTTTGGGTATACGAATTCACAAAGTACTATATTGATAAACTAAAACAAAACTTACTCGTGGTGTCAAAATGAGACACGGCGTTATATATTTAAAAATAAATCACTGATAACCTTTGGGTATACGAATTCACATGTACTCCTGTGGCCTACTCCTGGGGCCGGTTTGATTATGGGGCGGCACCTGCTAATTAACAATGGCTTCCCTCAAATAAATTCCGCTAACGGCTATTTAACTCGACACCAAAAATCCAAAAATATCCACAACAAAGGCAAGACAAAATGGTCAAGTTAAAAATCAAATGGTTTTTCTTCAAAATCCAATTAAGATGGCCCAAATACAGCCAGATATGAAAGAAATCCCATAGAGGTTCTGCACACGTGCTAATATCACAACGTCCCAAAAACTCTCACCCACACCTGACTTCGAAGAAGCTCCCCAAACGACTGACACTCCTAGGCCGGAAATCAAGAAATGACACGGAATAAACGTCAACCCACAATCTTCTCAAGTCCGTGCTTCACAATCGCCTCGTCCGCGCTGTTAGCCAGCCCCGTCCACACAGAAATGCAAACCAAACAATCGAATCCTACCCCTACAAGGTATGCTACACTATCTACAACGAATGATATATTTGAGTTACAACACAGTACGGTATGCAACAAGGAATACGAAACTATCAGAGGACTGTGGAAGGAAAAAATAGGCACGTGACAATGTATTTGATGGATACCTCGATTTTTTAGAGAAAATTAATTTTAAAATTCATCTTTGCATTACTTATAGACCGTGAAGGTGATTTTTGTGAGCTGTATCCCATGCAAGGATTCCATAACAAAGATGACTTTCTGCCAATGCAAAGTACATCATTTTTAAATAATTTTCAGGTAATGCATCTTTTAGTTTTTTAAATTTAAACAATATACTTCGTAATTTATTTATTACATACAATATATGTGAGCCCCATTCCATATTGCTATCAATAATTACACCCAAGTATTTGCTTTTTTTTCAGGTAAAATGGATAGCGAGTTGGTGATACGTAGACAATCGAAAGTAGGACCACCAGAGGAATAACAGCTAAAAGGTAGGTAATTAGTTTTGCTGATATTTACGGTTAACAGTTTGTAGTCTAGCCATTTTTTTATTTCTAAATAGTCAATCTCCGCTTTTAGTTTCAAGTCTTCCCAATTATCTGCCCTATAGAATATAGCGGTATCATCCGCGAAACCAATTACATTGTCAATTGTTTTTAAAGAAAACAAGTCGTTAATATCTTCTTCTTCTTCTTCTTTTTCTTAAGACATTTGTCTTGTTTTTCCTCATATATTAGCACTCATAGCAGCCGCAACTGGGATTCTGATGTCCAGCTCTCGTGCCACCTCTTGGGCGGTCGTCCTGGTGGTCTGTTACCTTCAGGCTTGTTGTGCTTAGCAGCTCTTACGAGGCGGTTTCCAGGCATTCTGTCCACATGATCCCTCCAAGCTTTCTTTCGGACTCTGGACCATCTTACTACATCTTGAATGCCGCAGGTAGCTCTGATGTCTTCGCTCCTCTGCCTTTCGAGTAAAGTATGTCCTGTTATGGTCCTTAGGGTTCTCATTTCGGCTGCTCTTAAAATTCTCTTTGTTGCTGCTGTTTCTGCTCTCGTTTCAGTAGCGTAGGTCATTACCGGTCTTACGCAGGTCTTATAGATTCTTGTTTTACTCGCTATAGACCTGTGCTTGTTCCTCCATATCACATCTCGTAGAAATCCCGATAGTCTTGCTGCTTTGATTGTTTGCGACTTGACTTCTGTCGTTATATATATATATATATATATATATATATATATATATATAAATAAAATAGGCCCATGTACTGTTCCTTGCGGTACTCCATATTCAAAAGCTCTTTCACTGCTAAGTACATCATCGATTCTCACAATCTGTTGGTAAGATAACTTTTAAAAAGATTTAGATATTTATTTCGTATACCAATGTCCTCTAAGCATTGCAGGAGAAGAAGATTACTAACTGAATTAAATGCCTTTGACAGATCCAAAAATATAGACAAACAAGGCTTGCTTTCATTAAGTGATTCACTTACTTGTGAAGTTAAATCAATTATGGCATTTTGTGTGGATGTTTTCACTCTAAAACCAAACTGTCGTTTTGAGAGCATTTCATATTTGTTTAGATATGAAACTAACCTATTTTTAATAAATATTTCAAAGACTTTTGAGAAATAAGTAATTAAGGATATAGGTCGGTAATTGCTTACGTTGGTGACAACTCCCTTTTATGTAATGTAGTAACAATTGTTTGTTTGAAAGCTGATGGGTATATCGAGTGTTCTTTACATTCAGACAGAATGTGTGTAAATGGTTTTAAAATATAAATACAGATTGACTTAATTGTTTCAGAATTTATATCATCGATTCCCACGGCTTCCCCATTTTTAAACCAAATATAATATGTTTTACCTCATCCTGTTCTATTGGTGCAAACACAAATGAATTGTGAATAGATTTTCTAATTATTTTAAAATTTACATCGCCTTTTATTTGGCTTGCTAATTTATTGCCAATTTTATTAAAACTTTTATTAAATTCAGTAGCAATATTATTCTTGTCCACCAATACTTCATTTGTGTCTACATTCTTTATTTTGTCAATATTATGTTTCTTTTTATTTGCGTTGCTAATTTGCTGAACAACCTTCCATAAACTGAGAATCATTTTTGTTCAAATCAATTTGGTTTCCGTAAAATATACGTTTGGCTTTTTTATTAGAGTACTAAGTTTATTTTTATATTTATTATAATTCTGTTTTAAAATTAGATTATTGTGATGTTTTTGTAAATCACTGTGCATTTTATTTTTTTGATTAATAGAATTCAGTAGAGCTTTAGTTATCCATGGACATATATTATCATTTTTCCTCCGTAGTAGTTTTTTCTCTGTGCACGCGTTTAAATTATTTATAATAATTTTAATAAATTTATTTGTGGCAGTTTCAGGATTTTGAATATTATATATCCAGTCCCAACATATGTTTTGAAATGTGTGATGTAGTTTTATAGTGTTAATAAAATTTGTGTACTTTCGTGAACTTTGTTTTTTTGTTTCTTGTTGTAGAATTATTTACATTATTGTAGTATAATGATCTGTTATTGTTGATTTTAAGACTAAAGGTATTATATTATCAATGTTGCTAATCTTAGTTTTAAGAAAAATGTGATCTAAACATGTTTTGCTACAATCAGTAACTCTGGTTGGTTCATTTATTGTAGTAATGTAACCATATTCGATAAGTATATTAAGATATTCAGCAGTATGTGTTTCATTTGGTTTAAGTAGATCGATGTTGATGTCTCCTGCAAATATACTATAATCTTCTTGTGTATCGTATTTTTTAAGAAATTCATACAAACTGGTATTAAATTCTTTTATGTCTAAATTTGGGGATCTGTAAATTGTTGTAATTTTTAACGACTTTCCGTTATATGATTTTATTTTTATTTGTAGTACGTTTATGCCGTTATAAATTGGTAGAATTTCATAATTATATATTAATGATGACCGTACATATACAACAACTTCATCATTTTGGTTAAATTTACCTTCGTTATATAGGATGTCGTATAGGAAATATTATAAATATGTTTATTATGTACTTTTCTGGTTTCAGTCAAAATTATACAATCCGTATCAGAATTAAGGTTTGTAACATAATCAAAAATTCATCCAAATTCTTGTTAATGCTGCGAATATTTGTTTGTAAAAGTTAAAATGTTGTATTGCTTTTATTTACTTTCAATTATTTGTGTGCATTCATTAGTGTTATCTATACTATAACTCATCACTGTAGGAGCATCAAAATCTCGAATGTACTGATCCATTATAATATTTTATTAAAAAATACCTTATAATCATGATATTAAATGACACTTTTAATTTTAATCCCACAATAAAATTAAATATGATAAAACAAACAAAATCAACCATAAAACAAACAATTTGTGGATTTAAAAAAAATATCATTTAGGTGGGTTAGGTTATTGATCTGGTTCTTGGCTTCACGCGATAAAAAATGTATAATAGCTATTTACCTATTTACCTATTAGAAAATAAAAAATAAAAAATAAAAAACAAAAGAAGTAGGATACATAGGAAGGATTATTGTGATTTATGATTTGACACTCTGTAATTTTGTTTGTTGTCTTGTTAAAGTTTTGTTGAAAGATGACAGTGACATTGAGCGAAGGGTGTTGGCAGCAAAACAAATGAATGGGGCACTGCATAGCTTTATGAATAGCCAGAAAGTGTCAAAAAAGGCACGTCTGGCGGTGCATAGAGGTGTGTTGGTTCCTACACTTGTGTATGGTAGTAAATGTTGGGTTTGGCAGAAGAAGCATGAAAATAGGATTAATGCTGTGGAGATGAGAAGTCTGAGAAGTATAGCCGGAGTGACTCGGTTGGATAAAGTTAAGAATAGTGAGATAAGAAAACGCTGTGGTGTAAAAGAAGATGTGGTCACAAAGATAGATAAAGAAATGCTTAGATGGTTTGGACACGTAGAAAGGATGGATGAAGGAAGATTGACGAAACAAATTTATAAGGCGAGTGTGAATGGGCAAATCGGTAGAGGTCGACCTCGGAGAACATATCTCGATCAGATCAACATTGTTTTGAAGAAAGGCCAGGTCAAGAGTACCAACAACCGAAGAGCATGTATGAGAGCACTGATGAAAGTAGAGGAAGCAAAAGATGTGTGTACGAACCGTAGCAAGTGGAAGGAAGTGGTCTCTGTCTACCCCTATGGGAAAAAGGCGTGACTCTATGTATGTATGTATGTATATATATTATACATAAAAAAACAGCTACTCCTCTGGCTATATGCCTGCGACAGGCATTGAATTACATCTGATATATAATTGTGTATACTACCCTATCAAAGGAAGCAAAATATACACATGCTTGTTAAGTAAGAGAGAGGGCTATTAAATTTATCCACTCGAAGTGACCACCTATGAATCGGTTTCGGGGTGAACTGCCCCTCGTCAGCATATGGTAGGTCTCCTCGAACAGACAATTCCACAGCCTCCACTCTTAACAAGTACACATGAATAACCACGCGAAAACGCTAGTCACGACATCTGTACTTTTTAACAAGCATCACCCGGTAAATAACTTCCAAAAATGGAGAATACTAATGAGCAAAAATTATAGAAAACTGTAATACTATTACAGTTTTTTATAATTATATATATATATATATATATATATATATATATATATATATATATATATATATATATATATATATATATATATATATATATATATATATATATATATATATATATATAACAAAATAATACTTATTACTGCTACAAGGTAAACTTACCGTAAATATCAACAATAAAATACTAATCGTAATATCTGAAATGACTTAATATTTACCTAAGAGAATTACTTCTTTCCTTGGTATATCGCTCATCAAAACATTACTGTCAAGTTTCAATCCTGATAATTTGGTAGGTATAGCTGAGACAAACATACGCTTAATATTTCCACCTTTCGATATAAATTTTTCTTCGACATGAAGTTTACACACCTTATATCTACGTTGTCTTTCAATAGTGGTCTTTCCAGATAAATCTTCATGGTTACAAGCCTTTAATCATAACCGGGATCTAAAAAATTAATAAATTAGGTGAAAGTTGTCACTTTCCGGTTCGAAATATATTTTTATACATTTATACATTTTTATATATTCATATAAATACAGATAAGGACACTTTTTTAGATAGTATAGGACTTAATCATGGTATTTTTAATGCCTTCATAAAACGTTCCCAACTAGATTATTTTACGATATGAACGTCCGCCGTCTCTATTACTAGAAGGTTGATGGGGGCGGGATGCTTGAAGCGTAAGAAACAGTAAGAGATGAAACGGTTTGTTATGCTATACTATCTATATATAAATATAAAAAATGTGGTGCTTACGTAAAGGGGTCTTTGGGAAATGCATACATACATATACCTTCCCCTGTTCTCATGTGGCAACCACGAAAAGCGCAATTAATTTTTCCCAACTAAAATTATAATTCCGTTCAAACAATTCACAATTCACACATAAAAATCAGCTAAATGTACTTTGTGTCAACGTTATGATGATCGATGACAAACGATAGTTTATAAAAAAATGGCGTCTTTTAGACATGCGCACACGAAAAAGGAATCGGCAAAAGCTAGCTCTTTCGCTTCTTATTGAACTGGTATATCCTTTGGTAGTATTGTTCTGACAGTCGTAGGAAGCGGCTGTCAAACAGTTTCTTTCATCCACGGCGATTAAATATTGCTTGTTAATTTGCAATAATGTAATGTATTAGGATCGCTATGTAATGTATTAGGATCGCCATGTAATGTATTAGGATCGCCGTGTATTGTTAGGTCCCTTGCTCGTAGGTTTGTTGAAGTTTCGGGAAAACTCTCGTTAATTAAAAAGAACGTTGATCTTTAAAATAAGTTTAATTTAGTTTAGCAATTCTACATTTTAATGTCGTGATCTTGACCGTCACTGCAAAGTAGAGCAGTGAACGACCGATCGAAGTAAAACAATAACACACTATTCATTTCGAGACATCTGGTTGCGAAATAAATACGAACGATTAATAAACATAAACATTATTACGTGCGTCTTGCGACACGTTCTAAGTGAGTTCAAAATTATTCCCGTGAACGGTCAACTGAGTTCATTTATTAAACCTTTTTGCATGTTTTCCTGGCTAAGGGCACTACAATAAGTTGTATTCGTTTAGCTTCCTTTCATTAGTTAGTTCAATTTCTTTTCCAAGGCTTTGAATTAATTTCATTGCTTGCAGTTATTCACTAGTCGGTACAAGTGCATTGTGTTTTTGAAGATAGAAATACCCATATTTGTGTTAAATAAAAACCTTTAAAAAACCAGCCAAATTGTGATTACTTCCAGTCCACTATATCGAAGTTCAGTAATCATTTCTCCCATACAGGAAAAGGGAAAGTATAAAACCCCGATTGCTACAGTTAAAGTATCATAATATTTTTTCGCTAAATATCATGTAAAATCGATTTTTTTTTATAACAAATGTTAACTTACATTATTGTACTGCCCTTCACCGAATGTACATTATTTTGTAAACACCCTGTGTTATATAGTCGTACATTATAAATAAGCTTAAAAATTCCCAAAAATTTACGATTTTCTTCTTACAAAATAATCAGTTAGATGACAAAAATATCTTTTTTTGTGTACAAATATAGCTAAATTGCAAAATAAACTATAAAATGATAATTTTGGGGCGGTATACAGTGTGGAACAGCCAAATGGAATAAATTTTATAACGAATAAATGAGAGCGTGTTGGGAAAAACGCTTGGACACGTCGATTTGTATTTTTAGATGAGCATTTTTTTCAAAAAAAATAATTATATAGGGTGTGTCATGTGACATTGGCCGATACCAACTTTCTTATTTTAAATACAACCCCCTGTATATTATTTATTATTTGAATTCTTCAGAAAATTCCAGACATAATTTATGTACAATGTCCCATACCTATCTTCAACTGTTTCGGAAATATTAAGTGTTTTCAGATTTATTACAAAAATAAACATTAAAAAAAGAAAATTATTTTATTTCACAAATTCGCTACATTACACTTAATACATTGCCACTATTGGTCTAATGAGAATCCTCATTGGATGAGAGAGGAACATACGCAATATCCTGAAAAAGTTAATGTTTTTGCAGGAATTGTTGGAAATCATTTCGTAGGTCCCTTTTTAATTGATGGCAACTTGAATGGAAATAAATATTTAGAACTGCTCCAAAATAATGTCGTGCCAACTTTGACAAATTTATATCCTGATCCAGCAAACCCACAAGTTCCTGCCAATATACTATGGTTTCAGTAAGATGGAGCACCGCTCGATTACCAAATCAATGTCCGGCAGTACCTGAACCAAAAATTTCCAAATCGGTGGATAGGGAGGCGCGGATCGATAAAATGGCCATGATCTCCTTATCTGACGCCATTAGACTTCTTTTTGTGGGGATATGTCAAAAGTATTGTATACAAAACTAAACCATTTGACTTAAAAAGACGAATCATGCTTGCGATTAGATCAGTCACGCCTGAGATGTTGAGTAACGTTAGAAGACATTTCTAAACCAGATTAGCATGTTGCCAAGACGTTCGCGGCAAATATTTTGAACAACTTTTACATTGAAATTAATGTTTTTTTTTTACATTATTTGTGAAATAAAATAATTTTCTTTTTTTAATGTTAATTTTTGTAATACATCTGAAAACACTTAATATTTCCGAAACAGTTGAAGATAGGTATGGGACATTGTACATAAATTATGTCTAGATTTTTCTGAAAAATTCAAAAAATAAATAATATACAGGGGCTTGTATTTAAAATAAGAAAGTTGGTATTGGCCACTGTCACATGACACACCCTATATAATTATTTATTTTTTGAAAAAAATGCGCATTTAAAAATACAAATCGACGTGTCCAAGCGTTTTTCCCAACACGCTCTCATTTATTCGTTATCGAATTTATTCCATTTGGCTGTTCCACACTGTATATTTAACAGCCTATACTTGAAAAATGTGTAAATCTGCCTCTGAACAAAACCGATTTTGCTACAAATAACAGTCACTTTAATTTTTAAAATAGCTTAATAAAAACGTATTTCAATTTTATGTTTTTAAAACAGTCATGTTACAAAAGAATACCTATACATTTTTTAGCAGTTAAGATATCTTCTTTTACTATTTATTTTTACTGTTTTAAACTTGCTGTCATAGACCATTTTCTCAATATCAGCTTGGCAATTTTGTATCACTAGGTCCAGTGAAGGTTTAAATTTGAAAGGCACTTCTTTTACTGACACAACACAAAGCTCATATTAGATAAAATTTGGAACACTGTTTTTATATTTTTACAGAGATATAAAAATAATGTGTTGTAATAGGTAGAATTGGTAAGATTTATTTTATTCGCTTACTAGCTATAGAACATTGAAATTTCTATAACAGGTTACATTTTATTAATAGTTTTGTTCTGACAATTGTCAAGAAATCTTTTTTAACTCAAAAATTATTTTAAAGTATTTTTTAATATTTTAAACTTGTTTTATTAATTATGTTTATTATATGTTTAGTTATTACAACTGTACCGCTTTTACTACTCACAACTCAATTTTCTATTATCAGATGGAAACAAAATTGTTGAAGGCTATTTTTAAGTCAAACGGATTTCCTTCACAACGTAATTTCCCTTCTAATTCGGTCCTGAATGCATCACACCCAAAACTTTACCATGATGACTTATTAATCTGAGTATACGACGAAGTAATTACCGTTAAGTGTTTCCCAGGTAACCGCCATTAGAATCTTCAAGAAGTTTACTCCATTGTCGAGAGTGGAACATTTAATGTCCATAGTCAGCAATTAAGGAGGGAAAGGTAAATAGTTTCCAAGAATTCTCCGTTATTTCGTCTTCAATGATTTAAAAAAACAACCTGATTTGATTTAAAATAACCCGACTTACTTCCTCTAAAAACTTCTATCCAAAACAATATACCATTTTTCTTTAACAAGAGTATTTTTTTAATGGTTGGTAACTACCTGTCTTCTTCTTCTTCTTCTTCTTACGTTAGGACTACGTCCTGTGTTTGCCTCAAAGGTTGCCCAAAAACAATTGGGACGATGAAGACCAGCTATCATACCATCTTTTTGGTGGGCGTCCAGTTGGGCGTGGTGTGTTGGGCCGCTTCTCTCTCACAATTTTTGCCAGCTGGTCGTTTGGCATTCTGCTAACATGGTCTCTTCATTCTCTTCTTCGGTTTCTTGCCCATCTTACTATGTCTTTGACTTCACATATTTCCCTTATCTCTTCGCTTCTTTTATGGTCAAGTAAGGTATAGCCAGTTATCGATCTTAGAATTCGCATTTCCGTTGATCTAAGAAGTCGCTTTGTAGTCGTGTTCTCCGCTCTGGTCTCTATCGCGTATGTCATAATCGGTCTTACACATGTCTTATATATTCTGACCTTACTTCTGGTACTCATGTGTTTATTTCTCCAGATTATGTCTCTCAAGAATCCTGAGATTAGAGATGCCTTTGTTGTTTGAGCTTTTACTTCCTCCTTAATATTTCTAGTGCTAGTTATATTAGCTCCTAAATATTTAAAGGACATCACTTGTTCTACACTCTGCTCATAGATTGCGAGTTTACATCTTCTCGGTTCTTTGGGTATTGTTAGCGATTTGGTTTTCTTGACGGATATTTGCATATTGAATTCTTCAGCTGTTTTTTGGAACTTGTGTAAGAGTCTCTGTAGGTTGTCCTCGTCATCCATGATGATAATAAATAGGATTGGGCTTAGGCTATCTCCTTGCCTGATTCCGGTTGTCATAGGTATTTTATTGCTTAGCTTATTTGCAGTTCTTACATATGTGTAGTTGTTCTTGTTCAATTCTTCGATGGTCTTTATTACATTCGGATGAATTCTTCTCTTTTGTAGTAGGGCCAAGACGTCTGTTAACCGTACCCTATCGAATGCCTGGGTTAGGTCAATGAAACACGTGAAGGCTACTTTATTGAACTCAATGGCTTTCTCAGTAATTTGACGTATTATAAATATAGCATCTATAGTAGACCTGTTCTGTCTGAACCCTTGCTGTTCTTCACATATTCCGGTTAGAGATATTTCTTCTGCTAGAATTTTTGTAAACAGTTTTAGTACAGCACTCAATAAGCTAATACCTCGATAGTTTTTAGGGTCTGCTTTCTCTCCTTTTTTGAAAACTGGTATCAGTATGCTCTCTTTCCATTCGGATGGAACAACCTTGACAGTAAGTATTTTATTGAAGAAAATCTGTAATTCGGCCAATAACTTTGCCTGTAGAGGTCAATAGGTGGATTGAGTAGCTTATTGACCAATACAGCCGGTCCTAAGCCCGGAAAAAAGAGGAGGGTTCCAAGTGAGGCCAGCGACCTGCTTGGGTAAAAAGACAAGTGCTCCTAGAACCAAAGGAACAGCCTCGGAACAGATTGGATAACTACCTGTAGATGAAAAATTACTAAATTCCCAAAGTTTAAAATTTATAGCAAAAAGTAGGGAATTTCATTTTTAAATTAGTTTTTTTTACAGTAACAAAAATTGCGGTATGGTTCTTTTTAAAAAAACCACTTTTTTACAAAAAAAAATTCCCCATAGTTAATACATAACAAAATAACGCAGATTTTTAAAGCAGTAATACCACCTATTGAAATATTCAGTGAGGCCCACATCCTTTACCGTGCTTAAATTTTGTGGAATAAATTATTTAAGATACATGTTATGCTTCCTCTACTTTCATCAGTGCTCTCATACATTCTCGTCGATTGTTGTTTTGGTTATGTTCTCAAACTATTCACATTTAATTATTAATTTTTATATTATTCCTAAATTACTGATATTATTAAAATAAAAATTAGTTTCATATTTGAAATGGCAAAATTTTTAATTAAAACAATAACTTCAAATTCCGTAAAATTAATAGATTCTTCTAAAATTTTGTCAAATTTGCACCGGTATGTATCTGTTACGCTATCAAGTTGTTTGACTTACAACGTATATTGTTTTGTATTGACTTATTAACCACAAATTTTACTTTTCTTTCTTATAATTAGTAAAATTTTTACACAATCATAAGGAAGCATAAAAAAGGTGGTAACACGTGAAAGAAATTTTTATTATTTAATTTATCAATTTTGACTTACAGCGAACTTAACCTAATAAAAAATTTGATAAATCGTTGGACTTGGCGCTTTCAATTATAAGTTACGTAAACAACGCTTTCTTTATTGTTTACAAAACCAACAATCACTATTTAATTGGATCAAATAAATAAAAATAAAAACACAAAATAAAAAGTAATTGCTAGAGTTAAAATATGATATGATATGAAACCTGAATCGATTATAAGTAAGAAAAAATTTAACTTATATTTGTAACAGCTCCAATTTTTTACTAACATAAAAATTCATTTTTAAATTTAAATCCATACATATACATAAAATTGAAGTGTCTGTCTTTGATTTTAAACTAAATTTTTTTTGAAGCTCACATGATAATTCGCACGTTACCGAAACATAATCAACTTTTAGTCTCTCTGTCTATCTGTCTGTTTGTTTGTCCGGGCACATCTCTCAAATAACTTAACGGATTTGAATGATATTATTACAGTTAGATAGAGCTTAGCTAGGAGTAGGATATAGGCTTTATTTTATTTAAATTAAACGTTTTAAAAAAATTATATACTGAGAAGTTACAATGCAAATACTAATTGCTATGGTCAAAGTCCTATAGACGTCACAACACGAACAAACAACGATATCATTAAAAGGAAAGTAAACAAAAAATAAAACAAAATAAATTTGGTTAAATTTTAATAAGTGATATAATTTAGTTCCCAAACAAATCAAAAGGTAACGCTATTTATTTTTAGAACGCGGTATAGAAATTTTTGCAAATTGAATGCATCCCAAATATGTTTAATCTAGGTTAACCCCCAAAGAATACAATAGCCAACCGGTGAAGAACATGTACAGATAGGTTTAGAGGACTAGAGTTACGGAATGGGTGGTGTGACATCAACCCGGAAGACACAAAAAGCCCAAGAGGCTGTGGTGTAGCTGACGATAGGACCAGCATCCATGGAAATAAAAAACCAGTATTTAAATAATGTACTTTAATTTTACTAAATTATTTTGGGCTTGCGTCCTTGGCATGATAATTGTAAAGTAGGCGGAACCCTCAAAAAGCTATCCCGTCAAATACTATTTACAAATTTTAGTTCTAGCCACAGGAAACACAGTAAGTACAGAGCCCCTTACCTTCGATCACCGCACAAAGCACGTTGTTCCTCTCGGATCGAAGAGATCGGCGATGGTCACCAGTCAACAGTTTCTTGCAATTATTTAAAACTCGTATTCCAGATCGTCTTTACGATACATTCCTTGTAAGCATAACCATCAATTTTTCTCATGTTGAGGCCCCAATCCTTTAATATAACAGCGTTAATTCATCTAATAGGTATTTTCGTTCATCGCAAAATCTAGTACATTGCTTCCAAACATACTCCTTCGATTTCTTAGTATTTTTCGATACATTTTCATCAATTTTTTCGTTGATTAATTCGCTGGAATTCATCCAAAAACTGTTCATTTTTAAATGCGTGCACTGTGTGATTATTTATATTTGACGTTTAACTATCACATACTAAAATCTGAAAACATCGAACTTGACAGGACAATCAGTCAAGAGTCAAGTTTGGTGTTATGTTCACGGCCCACACTATAGGTCTACCCTTTTTGCGACTATTTTCAGTAAAGAAAAAAATTTCGAATACCAAACAATCACTGATTTCAACAGAGTTTACGAAAGTAAGTTAGATTAGGTATCATGTGAGCGGGGCATAGGTCGCCCCTCCACTGCGACCTTTAGTGGGTCTATTGTGGCTCACCCCTAGAGGTTAGAGTATGGGGTAAGATTTTCTTGTAATCAGTAGGTTCTAGGTTGGTATATGTTAAAGCTTATTCTTCCCAGGCCGGGACATGAACATAGTATATGTTTAGCAGTTACGGCTTCCACGCCCAGTCCCGTTAGAATTCGTAGGTCAGACGTGCTCCATCTACGATCTGCTTAGTTGTGTTTCTCGAGGGTTTAGGTAAGAACGCCTTAGAGTGAGTCAACCCTGATATATCGGACCAGTATGTGAGTATTTTCCTCTCCGCCCAGTCGTGACTCCAAAAACCGGTGCTGGTCCAGTGAAAGCAGATTCGGCCCACTGTTGGCTTTTTTATTTTCCTCCACCCCCTTATGCCCAGGTACCCACAGCAGGATTACCCTGTTGTTCGCTCTCAGGTACTCTAGTGATTCGATACAATTCCATACAAGTTTAGAATTTACCTTGTTGGAGCTCAGTGCTATTAAAGCAGCCTGGCTGTCTGATATTATACTTATGTTTTTTTTGCTAGAGGTCTATTAGTCAGCTTTCTTGCACACAATTCGATTGCGAAGACTTTATCCTGAAAGATTGTAGCATACCTGCCAAGACTGGTAGATATTGCAATCTTTGGTTTCCTACTGAAAACACCGGCCCCAACTCCATCTGGGGTTTTTGAGCCGTCTGTGCACATTACGTTTTTAGTCTCCGGAAGAAGGATTTCTCCCCTCACCCATTCATCTCTTTTTGGAAATAGGACTTTAAACAGCTTTTCTACGTATATTTTTGTGGCTAGCATGTCAGTAACCATCCCGAGAATTTGGTGGTTATTTGTTTCACTCAGTATCCTGGAGTGGTCGACGAGTTGCTTTCTATTAATTTGACTTTCTTAAGACAGGAATCTGTAGGAGAGTATCCTGGCCTCTCTCTTTAAGAGAATATCTGGGGGAGAAAGATGTAGGAGGTGTTCCATCATTGCCGTTGGTGTGCTGGACATGGCTCCAGTTATGACAGGCATGCCAGCCGCTGATGGTCAGCAAGCTTTGCTCTATCTGTCTGTTTTAACCCTTTGGTCCACCAGACTACTGAACCATACGTGAACAAAAATATTATCATTGTTTGATAAATCCAGTAAATCTGTTTGGGGTTTATTCCCCAAGATTTTCCGCATACCCTTTTGACATTCCAGAGAAAACCTGACTTTGTTTATTGGTTATTTCAGGTGGCTGATTCAGGTGAGTCTTTTATCCAGAACTACACCTAGGTATTTCACTTTCGCCGCAAATGGAATGCTTTCTCCGTACAGGACAGGCTGCCGAAGCTTATCTAGCTTTTTCCTTCTTGTAAAAGGAATAATTACAGTTTTCCGGGACATAACAGACATCTGTTATCTCTCGCACCATCTGTATACTATGTTGAGGGCTGCTTGGAGGATGTTTGTGATCATCGCTTCAAATTTCACTCTAACTATTATAACCAAATCATCCGCATAGCATTGAAAACTTACTCCCCGCATAAAAAACTCGCTCAGCAGAGAGCGAGAGAGAGCATAAGGGGGGAAAGTACCCCACCTTGTGGACACCCCTTCGCCGCCCTGAACCTAACCGACTCTCCATGTATAGATGATGTATAGAGTAGTGACTGTGGTAGGGCGTTATTAAACGCTACTTTTAATCTAGAAAAGCTGCCAGCGCAATTTTTTTATGTCTAAGGGAATGGCTGATCTTTTTTACTAGATTATTTAGTGCTAAATCCGTAGATTTGCCTGTTTGGTGGGCATATTGTTGGGGGTTTAAGGGATGTTCCCTAAGATTTTCCTCTTTGATATGTCTATTAATTTGTTTCAGAGTTTTATTAAGAAGGAGTTGAGGCTGTTCGGCTAAAAGGATTTAGGTAGGGAATGTTTCACCGTTCCCGTTTTATAAACAACTCTTATTGTTGACCAGCCCAGCGAAATATAACTCCACATTAGACTTGCTCTAAATAGTTTAACCAGAAGAGGTAGTAAAATTTCGCTACTCTTTTCAATGAGGGCAGCGAAAACACCATCCTCCCCTGGAGACTTGTATGGAAAGAAATAGTTTACCACCCATTGTACTGATGCTGGGGTGACCACTTTTGAAACATTTCTCCAGTCCTCCCTTTTTAAGAAAGTAAGGCAAAAGTCATTTTTAGCCATCGTCCCGTATGGGAATTTTCATCTTTGTAGACAAATGCTGTGCAATATGAGAGCCTACGATCGACAAGCGATCACGGCACCTTAAGAAGAAGAAGACATATACTATACCGATTTGTTGAATTTTTCTATACCATGACTGTAAAAGATGAAATTGGCATCCTATGATTTGAGCCAAACTCGTTCGACAGCCTTATGGATTCCTTTTTTAAAATCAATAACAATTTCAGATTCAGGGTTACAGAAAATGTTTGACTCGACTAATAACTGAACTGCGAAAAATACACAAATTATAAATATTTTAACCCATTTCAGATATTTATACCTATTTTAAAGATTATATGTAATTCCTAACCTAACCTTACCTAATTACTTCTTTTTACGAAAAGAGATTAAACAATCCAATATCGTAAAATGGTTGGGAGAGAATTTACCTACCGATAGAAGAATTTAATTTGCTACCTGCTGGGATCGAATTTACCAACTCTGGATTGACATTCTTTAGGATACCATAAATTATTTAATTTTAAGAATGCCTAGATTATATCGATTGCATAAGAAACCGCCAAGGAATAACGTTGTTATTTTATAATATTTATGTTCAAAAATGTAATAATTTTTTAAATTTAAATAAACACTTATTCTTTTTTATTAAAATTGATCAAATCCTACTGGGTCTTTTTACGCTGTAACAAAAACTAGCAATTAATTGACGTGGTAATAAATTACCATTAGTAACCAGATCACTAAATTGTTATAAATATTAGGGATCAGATGTAAATTAGTCATGACCAACCAATGTTCTTTTAATATTTGTTAAAAGGGGTAGGGGTGCGAAAGGAACTTCACAATAGCTCTATCTAATGCGTATACGAAATACGATTTTCATCCAACGCAACGTCTGGGAGATAAAAACATAAAATAACGATATTGTGACATCAAAATTTGAAATATAATTTCGTGAAACGTAAAAAAAATGAAACCTAAAAAATATTCATTCTCCCTCTCGATCTCATTTTTACCTTTGCCTTTCACCATGGGTGGTTCTGTGTGATCCTTACAGAAGGATAAATTAAATATTTTAAAAGCTGATTTTTTTAAAATACCAAAAAAATAATTGGTGTATTTATTTATGCTGTGAGTGGATACATTGAATGTGTATTCTAAAAACTATTGCTTGAATCTTTTAACAGTTACTTTTTTATAGCTTCGGACCTTAGCCAAATCGTTTTCATGTAATCGAATTAATCCTAGTCGTTGTTAAAGGTTTTTAATTTTCGAAAAGAGCTTCTTAGTTCCTTACCCAACCTCCATTCTGGGAGGACGTTATTCCTATTTTGTTGTTGTCAACTTTCCATTGGGGTTTGATCCAAGTCTACAGTTGTTCAGCCTCTAGCTCAGCACTTAGTGGAGGTAAGAGTAGAAATTGTATAAAAGTGACCATGCTATGGCGCTTAGAATCGTAGCTTTACTATTTAATTAAGTTTTCTTTTGTTTGACGGTTATATTAAAATTAATTTATTTTATTTTCAGAAAATAAAATTCCAAAACTATTATTTTAATTTGTATTTAATTGTCGTAGCTGTAGATGGCAACCACGGTTAGTAGGTTTTTTGCTTTTTAGTTTTTAACTTGCTTATGTATGCATTTTTCAGCATTTTTTTTATGTTTTTTTCTTTGTATTAGAAACATTTTTACACAGTTTTTTTGGACCAAAAATGGATATTTAATAACTGTATCCTCCTTTGTTCATTGTAAACATGCTTTTTTATAATTAATATTATGTTCCTGAGTGTAATCATATTTTAAAGGTATATCACGATTTTTCAAAGTGATATAATATTAATTTACTGAGATTAGCCGTAATTATTATTAAAAAAAGAAAGACGGAGCAAAATATACAATTCAATAATCAAAACAAACCATATTCACCAAAATCTAATGGTATAAAAAATAAAAAAGGTAAGTGGTAGAAGATAAAAACCGCTCTAAAAAAAATTTTTCAGAATTATTAAATGAAAGAACATTGGAAGAAGAGATCCTTGTTTGACGATACAGATGAAGAAGTAAAAGAAATAGTAAATGAAAGTACTAACTCCAAACCACCAAATACAAATAGTAAAATACAGTAGTAAAACTCTGAAAGAACAAATTTATTTATTAATTATAATAATTTAAAAAGAGAAAACAGTATTGCCGTAGGAAAACTAACTTTTCCAAACCAAGGGTGGGTTCTTTTCTATTTAATTTTAATTTCTATTTAACCCTTCGATTCGGAAAAAAAAATACCTGAAAGTTTCATCGCCCTAGCTCTCCTTCTGAAGTTATCGTGCGAAAAGTACAAAATGCGGTTTATTTGAGGATCACCTTGTACGGCAGCTACCTGAAGAATTGTACCGGTTCAGCCCATCTTCGAACTTGGTCTTGTCCTTCGGGCAAAACTTCTAAAACTAAGTTTTAATAACCTACCGCTTCTAGGTCTCAAGATATCGTGCCAACAAGATTTTTCAACACACACACACACACTTTGCTTCCTAAGGGGAAGAAGCCACCAGGTGAACAGTCATCTTACCGACCACTCTGCATGTTGGATACAGCAGGTAAGATATTAGAACGCATAATCCACCAGAGAATCGAAGTTCGAAAAGGAAGATCAACCCTAGACGCTATCAATCTTGTTGTCAACAGAGCCAAGAAAGGAGGTACGAAGAAGTACTGCCTGGTGGCTACTCTTGACATCAAAAACGCCTTTAACTCCGCTTACTGGGACTGCATCATGCGGTCCCTTGAAGAGAAGAACGTACCCGGATACCTGAGCAGGATAGTACCGTACATTCGGTACCTGGGAGTGATGCTTGATGCCCGACTCAACTTTAAGCAACAAGTAGAACACGTGAGTTCCAAAGCATCAGTCGTGAGAGCAAGCCTAGCACGGTTGATGCCGAATTTTGGAGGTCCGAAGCAAAGTAGGGGGTTGTTGATATCATCAGTACTGACCTATGGGATATCTATCTGGAGGGATGCCTTAGAAATTCAAGAATCATGGAGAAAGGCTGGACCAGTATATCGACTGAGTGCCTTAAGTGTAGCCAGTGCCTTCCGCACAGTATCGGAGGAAGCAGTGTGCGTTATTTCCGGAACTCTACCTCTTAGTTTTTTGGCTGAGGAAAGATGGACCCTTTATCATCAAAAATTTGAAACAACCACCACGCTGAAAATGGGCCATTTGACGCGTGGTGCCATGAAACGTGCAGCGATTTTTGGGTGGTAAACCAATACTTTTTCTTTTTTATCCTTCGGTTTGGAAAAGTAAAAATGCCCAGTCGCTGGGAAAAAGGACAAATAGTTATCATCTACAGAAAATGATATAACACATGAGTGTAAGTTACATGTGTCAGCTTATGTCTGCATTGAATGAACTAGAAGTAGCAGCTTAGGTGAGAAGGTTTACTTGTACAACAATGAAAGAAACAAAAGAGTCAACATCAAAACGCAGAAAGAAGAAACGAGTGAATTTAAAATAATTAACGGTGTTAAACAAGGCGCTTCTTTATCCGTAACGCTTTTGCAATATGGTCATTGAACAAAACAAAAACACTGAGAGTTGAAATTGGAATTAGGAAAAAAAAAATTAAATGGGAAATCATTTTCTTAAATAAATCGATAAATTTAAATATTTAAGAATATTACTATCTAGTAGTTGAGATAGATCACAGAAAATTAATGTAAAAATTCTATCCGCTTATAAAGCATTTTATTTGAATAAAAAACTGCTAAAAAGTTAGATACTTACACGGACAATAAAGATAAGGATTTATAAAACCCTTATAAGACCTGTAATTACCAATGCAGCTGAAGTAATGACAATGACGAAAAGAGACGAAGATTAAGGGTGACAAAGCGAAAAATCATAAGAACAATACTAGGGCCTGTAAAAATGGAAGATGACCAATGTAAAAACACTGAACAAATGGAGAAATATTACAAGTACTAAAAGGTAAAGACTCAGTGTATAAAATTAAAGAGCAAATGCCAAAGTGGTGAGGATACGTATGAAGAGCTAGTCCTGAGGATACGATAAATATTTAATGAACTGAGTCGCAGTAATAAAGAGAAGATGGGGCAGACCAAGATCAGCATAATTACAAGAAGCTAAAGAGGATTTAAGAAGAATAGGGATAGTAAATTCTAATGAAAAGGCAAAAGACCGAAAACTCTGAAATAAAATATGCAAAGAAATCTGAAAATTATAGTACATGGTCTGATAATATGAACCCCGAAAATATGACCTAGAAAGCTTCCACGAAGCGGCGTATCCCACTTGGGGTGTTAAGCCATACATACATACTGTTACGATAAATATGTCCCTGCTCTAGCTAAGGCGGTATCGTCCACACAAGTCGCTTACCTATTTCTTTTGCGGCACCAAAACGCCCCCATATAGCGAATAATTAATGGCCACGGCGCGATTGAAAGCGTCCGACGATTCTTGAAAGTTTCGGCAATTTCGCGACATTGTCGGAAATAACGAAATAGAATTCTCGCTCTTTCGCGTAATAATTTGTGATATATACAAAGACAGCGGCCATGGAAGTTTTGAAGTTTAGTTTGAAGTCAATTAAGAAAGTAATTATAATTATAAAGTGTTATAAAAAGATTGTATAGAGTGTGAATATCTAAGTGATTTGTCAAGTATGAATTTGTTGTTTAAAAAGATTAGAATAAATTCTTTGGTTTTTGTACTGAGTGTTTAAAATAATCGAACCCAAGAATAAATATCGCAACAATACATACATGGATAGATAATTTATGATTTTATCTGTAACTCAATAAAATACATTACACAAGGTAAAAAATCAAAATTTTATTGCAGATGAGGTTAAAATAGTCAATAAAATTATTATTTAAATAAGAAGACGACTATCAAAACATTTAAGAAATGGTAAATCTTTATTTTTATAACTACTATAAATTTTATAATGCAAATTACTTATAAAATAATAATTTGGTTATTTAGTCACTTAATTTATATTAAAATAATGTACAAGATAATAATAGAGGGATGAAGATGTGGACTGTCGGAGACTGTTCGGAGAATGACAGTTCCCCACTTTACTTACAAAAAAGCGGATGTCGAGTGCTGATTAAAAACGAATCAGTTATCACCCAACCATACCTTTACTTATTCTACATATTCCCGGTTAAAAATATTCGCGTGAACTTTGTTTATCGTAAAGCAGGATTATTCGATAACCGTTGTGTTTTGTTTCACGTTTCACTCTTTTCCGATCAATTTAGACGGAAGTGTGTCCCTTCAATAGTAAAATCAAATCAGTAACAATTTTTAAATTATTGGAGCAAATGATATGATAACAGTAAACGCAGATGATCACGATCTACGAACACTCGAGTATAAATATTACACTTAATACATTAGTAAACATTACGAGTATAATTACCATATACGAAGCTCTGCTTCTGCTCATTTCTATAGTTGTTGGGTTTCATTTAAAAGGGAGCAACTCCCATAATCAACGACCAAATTGGTTTTACAAAGAAATTTTTTATCATCAGTTTATCTCCCATAGACTATGCTTAAAAGCTGCCCATAAACAGTCTTTTCTTTGTTGTGTTTATAAGGAAATAAAATTACACTGAGTATATGCAACCTCACATCTTAAACGTCCAGATATGTAAGACTCCTTAACAGGAACGGATATTTGTGAACAATGCTTCCAGATTGTTGAATTTGCCTCTATGTTAAGTTTTTTCTATATGCGCTTAACTTCAAAATTCTTCACAACCCGATTTAATTTAAAGTTATTGTTACGGATTGTGGTCAGCGAGTATTTTTTTGTTGCCTTCAGTGACACTTAGGCCTGTTGGTCCATTGTATCTTGCCTAAGTAATTTTATGTTATAGCACCCAATCCAGTACTTTCGTGCCTTGTACAAATTTGTAATAGTTCTGTACTGGATGGGAACTATATAGTTCTAGCTGGCCGGATGGCTGCCCGAAAATTGCCTGTCTTTTGCGGTCCAGTGCCTCGCAACAACACAGTGTGTGTTTTTCAGTCTGCAAGTCAGGTCTCCATTATACATTTCCAGGTCAGCGAGTATGCCCCTTAGTCATTTTTCGACATGCCTGAGGTGAATCGCCTACAAAGAAACCGTATGATTTATGACTTTTCGGTAGCATCAAACGCCCGACATACTAGCGGATGATTTATAGCTACGGGCGGCGATGTTATTAGAATATTTGTGATAATTTCTGGAAAGAAGACGTTCTACCTGGAACGATTATTTTGTAAAGTTTAGTATTGTGAACATAGAGACTTGTAAAACGAATATCTAAATGATTTTTAAATAAGTGTTTATTGTATTACATATAAAGAAAGATTAAAATAAATTCTTTAGTTTTCATACTGAGTGTTTAAATTACCGGACCCAAGATAAAATAACGTAACATTATCTTCACATTAAGTTAAACAACCACGGTTCCTTTAGAATATCTTCGTAGATTGTTAACCATATCAACTTAAGTTTTATGGGGAATAATATACTTTATAATTACGTTCGCCATAAAAATTACGGTAACCTGTTTTAATGGTTTTGCATCATCTAAGCAAATGTGACGCACCACTTTCGAAAAAATCCCCAATCTTTAAAAATATATTCCAAAACCCCGCAAGATCTACCGCTGTATCCCGCCCATTTTATTCATTTTTAATAAAAGACCAGATGGCACTCCAACAATTTATTTTCTGTGGAAAAAGTGAAAGTACTTAGTCGAAATCGCCCTTTTATTTGATTATCTTGACAAAATTGAGATGTACGTGAATATGGGTCGCGATAATGGGGTTGAAAGAAGGATTTTTTAAATTTCTATTTTAGGCATTGTTTTCGAGGATTCAATCGTAGGAAGTTTCGTTTAGGGTTTCGTGGTTACCGGATTAATTTAATATTGTCGGGTTACAAAACTGTGGAATTTGTTAAAAGACAGTTAAACATAGTTTCGACCGCAATTTGAAAATATTTAATTTTATTCATCATTATTCACGTAAAATATATACTTTAAAAAAAATTTAAATTAAAGGTATTCCTCAAATTAAGAGAAAATGTAACTCTACTTTATTGTAGGCAAAAGTAGTCAATACTAAAAATAATAAAACAAAAAAATCTCTGCATACTTCATCTCAGGGATGTGATCTTGACTTCTCGATTAAATTCAATTCGAGGGAACAGGTATATTATTTCCCGGATCTATCAATTCTCCCTAAAAATCTTAAAATATCTGAATAAACTAAATTAACTAAAACTGAAATACTGTTAAGCACCAAGTAATTTTTAATAATAAAACCTCCAACAAATTTAACTGTGTCGGTAAATTTTAAAACAAAGAGTAACGTGTTAAACTAGTTCTAATGTTGTTATCACCTTTAATATTGTCGGGTTACAAAACTGTGGAATTTGTTAAAAGACAGTTAAACATAGTTTCGACCGCAATTTGAAAATATTTAATTTTATTCATCATTATTCACGTAAAATATATACTTTAAAAAAAATTTAAATTAAAGGTATTCATCAAATTAAGAGAAAATGTAACTCTACTTTATTGTAGGCAAAAGTAGTCAATACTAAAAATAATAAAACAAAAAAATCTCTGCATACTTCATCTCAGGGATGTGATCTTGACTTCTCGATTAAATTCAATTCGAGGGAACAGGTATATCAGTTCCCGGATCTATCAATTCTCCCTAAAAATCTTAAAATATCTGAATAAACTAATTTAACTAAAACTGAAATACTGTTAAGCACCAAGTAATTTTTAATAATAAAACCTCCAACAAATTTAACTGTGTCCGTAAATTTTAAAACAAAGAGTAACGTTGTAGCATTTGAAATTGCTACTTGTTAATTTTGTTTTTTATATATAGTAATTTTTTCATTTATTGGGCATTGTAGCATTTGAAATTGCTACCTGTTAATTTTGTTTTCTATATATAATAAATTTTTTATTTATTGGGCATTGTACTTACAGAGAACATTCAGTTTTGATATAAAATTCCTGAATAAAACATTTATTTCACTATTTCAATAAAAACATCCATACACATGTGAGCAGGCGACATACCGTTGTGTTCTCTAGTATGATGAATTCTAGGCTATTGAAGGTTGTCCCAGGATTTTGTGGATTCTGAATGAGATCTCTGGGTATTTACTGGGTTTTTTCTCTATTTTTCATAATATAATCTTAGAGGTTATATTTACTTTCTAGACGTCGATGTCATTGTGGGTGTGTCACTGTTCTTCTTTCATAGAACTTCTGTCATCGGTCTCAAGTCGGTTAGCCGTTAATTTTTCGTGCCCATAGTAGAAAAGAAAGAAGAAGAATGGTCTTTTAGATTACATTCGATGGAATTCATTCTGTCAATCAATAGCATTTATGGTTTTGACCAATGAGAGGCTAGGAATTCAAAACTGGCGCTGATTTCATACAGGATGTGCAGTTTTTTCTGGCAACTGTTAGAAATAGAGGATGAGACTTGTCCTCGTGGTGGTCGAAGAGTTCTTTTTCGGTGCGGCCATGATGAGGTGCGCTTGACTCGTGTTTGGGATTCTTTTTCGGTATTGAACCGAAATTAACCCTAAGGGGGGAATTTACGAAGTGCCGTTTGGGCCGAGATCAAGTCGCACCCATCGTTAGTGGTTTTTTTGGAGCCTTATATGGGGATTTGTGCCAAACACCGGTAGGCTGCCATGCGGTGGGAACACCGCCATTTTGTCCTGATGTCCTGTTAGTCCGTTTTAGTCCTGTTTGCTGTTTTGGATATCTTCTAGTTTTACCTCCCTTCTCAGAAGGTAAGTTATGACTTTTGAACTAGCAATGATATCGATCAGGTTGAAAATATACCTACTTCATTTTGTTGGTTTTGTTATTTTGCACATGTTCTTTCATGAGATTATTTTTTGTTAGGGTACAGCTTAGCCCTCACCATCAGACTCCTGGTAATCGAACGACGACTCTTGTGGCAACTCTTGACTTTGGTCAAGATGCCCACGAGGACCAACACCGAGTCGCTTTTAAATCCTGGCCAGAGTCGACAGACATCCACCGGATGAGGACTAGTAGTAGCCGGTAGAGGCTAGAGACCTGCTGAGCTGCATCATCGACCCCTGGCTGACCTGGAAGGTTAAGCCTTTTTTCTTACCTTCTCTTCGTTTTGCTATCTGTTTCCTGTCTTCTTCCTGTCTTCGTTTTTGTGTCTTCAACTACATCAAGTGGACCTTGGATAGAGGCTACATATGTGGACCATTGGATTTTAATACCAGGTTTTTTTACACCTTCAGTGTTATCTTACCTTTTTGAGATTTATTTATAACTAATTTATCATATTAGTATTTATAATTCCATCATTTTATTTAATAACTAATTATTGATATCGTATATTATACCACCGTGATAATTTTATAAACTATAATCTAAAGAACTTTTGTGAAGTTCTCACATAGTACTATGTGACAGCAGATTCAGTCACAGGTTTATTTCTTACCATTATACCCCATTCTGGTAACTTTGAGCGGTATAACACCAGGTATAAAAATGTATGTATTTCGCTATAATACATTAGTTAATATTGTTATATATGTTATTTAATTTATGTAATTATTACTTTATGATACCCTGGTCTACAACATATTTTGCCTTGTCCACTTTGGTGTTCTAATTATATTCTTATATGTGATATGTTTTTTTATTCTCCTATTTGCCCAATCCGAATATCTAAGAAAATTTAATTATATATCATTTTAGGTAGTTTGTTAAAGATAGATATTTGGTTTTCTCAATTATCCAAATATAGTATAGCTATATCTAAATTGAGTGGCGCCTTATGAATTTGAATTTTCAATCTTAGAGCCGTAAATAATTCGAACTCACTTTATCTGTTCTCCGGCGAACAGCTGCCGTCAGCACATTGTGTTCTATTTTTTTATGTAATGAACATAATAAAGTAGGTCACAACGTGTTAAACTAGTTCTAATGTTGTTATCACCTTTAATTAAAATAAAAATAAAAAAGTTGCAAGAATTTAACAACCAATTTAACACAAATTTTTTCCCATAAGTCTGCATATTAAATCAAAACTGTAATTATTATCAACGAAGAATCGCCGTTTTAAACGAAACCTGGAATTTCTATTCAAAAATTCGCTTATCAGCTAAATATTCGTTTATTGAACCACTTAAAACAAAGCATGTAAGGTACATGCAACCAATATGGCCATGCTAAGACGTTTTATTTTTTTACACAATGATGTTTAAATTTTCCAAATTTTGGATAAGCTATAGTATGAATTACATTATTAGGCAGATATTGTAAGTAATTAAAAGTGAACTGTAATGACCATTACAAAAATACGATTATGATGATTATTATAAAAAATAGGTGTAACTAGCCATATTGCCAACTGGGTGTATGGCAATATGGCTATACAAAAAATTGTTAATAAAAAGAGTTACAATAAATGTTATTCAGGAATAATTGAATTAAAAGGTCAAAATAATGACGCAAGTCCAAAAAATAAATTTATTATGACGGATCAGAATAGGGTAATTGCAAAAACATTTATTATTCATAAAAATCAAATTGTTACCCACAATCTGGACAAATGAAAATTTCTTTGACATCATTTTTAGTGAGTCCCTTGCACTCATTATTGACTTACCTTGCATTTAGCACACAAGCGCATATCGACTTGTCTATCCTCTCGTCAGAGTTTACAATTCCAAGACTTATTTAATATCTTATCTTGTGGTTTTAGTGCTCTAGATCTTTTCGATTTATTTTTGATATTCGTACTTGATATTGAAATGCCGGGGTGTAATGTTAGCTCGCCTCCACATGGTGCACCCTGGGTAACGCTAATTGAGCTAACACATACTGGCGGTCAGATAATCTTAGGATCTCCTGACCACGACACATAGTGAATATAACTCCAAGAGTTAATATGGACTTTGACAAAACAAATGGCCCTTCTCAGGACCAAGTGACTAGAAAACTCGGGCCATCAGTCCGAATTTGTCATCTAAATGTAGAAAGCATAAGTTATTCGAAGAGCCAGTACTTATCAAAACTTTTAAAAGAGGACGACATCGACCTAGTCGCCATACAGGAAACACACTGTGAAAGTCAAGAGCAACTACATAGAAGAGGCAACATACCGGGATATGAACTGTTGGGTGCTACATATAACAGAGTGTATGGTATAGCAACATACGTTAGGCAAAATATAGAAAACGCCTCCTTGGTATCTACGACTACGGATGACGGCATCCACAGCGTGGTTGTAAAGGTCGGTGATATTAACGTCACCAATGTTTACAAACCGCCTGGTATTCCCTGGCCAGTTGAAGTTCTTAAAACAAATCCTCATCCTGCCATGTATATTGGCGACTTCAATAGTCATCATGAACAATGGAAATATAGAGATTGCGATAGAAATGGGAACGCGTTAGTAAAATGGGCAGAAGACGAAAATCTTACTCTTGTTTTTGATGCCAAAGACCGATTAACATTTAGATCGGCAGCCGTAAAGCGGGACTTTAACCCTGACTTATGTTTTGTTTCGAGAGATAATGGAGGTCAACCCATACCGGTGTCACGAAAAGTTCTTTCTGACTTTCCACATAGTCAGCATCGCCCAGTACTACTGGAGGTTGGACTCCAAATTCTTCTAGTTAGGTCGATCCCTCGCCCTAGGTGGAATTTTAAAAAGGCCAACTGGACAAAGTTTTCCACAAACCTGGATAAGTGTTTAGGCTGGATACCGCCCACCGGCAACAACTATAAGAGATTTGTTGGCGCCGTAATAAGCACTGCAAAAAAGTGTATTCCTAGAGGTTACCGTAAAGAGTACATCCCGGGTTGGTCTGAAACGAGTGAGCAAATGTATCAGAACTTTCTTGAATCTGGTGATCAAGAAATTGCAGAAGAGCTGCTCCACTCCTTTGATTCGGCCTGGCAACAGCGATGGACCGAAACTGTAGAAGGATTGAATTTTCAGACGTCGAGCAGACAAGCATGGTCATTACTGAGGAAATTGGGAACGGGGTCTCCCAAACAAAAATCTCAATCAACCATCAGCCCAAACGACATCGCCTTAAATATTGTTACAACATCCAGACCAGCTAAAGATCGATCTCACACAATCGAGGTGAAACGGAATCTTATAAACTTAAAAGCTACAGCCGGAGAAACAGAGCACTGCCGTTCTTTCACCCATACAGAAATAGAAGCTGCTTTTAAAGACATCAAACCCGCAAAAGCTCCAGGTTTTGACAACATTCATCCTGAATTCCTAATTAACTGTGGAAGATTTACAAAGTGTTGGCTGGCTCAATTTTTCACTGACATCATGCAAACTGGTATTATTCCATCAGAATTTAAGCTATCCAAGATAATTGCCATATTGAAACCAGCTAAACCAGCTATTAATCCAAAAAGCTACAGACCGATAGCCCTATTGTCCAGTACATACAAACTATTGGAGCGCCTTATCTATAATAGGATCAGTGAAGAATTGCTCGAAGTCATTCCGATAGAGCAGGCTGGCTTCAGACCAGGGCGCAGTTGCACGGACCAAGTCTTATCTCTTACTTCTTTCATTGAAGCTGGATTTCAGAGACAGCTTAAAACTTCAGCTGTATTTATCGATCTATCTGCGGCATACGATACAGTGTGGAGAGAGGGCATGATATACAAGTTCCTTCGTGTGATCCCCTGTAAGATTACTGCTCAATTAATAAATAACATGTTAAATGACCGACTATTTCAAGTAATCATGGGAACTAGTATTAGCTTCAAAATTAAACTAAAGAATGGATTACCACAAGGCTCAGTCCTTGCCCCACTCCTATTTAGTTTATATATTTCTGACCTGCCACAAACTACATCAAAAAAGTTTGGCTACGCTGATGATTGGGCACTCGCAATAAGATCCAGCTCTATCCAGGAGTGTGAAGAAATTTTAACGGCGGACCTAGATCTTATGGGAAAGTTTTTTCGCAAATGGAGACTACAACCTAATGCTTCCAAAACTGAGGCTAGCTGCTTTCACTTAAACAACAAGCTTGCAAAAATGAAACTTAACATCCAGTTTGAAAATACCTTAATTAACCACAATAAAACACCAAAATATCTAGGAGTAATCCTTGATAGGACACTTTCCTTCAAAGAAAACCTGACAAAGACTGCCGAAAAACTGAAAACACGAAACAACATCATTCAAAAGCTATGTGGTACATCCTGGGGAGCATCCGCTTCAACCTTACGCTCTTCCGCTCTAGGCCTTGTTTTCTCCACTGCTGAATATTGCGCTCCAGTCTGGCTAAATAGCCCCCATGTTCAAAAGGTAGACGTCCAGCTAAACAACACTATGAGGATGATTGCAGGCGTTATCAAATCAACCTCTACTAACTGGCTACCAGTTCTAAGTCACATACCACCCCCGCAATTACGACGAAAAAATGCTCTTGTAAACGAGTATAAAAAGATTTAAGATAACAGAAATCTACCAATTCATCAGTTCCCAGAAGATGCTAACCGTAGCCGACTGCGTTCCCGACGGCCCCCAACAAAAACGGCAAAGGCAGCAGTTGAAGAGGGGTTTAACATCACCAAAGCATGGACCCATGACTGGGAATCTCATCAAAATGTTAATTTCCACTGCATTACACAAAAGCCGCCTGGTTTTGACTCACCCCGCAAAACATGGTCCACATTGAATCGAATAAGAACCCAACATAGCAGGTGTGCACACTCTTTGCACCGTTGGGGGAAACTGCCATCGCCACTTTGCGACTGCGGGGAGCAACAAACTATCAGGCACATCATCGAAAGTTGTCCTAAGAGGGCCTATAAGGGAAAACCTGACGACTTCCTGTTGGCGACTCCTGAGTCGATTGATTATATAAATCGACTAGATGTTTGTTTGTAACATGTAAAGTGTTTGTCTATATACATACATATGCTTACCTTTATTTGTACGCTATATTGTTTATTAATTTTATTTTTATCTTATTTTATTTCTACGTACAATTTATTATGTGTCCATAGTCATACGATAAATAAATAAATAAATAAATTGAAATGCCCTTAGTTTTGTTTTCTTTATTGAACAGGTTTCTAGTGACAACTTGGGCTCTACTATTCAGAGCAGATTTTCTGGGCTTCTTAGCTTTGATTGGTGCCTGATCCGGAGTTGGCAGCTTCTCAGTTCACGAGTTGTTCTCATTCAAGGCAAGTCTTCTACTATTTGTTCTTTAGAATAAGATTTATTAGATTTATCGTGTACAATGAAAAGGCTGTCTGAATAACTGCTGCTGTCATCATGGGTAGAAGTTCTGTCTCTAGTACGATATTTCTTTTGTAATCTTACACCAGATGTGGATTAACAATTTTTTTAAGAAATTGAGTAATCGATATCATTTTCCTTAACTTCTAATAAACTAGATGAAGATGGAATTGTGTCTCGAGATATTTGCTGTTGCTGTTAAGGTTCTTAGTCCTGATTTTGACTTATTTACCTGACAAACCCCCGTTCACAGCAGCAAGCGCTTGGGTTAAGTCTTCTTGACTCCATTGACCTCTTATGCCTCTAGAGCGAATACGACCCATATTTTTTTTTGTAACAATGGAGAAAAAATTATAAAAAGCTGTTATGATATTATTAATATACGTATTTCTACAAAGAAGCGTATAGTAAGACGTTAACAGCAAAAATAATGGGAGAAAATCATACCAATCATACGCTAATACAAGTAAAATAGACATGTATAGCAATATGGCTATGGCCATATTGTTGTCTATCAATAATGGCCATATTGCTCACATGTACCATTCAACTGATTTTTCTAATAATAAACTCATTAATAATCATAAACTTATCAAAAAAATAACTGCACTATGTTATCATCGTACATTTGCACACACCCCTTCGTGGTCACTTTGGAAACCTGCAGAACATCACTTTCCAAAGACTCATTCATCCAACGAATTGCGAGGCTTTGGAACTCATTGCCTAGGGAGGTGTTCCCCGAGGCATACAACCTCCAGAAATTTAAGAAGAACACCAACTCCTACCTTCTTTCCCTTGGTTCCCACGATGTTCTCTGAACATTACAGGATATCCCTTTTCGTGGGAACCAGAACATATAAAAAAAAAAATTTGCACAAATCTAAAAGTAATATTAACTTAAAAAATACTTACGTTATTCTTATTATAACAAGAGATTTAATAAATTTCACTTTTATATCATGCAATTACGAGTAACTATTTTCATTTGAAACGCAGTACACACTCAAGCTTTTAAAATAAGCGAACTATAGAAACTCTTAAAAGTTAACGAAAAAAAAGGGTAAACGTTACGTATAATAATATGTAACGTAGACTAATTCACAAAAAGTATAGCAAATACAAATTGGCCGTAGATGCAAAAAAGATCAAACCCACAAATTTTGATATTTCTTTTTTTTATGGAATTGATTAGCTTTAACAACTTTTACGAATTGCAAAAGAAATCGTAGCAGCAGATTTTATAGGTAGAAATGTAGAAGTTTTGTCTAACTAAATGTGATTTAAGACTGGTTTAACATCGAAAAAGATGTGAGACAGGGATGTGTGGCTTCGCCATGGCTGTTTACCTTATACATAGACGATTGTTTAAAATATTTGAAAAAGAGTGCGTATGGATTGAAAATGAATGATTTGATCGTCAAATGCCTTTTTTACGCCGATAATTAAGTCATATTAGCGTCATTTGAAGAGGAGTTGCAGGCGATGGTTAATGTTGGGTTTGGCAGAAGAAGCATGAAAATAGGATTAATGAGTAGTTTGAGAAGTATAGCCGGAGTGACTCGGTTGGATAAAGTAAAGAACAGTGGGATAAGAGAACGCTGTGGTGTAAAAGAAGATGTGGTTACAAAGATAATAAGGAATGCTTAGATGGTTTGAACACGTAGAAAGGATGGATGAAGGAAGATTGACGAAACAAATTTATAAGGCGAGTGTGAATGGACAAATTGGTAGAGGTCGACCTCGGCGAACATATCTCGAACAGATCAATATTGTTTTGAAGAAAAGTCAGGTCAAGAGTACCAACAACCGACGAGCATGTATGAGAGCACTGATGAAAGTAGAAGAAGCAAAAGATGTGTGTAAGAACCGTTGCAAGTGGAAGAAAGTGGTCTCTGCCTACCCCTAAAGGAAAAAGGCGTGACTATACGTATGTATGTATTTCTCTAGAAAGGCAAAAATTAATGCATGCTGAACCTTAATTTTGTTTCGTAACAAACACACAGGGAACCCGAAGCGCGTTTAAATGTTTTTTTTGGTGATAATTTTAAGATAAAAGAAAACGTTTTACCTACTTATGAAGATGTAATTAAGTACTATAAATGGACGAGACATCAACTGAAGTTGCAATTGGAAACTGCTGTCTGATATTAAGGTTATTGACAGACATAACTCTTTCAACACGAGAAAAATAAAGTTAACTTTTTTTATGGAAAATCGCACTATTTGGCCATTGGGACATAAATAGATGCTAAAAATTGGCCAAAAAAATTATGCTACAGGGGGTTGGAAAAAAAAGTACCGACACGATTGTCTATGCTGGGCTATATTTCATACAAAACATTTTTTAAAAGATAGTAATTAAAAAAAAACATTTAGTATGAAACTAGTATGAAAAACAGTTTTGATCTTTTTTTAGATATAAATAAACATTGCATTTAAGGTACCCTGTACAGGTTCTACTTTTGGAAATATCATGCCGGCAAAATCTCGCAGTTGTTAGTGAATCTACGATGGGAAAATGATCGTATCCATCAAGTCTATTGTCTTCACCAGGTAGAGGAGGTAAATCAGCTTAATCATCTTTGCTTTCAACTTGCTCTTCATTTGGCCTCTTCCTTTTTGGTGTAGCTTCCCCTATTTCGATCCGAAAATTTACAGGATCTTTAATTTTTGCTCTGGGAATACCTAATGCTTTACAATCTTCACGATATTGCATCCAACGGTTAACTACACCGAGATCCACAAAATGAAGAGTAACTTTTATAGTCCATTTTTTTGTTTTTATAATTCTAATATTTTATCCACATCTTGCTGTTTGTCTAGGTTGTAATCTAAAAAAAAAAGAAAAACTCACATACACAAACAACTAGCCCGCACAAATGTGTAAGAGCAGATTAGGTACTAACAACGGAACTACACAACTGTGTATGTACATGTTAAACGTTCAATTTTAACATGAAATCAAAATTTTTATTTAAATATTACTGTACAGGTAACTACTACCATAATTGTAAATTCTAAACATGCAGTATTACGTTCGAATTATTGTTTGTTGCTAAAAAATAATACTTACATTTCCTGCGAAAATTTCGACCTTTCATCCTGCAAAACACAAATACCAGAATGAATAACCCAAACAAACGCACGTGACTTGATGCCGGTCCCAACGCGCAATAGGGATAACTACACAAACGATGTCGCGCACCCAGAACCTTATATTTCCCGAATTTATAGTTATAGAATTTTAAATCTAACCCACACAATCGTGTAGGCAGGTGCGGAAAGGGATAAAGTACGAAGAGAAAGAACTAAAACTATAAAATTTGATTCGATAAACCCCCGATAAAAGAATTCACAACTTTTAAACGGCTAAGCTGATTTTCATGTAACTTACAGTTTTGTAATGTACACTCATGCCCCTTTATTTGATACCCCACTTGGGTATATTTGAAATTTTTGATTTTTCACCCCCACTTTCACTCCCATATACCCCTGCGTCAGGGGTTAAAAATAGATAAAAACAAACTTTAAAACGAGTTGTATATCGTGTCAAAATTTAAGCCCAATCGATGCAAAACTTTTTGAATTTTTAAAACGTACACACAAACCGACATAACATTTTTATATAGGTTAGGTATACAAGATTAAAATTTGTTACGTGTAATTTTTTTTAATAAAAAGAATTAATAAATATTTATATATTTTGTATCATTAAGTACCCATTTACCAATATACTAAGCCATAACTTTTTTACATTAAATTTAAATTTTTGAGGTCAGTGCAGAGGCAAAAGATATTTACCAAATTAATTGAAAAATAACATTTATTTTTACTTTAATGTAAAGCAACAACCCCCCCATATTACAACTGCAAATCACAAAATTTTGTTTTTTTCATAGATCCCTGCTTCACCCTAGTGTACGCACCAGAAGATGACATTTATATAATAAAAAACTGCCAAAAAGATCCTCTAAAAATCTATAGCATAAAACCTGCTTAGTTTCTGTCAACTGTTAATCTTGAAAAGCTATAGTAAACAGGAAGTATGTTTTTGGCAATGAAGTCAACATGCTACAAACCACAAACTACATATCTAGTATTTTCATGAAGACATCTCTCGAAGAAGAGGTTAAAGACATCAATATTGGAAGACTGACTTGAATCAAAAACTATGTCTTCAAGATATACCACGGTTGTGGCAAAACTCCAAGGCAATTTCACAGAAAAAACTAAAATCAGTGCTTCATATTATACTATAAAATGCTAAACATGTATCTCTTTTCGGGGACAGCAGTAAAACAGATGATGTGAACGGATTTTCTGCCCAGCCAAATTTTAATATAAAAAATCTAGCTGACCCGGCAAACGTTGTTCTGCCATATAAATTATCAAAGAAATCGAACGTAAGTATAAATCGAAGGTGAAAGTGTGCTGTTGTTGTGTATTCCAGTTCTGTTTTTGGAATTTTTTGGGCCCGATTTCAGATGTAGCTGTACCGGGTGGTTCTTTTGGCATCGGCAGCAATGAGCCCACTTTGTGGTTCACTTAAACGTTGAATTGAATTGTTGACCATTTGCCACAGTATTGTGAACTATTTCTGTTGCTCCGAACGATGTCATTTGAAAGCATGAATTGAATGTGCGAATGGACTTCAGGAGCAGGTTTGAGAGGGATAACTACAGACATTGCTTCTTGTTAGGTGACTCTGGTCATGCGTTATTACACTATCTGATGACTCCCTTATTGAATGTATTATCAGAAGCGCAGCAGCTGTATAATGAATCTCAGATTCGTTCTAGGAATATTGGGGAAAGACAATATGGAGTTTGGGAAAGGTGCTTTCCAATACTCTCACTAGAAATAAATTTGAAAGTAGACACTGCACTTACAGTTATCATAACTACAGCTGTTCTACATAATGTTGCCATAGAGATGTATGATGCAGAACCAGAAGAACATGAGGAAATCACCGTTGAAGATGATGCTAGAGATCACCACCATCCTGAGATGAAGAATGGTAACCTGATACGCCAAGGTATCATTGATGACCATTTTGGTACTGAATTAATTTGTAAATTTTATTCAAAATTCACATTTAATAATAAATATCTGTAGATTGGACTACTTCCACTGGTGATAGAAAATTTCCAAATTATCTGCTATAATCTTTTGCTGGGTGTTACAGAGCTCTAAGCCCTTTGTCAGATAAATGATATATTCCAATCAGAACACAGTATCTCATAGCTCTATACATATAACAAACAGTAAGTTATATTATTGTCTGAAAAAAAGTGAACATCATATTCTACCCTTAGGGGAGACAAAGTTCTCCTTTTTAGATCTGAACGGTTCCAAGATGACCAGTGCAATTCAGCTGATGTTTCCTTATCAACTGTTCCATTACCCAAGGTATCATCCTGGATGTAATCATGATCAATAATGATTTTCTCAATTACTTCAGAGGATCCTCGATTACTTGTTGAGGATGATTGCATGAATCAATATCAAATCGATTGGTCAACCCTGTGACTGCAACTCTCAACAATTTTTTTACATCAAAATCTGTTTTTGTAATGACAGCAGGTGCAGCAGTTCCTCCCCTAGTTTTGTACATTTCTCGTTTCTCCATGGCAAATTTTTACTTTGATGTTTTCTTGATGTTTTCATATTTATTTTTGAGATTTTTTAAAGTTCTCTGTGTATTTTGGCCAAGAATTGAATTAAACTCTTTGCCTATTTCTTCCCAAGTTTTCAGTTTCTCCTTTCATTTTACTGTGCCGGACTTCTTACATTCTACTATATTTTTTAACCAATGTTATAAGGGTGTCAGTTTCCAGTTTTGAAAAATTGGATATCCGTTTTGTTTACATATCTGCAAATGCACAAGGAATGTTTACATGTATCCACATTTTATGCATGTCACGACAAAACCGTAACGCCAAGTGACAGATGACATATTTATGCATGGAAAACAAAAATCTTTTGTGTTTTTATATTATATATAAACGACTTTTTCACCACATTTGGTTTAAACTTAAAGATATACTGGATTAAGGAGTTAAAACTGACTTTATAATAACGGCCCTTAGAAAGACAACAGTGGCGACATATCATATGAACTTCTCGAGGTGTGAATAACACACTAACCTCAATTTGTTTATATGGGTAAAAAGTGAACTTTATATATTATTTTGAGCAATTTAAGCATTGAAAGTGTTATATTTGAACGATATTTTATGAAGAATTGGTGTTAATAAATCACAAAATCCAAAAATGCAAAAGAATTAAAAAAGTTGATAGGGAAATAAAATCTCGAAAAAAATATGCTCTGTTCCACAATGCTCTTCATGTGGCAATTCGATTATATCTTTGCATAGATTTTCTTCAAATTCTAAGGCAGCTCAGAAATGAAAGATGATCTTAAAGATAGGAAAACCAATCTCAAAGTTTATGTTTGTTTGCAACAAACAATTTGTGAAAGATGATTTTTTCAGTGTTAAGTTTAATTTTATTGTCCATTGATCTATCATTTTATCTGTGATTATTCATAGCAGAGATTTATAGTGACTTCAACAATATAGAGAAAGCGTTTAAATGATGGATCTGTTCCTAGCCAGCACCTTCCAGTGTTGAAGTATCAACATTCCATAACTAAGAAAGATAGAAGTAACCAAAGTTAATTGGATTATAATACATACCTAAATAATCCTTAATTGGTCGAACACGTTCACCCACATAATACAATATGTCCGAAGTTGATGTTCTGACTTTTATAGGCATTGCAACAAGAATTCTAGGGACAACAGAACTGAAAAACTTCGAGAAAACAAACCAAAATTGATACCTGGACACACCTGGTCTTTACTGGCATTAAACAAGAATCCAGCGACAATAAAACTGAAATATCGAATACAAACCTTAAATCGAGCTTTAATCCAATAGTTTAACACAAAAAATCAATTCAAATATCTGAGATAACTAAAATTCCCTTTAATAAATAGCAACAAAACAAACAATACATTATAACAATCTGGACAATCTGAAAAAAAGGAAAAAATTAACCAAAATTAAAAAAAATTACATTAACAACAAACCTTTCACTAATTTTGTCCATTTATTAGCAAAAAGGAGAACTAGTAGGTATAACAAGGGCTCCGTTTTGCGAAAGGTACCAGCAGCACAATGAGGAGAACCCAAGGTTTTATTAAGAGAAATTGAAGGGACTCATGAGAACTCATCTTTATCTGACCGCAAGAAGGTGAGTGGGGCGAATGAACAGTAAATTTTTGCTTAATTACAGTAAAAATCAACGCAGTCAACAAATACTCTAGTTTGATCTGTAAACCACGTACTTCTCAAATGGTGATAGGAAATGAAATATCAGATTGTAAAAATGAAAATAAGTATATGAATTTCAGCATCAGTTTGAATAACAAATCATATCCTGTTTTCTGACAAATGTCAAAATTTGAAAAATATATCGTCAGTCGTCTGTCGATTGCGCACAGCGCCTCCATGCGTAACTGGCCTGCGCAAAAACTTGGTGATCAAGATCGCTGGGGTTTCAAACAATCTCTTTATTTTTAATTTGTCTATGGTTGTGATACATACACAGAAATATAATAAATACTAGAATGCCAATGTAGATACATCCGATATCGAATTGAATTGACCCCACATAGCGGACCAATCACCTACCACTTGCACATGCGCAGAACATTTTTTCTTGCCATATCGTTGTCAAGTTCTTTTTTTCTTGGTATTTTTCAGATAAAGTTAGGAATAGAATATGTGCTATTAAGGTAAGTAATTAGTAAAAATCGAGAAAATCTGGCAACACCACCGAAGAAGCGTACGTGACTATAAAGAAGCAAAGAAAAGAACAGTGTCGTACTCGAGTTTAATGAGTTGTTGATATCTTACTTTCTGTTTGCTTTCGGAAAATCACTTGCATTAGTGCTCCGTTTTTTGTGTTTCCTCGTTGTTTTTATAAATATTGTGTAATTCTGACATTTCTGTTTATTTTCGTTAAGTTTTTACTTGTAAAAGAAGATGTGGTTACAAAGATAGATAAAGGAATGCTTAGATGGTTTGAACACGTTGAAAGGATGGATAAAGGAAGATTGACGAAACAAATATAAAGCGAGTGTGAATGGACAAGTCGGTAGAGGTCGACCACGGAGATCAACATTGTTTTGAGGAAAGGCCAGGTCAAGAGTACCAACAACCGACGAGCATGTATGAGAGCACTAATGAAAGTAGAGGAAGCAAAAGATGTGTGTAAGAACCGTAGCAAGTGGAAGGAAGTTGTCTCTGCCTATCCCCATGGGAAAAAGGCGTGACTTTATGTATGTATGTATGTAAGTTTTTACTTTAGTTAATTTTAATAGTCTCTCAAGTGCTTAGACAAATTCTAGACACAATGTAGTGCATGGTTCCCAAGTCCTGCCCTGGGGATACGTTTGAATATCCCGCTAAATATACTATTTATTGCGCAAAATCAGAGGTAGGTAAATCACCCCATTGGGTTGCCAAATCATACATCACTGATAGGCGTTCTAGTATTTATTATGCAAAATTAAATGTCAAAGTGACGCGACACTTCACGTCAATGAACGACGGTTAAATTATTTGGATATTGTTCATACAAAAATACTAAAATCGCGATTAAAAAATGGGGGGTGGGGTAGGAGGGTGAAAAATACATTACATTAAATGGTCTGTGGGTTAGATCTCCGACACCGGAGCCGAAGATCGTGAAATCGGATTGTCGAGCGGGCGAGCAACGAGAAGGAGAAATGTGTGGCTTGTGCTGTCAACTTCTCTGCAGATGCCGACGGCCGCTTCGATATGATGCTGTTTTCCTTCGATAATAGGGTCGCTGATTCGATTGATTCTATCTGCTATAAGTTCCCGAGCGTTTTTTCTTGGTTATCCCCGTGGTAATCTAGATTAGTAGACATGGATTTGTTTTTTATAAAAAAATAAAACACCATACAATTACCATTTATAGTATATTTTAGCTGGATACATGGTGACGCCATTTTGTCTCAATTGAAAACATGATTAATTACAATTTTAGCCCTCGTTATATCGTTAGAATCTTCTCACTGTTTTTCTACTTGAACTAAATACAATCCATAATCCGATTATCTTATTACTGTTTAACTGTTTATGAAGATTTTAAAATAAAAAACTAAAAAAAAAGTACTACATAGCAAAGCGTGGGTTTTTGAAGCGAAGTTGTTCGCTTGAACAGTGGGATGCGAGAGGGCGGAAACCGAAAGCCTGTCAAAGTGAGTTTCGGTTCTGTCGGCGCTAATGTCAGCGCCTTTATTGGTTCACGTATAACAGCTGCGCGGCACCAGGTGTATAATTGGTTGCCTATCGCACGCGCCTAGCTGCTGCAATAAGGGGGTTTTACATCAAGGAATTGCGTGGAGAGAAATTCTACTGTTGAAATTACTAATTTTCAACATATTGGCCGGCAACCAGCAAAACACAAAAAAAGAACAAGGAAATAGAAATAAGAATAAGAGTAATGTAAGGAACGAAGGACCAGGTGTTTTTTAAAGGTATACCACCTTTTATTTTTTGTTGACAGTTAAAAATAACAATGTATTAGGCACATTTGCCTTGAAATAACTAGGCTCGAGCGCCAATAAACAAAAATAAAAACATAAAAGGCAGCGAGAAGTTCGATGCCAAAAAAAAAATGTCCCAATAGGTCCCCAGGTTATACCCACCAAAATTGGTATGCAGCACTGTGCTGTGACTAAGCTGGGGAGTCCAGAACTAATGTCTGGCTCCCTTATCGAATTTCAAAGCAGATTCCCCCTTTTCTTTTTTTTGAAAAAAAAAGAAAGAGGAGAAAAAATACAAATGGTTAAACTTTATATATGGAGTATTGAGAAGAGCTTTTCACCCTAATCAAGCCCTTTTTTCTTTAAATTAATCGCGGAGAACAAGGATAACTCAACAATGCATGAAAAGTGAAACCTTGCGATTCACTAGAAATCTTATTCAAGGACAACCTGCAGGAATGACACATCAGTCATCCTCAGCAGTGATATAATAAAGAGAATGAGACATCCACTGTAGCGGGCGTCTGAAGGGCTCTAACAGTATTTAACCGGTGAAGTGGGAAGTGGGAAAACGAGGGAAGTGACATATATTTTTTTTGTAAAAAACGAAATTTTCAATAAACTATCAAGAAACACAAAGTTTAGATCTCAAAAAAAAACAACTAAAGCTTATCGTAAGTCACGGAACATGACCTCATTCATCGGAGGTTCAAGGGAACAACCACAGGTGAAGAATGTTGCCGACTTGGTATCCACAATAACCATGGGTCATTGCAGCCACGAGTGTTGCAGAGATCGAGCCGAGAATAAAAACCGGGCATGCAGTGATTGCGAGTCGCTCAGGTAAATGTTTTTGTGTGGGGTGAAATAAAGTATAAGTGTTGTGTAAGTCGATGGGGTGATAGGTAGGCGGAACACAGGAGTGTACAAATAAAAATTGGTATAGCTAAGGCAGTGAGTTTGGGGTGTTTTTTTTTTTTTTTAAAGTGCTGATTTTGATACATATTCTATGGTGAAAATTTTGTTCATTGCTCTGACTTGGGTAATAAAGCTATTTTAGATATGGGGCGCACTTAGGTGCCATACTGGGTTTTGATTTTGACAGCCCTAGACCGGCCGTCTTTTCCGGGAATAATTTCTACGATTCTGGCAAGGGGGAGTATCTTCTCCTTTTATTACAAGGATTAGATCATTAATTGAGGGTTCAGGAGAGGAGATCAGCCATTTTGGGCGGTTTTGAAGCCGATCTAAATAGTTGGTGGTCCACCTTTCCCAAAACTGCTGCTGAGAGCGCCAGCGTTGTTGCCAAAAATAAACACGAATTTTAGGGATTAAAGTTACGTGTGGATCGGGAAAAGCAGTCAATGGGGCTCCAATCAGAAAATGCCCTGGAGTTAAAGGGTTTAATTTAAAAGGGTCTGCTGATGGGATTGAAATGGGGCGTGAATTCAATATTGCTTCGATTTGGACAAAGACTGTTGCCAGTTGTTCAAAAGTGTAAACTGAATTTCCTATGATCCTAATCAGATGAAATTTGGTGCTTTTTATAGCTGCTTCCCACAGTCCACCCCAATGTAAAGTTCGTGGAGAAAAAAATTACCAGTCTGTTTCTGGTCTGTTTAAAAATGCTTGGGTTTTTGACTTGTTTAATCTGTTTGAAAGGAACTGATGCATTTCTTTTAACTGGTTACTGGCTGCTTGGAAATTGGTGGTCAGGTCTGAGACAAGTTCTAAATAGGCAGCTTTTGTGGTAATCAGTAGCATTTAAGCACAGGAGCTTTCCGTAATTTAGAAGCTTTTAGCATAAAAGAGCCTCCGAAGTCTATACCTACCGTAAGGAAAGGTCTCGAAGCAGTAATACGAACCGATGGCAGACCGGCCATGATTTTTTCTGACAATTTTACATTTAGTCTATGACAAATTAAACACGTGTTTATAATCTTTTTGATCTCTCTCAGACCGTTGAGGGGCCAATATCGGAGGAGGAGATTGGAAAACAGGTTTTGAGTACCACTGTGTCCTAAGCGAAAGTGTTCATATGCTAATATCAAAGTTGTGATTTTGCACTTGCTGGGTAAAATAATAGGGTGCTTTTGGTCGTATGATAACGAAGAAAGTCTAAGACTGCCTCCGACCCTCACCAGACCGTCGGAGTCAAGGTAAGGGGACAAGGATAAAATTTGCTTATTTATAATGATTTTGTTCTGTTCTAAAGATTGTATTTCTTTTTCAAAAAACGTGCTTTTGGTTTTCTTTATAATGAACTGAATGGATTTGTGCAATTCTTTAGTGGATAATGGCCCGGAAAAGGAACGCAATGGAGCGAAGCAGTTTAGACCAAGAATTAAACTTGTTGAAAATTGTTTCCCAAAAATAAACTGGGCTTTTTGAAACAACCAAAGCTGTTTTTTAGCTTCTGGAGGAGATTGAATGAGAGCAAAAGTGTCAAAAAAATCAAATGAAACAACTGATTTCTGCAAAAACAGCGGGCCATAGAACCATAAATAATATTTGTCTTGAGGAAGTTGTCCTCTAGAAAGCAGATCTGCGGGATTAAGTCCAAACTTTACATGTCTCCAAATAAAGTGTTTGGCTAAGTCTTGAATTTGTGACACTCTGTTTTCAACATACACTGACCATCTTGATGGTTGCTATTTTACCCATGAAAGAGCAATGTTAGAATCAGACCAGAAGTTAACTGACTGGAATTCAAATCTTTCTTTGAATATTTTTACCAGTCGTTGAACTAATTGAGAAACTAATAGCATAGCTGAAAGCTCCATCTTTGGAATAGTCAGGATTTTGCTAATTGAAGCAACACGGGATTTGGACAAAAGCAATAAGCAACAAACTACACCGTCCATAAAAACGGACCGAATAAAGACACTGCCTCCATAGGGCAACGAGCTGGCATCACATAATGCATGGATCTTTATGAATTTTAATTCCTTTCTTCTGAGTATGTTCCTTGGTACGGATAAGTTCTGAATTGATTGTATACTGTTGCAAAATTCTGACCAGTCTGTTAGTACTTTTGTGAGTGGGTTTTTAAATCGAAGTTGTTCGCTTAAACACTGGGATGCGAGAGGGCGGAAACCGGAAGCCGGTCAGCCGTTTACACAATATACTGTACTTATGTATCCTCTTTCTTAAATAAACTTTCAAAGTTTTCCATCCATCTCATTATAACGCATTCCTTTCCTTTTACCATACTTGGTTTCTAATTTTTTCCAGTTGCAAGTTAATATTTTTACCTCTGGCTGTTCTTACGGACTTAAAAAAGAATTTAATGTTGTTCTGGAAGTCGTCAGATAACCTATCAAATTCATCTTTATTATTATCATTCCTTCTTGCCACATTTTTTTACCTTTTATACTCATTCTTTGCCTTGTTTATATCCTTAATCGTTGCCTTTTGCGTTCTTTGATTGGCTTTTTTAGCCAGCCAATTCAACCAGGCATTCTTCTTCTCTGACACTACTTTTTGAACCTACACAAATTAACTTACTTCCAAGGCGAAACACGGCTTGCAAATTCCAATTAAAAGTTATCGTCGCCAAGTATTGGCTGCGACAGCAATATTGAAAGAGGTGTTTTGCAGTATTTACAATGAGGCTTAAGGAGTAGTCAAAGAAAATTTATTTAAGTACTGGAGTAATGTTAATATATTTATTATGCTTAAATTATTGTAATTTTGGGGGATTGCAGACTTTCTTAAGACCAAATGTTCAAATTACCTACAAAAATAACATTAAACAAACCACAAAGGTTTGATGTGGTTAATAATAAGATTTTCTTACGTCAATTGGGGGATTTTTGATTGGCCGACCTGGCAACCCTGCACTGCAGAGGTACGACACTAGTAGCACGACTGGTCGCCGAGTAAGTACGACGCCATACAACGCTGTACTAACTAATGGTGTCGTGGTCAGCGAGGTTGCGCCACCAGTAATATTTTGTACACGCGTCCATACTGGTGCTCCATCAAATTGGTTGCGCAACTGGTGCTTCACCAAATCCGTTGCACCACCAAGCAGTTACTAGGTAAGATACTCTCTAAAAAAAGGGCATAAATTTTGTTGGTGTCGGCGACTGGTTGCGCAACCATGGTGTCATGGTGAAATAAAGCTGTATGGTTTTTTTTCTTTAAGTAGTTGTTAGTTTAGACACATAGGAAAACCGATGAAAACTAAAAACAAATATTTCTAGTAGGAGACATATTTAAACCTAATAAAATAGATTAGGAGGGTAATATGGAAAAATAATAAAACAAAATCAATTACTTTTTCATTACCGAATGGAAAAAATAATATTAACATAATAATACTCAACAAATAAAATAAGTTTTATCAATAAATATTGTTGGACTTTTACAGATTTTATGAAATATTTACAAAATAGTTGTTAATTACAAACTTACCATTTCTTACAATGCATTTCTGACCAACATTACTCTTTATAAAATCACAGATTTTAAAACAATGTAATTAAAACTATGGGTATTTATTTAAATTTGATTAAATATTTTTTTAAACCAATTTTATTTACTGTGTAAAGTAAATTGTTACAGGTTTGTTTGAAAATTAACTACCACTGCTTTTATATTTTATGTCTTTTTCAGTTACCATTTAACTTTAAATTTTTTTTTTTTATCCTAAACCTTAAACAGGTAATGTTTATATTTCTCAAATCACTTATTTTTGATCACACAATGTGTTTAGGCAGAGCTAAAAATCTATTATAAAAATAAAAATAGTAGAATTACCCTTTTTGTAAAATTATTTACAGAAGATTCTATATTTGTTTTTATCTTTAAACAAATAATTTACAATATTTGCCTCTATCTTTGGAGTCTTGATTTTTAACCATAACATCTAGGTTGCTTAATTCTTTGGTTACAAGTGGAATTAACGATTTATCAAGTTCCATCACTTTTTCAAAATCTCTTCTAGCTGCTTCAACATTCCAAGCACCAACATTTCCTTTTGCACGGCGAAAATAAGCTTTGACATTGTCTGTAAATAACAGTTAGATAATTATTTATATCAATTATCAAAGAAAAATGTACCCACTCTTATCTGATTTTAAAACATTTGTGCAGTGTTCAATTACAGCATAATAGTCACCTATGGTTAGTTTACATTGAGCATAATTAAGAAGTATTGGAATTTTTTGTTTATCCATTTTATTCCATTCAATATCATGAGGTTTTTCCCTAAAATGGCAATATATTGAGTTAATAAATATGTGATCTGTTTAAAAATAATTTGTACTTTTTTTACAATTGGATAGTGATTACAAATTCTACATTACTTCAGCATAAGTTGTTCCAGTAATCCTAAAGCTTTAGCATACAAATCACAAGCCTTTTCATAATTTTTATATTTATATTCTTCATTTCCTTGTTCTTTTAACTTTGGTATTAACTCAATTTTTTCACCTTCTCCCATTTGCCAAGTTTCTTTTTCATATGACTCTGGTTGTGTTATGTCAATGATTTCTTAAAAAGCAAATATGTACAATTACAAACTTGCGTATATCAATAATAAATACATTTATTATTTTGATACAGACCTATTATAAATTCCAAGTCTGTAGGATATTTAAGGTAATTATTTAAATCATCATATCCAATTCCAGAAGTTTGAAGTGTCATGGCACAAACATGATGATTTCTTTCCTCTTTTGGTTTGGTAATATCTCTCAAAGTTTTAGACACAAAGGGATATTGTAAGACTAACTGTAAAATAAAAATGTCAGTAATTCACTTAAAAATTTTATATATAAAACCAACACTCTTATCAACCGTAAATTTGGCAACTTCTTTCAATGCCATTTTTTGAACTATAACTTCCCAAACTTCAAGCTTGAATTTTTTTCCTAGAACCAATTCAAAAGGTTTGCCAGATCCGAGTTTTCTAGAATCATCAAGTAATGTTTTATCAGTATTGCATTGTCTTGTTTGGAAATGAAAGTTGATCTAAAAAATTTTTTTATCCTGTATATTTAAAATCAATTTATTTTTTTGTAACATTCATTTTGGGACTACTTAAATAAATTTAGTATTTTCTTTATTACCTTAGTACCATCTTTAAATGGAACAAAATTTGTTCCTGCATAAATTGTTTCTTTAACAATTAAATCTTTTTCAGGAGCCATGTAGAAATGTAAAATTTAAATTATTGATCGATCGCTGTTAATAATAATAATAAATGTCAATAATAAGTAAACTATGCTGTGAATAAACTTTATACTAAATTTTAACCTAACTTTTCTAAAATTTTGACATAACTCCGTTCATTTCGATTTTCACATGCGTAGCTTGTGTATCTTTGTTTACACCAACGGCTCTCAACCTTCTTTAGAATTTTTTGCGTGGCAATTTCTTAAAAAATAATGAATAGCTCTTGCATTCTTTCATTCAAAATAAAAAAAGGAACACTGCTTTTCGCTAGTTAGTTGTCATTTAGAAATACTTTTTTCGGTGTTCGGGGCCACTAGTATATTCTAGAGACAGAGATAGGTTAATGAACTACTAAAGTACTAAACAACATGTGCACGTCTTATGGAAGATTTGGAAATATAGCCACGTGATTAATTTTAATTCCAAAGTATTATCACAGATGACGTGTATGTGTGAATCTTTATTTATGGCGATGTAAAATGTGATGTTTTATAAATAAAATGTACTATGCTGAACAAATCAAGCATGAATTAATAGAATTGAAATTAATATAAGAAATTAAAAAAAACATATTTAATTTTTTTTTCAAATATTGATTAAAGATTAATAGTTCAGTCAATAAGGAGGAAAATGGAGTGTATAGCCTTCGAATTTTTTCCCTGTGATGCGATTTCCATGAAAATTTGGAATGTAGCTTTTCTTACCATCTAGATCAGTGTTTTACAACGTGGGGCCCATGCACGCCCCACAGGGAGGTAGTTCGATTGTTAAGGGGGGCAATTCGAAAATAGACTTGACACGAGTTTAACCCTTTCGCTCCGGGCCATTTAAATGCAATGTTGGATTTCGGTGCCAAATTTAACGAAAAAGGCAAATTCTTACATAATTGCGGTAAATAATTATTAGGTATAATTCCGCTTGAAGAGACCAAAATAACTGGGTGTTTATCAATCAATCATCTGAATATTCTGTCGGCTGATTTAAAACAAATTTATTTTCCAACATGGATGATGCAGCCAATGTTAGTGGATTTGTATCAAATATGCAGTATTAAGAAGAACTCGCAGAATTGCAAAATGATGAGTCAGTTAAAACTTTATTTAATATAAATGATGGCATGGTTGTGTGAGGAAACAGAAATAAAATACCCAAATTCAAGCAAATGTGCAAGAAAACTATTGCTATTGTTTTTATCTTCATTTTTAGCTGAATGTGGATTTAGTGCTGTAAATGATTTACTGGTAAAAAAAGAAATCAGCTGGATTTAACACAACGTGGAGACTTGAGACTGAAGCAAACCAAATTGGAACCAAATATAAAATCTTTGTACAGCAAGCATCAAGTGCTAGGATCACACTAAATTAAAATAATAAATTAATATAGAACAATATTAATTAAAATTATTTGAAATTTGAATTTCAGTTTTTAATCATGTTTTTGAAAATTTACTTGCTGTGTTTCGTTAACAATTTCCTAGTGATTTCTTCCTAAAACCTATTATCTAAGTATCTTTAGTGAACAATTCAACTTTTGAATATTAAAAATTATGTATGTTACATAGGGGGGGGGGGGCATGGGAATTTTAGAAAGGCTAAGGTGGGACATGGCTCAAAAAAGGTTGGGAAATACTGATTTAGATCAACAGTTATATGTACCTACCCAATAGGCACTTCTTATTTTTAAGGGATAAAATGTTAAATGTCCTGTTAAAAATGTAAATACTACATGTATAGACGTTTTAATGATTAAAATCACATACAGGGTGATTCATATTGGGACATAGGCTAAGGACGGGTGATTTGGACCAAAATATGAGGATAGGACCAAATATGCCTTAATAAAATATTGCTGCAGAAAAAGATACAAGGCGTTAAATTTGAAAAAAAAAATTTTTTCATTTTTTGGTAATAATTTTACTGTAAATTTATCAATTTTTATCAAAATCGGCAGAGAGGCATTACTTTAGACAAGGAATATTATTTTACATTTTGTTATAGTGAGCGCCATGTGAATAATTCCTGATAATGAAATCGACTGGTAACTTTTTTGACGAAACTTTTTAGTGATTTTGATTAAAAAATATGACGCAGACATCATTTTTACGTAATATTGGTACTGTGAAACTCGTCTGTAATCCATCTCGATAGGCGCCAACCCAAAAATGTGGTGTCGCAAAAAGGTATAGAAAAATCTAGAAAGCGTCTCATAAAAATAATAAGTAATGTAGTGTTTCTTTGAAAATAAGAAATTGTAACCCTCGTTTATCGTAAACACATGTGCAAACATGTGCCTTATTATTGGAAGCAATCTTTTAAAATAAAAGTCGCAAATATTTCTCTTTTAAAAGCAGTCGAAAAAAGTACCCATTTGAAGTAAGTCGGTAATGTTCACTCCCGAAGGTAACATTTGAAGTCGTTTTATAAGACTTGCTTGAAAGAAGTTGTTAATGTTACTCGTTTGTAATAAGTGTTAATATTTCACAATTGAAAGTGCTGTCTCGAAACTAAAGAAATAAAGTGTATACTCTTAGTCTCGATATAATAAAAAACATTATTGTATAAAAAGTAAAGTTTATTCTTGTTAGAATTAATTAAAAATATTTTCTCTCGTATGCACAAAAATGCTCTTTTTGGACTTAAAATAATAATAACTGACTTAGATTTTTGTTCTGTTTTCCGTTACGTTGTTTTGTTTTTGTTACATTAAAAAAAAGTGATAAAAAGAAGTTGTTTTTTATTAGAACTGTGATCCAGAATATAAAATAAAGTGCAAAAACTCTTTACACAGTGAACCAGCAAAAAACCTATGGTGATATGAAAACTCATATGGTTGAGCAAGGATAGAAAAACCCATCTTTCTCCATCAATTGGTACTCCTGTTTAAACACGATAATTTTATCCGTTTAAGAGAAAAACGTATTCAGAGTATCAGAAGAATCATATTTTAAATACATAAACTAAGTAAACTGTAAAAGAATTGATTTTAATTTCAAATCTTGTGTTAATATCATTAATTTTAGTAGGTAATTTTTTTCACGAAAAAACGTGTACTTATAAACAATTTTATTTTTATATATTATAACTCGTTAATTTTTACGCTTATGCCCTCAACAAAAGCTCACTTAACAAATCTTTTTAAGTATGTACTTTAAAAACTTTTTATACATTTTTCTCAAAAAGTTTACTGTTTTTTGCTATTTAACGTTTAATGATTTGATTTCACCTGTTGGCAGACATGGAGTAAGGTTCAATCAGCCCTAACTCGTTATGTATTGCATCTACAGAGATAAAAAAAAATCAATCTTTTTGGTTTTTTTACAAGCTTCATTTTTGTTAATAATAATAATTTTCATAAACTGTATGAATTTCGAGTTATTTGTGAGAAACTTTGCAAAAACATGGTTCTTTTTAAAAAAAATTCACATTTTCAATCACGATTAACTTTAAAACTATCGACTTACCGAAATAACTTAATAAAAAAAACTTGTTGCTTAGAATTCATCCCTTTATCGATTTCTGTGGATCTTAATATATAATAATTTTCACCCCCGGGAAAGGGAAGGCAACCACAACTAGGGTGAAAGCGCACATCGGTATCATAAAACCTTACGATTTTTAAACTATATATATATATATATATATATATATATATATATATATATATATATATATATATATATATATATATATATATATATATATCAAAGGGATGAAAATAAATGTGAGCAAAACGAAAGTAATGGTTTTTGAAAGAGAAGAAAGCATGACAAACTGTGGGGTTTCGATTGAGGGAGAAAGAGTGGAACAAGTTAATGAATTTGTGTACTTGGGTTCAAAATTTACTAGAGATGGAAAGTATGACAGTGACATTGAGCGAAGGGTGTTGGCAGGAAAACAAATGAATGGGGCACTGCATAGCTTTATGAATAGCCAGAAAGTGTAAAAAAAGGCACGTCTGGCGGTGCATAGAGGTGTGTGGGTTCCTACACTTGTGTATGGTAGTGAATGTTGGGTTTGGCAGAAGAAGCATAAAAATAGGATTAATGCTGTAGAGATGAGTAGTCTGAGAAGTATAGCCGGAGTGACTCGGTTGGATAAAGTTAAGAATAGTGAGATAAGAAAACGCTGTGGTGTAAAAGAAGATGTGGTCACAAAGATAGATAAAGGAATGCTTAGATGGTTTGGACACGTAGAAAGGATGGATGAAGGAAGATTGACGAAACAAATTTATGAGGCGAGTGTGAATGGGCAAATCGGTAGAGGTCGACCTCAGAGAACATATCTCGATCAGATCAACATTGTTTTGAAGAAAGGCCAGGTCAAGAGTACCAACAACCAAAGAACATGTATGAGAGCACTGATGAAAGTAGAGGAAGCAAAAGATGTGTGTACGAACCGTAGCAAGTGGAAGGAAGTGGTCTCTGCCTACCCCTATGGGAAAAAGGCGTGACTTTATGTATGTATGTATGTATATATACTATACTATACTCATATAGATATGTATTATATATAATATGATTTCTATATGGAAAGACTTCGGAGTGGAAATGCTCCATTGATTGGATTTATAGTATATAACTGTTAAATATTTATCAGGTTGTCATGTTGTTCAGATTTACTGAAAAAAATACTTTAAATTTCATGAACTGGCTTGAAAAACATCTATATAGCGATGTTTTTGAAGAGTACTCTGTGATATGAATATAAAGGGGTATCTTTTTTTTAATACTCTGGTTTGACCTGGCTTCTTGAAGGAAGAAGAAATTTATTGTTTGAGGACAATCATACGACAAAATATTTTCCTCAGACAATTCTATTTTAAAAAATTGACTCATAATTTTTAGGTTCATTAACTATATCAAATAGTGTGTGCAGTCATTCTTTTTATGGCAAAACCATAAGATTTTAAATGTTTAATAATTTTCCTTTTAGGCTCTTAGGGTGTTTAGTTTCTTTTTGGCACAAATTTTTACAATTTTTTAGAACATAATAAAGACATTCATTCTTTTTTTTAATTAAAAATAGGAGCATGAGCATAGCAGTTCACTTTGGAATCAACGGCACTAGTTCTATCTAGTGATTGATTCCAAAACCATGATAAAACAATTCCAAATTATAGCATTGGTGTGCTTATCTTGTTAGTGGGTCTCTGGTTTATAACAAAAACATTTTAAATTCTTCTTCTTCACTTAAAATGCGTAGTCGTAGACTAGTTCACGTTAGAATAAACGAAAATTACAAAACAAACCTAAAAATGTATTGACAGGTGTCAAACCAGACAAAAATAAAATATTTATTAACAAGAAAACCCCTCATAGTTAATTAAAAATGGAACTATTTCGGACCAATGATTTCTACATTTTTATTAATGGAGAATATTCTCTATGGTGGGATCGTCAAACTGGCGCTTTCATTCCTAAAACAGGTTGGTTAACAGTTTGTTTTAATTGAAACATTTTAATTACTGTTAACTATTTATTGACAAACTCGAAACGCCCCCAGATTCATTTAAATTATCATTTAGTTGTTATGAAAACATATATGCATCCAAGGTTGGAAATTCTTTATAATAAAATGAATAAATTAAAAAAATGAGATGCATTTCAAATATGTTTTGAAATTTTCCTGAATTTTATTATGTACCTATTGTTTAGGTTGGGATTTAACTGACGCAGATGATCCTGTGTGTCTTGGAATATGTGATGGAATTATAGGGAAAATTGAGCACAGTCCCTTATTTGATCCGAGACTGATCCTTATCAAAGAAAGTCTTCCAGTAGGCAAACTTCATGGTGACAATATGGTCTACAAGATAAAATCTATTATATTTTTACCTCTAGGACTGGAAAATATTGATCTTAATTTAATGCCATGTTATAAGCACAAAACTATGGACTTGAAACAAAACCCCAACAGTTCATTATTATTTGACATACAAAAAAATAGCGCATTCACAAAAACATGGGGCACATTGAAAAGTGCTGGAAATACATTAAAATACACCACTCAACAAGCAGCTGCTCTAGCTACATCAGGTGTACAAAAGAAAAGCAATATTAAAGATAAGGAACGGTTTGAAAAACAGATTGTTGAAGAATTCTATAAAATTTTTAATGACACAAATTCATTTTATTATTCTCACACAACAGATATCACAAATTCCTTACAAAGATTGTGCAATTTGGAAAAGCAAGGTTCCAATTCCAAATCCTTCTGGAAGAATGTAGATGAAAGGTTTTTTTGGAATCATCATATGTTAAAAAGTATAATAGAATCAGAGGTAATTTTTAAATTTAGTCCAGATTACTTAAATTTACATTAAATATTTTTAGAATCCGCTATATGATCCATGGATACTTCCTATTATTCAAGGATATATGCAGATAGAGGATTGTAAAGTGGAAATGGATAGAGATTTAGTTGAAACCAAAGATATGAGATATGACACTTTTACCTTGTGCCTTATATCAAGAAGGAGTAGATACCGTGCTGGTACAAGGTAATTTATATAAAATTATTTTAAAGTACATAAAATTATAAAATACACATTTTATATGCTTCCTGTATAATAGGTTCAAAATGTAACTAAAAACAATGCAAAAATAAATAATTATTAATGTTCTTAAAATTGGCAAAAAATTCATAATTTATTTTTTTAAAATACTTTTCAATTCAATAAAAGATTTATCTTGAAAATATAACATTTGTTTATTACTGCTGCTTTTATTAACATGTTCCAAAATTAGTAATTATTTAATTACACATATTTTTAAATAATTAATGGATAACCCCTACATCTACAGTAGAATTTCAAATCATTGAATGATAAATTGCTTTAAATGTTTAAGGATTGCTACCTTACTTGACTCATCAGACAAATTACCTCTTTTTTTGTCTCAAATGCAATAATTACTATGATTTGTTTGATAAAGAAAAAATGTTGTTTGCTTTAAAGGAGTTAAGTTAATATTGCTACAGATGTAATCTTAAATTCTTAGGAGCATTTTTAATACAGTATATTTTAGGTAATGTTTTTTGAAATGTTGTTTATTTTGAAAATTTAAGGTATAAAAGAAGAGGTGTAGACGATGATGGAGAGGTAGCAAATTATGTGGAAACAGAACAAATTATTTCGTATCAATCTCACGAAGTGTCTTTTGTTCAAGTGAGGGGATCAGTCCCAGTATTTTGGTCGCAACCAGGTTATAAATATAGACCTCCACCAAGAATTGATAAAGGTAAGTGAAATATTTATGATTTAACAATTGGAAACTGGCACTTTTTTTAATGTTTTTTGTACCCAGTAGTGAAAACAAAAATAAACATGAATAAAAAAAGTGTTTTGTCATAGGAGAAGCTGAAACTGGGGTGGCATTTGAAAAACATTTCACCAAAGAGATACACAGCTATGGACCAATTTGTATAGTTAATCTTACTGATCAAGCTGGTAAAGAAAAGGTGATATTTGATGCATACTCCAATCACGTATTTCAATATAATAGTCCGTTTGTTACTTACGCAACTTTCGATTTTCATGAATATTGGTAAGTATTGTTAGTTCATATTTTATTTTAAAAACAAAATTACCAAAAAATGTTTTATTAATGTATATCTGTTATAAATTGGAAAAAAGTTAAAACCCTTATTAAACTATGCCTTTTTCTTGTCTATTTGTCTGCCCGACTGCTGGCACCAGGGAGTAGTCTATCGAAAGTAGCGATGCAGAAACAGGTTCTAAAACTAAAATTATTGGCATAAGTTTAAAATATTGGTGGATTCGCCCAGTGCATGTACCATTGTAAAATAAATGATTAGGTAGTCATATATTTGGCTGGAATAATAATGGTTAAAATATCAATTTTATATTTATTTTTTATGGTGCACTAAATACAAATACCTTCTTTTAATAAACGTTACACAGTTTTATCTTTGTACTTTATTGAATTCACTCTTCTCACTGTTAAAAATTAATTTTTTAACACATTATAAGAGCTAGAGATAAAACTTCATCTTTATTTTTCCAAGAGTTATAAACTGATTATACAGTACTAAAAATCAGAGGTTAAAAGTGAATATAAGCAAAACGAAAAAAATGTTTTGTGAAAGAGAAGAAAGCATGACAAACTGCGAGGAGCCAATTGATGTAGAAAGAGTGGAAGAAGTCAAAGAGTTTGTATACTTGGGTTCAAAGTTAAGGAGAGACTGAAAGTATGACTGTGATATTGAGTGAAGGGTGTTGACAGGGAAACAAATAAATGGGGCCCTGCATATCTTTATAAGCAGTCAGAACGTGTCAAAGAAGGCACGACTGGCTGTGCATAGAGGAGTGCTGGTCCCTACACAAGCAAATAAAACATAAACACAGCGTCTGTGTCATTCAGTGTCATGCCATACTCGAATTTCATCACTCTGCTTCATATGTAGCAGAATAGAATAAAGATGTATAGCCAGTGCAACAAGGTCATTGGAAAAAATGGACTATAGCTATCTCCTTTCAGACATTTGGGTTGCAAAGGCAGAAAAATGCAGTTTATAGGACAATCCGTTTTTCCATTTTAACCAAACTTGGTATTTCATCAGCTGTCTTTGACATTTTTTTTATTGATCAATGAAATCAATGAGGTTGTTAAAGGATTACACAAAACTTTTATTCAAATTTTCTAGCATTACCCGAGTAACTATAAAGTTAGCGCATGCGCATAAACTCGAAATAAACGATCCAAAATACTGTACAATACGAAATTTGCAGGTTGAAACAAAGCTTTTATATTCTCTTTAGCCGGAATAGTAGTTTGACCGGCCTCTAAAGTTATCACAAATTGGCGGCTTTTTCTATTTCGAATATTGTCCTTGGACTGGTTTCTGAATGCTGCATACTTACTCTTCTTAGTCCTTGAGAATTAAGTCATAAAACTTAATATTTTATTTTAAAATCAAAACAAGTGCAAATTTAATGTGTTATAAACATATCTGTATGAAATAAAGAAGTAATATCTTTTAAATATTTAATTAGTTTTAATTTATTTTTATAATTTAACTTATTTATAGGTACCTGCATAATATTAGAAAAACAATATGTACTTGCTACATACATACATACATATAGTCACGCCTTTTTCCCGTAGGGGTAGGCAGAGACCACTTGCTTCCACTTGCTACGGTTCTTACACACATCTTTTGCTTCCTCTACTTTCATCAGTGCTCTCATACATGCTCGTCGGTTGTTGGTACTCTTGACCTGACCTTTCTTCAAAACAATGTTGATCTGATCGAGATATGTTCGCCGAGGTCGACCTCTACCAATTTGTCCATTCACACTCGCCTTGTTTCGTCAATCTTCCTTCATCCATCATTTCTACGTGTCCAAACCATCTAAGCATTCCTTTCTATCTTTGTTACCACATCTTCTTTTACACCACAGCGTTCTCTTATCTCACTATTCTTTACTTTATCCAACCGAGTCACTCCGGCTATATTTCTCATACTACTCATCTCTGCAGCATTAATCCTATTTTCATGCTTCTTCTGCCAAACCCAACATTCACTACCATACATAAGTGTTGGAACCAACACTCCTCTATGCACAGCCAGATGTGCTTTTTTGACACTTTCTGGCGGTTCATAAAGCTATGCAGTGCCCCATTCATTTGTTTTCCTGCCAACACCATTCTCTCAATGTCACTGTCATACTTTCCATCTCTCGTAAACTTTGAACCTAAGTACACAAATTCATTTACTTGTTCCACTCTTTCTCCCTCAATCAAAACTTCACAGTTTGTCATGCTTTCTTCTCTTTCAAAAACTATTTCGTTTTGCTTACATTTATTTTCATTCCTTTGATTTTCAAGGCATCATGCATTACATTAACCATCGCCTGCAACTCCTCTTCAGATGACGCTAATATTTCTTGATCATCGGCGTAAAGAAGGCACTTGACGATCAAATCATTAATTTTCAATCTATACGCTCTCTGTTTTAAATCTTTTAAACAATCGTCTATGTATAAGTTAAAGAACCATGGTGAGGCCACCCATCCCTGTCTCACACCTTTTTCGATGTTAAACCAGTCCGTGCAAGCTCCGTTTATCCTGACACAAGCAGTGGAATCCTCGCTAAGTGATTTCAGTGCTCGTATTAAACTACCGCTCACCCCATACATAGACAATGTCGACCATAATTTACTCCTCACCACTCTGTCATAGGCCTTTTCCAAGTCTATTAAAGCGCAATAGACCTTCTGATTTCTAGCCAAGAATTTTTCGACTATACCTCGTAATGAAAAGACCTGATCCATACATCTCCTTCCTCTTCTAAATCCTGCTTGCACATCCCATATCATATTCTCAGTTTCTTTCGTTACTCTTTTAATCAATATCTTTGCATACAGTTTGCCGACTATGCTGAGTAAACTAATACCTAGGTAGTTCTTACAGTCCTGCTGCGAACCTTTTCCCTTGTAAAGCGGCACGATAACGGCCGTGCACCAGTCGTCTGGTACGCTACCACTCCTCCAACAAAGGTTAAAAAGGCGGTACAGCAGACTAGCTACCACGCTTTGTCCAGCCTTCAGCATTTCAACTGTTATCCTGTCGTACCCAGCAGCTTTACCCAATTTCACACTGTTCAACGCTTCCACAATTTCTGTCGTACTAATTTCACTTTCGTTGCAACTTTCACTCATGTCTCCGAATGGGGCCTGTACTTATGTATCCTCTTTCTCAAACAAACTTTCGAAGTATTCCTTTCATCTCTTTAATACACATTCCTCTCCTTTTACCATACTACTATCTTATTTTCTGATTTTTTTATAGTTGCGAGGTAGTATTTTTACCTTTGGCTGTTTTTATGGACTTCCAGAAGAGTTAAATATTGTTTTGGAAATCGTCAGATAACCTTCTATCAAATTCATCTTTATCACTCTCCTTCTTTCTTGCCACAACCTCTTTTACCACACCTTTTAACCTCTTATACTCATTCTTTGCCTTGTTTACATCCTCAATCGTTGCCTTTTGCGTTCTATGATTGGCTTTTGTAGCCTGCCAATTCAGCCAGGCCTTCTTCTCTGACACTGCTTTTTGAACCTCTACACACATTTTCTGTAACTTGCATCTTTTCCTTTTTTTACTAGCACCACATACTTCAATAGCAATATCCACGATTCCTTCCTTAAATGACTTCCACAATTCTTTAACCTCATATGCTTCATCTAAACTGTCAAAGTAACGGTTAATTTACTAACGAACTCCTCTTCTCCTCTTCTTCTTGCAAATTCTTAACTGTTATACGCTCTAGTACACTACTTGATTCCTGCACACGATGCCGCCACCGCTTAAAGAGACCTCTTATTCGGCTCATTACTAAGAAGTGGTCTGTGTCAATACCTGCACCGCGGTATGCCCGAGTGTCCATTACTTTCTTTTTCAATCTTTCATCCACAATTACGAAATCAATTATACTTCTCTGGTATCCTTCTTGTCTTGTGTACAAGTGGATCCTTTTATGGTTAAACATTGTGTTTGTTACCACAAGATTCCACTCCAAACATATTTCAAGTAGACTTTCTCCGTTTTCATTTACTCTGCCGTCACCGTACATTCCCAGAACACTGTCATATCCATCACGCTTTACTCCTACCCAACTATTAAAATCACCCAACATTATAATTCTTTCATTCATATTAATTATTCAATTATTTTAAATTTTCATGCATAATATCAAAAATAAGTTGGGAATTTTATTAAACCATTTTTTTTAAAAATTGATTACTTTTCAATTTTTTTGCTTTAAAAAAAGATTATTTTTTAAAATATATTAAGCATAAAAAAATACGTTAATGCGTAATTCTATTTTAAAAATAAATATTTAAATTTTTTTCACATAAACTTATTTTTGAATGTTGCAGCCGAGGAATGCATTTCGAAAACGTTTCAATACTCATAAACGCCATCAGTGATATTTTAAAAGACATGAATTATTGTTGGAGGGATAATCAGGGGCACATTTGTTCGCAAAATGGTGTATTTAGAGTAAATTGCATCGACTGTTTAGACAGGACAAACGTCGTTCAGGTAACTTGAATGTTAATTTTTCTACCCGTTTCCACATGCAGTTAAATATTTAGATTTTTTTTTGGAAACTAAATCTTCAAGGTTTATTTATTTTTAAATAATTTATTAAAAAAATTTACAAATTACAGTTTAGTTGAAATTGTTTCAATCATTCGACACTAAAATAGTAGTTGAGAATAGTAACAAAAAAATCAGCAATTAGTTAAAAAATAATTTTTCTCCCTACTGTGCAGAAAGCGTCACTTTCGGCCCGCTACGCAAAAGAAGTTGCCGCTTTCCGCCTACATTTGGGAGAAAAATAGTATTCACACCACGGGCATTAAAGTAAGAAATGTCTCAGAACACATGTATGATATATGTGCTCTGAGATGTCTTACTTTACTGCCCTAGATATGTAATATACTATTCGTCTTAGACTGCAATAGGAAAAGCGGTAATGGAAATCCAGTTCTGCAAGTTGGGTCTAATTTCGCCAGAAGGCGTCATCCCTACGAGCATTAAAAACACTTTCCAGTTATTGTGGGCCAACAATGGAGACACCATCAGTAAACAATATGCGGGAACCAACGCTTTAAAGGTAATTTTCATTTCTTCGTCGATGCACAATCTCATTTTATTTTTATATAATTCAACGAAATATTTTTCCATACTTTTTAGGGAGACTACACTAGAACGGGAGAAAGAAAATTCACTGGCATCATGAAAGATGGCATGAATTCCGCAAATAGGTGAGTGAATTTTAAAATTGGTTGAAAAATAAATACCCCGGGAAAACAATTTGAAGTTTTCCTTCTGTAAATTGTTAACAAGGAGGCCTATTTATTGCAAATAGTGACATTTCGATAAGTGGCCATGGCGGTTGCTATGATAGTTAGATAAAACCGTGCACTGATTGGCTACGCCAGCAAGCAACACTCATATGTGCTAAGCTGTCAGTGTTATTGCACATTATTGTTTATTCTGACTAATATAACGCGTAAAAATTGTTTAAAATACCCCTTTCTTGATTATCGGAACACTGTATAATTAATCGCAATCAGATTGATGTTAACTCAAATTTATAATCACATTTACAATTGGCAGCTTAGCAGACAGCCGAATGTAGCTAATCAGAGCGCAGTTCCATCTAACAATCAACGTCATGGTGGCCACTTAGTGACCTCGCAGTTCTTGAAATGCAGCTCTACATTTGGAAATGGGCCTCCTTACCTTCTAACATACTTGATTTTTAGTTTATCTGAGCTTTCAAATCTGTTAATTTTTTTTACTGGTTATTTAAATGTTTGTCGTAGTTAATATTTAAACCATATATGTAAATACTACTAATTTTCTAGTAAGTGGAAGGGCTCCTGCTAGAGTGAGATAAATCTCAGGAACTAGTCCCATTGTACAGTGCAACAGAAGTAGCTTGGCGGGCGACTAGCCCCTAAATATTCGGCTGAATATACTTCACATTCGTAAACTTCTTCCTCCGATTGTACTTGAGATTCACGGTTACTGAAAATATCGTCGTCGCCGATCGGATCGTTATTCGAATGTTTTCGTTGTGCGCGTATTTTGTGTTTCTTTGCCCGCCAAGCTACTTCTGTTTCACTGTACGCAAATGCTACAAACAGTAAATGTAGACTTAGACGTTAGTGATGGGGATATTTCATGAACTGTGAGTTAATCATTGATATGCCAACAAATATCAAGACGTTCTTGTTCTTAATTTGCGAAAAATAGAGTGATGTGATCAGGTTTATCGAAACTCGACCTGATTATCATTTTCACTGCTTCCGCGACTACTCTGTTTCTTTTTAGTACAAGTGATGCAGATCTTAAAACTTTGTGTCTGGCATGGGTCATTATATTTCTCAAGATATAACATCAACATGATAGTATTGGCAAGTAGCATTTTTAAAATTTTTTTTTAGAAAGTTCTTCGCTGTTGGCAAGGCAATATCCTAATTTATTGTATAATTCATGCCTTATATTTTCCAGCATTTCTGCTGTAATATTAATGACACTATCTGTAATTTTAAAAATGCATCTAGACTTTCGGTTTTATCAAGTTGTCGACCATAAATAATACTTTTGATTTGTCTTCAGAAAAAAAGTCCATTGGTACAATTCCTAAAGAACTGACAGGCCATTTAATATTTCTTGTCCCGCTCAACAAGCGATCCTGGAAAATATTTACTAAAAATTGTCTCACAATTGGTTTCACAAAATACCACTCCTGATATTCACTTTTTGTTAATTTGTCTGGAACGTACTATGCTCATGTGTTGATTTTCTCGAGACCAGTATCGCAGCTTGGAGGGCTTGTAAAATTCTCATTGTGATAAACCCTTTTTATTACACTTTCAAAAAACTTCATCCTGAGAATTTGGTCTCCACGAAATAAGTTTTAGATTATTTAAATCACTGAAACCCACGCTTTTTTAAAATGTTTGTCACAGTTGTTTGTGAAAAGTTCTTTGCTGGGTGATGTACTTGCTCCGTCTATATCAGTAATGCTACAAATATCAATATAATGCCTTTTTTTATTCTTTTTTTATGGGGTTGCCTATTTTGTATGATATTTTAAACAGTCTGCTGGAGAATTTCCTTGTAAATATAATTTAATTATTTTAAATAAAATAACAATCCAATTTCACCACATTATTGCTTAACTACGCTGCGTGGCTTATAGCCAATCAGAGAGAAGGAAGTGCGCTGTTACAGATTATGCATTACTGTAATTGTATCGTATCCATTCTTGTAAACATACGCTATGCCAGACACAAAACTTTACGATCTGTATTAAAAAAATAATCGTTATTTTGGTATATCGTTATATACAGGATGGGTCATAAATCAGTAGTAACCATTACGTTGGAAGACAAAACCACCACAACTGCATGCCATCGTTGTCATTTATAATCCAAGTTTAAAAGCTAGATACAAGCATTAGCCTATCCATGTTCTTTTGAACTAATTACCACTATTTTGGGTTTAGCATGATTTGAAATGTTCTGAACATACCGATATACGTTAATAAAATTTTAGTACGTTACTAATTGAAGTTTTAACTACACGCTGGGCCCTCAACCAATCGGCAGTCAGTTATATCAGCGCCATTAAGCTGCTGAATTTCAAAGCTTGACTCCAGCGTCCACTTTTAAAGGCATATGCATCAGGCTGAAAGTACCACAGATCGGAGTGAAACAGTCGTATCATCAGCATGGTAGTGAATATGCCCTAACTTAATTAAAAGCTAGCAATGTAGTAGTATTAGATATATGATTTTAACATTAAATAAATGTCATTACTGTCAAAAAAATTAAAATACAATGGAGCGGAAACATAAATGAGAGGTCATACAAAAAAGTAGCGTCTTTCCGAAATGAAGACAATTTCATATTTGTTGATGGGGTACTTATAGAGTTAAAATTGACTTGAACATTTCTTATTGTAGATATTACAAAACTCACTTCAAAGACACCGTGCGTCAATATTGTTTAGATATAATGCAAGGTGTAACGTTAACAGAAGTGGAAATTCAAGATTTCTGGTCGCATTTGCGTAAAGTTTGCGGCATAGCTTGCGAGATTCTTCCCACCGAAATGCCCTCTGTGGCACCCCATTTAGCCCTTCAACCAGAATTCGAATTTGCCCATGCGCTATATCAAATATCTAGGTCAGTTTTACTTGAGAAAAAATCAACTCCGAAGTATTGTTAATAACGTTAAATATACTATACTCGGTGTTTTTTATTTTATTCATCTAACTTTGCGCTAGTTTGATTTAAGATCTCATTTTAGCAGCTAACAATTTATGTAATTTGTTTAAATTTTCCAACGATCCAAACTGTATGTTAAAAAAAATATTCAAGTGTGACTATAAAGTGAACGAAGTATTAATTTATTTTTTATTAAATTTTGGTATGTATTATTTATTTTTATAAAAAATTTATTTGCAACTCCTAACGACTATATGTTTGGACGATGTACGACTGTTAAAATATATTTATATTTCTTTTAAACTGTTTTTTTCTTTATCTAACATAAAATCTGATGTTTTAGAATTTGTAGAATTTTTTATTTTAAGTAAACTATATCTGTTGACAAATAAATATAGAGTTAGATTGTACTTTCTTGAAAATAAAGTACCCCAGTCTTGGTATTTTATTGTCAGATCTCGTGTGTCGGGTTATGTTTTGGGATCAATATAAAAATCATTTAGGTATTAAATAAAGATTTTTTTAATAAACAAAAAAATGGTACATTTATTTCTTGATATATAAGAATAATATACTTTCTTACTATTTGAGTGAATCAAAATAAAGTAAAAGTTATACATCCTGAATAATTGTGAAGTGTTTAACGTGTTATAAATATACTTACATTGTTAGCTGGAGAATTTATTAATAGTGAGTTTTTTTACTAAACAACATATTTAGTTAAGTTTGATCCCTACATATTAAAAAGGTAATACAATAATGGCATTTACTTGTTTTTTCTTTGTCTCAAATAAATTATTAATCCTCATTTAGAAAAAATAATTGCCCTTATGTTTCAGATATTACCTAAGTAGATTTAAGGATACCACTCGACAAGGAACAATAGATTTAATGTTAGGTAAGTGCCTTAAAAAAAATAAATTTGCTCTATGGTGTGGAGCAGTGATTCTTAACCTTTTATTCGTCATGGTACAATTTGAAAAATAAATTACAAATGAACAAATACATATTTGGACTAAATTTAGTGTCAATTAATGAAGAAATATAAAAAAATTGGAGCTGCACAAAAAAATGTCAGTTTTAAAATTAATGACTTATTAAAGTATTTAAATATACATAATGGTTCAAGTAAAAGGAACCAATCGAATATTTCATAAATTGGTAACTTTGGAAAAAGATCTAAAACCCGTCGGTTTTTATTTGTAAATGCGCGTTTCTTCAGATTTTCTTTTAATAATGACATCATCTACGCGACCGTGATTACGTCATCGATGATTTCTGTAAGTAGAAATGTGAGTCATGCGATCCTCTTCGCCCTATCAACCGATCTGGAAAGATATTTTTTAAGTCAGGGGTGCTCAAACTTGAACTGCTGGCGATCTACCTCAATATTTTTAAACTACGATCGATCGACTCTGAGAGACCGCAAGTATGTGTGATGCAGGATTTTCGTCTAGGTAGGGTGCATATGTGGTATAGATATTAGTTTTACCGCACAATATTCATTTTTTAGTCAAGGTAAATGTAAATATCAATGAAAAACCTCTTAATTATTAGAAATTGCGAGTTTATTGGGTGTTACAAAACAAAAGAGTTCTAGTATTAAACTTTAAAGAGTGACTTTGGATGTTGAAGCGTGGCACTGCATGTCCTCAGCATACTTTTCATAAGATGGTACGTAATTACCGAGTGCTAATCACAAGCATGATGAAAAAGGTTCGTTAGTTAATCGATTGCGATATTTTGACTTATTATCTTCATTTCAGAAAATGTAGACTCTCACAAGTAAGTTGACCCAATCATTGCCGACAGTTGAAGGGAGATTTGCCGTAGATTCGGATATTTATCTTCAGATATAAAAGACCAGAATTTAGTAACAGATGCTATGGCTTTGAGATGTATATCTGTTGAAATCTGCAATAACTCATGTTAACTTCATGTTAAATTGACTTGCTATTTAAGTAGCTAATTCCTCAATGTTTTTACACGAAAAGGGATAACTCATAAATGATGTGATATTTGCCAGTTTACTAAAATCATTAAAACGTGTTTCGAATTGACCCAAAATATTTAATAATTTTGTCTCATAAATATGATAATTCGACTGAGGAATCCTTGCTTCCAAAGACGGAAAATGTTTCAGATACTTTCTTTTCATTTGATCTATCATAAGTTGCAACTTACTTTTGAAAGCGTTTATTGCGCTTATCATATCAATAATAGTTAGTAGTTAATGGTGTTTAAAGACATTGTGATGTCTGTGAAAAATGCCAAATCTGTCAGCCATTTTCCGTTTTTCAGCATCTGAGTGTTATCACCTCTTTCGTCCAGAAAAGCTGTTATTTCAGGCAATAATTCTTGAAACCTTTCTAGGAATTTCCCGCGACTCAACCACCTGACGTCCGTGTGAAGAACTAAATCAGTGTGTTCAGCTGACTCACTATCTCCCAACTGCAATTTAAAGAGCCGTCGTTGCAAGCTACGTGCACGGATGGAATCCACAATTTTTATTGCAATGCCCACAATCTCCTCTATGTTTAGAACTTTTTAACATAAAACTTGTTGATGTATAATGCAATGGAAGTAGAAAAATTAAGTGAAATCGTCATTAGCTCAACACAATGCCACAAAACCGTTTTTGTTTCCAGTCATTGCTGGTGCTCCATCGATTGTAATGTACACTAATTTATATATTGGTAGCTTGTAGTTATCTTCGCCACGGGTCTCTCCTTTCAGAGGAATCATTGTCAATAACTCTTCCTTAGTCGACAAGTCATTAAATACCATACGAAGAAAAATACAGAGCTGGGCAGTATCTGTCATATCGGTGGATTCGTCGAACTGTAAAGAAAAGTATGTACTTTCCATAATATCATGTTTAAGTTTATCTGCCATGTCCTGACACATGACTTCAACACGTATTGTGACAGTTGGACGAGATAGCTGAAGTTCTTTAATAGCAGACATAATATCTGTTTTATTTTTAAAATCTCCATATAATGTCTCACCCGCTTCAATAAATACTTCCTTTATAATCAATCCATCTTCAAATGGTTTCTTGTGTTTTGCCAATATATACATACATACATAGTCACGCCTTTTTTCCTTAGGGGGTAGGCAGAGACCACTTCCTTCTACTTGCTACGGTTTTTACACACATCTTTTGCTTCCTCTACTTTCATCAGTGCTTTCATACATGCTCTTTGGTTGTTGGTACTCTTGACCTGGCCTTTCTTCAAAACAATGTTGATCTGATCGAGATATGTTCTCCGAGGTCGACCTCTACAGATTTGCCCATTCACACTCGCCTTATACATTTGTTTCGTCAATCTTCCTTCATCCATCCTTTCTACGTGTCCAAACCATCTAAGCATTCCTTTATCTATCTTTGTGACCACATCTTCTTTTACACCACAGCGTTTTCTTATCTCACTATTCTTAACTTTATCCAACCGAGTCACTCCGGCTGTACTTCTCAGACTACTCATCTCCGCAGTATTAATACTATTTTCATGCTTCTTCTGCCAAACCCAACATTCACTACCATACACAAGTGTAGGAACCAACACACCTCTATGCACAGCCAGACGTGCTTTTTTGACACTTTCTGGCTGTTTATAAAGCTATGCAGTGCCTTGGGAACATGGTTTGTTCTTTTTTTAAACAAGTTATCAAATGACATACTTTTCGTTTTCTTAATTCATTCTATGAGGGAAAATCATTTTCATAGTTTTTATAATCTGTTTTATGATGCATCTCTGAGTTCCCACGCTTAGGTATTGCAACTGACGCACGGCAAATGTACTTATCCTTTATCGTACAAAAGAAAAATTCTTTCTCCCATTATTAAAATGATACGTTTTACTTTTCTTTGCCGCACTCATTTTGTAATATTTATTAAGAAACTTTGTATCGACGTATTGACTTCAAGTTACAACTCAGACTGACTCCAATTCCTGCAGGCGCAACTTTATATCAATGCGAACGAAGTCTCGAATGTGTCCGTCACACACGCCGTCCGAAGTTTCTAGAAAAAGTGGCGGAAATAAAAAACGCGATATTTCTTTGACCAGTACCGCGCGATCCGTTGATAAAAGAAGGTTATGAGGGGGCTATTCTGGCCCAATTGTGGGTCAAATAAATTTTACTAGTTCATTCATTAAATTTGTTTTAGTTACCCACCTACTAAAACAAAATCTGTGTAAATAGTTCTGTAGGGGTGCATTATTTTACTACAGCCACAAATCATATTATTCCCTCCGAAATATTAATTTTCTGGGTATTGAGTACCATTACTCCTGTATCAAAAATGTATTTTCTCTAGCCTCTAGCCCAATACCAATAAATCTAACGATTTACATCACCGTTTTTAAGAAATGTAGCTTCATCAGAAAAAAGTTCTTTTTTAAAAACATCGGATATCTGTTTTTTTTTATTATAATTTTAAAAAAATTTAACTCGTCTATTTAAATCGTCTTTCAGAAGTTCCTGAACTAAATCGACTTTGTAGGTTATGTATTATGTTTACAGATTATTCGAAAATATTTACATGAAAAATAAGTAATGCGTTGTAATTTTTTAAATAAATTTTGACGATTTAAAAAACTAAATTGCCATGGTTGAATAGAAAATTAAAATGCCTCACAAATGAGGTATCGCATGACCCACATTTCTTTTTAAAGAACGTCATGAATAAAAAGAAAATTGTTTTTACCAATAGAAACGACGGGTTTCAGAATTTTGTTTCAAACTTACAATAATGAAATAATGAATGGGGAAGACCACTAAGTGATGAAATCGTTCCAAACCTCTTTCAATTGATAAATAATGATGATATTCAGTGTACAAACAATATCATGAGTCACAATCTAAGCAAATGGATTCTTCAGCGTTTGAAATCAGTATATTAATTCAAAATTAAATACTGCCAGAACTATGTGGGCGGTGCTATGACGTAATAGTCCCTAACATTATCTGTCTCTGTCTGTCAGACATGTAACCTCAGGACCACTGATACGCATGGATTTATTATAATGAAACAAATTCCTACGGTTGGTCAGCTCAAGGTCGATGGAAGCGTAGGGACTAGCAAGTAACACTGCATTACACCAATGAGAGCAACCTAAACAAATGGCGCATAAACGTTTATATTTGAAATGAAAACTATGTAATTCATACTTCAGAGCGAATAAAAAATATAAATTACATTATATGATAGTTTTTAAGCATAAAGGTTACGATTATGCTGTTTCCAAAATTTAGTGGTCTCCCCCATTTATTCCTTTCATTTATATGTACACACATGAAAATAATATAGTGATACTCTATTCTGAGCTGGAAATTTTAAAATCAAGATTTTAAAGTTGATAAATTAAAACAAATTATTTTTGACTAAATTTGTTCAAACCACAACCTATTTTTTTATATATTTAACATGTAGAAAAACCAATAATAACATTTATACATATAAAACTGAAATATAAAATAAATTAGTAATTAGTACCTCTCAAAACTCCGGCTACTGTGCAGGCTACGACAATACTTTGAAACTATTATCATTAAAAAAACGAGCCACTGTTGCCGCAATATGTTATCAGTACAAAATTTCAATTAAAAAATTCATGTAATTTACTTTGAACTCAAAACAATACGGTGACACGCGTTTTTATCCCCGACAAAATATCCCCAAACCATTTTTGCTCTCAGTATCTGCATGTATGATAGCATGACACTTTGGATTAACTTTTGTGATCGTATAAATTAAAGAGGCATTTTCACCAATTTAGTTAATAACAATAACGCAAATAACATAAATAACCTCAAAAACACTGACTTGTGCCAGAGAAACAGGTGAAATTACAAAAATCATACTACTACGCATATACAAATACATAGATTATCGATATCAATAATCTATAAATCCTAATTAACAGTTCAAAAAGTTACCAAAGATGGCGCAACGATCAAATTTTGTTGAGTTATTTGAATGGTGGCATTCAGGATTTAATAATTTAGTTTAGGTTAGGTAAGGTTATTATCAATAATCCAGTATTTATCGTTTGAGCAATATTATATTGTTGATGTTTTTTACGTCACACAATCATTAATTTGCTCCCCTTCATAAAAATCCTAAGTAAAATATTTACTATTATCAAAATTAATAGACTATTTGCTTCCCTTCATGGTAATCTTTAGTAAAATATTTACTATTACCAAAATTAATAGACTCTATTTTCTCCCTTTCGTGGAAATCATTAGTAAGTGATGTAAAAGTTGTTTTGGTAATAAAAATATAATGTGTCTTTTTTTTTTCTTAATTTTGTTGTGTAATTTATTTCGTCAAATAATTGTTTATGTTAACGACGGTGAGGTTATTTTATGATTACATATTATGTTATAATGAAATTTTCAATATTTTTGTCCGGGGATCAAAACGCAGGCGACCAATCAATACTAATATATTTTTGTTTAGCTTTTTTATGTGCTAAAATAAAAATATTAGAAAATACATACATACATGCATATAGTCACGCCTTTTTCCCGTAGGGGTAGGCAGAGATTACTTCCTTCCACTTGCTTCGATTCTTACAAACATCTTTTGCTTCCTCTACTTTCATCAGTGCTCTTATATATGCTCGTCGGTTGTTGGTACTCTTGACCTGGCCTTTCTTCAAAACAATGTTAAAATACAATATATTTTAAGATCCAAAATTTTGAAATTCTTGTAGGTAATTACGTACCTGCTGACATTTTCAACGAGTCGAAGGCCTCCCAGTTCGAAGAAGACAACGTAATAACGGCTGAACACGTAAAACTGCTGATAGAAGATTGCAAGAAGATGCTCATTAATCAACCGGAATTAGTAGTGGGAGCGTGGGGATTGATCAACGCCGATCCAGTCGTTGGGGATCCTAACGAAACCGAAATGGATTCTATATTAATTTTAACAAGAGATTCGTACTTCGTAGCCGATTACGACGATCAAGTTGATAAAGTTACCAACTACCAAAGAGTTTCATTGCAGGACGTTGTTTCGTTAGAATTCGGAATGGCGGAATCAAATACTTCATTGTTTAAAACTTCAAAACATAGATACAGCATAAGGATTAATTATAAAGTCAGTGACGTTAGGGGGTATTATCACATGTTTAGGTCCACGAGCTTTAGATTTTTTAATAATATGGCTGTTGAGATTAAGAATATGGAAGAAGAAGTCGGTGAGTACTGTTTACCATTATTACATATTCATTTATAAATTAAAAGGGCACACTTAGAGTGTCCCCACTCCGCCTTTAATAAAAATATTTTGTTACGGTTACCGATTATTTATTTATTAAAAAAGTTAAGTAAAAATTAATTCAATTTGTGAAATAATTATTACAATAAAGATTTTTTTATTCAGTACTTTATCTAAGGAAACCATAGGATTAATTGGAAGCTATCTCTCCAACCGATGTCAGTATGTTGTCCTAGAGGACACCAGTTCAAGTGCAATGCCATTACCTCGAGGAGTTCCTCAGGGCTCAATACTAGGGCCGCTACTCTTTTTACTTTATACTATGGATCTAAAAGAACTTTCTGGTGACTGTTATATACATCAATTTGCTGATGATACTCAAGTGTATGCAAGTTTCAACAAAGATAATGCTGACATGGTCATTACAAAAATAAATCATACTCTTGATAAAATATTAAAATACTCCAATAAACATGGTTTGAAATTAAATCCCACTAAATCACAAATGATATGTTTTGGTAATAGCGATTATGCTACTGAAGAAGTAGTAATTAATGGTGTGAGTATTGAGCCCTGTAGAGCAATAAAAAATTTGGGACTATTCATTGATGATGATTTACGGTTCAAAACGCATATTAAGCATATAGTCCAGAAAAGCTATATGTCATTAAGAAATCTTTACCGCAACAGATCAATACTAAGCAAAGAACTGAAAAAACAGTTATGTGAATCACTAGTTTTGAGCCACTCAAATTATGGCGATATTATTTATGGACCATGTCTTGATATCCGAACTTCAACTAGAATTCAAAGAATTCAGAACTCATGTATTCGTTTCATCTGTTCACTAAGATTAAGAGACCACGTAACTCCATTCAGAGCTGAACTAGGGTGGCTTGATATGCAGGACAGAAGGAAACTTTACCTTGCATGTTTTGTTCATAAAGTATTAGAAAAAGGAACTCCCGCGTATATTAGAAAAAAAATGTCATATAGGTCGGTTGTGCATGATGTAAACACCAGAAATAGAAACCTACTTGTAATACCCAGGCATAACACTGCTGCATTCAAAAGGTCATTTTCTCATTCTGCGGTAAAAATATTTAGCTCCATACCAACTCCTATCAAGAACAAGTCATCTTATGGATTTAAAAGAGCCTATAAGGAATACCTTATGGTTCTATAACATTTGTGTTTTATATGTTGTAATTATATTAACGTTCTCCCTTTGCGCATTCTTTGCATTGTTTACATGTTACATTTTAGTTATTTGAACATACCTGTTACTCTCGTGACTGATGATTATAATATATATATATATATATATATATATATATATATATATATATATATATATATATATGTAGGCATTATACTGTATGAAATAATTTATTTGTAACTGGTACTCAGTTGAGTTGAGCAGTCTAACTGGACTTCGCCGAGGATGATTAAAATAAAGACATTTTATTATTATTATTATAAATATTTTAACAATTCACTAATTCAATGATTTTTTTATGATGTTATCTATAGAGCTATTTGTTCCTAATCAGCAAAATGCTGGTAACAGAACGTTACAATCTTGTAGTCGTAGATTTTCTTTACATGCACATATGCAATACTAGCTAAACTCGACTACGCTTCGCTGTGACTCAGTCTGATATTAATAAAATTTATTAAATAAAAGTATTCTAGTGAACATAGATCCGAGAAAACATATCATTTAATTTAATATCCTACTTTGCGTTGCTGTACCTAGGCTTTGAAATGAAAGGAAAGAAAACAAAAATATTTTTCGTTTTTCGTTAATTGTAAAGCTAGTGAACGGACTACATTTTTTGTTGTCCTGCATAAACATAAAGATCAGACGGTTGTTTTTAAAATTCAAACCGCACACTTTTAAATGCAATAATCTAAATAAAAGTAACTCACATTGGGATTTTCGAAAACAAACAATTAAATTATTGCCAAAACAAAAAAAATTAATTGAATGCAGCATTTACTAAACAATATAATCACTTTTTAGATGAAATCAAATCAATTCCAACCTTTGATTAAATAATCATAAATACTACTGTGCACATCAATCAACTGGTCACAGTAACACCTTTTTTCCGCACTAACGTTTATTTTCATTACCTACATTAATACTGTTAGTCGAGATTAACGCTTATTGACGTTAATTGTTGAGTATTTGACATATTTGAAGACAAATGAGTGAAAATAGTAATGTGTATTTGTGAAAAAATGTTATACATATAGTTATTTATCACTAGATATCCCTAAAAACAAAAGGATTAAAAAGAATTTGATTTTTAATCCTATTGAGTACATTTTAATCCTTTAAATCTTTTTAAATACTACCTCTTATGGGTGTTTAGCATTCCTTTTGCTTTTTAAAATTGTTTTTATTTAAACCTCGCAAAACGCTTGGAATTTCCTGTTTCTATGGGATTTTCAAAATAAAACGTATATAAACACACTTCTATTAAAATTCAACGTTGTGTAAAAATTTCCATTAAATCCATCGATTACTTTTCGAGTTTTGCGGACACTAACATACGCTGAATTTTTAAATAAGATATAAAGATAACAATAACTGCAGTATAACATATATACTACTTATAGTTACGCCTTTTCCCGTAGGGGTATGCAAGACCAGCTCTTTCCACTTGCTACGGCCCTGTCGTCTTTCGCTTCTTTTACTTTCATCAGTGCTTTCTGGTACTCTTGACCTGGCCTTTCTTCAAAACAATATCGATCTGATAGAGATATGTTCGCCGAGGTTGACCTCTACCGACTTGCCCATTTACACTAGTCTTATAAATCTGTTTCGTCAATCTTCTTTCATCCATCCTCTTTATGTGTCCGAACCATCTAATCATTCCTTTATCTATCTTTGTTATTACAACTTCTTTCTCACACCACAGCGTTTCCTTATCATACTATTCCTCACTTTATCCATCAGAGTCACTCCAGCTATACTTCTTAGATTAGTCGTCTCCACAGCAGTGATCTAACTTTTATACTTTTTCTCCTAAACATAACACTCACCTCCATACATAGGTGTAGCACTCCTTTAGGCACAGCCAGTCGTGCCTTTTTTGAAAGTTCTAGTTGCCCCATTCATTTGCTTCCCTGCCAACACCTTTCGCTGGATACCATACTTTCGTCACTCTTAAATTTTGAACCCAAGCATACAAACTGTTTCACTTGTTCCACTTTTTTTTCTTTAATCAGCACCTCGAACCTTGTCATGCTTTCTTTTCTTTCAAAAACCATTACTTTCGTCACATTCCCATGCATAATATTAATCATCACCTGCAACCCCTCATCAGATAATGCTGTTTTGACTTGATCATCGGGGTAAAGGAGGCATTTGACGTTCAAATCATTTATTCTCCATGCGCACTTTTTTTTAAATCTTTTAAACAACCATCTATGAATAAACCAAAAGCTCCGTTTATCCTGAAACTAGCACTAGAATCCTTGTAAAGTGATTTCAGCGCTCGTATCAAACTACCGCTCACCCCATACATAGACAATACCGACCACAATTCATTCCTTATTATTTTGTTATAAGCTTTTTTTTAGTCTATGAAACATACTTAGTATTATTCACAATGATTTATGTAATGGTTTAGGTTTATTTTGAATAAGAAATAACTATCTTCGTTTTTTACATAATTTGGCAATGAATTAAAGTTTTCTAGACATTTGTATATTAGTGCTGTATTCATTCTTACATTTAATAAGTAGAAGTAGTCTTATACACTAAGTTGTTTATAGTGATACATTTTTGTTGATTTTTTTGGATTTTGTATATTTTCATTGTTTTTTTGTTTAAAGTTTAAATTTTTTTGCCAGCTGTTTGTCAGTTTTAATTTTATTGTCAACTATTTGTTAGTGATTTTACAAAGTGCAACAATGTTTAGCTTTGACGCTTCATTTTTTCGAGATAGTGTTCATGTCGAAATAAAACATTTGACGCTCAAATTCAGCGTCAGCACGAAAACGCAACCGAATTCATAATGGTAACGGTTCTAAATATTGAAAACTAAATTACAAAAACACACTTGGACAGCCCAGTTTTAAAATTTATCGAATTGTTTGGCAGTTTAAGATTTATTTCTTTTACTTTATTCAAGAAGCTAAGGAAGCCAAGTAACAGCTCATTTGAAAGGTTGTAAAAAGCTAATTTAAAGAATGATTACACTAAACAGTAAAATTAATTTAATTTTAAGGTATAACATTTCAATTAACAAGAAACAATTTATAATTTAAAAGGTGCTCTAAATAATTTTGCCCTTTAAGTGCTGGCAAGACTTTGTCCTGTTTTCTGTTATTTTCTCAACTTTTTGCAGAATTTCTTTAGTTATTATACAAAATTCTTGGATAATTACTTTACGCAGTTAAAATAAGAGTTCACAACAATTATCTTCATTGCAGTCAAGAAAAGAGAACCAGACTAGTTATTTAATTTTAATTTTAAATTATTATACTAATTTTTGTTAAATTTTCTTTACAGAGTCTCTTAAATCGATCTGCGAAGGATTTCTGGTAGCTATAGACATTTGCGGTTTACCTGTGATACCATTTGTACAAGGTCGAGCGTTGGACAGGCGAAAATCGAAAGTTATTAGTGGTAGGTCATCTAGTAATATCTACTTAGATATAACTTCTTTGCCTCGAAATGTTTCTGAAAGTCAGTTGCTGTCTTTAAAGAATGCCGGTAAGTGTGCGCTGTGTAATGATATTGTAACTTGGATGAGTATATTGTACTTTTTTTATTTTTTAAATGTTTTATATTTAATACGCCAGTAGAGTCACCTTGATTTTTGGTAAAATACCGTGCCTAATATTTATTTTAATATTACTTTGATTCATTGAATTACTTTAATTAATGTCAAATTTAGAAATGGTACCGTTTACTACTCTCTTGGAGTATAAATAATTCATAAAATAAGGTTTTAAATGTTTTTTAAAGACTGTATATTTAGAACTAGCAGAACCCGGCAAACGTTGTCCTACCCGAACGTTGGCTTACCTGCTTTGGGAATAACACTATCATACTCAGCGACACCCTTTTCATAGAGGTGCTAACAAAATTGGGGATGTCACTATCAAACTTAGCGACCCCGAAATCTATTGATAAAAGAGGTTAGCTGGACGTCCTTCAACACAATAAATTTTATTTTATACGCGAAAAATTACCTATATACCCGAAAATAGTGGTTTATTTAGATACAAGACATAATACAGTATGCAGGGTAAAAAAGTCTTATAACATTTTTTTCTGAAGTCAACGGTTTGCAAAAAAACAATTACATTAGCATTTATATCTTATTATTATTGTCTACAGAAATTCAGTTAACGCCGGCAACGCCGCACCTCAAAACGAAATAATCTATTTGATTACTATCATGAGTCATGACATGACACTGTCTGTTGAGAATAAAATCTGGCCCTTAAATCTAATTAAAAATGTACTTTTAACATCACTTTGTTAAGCAAAATGCCGATTAGTACAATTTTTAAAAATGGTTTTTACTTAGATAAACCGAAACGTCAAATGAATTGAGTTCTGTGTTTAATTCCAAAGTTTTTAATTTAACTGTTTATTAATCGTTAATGAGGTTAATTATAAATGTTTATAGCAATTGGCGTTCATTTTATTTCCTTCGTTATCATAACAAAAGAAATTATCGATGTAAAAGCAAGTGAGTCACTTAGAATCGGAGCAAAAATTTTGGTGCTTCTTGTAAACTTTTTTAATTGACTTTAAAAAGTAGTAGATTATTTACTTCAGTGATACCTATTTAGAATATCTGTTATACGGGATGGAAAAAAATTAAATAAATGGTATAACTTACGTATGCCTTGTGAATTAATAAGATTAGGGATTAGGATAATATCCATTATTTCGTCTTCTGCGTTTAGGATACGAACACTTTGTGTTTGTCCACTAGTTTTTTTAGGTACCACAGAACCCGTAGCCAATAATCTTTGCGACACATTCATTCACAAAATTACGGGCATTAGGACATTGTCGTTAGGGATAACGTTCTGTATACAGCCGAACAGCTGCGTTAGAATTACCGTGAGCCTCTTTTTATGTAAATAACATGTGATATTCGCGAATCGAAAACGCAGGCATTTTAACAAAAATTACGACCGTTGTATTCTTGCGAGTAAAACGTTAATAACTAATTAAATTTATCGGTGGTACTTTTTGTGTGAACTTATTGTTTACTAGACTACAACGCATGGTTGCCAAACCTACATTTAAATCAAAAAATTTGTTCCTAATTATTCATTCTACACCTTAAAGAACGCACTATTTTCAGGGGCACCCTGTATATGTTAGCAAATCACTCGCAAAAACTCGCTCAATGAAAGATAGGTTAGCTTAGATTGTAGATTGTAGGGGGGTCGTGAACGATATGCAACCTCTCCAGCACCTCGACCTATCAGATATTTTGTGTATAAACCGTAATGTATTCGAGACCCGGGATTCCGAGACTTCGAGCAAGTTTCCTGGGGGCTAAGTTTCTGACACCGAAAGGCTTTAGTAAGCCCCTTCCAGAAACTTAAGCCTCTTGCAGAAAAGTGCTGGGCAATCGCAAAGCAAATGTTCTGCAGTTTCAGCGAAGTTCTCGCAGTTGCGGAAACTATCCCTCTCTGTTTTTCCAATCTTTTTAAGGTGATACCTCAGAGGGCAGTGTCCTGTGAGAAGCCCCGTCACCAGATTCAAGTCTTTCTTGTCCAACTCGAGAAGCTGTTTAGCTTTCCTTGGCGAAAGGCTTTTTCGCTTGTCTTTGTCCTGGCACATTATGCCAGTGAGATTTCATTTCATCTCTTTCCCAGCGTCGAACCTCTTCTTTTAAGTGGGCTTTGAAAATTCTACAGAAGGGTTCTGGGCCGAAAAATTGTGTATTTGCCCCTTCTTTGGCAAAGCAATCTGCTTCTTCGCTGCCTTTAACTCACTTGTGACCGTGAACCCACATCAGAGTAACCTGATTGTTCGCTGCCAGTTGTCCCAGGAACGTTTTACAGTCCCAAGTCAGCTTAGACTCACAAGTGTACGACTTCAGAGCTTTTAGTGCTGCTTGGCTATCTGATAAAATATAGATTTCTGCCCTTCGGATGTTTCTTTCGATGCACTCCTGGGCACCTATCTCTATGATATGTAATTCTGCTTGAAAGATGGTTGGGGTGTTACCAAGAGTTTTGAGAGCTTAAAATTTGACCCTATAACGCCCACTCCAACCCTTTCATCCATCTTGGATCCATCAGTGTACCACACTACAGCATCCCTTCCTAGTTGAGGTCCGTTCTCTGTACAAACTTGGTGGTTTTTTATAACCACTTCAAACTGCATTTCGAGGTCGTATAACTGGCATAATATCTGTCGGCTTAGACATGGATTCTAGGTAAATATTTTCCAAAATTTTCAACTGTCCTTTCCAATTTTTTGCTCTAAGATTTATTGTCTGTCTGCTTTTTTCATTACACATTACTACGGCTACAGTAGAGCACGTGAATGTTGCCACTGTGATTCCCAAACAAGCTAGCCTCTGCACTTTCTGCAGCTTGACTTTTGCCGAAATTTGTTGCATTTTTTACCACCATATCAATGAAGCATAGGTGACCATTGGTTTAATACTCGTTTGGTATGACCAGTAGATCATTTTAGCTTCCAGACCCCATGTCTTGCCAAAGACTCTGCGGCATGTCCAGCTTGCCGCTATAGCTCTGGAAAGAATGTGGTTGAATTGGCTGTTCCATGTCAGTTTTTGGTCGATTATTACGCCCAAATATTTAACTTCTTTGGAAAGAGTAAACTAAGTTCTATTCAGAGTTAGGGCTTTAAGTTCGTACTTTCGCCTCCTGGTGAAAAAATCTATGACTGAAATGGAGAGTAATTAGATTTTTTTATTTTAATTATATCTATGTATTTTTTTAATTTTAAGGCATGTAGAATGTAGGTTAGCTTGACGTCCTTTAAAAATGTATACACTTTTTCTCGAATAAAATTTACATTGTCTCTTTGACAGATAAAGATCCTGAAAATATTCAACTACATTAACAGGAATATTACCGTGAATACAGAGCACAACTTAAAGGGGGACTACCATTGACGCAGTTTTTGCAAGAAATATTGCTTAATTTATAGTGTGAAGTTTTACTTTATCTGCGCGAAGTGACTCCACGCACCAGTCCTTTTTTTATATTTCAAGCCCATCGGACCCCTTTTGTTGATTCGGTCGCTACCAAACTTCACAGGATCACCCGCTGGGCTAATCTGAAGATTGCTTGAAAATTTCATTAAAATCGGTCCAGTCGTTTTGTACTCCATAGGGAATAGTTTTTATATTTTAACCCCCTCCTCTTACCTCTTTCGTTGATCCGATTGTTACCAAACTTCACACAAACACCCTCCGGGCTAATTTAAAGATTGCCTAAAAATTTTATTAAAATCGTTTAAGCCGTTTTCTTTGGTCTTTATATCGCAAAGAAAAATTCTTACTAAATTTTAAGTCTGTAGGGAAGCTATAGTTTAGAAAAAATAATTTATTTACACCCCCGCAGTCTCTTTGGGAGGAATTTGTAAAATCCGTTCTTATTTGGTCTTAACATTGCAAAAGAAAGGTTGCTACCAAATTTCAAGTTTGTAGAAGCTACAGTTGAAAATTTCATTTTTTAAACATTAACACCCCCGCAAGTTCTTTTGGGGGTGGAATTTTGTAAAATTCGTCTTATCTGGTCTTAACATTACAAAAAAAACGGTTGCTACCAAATTTCAAGTCTGTAGGAGCTGTAGTTAAAAATTTTCATTTTTTTATCATTAACGCCCCCACAATTCTCTTTGGGTGTGGAATTTTGTAAAATCCGTAATTAGCTGACCTCTACATGGCAAAAGGAAATATAGGGTTTGTTCCAACCCTCAACTTTTCTATCGCATTAAAACAGTATTCTGGATGTTTGGATAACATTTTATGCGTCAACTTTGTATTCCTTTGAGTAATACTAGAAAATTTGAATTTGGCCATGTATATGGTGTGGAAAATTATTAAAATGGTCAAGTGACGATAACCTGTAAAGTAGTACCCCAAACAAGGTTATCCAATTTTTACAATGTTAAAATATCGGTATGTATGTTGAATTCAATTTAAAAGTATTACAATTTATTAAATTTAAGAATATATAAATTAATAAATAGGATTGAGAGTAAAAATATAAATATTGAATTTATTTTTTAATATTTTGGTAATCTTATTTGGTACCCAGCCGTTTAAATTTTGAATGAAATTAAAAATAATCATTTAAAGGTTACGTTTTTATTATCAGATAAAAATATTTATCATTTTTATTGCAACATTCAGGCTTTTAAAATATAAATATAGAATTTATTTATAATTTTTACTGCATTTATCCACTTTATACTTTTATTAATTTTCCATGAGACACCACAAGTGTGCTGTTGGTTTTATAAAATTTTATCAATTGAATCTACGTTTTCGATGTGTTATATTTGTACATCCACGGCTGCAACAAATTTTGTTTAATCATGACATTACGAAAATAATTTAAAATTATTTAAATAATAATCACTAAACAATAAATGACATATAAATACCTAATGCGTATATCAGCCCAAAAGGTATAAGATAGAGGGGAAGGTCGCGTATAATCGACACACATGCCACCTGTTAGTTTTTTCCAAGTACTGAACTACTATCATAGCGATTTGTAATATATTTATGCGTAATATGGCGTAGAACGAAAAGATGACAAACAAGCCATTACACCATGCATTACAGGAATGATGTTAACCACTCTCAGCGTTTTAAAATGATCCAAAATTAAATTTTTCAAATTAAATTGAATGGATTCTAGGATTTTGCTATAACTCGTATTCTCTTTTTTAACATTACTCGTAATGGGAGCCTTTCCCTCTATCCCCTCTATCTTTTGAGTAGTTGGAACAAACCTAGTATGTGCTCCGCATATTTTAATTTTCACTTGTAGATATAAAGCCGATGCGTTGCGTTTTTATATAATTATATTCACTGTCAAGTAAATTCACCTTGTTAAATTATCAAAAAACTTAATAAGTTTCTATCAGGAAAATGTATGAAAGCGTACAATTAGTAATTGTTACTTTACTGGAGTATTTAGGTTATAGCATGGAGCACATGATGTAGACGCTTTTGCAGTTCTTTATTTCTTTATATCTACAGTATTGTAGCAACTTTGAGTATTGAGTCACGCATGATCTTTCAATGATTGTATATTATCATGAGAATATTATTTATAGTTGAAAATGGTATTGCTTTTACCTCAATTCTTGAAGTCATTTATTCATCTTGAAGCACCTGCTTTTAAATTAATGTTATACTAATAACCTATTGTAATAAATAATCATATTTGCCCACCATTACATAGAGAGGGTCCCAATATGGGAATTGATTGGGCGTGGCATGAGGAATTCATGTATGTTTTTTTTTACTGAAAATAGTCGCAAAAAGGGTAGATCTATCGTGTGGGCCGCGGAAAGGAGATGTTGGTGGACCCGCTTTTTGAAAAGTTGCAGGTCATAGTTCTCTGGAAAAACTGATTTTGGAGCTTGTTCCATTCCGTAGCAGCCTTGTAAATGAAGGATTCTTAATGGAGAATGGTCCTTGTGGTGTCAATCTTGAGGGTAAATGGGTGAGACTAATCCGCGTGCCGAGTTCTTCGGCCGAATGTGGCCAGTGGTGGTATAAGAGTTTTTCTTTCTCTGGAGCATCTGCCATGAAAATATCTGTAGAGTAATGTCTGGTCTGAAACTCTTCTTCTATGTTCTAGTGGGTGAAGGATATCTGTGAGAGTTGGAGCTGTTTAAATGGCCCTTTTCTGAATGGAATCTAGAAGACGAAGAGAATGCTTTGGTGCTGAAACCCAAATGTGCGAGCAATACTTCAGTAGAGGTCGGATTTGAGCCTTGTACGTCGTCAACAGTTGATGAGGAGTAAAAAACTTTCTAGCTCTCCACAGAAAACCCAGCCTCTGGCTTGCTAACTTTGCGATGTTAGCAACATGGTCATGCCAAGACATATAATTAAACTCCGTGACTCCCAAAATCAAGATGGAGGGACTTGATTCAAGGGTATTTCCGAACATTGTGATGAAATGATTTGAGGAATTCACTTTCTTGGTAAATGTGGCGCTTTGTGTTTTCTGGACGTTGAATTGAACAAGATTGTTGGTTCCCCACTCGACGATTGCTCTAAGATCTCTATTGATGGAGTCAACCTGTTCCTGCCTGAGTCTATTTGTATCATTCACCGAAAGTGAAAGATAGGATGTGAAAGTTGAGACAAGTGTGCTGTCGTCTGTAAAACTGTAAATGGGGTTCGCAGTGGTTTTCAATAGGTCGTTGATGTGTAAAAGAAATAGGGTGGGGGACAGGATGGAACCCTGGGTGACCCCGGCATTGGTTTTCAACGCATCAGAGGAAATACCGTCTAATGCCACATGTAAAGAGCGATCTTATATGAAGCTTATGAGCCGTTGGCGCAGTTTGGTTGGGAGACCGTAGGCAGATAACTTGCTTAACAATGCCTGGTGCCATACGCGGTCGAAGGCTTTAGATTTATCCAATGCTATTGCACGGGATTCACCAAACTTCTCAAAAGTGTTTGTCCAGAGCTCCAGTAGACCGAAGTTATCGAAATCCATATTGACTGTCATGAATTATCTCATATTTTTCCAGATATTTAATGAGTCGCAGGAAGTCTTTTTTCGAAATGGGTTGGACTCCAGAGTTTTTCCACATGGACGGAAATACTCCTTTGCTGTATAAAAGCTTGAAAAGTCTACAGAGAACTAGGGTGAGCTCTTGAGTACAGGTACATGATTTGCTCCGGAAAGGTACAGGTAAAAAGTTATAGCCACTTAAATTCCCCATGTTTATTGTATAGGAAAATTCTTTTTCTCATATTTTTGCCTAGCCTAACCTAACCTAACCTAACCTGGAACTTAACTGCAACAATATTTTCATTTATTCTTATTCACTTAATTTAGTTGGATACTTCAATTGCACTTAACAGACTGTCCATGGGATCTAAGATATTACTGAGCTTAAAGAAATTCATATTAGTGCAGGAAGTGTAGGGTAGCTTTGAGTTAAGGTCAACAGGAAAAAAATCGTAATGTATTTTGTCTCCAGTGGGATTTGAACTCTGGTTTCATTGTCGAAGAGCAGATGCCTTAACCACTGAGCTATAGAGGAAAATTTGTTTGGGTTTGAAACATGTATTAAATAATAAAAAAAATTCACTTGTAGCGTTACAAAAGTGCCTATAATCTTGAAAGCAGGCGTTTCTGGAGCAAACCATATACATGTATGAACTCCTTGGACAGTTCTTATCATGATGTCTCAGAAGACGTCTTATAATTTTGGTAGGCAAAAATGGAAGTGTAGCCAATAACGCAACAGTTTCTCATTTGTATTTCTGTTTGTTTTTATTCAATCTGAACGATTTCAAGAAATTAAGTACTTGGTATTATAAAGCATTAGATTCTTGGAATTAAAAAAATAAAAATTTCAGGGACTAAAGCGATATCCAACATGACCCAACAATTTTCGAAACTTAACAAAATCGGTAATACCTTTAAAGCTAGCAAATTGAGACCAAAGACCACATTCACTGTCGGACAAAAAACTAAAAACGAAACTTCTAGTGATTCGGAAGAAGATTATGAAAACTCAATTTTTCAACCTGACATACAAACCGGAATTTTACTACAAAGTTTAGAATCGTCTGTTAACAGAAGCATAGAACAAGGTAAGCTTGGTAAGATGAAGCTTTTTTTTTTTAATTTTAATTCATATGTACTTAATTTTATAACTTATACTTAATTTTAGTTACAGTTTGTTAATTTTTGTTTTCATTTTAATTATTATAAAATTACATCTCTTGGTGAAGATTTTTGTACAAAAATAAATTCTTAATAGTTTCCTACGGGTTACTATTTAGGAGGTAAATACGAAGGCATGTTTTGAATCTGTAAGTTTTAAACAGAACTATCACAAACATAGAAAAATATAAATATTTAATATGGTCTTCGTCTCAGAAATCTGCGACAATTTCTTATTGTGAACGAATATATTTTTCAGGGCTTGAAGTTACGGAAAAATCCATTGACTTACCACCAAAAATAGATGCTTTTTTACCAAGTGTCGGAATAGTAATGGGCAACAACCCCGATTCGTCAGATGTCGACGGTGTTTTGGAACAAAGACATAACCTGCTGAATCGCGCAGATTCTTCTCACATGGACGACGTCCAACTTTCCAGTATCATGCAGAGCGCTTCGATCAGTTCCGGTCTGAATCCGGCACCCGAAATTCAAATTAACTTTGAAAATATGGAAGAAACGTCTAAAGATAACCCACCGAGCAAACTCACGTTAGATAAGAAATTTAGTAAATCTTCGATGGAAGTTAGTGGTTTCAGAGACAAGGTTAGTTAAACAAAACCTAATCGTTTTACCTAAGTAAAATTAATTTCAGTGGGAACTATTGGAATTTATACAATTTATTTTAGAATTTAAAATAAATACAATGACGTTATCAAATTTTAATATGACCACTATTACTCTTGTTTATTGTATACAGAGTAATGGAATATAGTACAATATAAATTCAATAATACAACTATAGTATTACATATTTCAACACTACCTCATAATGCAATAGTTAACTATTTTTGAAAGACCCAAAGTCGCCTGCAAAATTCATCTTTTTTTTTTAAAGAGGTTTAGAACAAATATCTGCTAGAGATATTCCAATAAGATCTCTTCCCGATCAATGTTTTCCCTTATGAAATGGAAACACACCGATATGCTTCGTTCTTCTGGTTTGCAGCAATTTTCTGCGCTCTCTGATTATCCTTGAACAATTTCACTGGTTTGGAAATTTCCAAGATCTCAGACATCAAATTTTGTAGATAAATTGCTTCCTTAATACAATCACTTAATGTCATGTTTACGTAAACATTCTAAAAAACTCAACCAAAAAATAATTCTGAATAACTCTAAATAAAATTCTGAAAAGCGAAATCGGTGGAAAGAGTTATTTTAAAAGAGGAAATTGTACTTTAAATATAAATTAAAAATCACAGTAAACCAGAGAATCATTTATTACTCTTTTGAAAAACTCAGTGAATTAGCTGAATGAAAGGTCGACTGGATATCAGATACACTTTTGTTGTTATCGGACAATACGTCTTTTTCACAGGACAATTTATCATATGATAATTTTTCCTCTGGGTTTTCGTAAGCCTCCTGTATTTACTATAAAAATAACACGCCGCCTGGTGTTCTTCCTCATCTAGTATATGTTCTTTTTCAGTCAACTCAGAGTTACCACTCCTCTAAAGTTATTTCATAAATTTTTGTACTATATGTACATCCCTGCTAAGAATATTCGAACGTACTTTGTTTTTCGACAAGCAGGGTGTATTCGGCAATCGTCGTGTTATGAAGACGTACAGTCCCACTCCGTCGAATTTAGCCAAATGCGATCCCCTTAAGAGTAATTCATTTTAAGAGTTGAATTATTATTGCCAGGTACCATTTTCGGTTAAATCAATCGGAGTAGGATGAAACGTTAAAAAAACACGTCAGTTGCCGAATAGATCCTGCGTGACAAAAAACAAAGAAGTTCGCGTGAATATTTTTAAGCAGGAATATGTAATCATGTTAAAGAAGTAAAAATTCGTTTAAATCGTCAATCAACGTCCGCTTCGTTGTGAATAAAGTGGGGACCTTCGACAGGTCTCTTTTTTTAATAAATCATCTCCGATATTTCTTATAGGTCAATTATAAACCGATGGACCGATCTGCATCAGACTACGATGTTCAACTGAACATTTCTCAGTCCCAAAGCGAATCTGCTTTGAAAAAATTGAGCACGACCACTCCTTTAGAAACTACCAAAGATATGGTAAGAAAATACCTTGATTTTACGGGTTCTTTCGTCCAACGTTAATTATTATAATTAATTTGAAGGTGCTGACGCCGTTGAGTAAATTCGTTCAAAATATCGGAGCTAATTTGGATCCGAGAAAATTGGGCGGACAATTGAGGCACATCACTGAAAAGGAAATGGAAGAGCACAAGAAGTTGCAGCAGCGTTGGCAGAACAGTAAAACTAGATTGATAGCTCTGTGAATTCCTAGCACTAGATTTACGGAATGTAATACGCTTTCACGCTTAATTTGATATATTCATCTAGATTTCGCTTTGCTTACGATTTTCAACGCTGAAATTTTGATGAGATGAAAATTTTGAGTTTATTTTTTTGAATTTCAACTTTAGTCCCATTTTAATTATTACCCTGTTGGATTTAAATGTAATACTTGAAACATTTTCAATTGACAAATGTTTAGAAATGAATTACTGACGTATTTTGAGTGAAACTGTTAAAAGTAATAAATCGTTAATCGTTAAAATGATTTAAACTTTAATTTGGGTATTTTAATTGACAAACGATTTGTCGATGCTAAAATGTATTCTATGAATTAATAAATGTCAAATGTCGCAGATACTCAAAATTCGAGATATTCAATCTTTAAAATTGTGTACAACTTTAACATTCCCATTTTTTTTACTATTTTTTACACGCTTTATATTAGCTTGACCCCTTTCTATCTATTTATCTATCTATCTATGTAACGGAATCTTTGGACACGATTTTTACCCACTTAAAAATCATCGGATCGACTTGAAATTTTGTATACAAGGACCGATGACAATACAATAATTTTTCAAATTTTTTCAAAGATCCTGGCCAGGATCAGTTACATTTAAAAAATATGTTTTATATGGATTATATGGATTTATTATGATTTACCCCATAAATTTAATTTAAATAGATGGCGACGCTTGAACTACTCTCCAACAGATGTCGCAAACGCATATCCCTTTTTTAAATCCTTGTAATTTTAATACCTGCTCGAGTTTTTTTATACGCAAATAAATTTTCATGGAATTCCGTTTTACGACAATCACATATGACAATTAATACCGAAATGAAGATCGTCGATAAGTAGCAATAATTTCAAAAAAGAAAAATAAAAAACTAAGACAACATGCTTTATAAAAAAACAGAATCAAAAAATAATATTAATTAATAAAAAATTATTTTACAATCAAAAGTGTGGGGTGCGCTTTATCAATTAATATACAGGGTGATTTTTCTCGATGGCCCATTAGACGTTATAGCAAAATTAGTCAGAAAAGACATTGGCATTGGTCTATCGAATGAAAATATGTTCGACTTTCGGCGACTTCCGGTTGTACCGGATGTTAAAGTCAACTTCGTTATTTTAAATGAGACACCCCGAATATTTTTAACTTTTTGAATTGCTTACTTAATTATAAATAACTTTTTATAACAAGGTACTATACCTAAATTTATTGGTTTTCGAAATAATTATTTTAGTAAAAAAAATGACGTTTTACTGTTATTTAGAGGCCTAATTTATTTCGTGATAAATTATAATTAGTCAATTTGTACCATTTACATCTATTACTGACAGCTCAATGTTATCCCAGAAAAATATTTTAAATTTTATTTTACAGGGTGAAATTAAATCAACGTTAATTATGAATTATAAAAAATGCTAAGAGCTAATTTTTTTTAAATGGCACACATATTGTTTTTTACCCTCTACAATTCTATAGTAGATTTAGAAAAATATTCTTAACATTTCCTATACCTAAGTTAAACATTTTCCGAGATTTTTTGGTTATTTTTAATTACCTCATGAAATATCGTTTACCATCTTATAGCGCCATGAATATAATTGTCAAGAGTACAGTTGTCATTCTTTTAAAGTTTAATTCGTCAATTTTTTATTGCTAAAATTATTAACAATGGCTAGATCCGAATAATAAAAAACAAAAAATGTTAAGAATAGTTTTTCTAAATCTACTATAGAATTGTACAGGGTGAAAAAAAGTATGTGTGCCATTTAAAAAAAAAAATCAGTTTTTAGCATTTTTTATAATCCAAAACTAACATTGATTTTATTTCACCCTGTAAAACAAGATTTAAAATATTTTTCTGGGATAAAATTGAGCTAATAGTATTAGATGTAGATGATAAAAATTGGCTAATTATAATTTATCACGAAATAAATAGAGTTTCTAAATAACACACTTTTTTACTAAAATAATTATTATTTCGAAAACCAATAAATTTAGGTATAGTACCTTGTTATAAAAAGTTATTTATAATTAAGTAAGCAATTCAAAAAGTTAAAAATATTCGCGGTGTCTCATTTAAAATAACGAAGTTGACGTTAACATCCGGTACAACTGGAAGTCGCCGAAAGTCGAGTATATTTTCATTCGATAGACCAATGCCGAAAACCACTTATTACAAATTTTCAGATTTCTTTTCTGACTAGTTTTGTCATAACGTCTAATGTGTCATCGAGAAAAATCACCCTGTATTTGATAATAAACAGATATTGGTGAAAGTAAAGTCTCCAAGAAGAAAACGTAAACATCATAAAAAGCACCCCACGTTTTGGATCGTAAAATTATTTTTTAATAATTATTATTTTTTAGTTCGGTTTTCTTCTAAAAAGCGTTGTCTTAGTTTTTTTAAAATATTATTTTTTTTTAATAATTTTAGGAATTACAATTTATTTCAGCGCTCCATTAGATTGAAACTTTAATAAATGAAGTTTTTGAAATAAAAAGGTGCCAAATATATCAAATTTCGCACTAGATTTGGGCTCAAGTAAACGAATGTAGTGATTTACTTAGTGATATTTACATAATGTTATAGTTGATATTGATGATGTAATTGTAGGAAGTTATTGTTTTAATTTATTATTAAGGTAAATTACGCACACAAAAAGTCGTTATTTCAGCTTTTTTACAAGTGATAATCAGATGACGGCGGCTGACGTACTTAATTTTCCTATTTCTTAAACCATTGTTTTTCATACTTTTGTTAAACTACCTCATTTTATGGTATTAAAAAATTAGTTACTCTGTTTATAATAAGAAAATTGGACATATAGTATGTAGAACTGAATACAATAAAACACAATATTTGAAGTTTTAGTCACCAATTTTGGATAATGACCACTATTTATTGGTGTCAAAGATTACTGTTTACTGGAAAAAGATTTTAAATGTGAAGCAATTATTTTTGTGAACAAAACATCCACTGTTCACATACTCATATATACAGTGTGTCCCAAAAAGTTAATGTTTCATTTCACAAAAAAAAAATCTTGATAAAAAGCTCTGCATGACTTGTAGGTCCATAATCAAGTACAACATTTGTAAAACAGCTGGAATACAGGGAAAATAAAAAAATGATGATTTGAAGTAAAAGTAAAATACGTTTAAAGTGTAGTGGAGAGCAAAATGTTCATTGAAATTGTTATTAGTAGCAAAAAATTATGCACATTTGTAGATTAGCGATTTTCCCAGATAACTATTAACATATATTTCAATGAACATTTTAGCAATTGTTAGATAAACTATTTTTATAACAAATAACCTTATTAATTTATCCATAATGGATAATACACATCTAATAAATTGTATTGGGAACATGAACAATTACTTAAATATTACGGAACTTCAACGTATCCATCGTAACTTTCTAAACAGGTGACTGTTTTTCGATTAAATTCTTTTATAAAATTTCTAATCACATCTGGAATTATAGTTTCACATGTTTCTTTAATTATTCTTTCAAGATGATCAAAATTTTGAAATGGCCTCTTAAGGTTTAAGTAATCCCACAAAAAGAAGTCTGGAAATCCTGAATGCCAAAAAAACTCCATATACCGTTTAAAATGCGGAGGAGAAAATCCCGAATATTTCTTATACAGTGACAAGGTGTTCCATCCTGTTGGTACGATAGTGTTTCTCGTTTATTTGTGGTAGTCATCAAGAAATTCAGACAGCTCATTATTTAAATATTGTAGTTATCTTTCTCCGTTCATGTTATTTTGAAAAAAGTATGGTCCGACAATTCTATCTTTGTAAATGGCTCACCATTTTAAATGAATATTGATCTCGCGTTTGGACGAGGAAATTTGAATTAACATCCTTTCACCATCGACAATTTTGTTAACTTACTGTACTATTGGACATAAACGTCAAAGAAAAGTGTGTGTCGTATCATAAATCTATTTATTATCTTTCAATTTTCCTTGGATACGAGCACAAAATTCAAACCTTCGTTCAACATCTTCTTTGATGGCTAAATTGGGGTTTGTTTAATTTATTTGACTTTAAAATTCTTGTAACTGTACTTCCATTAAATTAAATTTTTTTCGAAGTGAATATTTTGGATTTACCGCCACAACATTTTCAATATCTTCATTTGTAACTTGTGATCCATGTTTATTTTTAACAGTTCAATTTGTTGACAGTGGAAAAGGAACTGTACGTGAAAATAAGAAACTTAATGACAGCCGTTCGCTACGACTGTCGAAACAATACTACTGAACGACCGTCGTTCTCGACGGTCGTAGGAATACTACTGTTGCGTCGAATCGAGACGGCGCGTTGAGAGGAAACTTACTACTGCGCCGACTCGAGACTGCGCATTGCAAACAAAAGGGGAAAAACTAGCTGGGGTAGCAGCCGGAGACATCGCGAGTTCTGCCGGAGGCAAAACGGTTTTAAGACATTGGCGTCGTAAAGGATTAAAATTAGAATAAATAAAATTTAAAACGAAGTGTTACGACCTGTGATCACAACAGGAATCTCTCGAAGTTTTGTACTGCGCAATAATCTAACAATTGCTGAAGTTTTTATTGAAAAATCTTTTGTTATCCGGAAAAAAGGCGTGACTATATATATATATATATATATATATATATATATATATATATATATATATATATATATATATAATACGTAACAATTACAATGAACATTTTGCTTTCAACTACACTTTGAACGTATTTTACTCTCACTCCAATCATTATTATTTTTTATTTTCCCTGTATTCCAGCCAATGTTTTAAAAATGTTGTACTTGATTATGAATCTAAGGGGTCATGCAGAGTTTTTATCAAGTGTTTTCACCCAGAAGCAATCATATTTCTTATACATGATTTTTTGGCAATGTGGTAAAATTACGTCAACAATGAAACAACATTTGCAAGAAATTTTATCAAGATGTAATCTGAAATTAATATTGTGTTTGGCGACACCGTAGTACACTCCTGTACGCGTCTAGGCATTAATAAAATAAGATGGTCGATGTCTGCTCGTGGCACCTTGTTCCAAGCAACTTGAACTTCGTGGATTAACTGTGCCAGAGTCTTTAAAGTATGGTGCAAAGTGAACAGTCTCCTTCCCATCATATCCCACACATGTTCGATGGGATTTAAATCCGGTAAACGTGGGGGTCACGGCAAAACATTAACGCCAGAATGTCCATCCACGTGGAGAAAGTCCATAGTTAAACGAATAATATGGGGACTTGCGTTGTCTTGCTAATATAGGACGTGTGATTCGGGCATCTAGATAAGGCAGTAAAGTAGTTTGTAGAATATCAACATAACGCGCAGCTGTCATATTGCCTCAAATAAATAAAATTTGTGATCGGCTACCATAGGCAATAACCCCCAAATTATTACTTCAACAGTCCTGTGTGCTCTTAACAGCAAACCCAATATCACGTCGCTCTTCTACGGCCATCGTGCATACCTAGTCATAGAGATTCTGCCTCCCAATGCTGGCGTTCTCTGCACCAGTTCAAACGTTTTGATGACACTGGTTCGCAGTCACTAATCATGGATGGTATAAAACAAGTCCAAACGTTCGATTGCGGCGATATAGTGTCCGCATAGTAGTAGGTCTACCTTTTTTTTTCAAACCATTTAGTCAGCGATTTGACGCGTAGTAAGCAAAACGGTCTCGCAGAGCTAGTTGTATGAAGCGCCTATCTTAACGCTCTGTCATGCGCGTCGGTTGACCAGTTGCGTTTTCTTCATGTTCTTCTACCCTTTTTTGTCCACACACGCATAACCGTAATTGCAGTGCAATTTACACGGCGGCCAATTTCGGCGATATGAAAAACCACTATCTCGATAGGCAATAATTCTACCCTGTCAAAATCTTTAACAAAATATCAAAATATCTGTTCTAGTCATCTTTCATAAATCGGTTTATTCACAAAAAATTAAAAGATAAAACTTTGTTTTTGAAAAAACTATCAAAATATTGTTATCATAGCATGCTTTAAATATGGTCATTTTGTTGTCAAAAGTTTAGGAAATTATCCTTCTGGGTGTACACTTCTTATGTCACTGAGTATATTTTTTTGAAAAAAACTAAAGAGTATAGGTAAGTAAAACGAATAAAAAGATACTACAAAACTTTTGTTTCTTACCATAAATGTTCACTTTTATTTTGTCCAATTTTTTTCTCTATGAAATAAATTTGTCAATAAAAAAATATTTAAGTATCATTTTATTCACCATATTAAAAAAAAATTTACAATTTTTATTTAATAATGTACTTTGGCTATTATTTTGATTATAAATCAAACAAAAGCAAAATAGAAACAACGTTAGCAATATTTTTAAAACTAAATAAATATTCTATGTAGTTTTTTATGTAATTTTCAATTGGTCATTGAATAAAATCGTCGCGTTGTCAAAGGTTAGGAACAGTAAACAATAAAACATCTTTTTGAAAAACAATGTTATTTTATTATTTTTTTAATATGATTTTAAATAACTTAAAAAATAATTTATCATCTATAAAATTTTAGGAGTTTTAAATATACATATTTTTAAAAATACAATTAAAACAAATCCATTTAAAAAGCTTACAGATTTCTAAAAAATGTTGGTTTATTAAATTAATATTTATTTATTTTAATGTTTGTGTAATGAAACGTTTATTTATTTTAAGTTTATTTGACTAATTGATGACTGCTACTGTTAAAATTAAGTGTAATAATTGAAAATTAAATATATCTTTACAGATCCACAAAACTAGTTTATTTAGAAACAAATTTCAGTGAGTATTTGAGTGATTTTAACCATATTTTCTTTAAAAGCTTAAAAAATAAATTAAAAATTGTACTTTTTATATTATATTTTTTCTTGTTTTAGTCTATTATTAAATTTTTTATAAAGTATGTAACTAAAACATGTTTAATGGTAACAATACTATTATGTAGTATTTTGGGAAATGGACAATTTTTTCAATTTAAATAATCTTACATTGCATAATTAAATCTTTAAAATTCACTGAAATTTAAGTTTAAAATGTAGAAAAAATGTCAACTTGTCAATTAAAAATATACACCAGTAATAAATGAGAATGTGTAAAGATTTGTGAGTATTATTTTCTCAAAAATTCTCAATTACCAAACCAATTAAACAAAATATTGTATATTGTTTCTACTAGTAACATTAGACATATATTTTAAATTAATAAAAATTTAACATACCTTTTGAAAATCTAAAAGTTCATCAAGATATACATCATTATCAGACACTTTTAAATTAGACCCACTTCAGCTTTAAAATACATAAAATATTGATGTTATGTACTTACATTGTGTGTCAATTTTATTGCATATAATGAATAAATCTTTTTACGCACTGTAAACAATTTAAATCTTTATTTTTAATATCTAGATAAAATACTTACAATAAGCAATATTATTTACAACTGTAATATAATAAATATAAAAAAAGACATGCTCAATTTTTTAATAATACAAAGTATACTGACAATCAATTATTTTATTGCCTATTAAGAGCTTGTAAGATACGTAAGATATACAAAAATAAGTTAATGATATCCATGTAAAGATTAATTGTAGCTAAGATGTATTCTTCAGGTGATAAAGTTTTCATAATCATCTGGGTATCGAATACAATAAAAAGGCAAAATAGGAAAGCTCCACCGAAAGAAATACCAAGTTCTAATACTGATGATTGAATGAAAATTTGCATAAAACCTCCGACAATTAAAATGCACAAGCCAGCAAATAATCCAGAATGTAGAGCTGAATAATCATGTTTTGTTTGGAATGTAAATAATGTTAATCCTGTCAGAACAGCAAGAGTCAGGATAAGCGCCTGTAACACAACAATTTGTGAATAGAAAGTGACAATAACACCAACTGTGTAAGCTTGGACAACAGTAAATGCTGCTAATAATATAAGATTAGTTGGAGATTCCTTCCTTTTGATGTGTAAAGGTATTAGTAGTGCAATGCTTCCAATAAAGGACAACATCATCATCCAATCATTTGAATGCACAAAACTTCTTATCGGTGGTGTGAACATAAACATGCTTGCTATTACAAACGTCAGCAGGATTTGCATAGATAAGAGACCATAAACTTTGCGAATAAATCCCAACCTGATCGATCTTGTAGCATTTAAAACGTTATTCCGATAAGCAAAATCATCTTCTAATCCTTCTTCGTATTCTTTACCACCATGTTCCACGTCTTCTTCAAGAATTAATGGCACAGTTTGCGACATTTTAGCTTTTGAATCAATAAAATGGAAAATAATTTTCTTTTATACAAACGTCACTGTCACTTCTGAAATGTCAAACCCAAACAAAGGTGATTTCTGATTTGTTTTAAAACTCACATTTGTGTTGCTATCCCTTTATATACTAACCAAATGTAAATATGTATGAACTATTTAATTTAGTTTTTGGCAGCGACTAATTTAAATAAAATACTTACGCATACGCATAAACTCGAGAATTACAGGTAGAATCCTATATTGTAAATAATAAATAAAAATAAATTGTTTCGTAAATTTCTTTAATTGGTAAATGACATATACATTTTTTTTAAATATTATGGCTATTTTTTTTCTATTCAAAGAATTTGGATCAAGTAAGTTATAGCTTGAAATAAGGAACGCACTATTGTACTAATACTGAGTATTGTATTGCATTACTAGATGTCGCTTAAATAGTGAACATTTCTGACGTCATAAAGTCATTGGTTGAAAAGAAATATGTCGGCGTGCTGAGAGGAACAAGTGATAGTGTTATTGTAAAAAGTATTGGTTTTCCGTTATTCAAAATTAATTAAACAATTTTCTATTAGACTCATTTAAAATTGTTAAAATGGCAGCACATGGCATTGGGATTGGTATCGGGAAGCCGGAATATATAGTCGGTGGAAAATATCGTCTAGTTCGTAAAATCGGTAGTGGATCTTTTGGTGACATATACTTGGGAATAAATATCACAAATGGAGAGGTAAGACGGAATATGCTGAATATTTTTGTAATAAACTAAATTAATAGAAAAAATTAAGTCCCGTTTTGCCCTTTGTTTGTAACATGTTAACGGATTTGACACAACTATGTAGCAAATGGCAGCCATATCTTTTTGAATCCTTTATTTACGTTGTTTGAAAATTGAATTTCAATTGTAGATATACTGAAACCATTATGTTGTTTTATTATATTTTCTTGCTGAAATTTATTGATACTAATATTCAAACAATGTTCTAGCTTTGTTTTGCAATATTTCAAAAGTAGGTTACAAAAAAAGTATTTCACAACTTTATTCACTACCTGAAATACTTCATCATTTGTCATAGGTCTTTATCATCAAACATTATATTTTAAATTTTCAGGTAATTATATTCAAAATAGTCGAGAAAAAAAATTGTGAAATGTTAGATTTAATTTCATAACATCTCATATATTTCTTAATGCTGTTATTCATTTCCTGTTCTTTAGCAGTTCAATTTCAAGGATAATTTAAAGAGTTTCTCTTTATTTCTATTCTTTCCTCATCTCATGGTCTAAAGAATTATTTCTAATTGGATTTGGATCTTAACAAACCTTCACAATCACTCAATATTTTAGGAAGTAGCAGTAAAACTTGAATCAATTAGAGCAAGACACCCACAGCTTTTATATGAAAGTAAACTATATAAAATTCTTCATGGAGGCATAGGAATACCACATATCAGGTAAGTGGTATCATCCAATTACCACAAAATATAAAACATTAAAAAGAAATTAAAATAATTAAAACAGCTGGTTTATTTATACCTGTGTTATTATATAAGTTAAATGTATTAATTTATAATGCTTCAATATTAACTAGAGATCTACTTATTTTAAAATCAATTGTAAAAATAATCAAAACAAAAAAATTTGTATTTGCAAGGTTCACTTACCTATAATGTTACCTTGTTTTTTATTTTAATGTACATTTACTTTTTACATTTAATTAAATTTTATTGAAGGTGTAATGCATTTTACATCATATTTAGATTTATTGTTAAAAAAAATAACCACTGCAAGATAGAAACGATAAAAAATAATTCAATTTTTTATTGTGATTGTGATAAATCACTATTTTTAAATACCTTTTTACGTCAATTACAATTTTTATTAATGGGGTTATTTCTTACAATTACGATAAATGGAGTGTAGTGTATAAAAAATGTTGGTATTTTTAACATTAAAAAGATTTCCAAACAAGATCCAAATACAATTTTTTTTCTGACTTTTTAATCTTAGTTAATTTGCATGTTACAAATTTTTGAATTGTACAATTTTTGTGCTATAAACAGAGATAGAATTTTGTGATGGTTAGTTATTGATGTAATATTAAATGTAGACATCCAATTAAATGAAATTTCATAGTGCACATAGGAAAAATCAATAAAAGATTATTTTTGTTTCTTAGTATTCAATTTAAAATTGTGGCAAAAAATGTTTTTTGTTAATTCTTTAATTTATATTATATTTATTTATTTAATATTTTTTGAAATGAGAGAAATTCTTGTTAGTTGCAGTAAAGTTTAATCAATTTCTTGTTCATTACATTAGTTTCAAAAATCAAACAATTTTTTCACAATTTTTAAATTTAGCTATAAAAGTTTAAAAACAAAAGTGTTTTAAAAGACATGCTAAAAAAATGCCTATAATTAAATAGTAAACATTTTACAGAAAATATTAAAGTTATGACCAATAAGCAAAAATAATTAAAAGGTCGATGAACCTTATAAAATGGTGCAGGCGATATTTGTTACATTGTATTTCTAGGGTGGCAAATATTGTCCTCATTGACATTGCAACAGTAAAAAAGTAATTTATTATATAGATACATATTTAATTTTTCTAAAATTGTGCTATTACTTTTGAATCAAGAAAAAATAAATTCTAATGTTAGCTATTATAATATATAATAAACTCCTTGACCAAATTAATGCAACAATATGAAATTAATCAAAAATTGAATCTTTTTCTTACGTCCAATTTTTGAAGTTTATCAAGTATTTGAATAGTAGGCTATGAATATTTTGTCTTGTTGTTATGAGAGATAGCAAAACAATTTTGTGCAGTACTTGGAAAAGATTTTTTTTAAAAAGTAAACTTGAAAGTAATACATTTTTTTGTAGTAGACTATCTAATTTTTATCCCCGAAAAATTAGAAAAATGAATTAAGCAAGGAATTTAACTGAACAAGAGGTAGTGCGGCTCTCAGTTTTATTGAATGAGAGATATGGTCAAAGTTATGTTGCCAATAGGTAGAAATCATTCCACAATATAATACGGTAAGATGCTTGAAAGAGGTAGGAAATTATTCTAGAATGCCAGGGCAAGGGCGAAAATGATGCACTAACGATTTGAGAAACAGGACTGTTACAAGTTTTGAGTTCAGTAACGGAACTCTAAGCTGCCTGCAATGTCACAATTTCTTCTTGTTTTATATTTTTGCTCTTCCCTCTCTATGTTATAAAAAAATGTTGTTGAATGTCAGATTGACAATTAATATGGAGAAATTGTTCTGCCTTTTGTTTTCTTAACTATAACTATTTATATTTTGCCAAAAGTAAAGGTCCTTTAAGTTATTGCCTAGGATTATTTGCCAAACCAGCCAAGGCCGAAACCAGTTAAAAGATGGTAAAATAAAGCTGGATTAAACAGTAGACCAGCCACTGCACCTTTGCTTATTAGAGAGAACAAAGTTGTCAGGTTATGTTTTACTTGAAATCATCAAAATTGGTCTGTGGATAATTGAAAAAAGTTTTATACACAGATGAAACTAGCGTTAGCCTAAAACATCCAGATGGTCGTGAACGAGTCTGGCGAATACCAGGATAGAGGTTTGCTCCTTGCAATATCTCTGCAAGGATTTCATTTGCAGGTGCCTCTGTTATGTCCGGAATGGTATATGCTTTGTTACTCGCACAGAATTAGTTCCTATCTGTACGAGATCCATGAATGCTAATTACTATCGTAAGAGTATTGTAATAGAACATGTGATGCCTTTTAGTCCTTTTTGGGAACCCAATTTCCTGTTTATGCTAGACAACGCTCGACCCAAATAGCTGGGGAGGTACTTAATTATTGGTATATATAAGTTGGTATACCAATTATGCAGTGGCTACCAAAAAGCCCGGATCTGTATCTCATTGAGCATTTATGGGATCACCTCAAGAAAAATGTTAAACGCCAAATACCTGCAACTAAAAACCTTAGGGAACTTTAAAATGCAGTTATCACAGCATGGGAACAAATTCCTGAAGATTTCATCCAAAATTTAATTAAAAACATGCCTAGACACATTACTAGTGTCGCACTTACACCATTAATTTCGCTACTGGTGTCCTATTTACACCATAAATAATTTTTTTCAACCTTACAATTTTGTTATTAAGTTCTAAGAATAATTTTAATTTCAATCTTATAGAGAAATATTGAAGCTTATTCAATTACTTTTTTTCCAAGTTTTAATGTTACTTACATTCATATAGTCACGCCTTTTTCCTGTAGGGGTAGGCAGAGACCACTTCCTTCCACTTGCTACGGTTCTTACACACATCTTTCGCTTCTTCTACTTTCATCAGTGCTCTCATACATACTCCTTGGTTGTTGGTACTCTTTACCTGGCATTTTTTCAAAGCAATGTCGATCTGATCGAGATCTGTTTGCCAAGATCAAACTCTACCGACTTGACCATTCATACTCACATTATAAATATGCTTCGTCAATCTTCCTTCATCCATCCTCTCTACATGTCCAAACCATCTAAGCATTCCTTTATCTACCTTTGTAACCACATCTTTCACACCACAGCGTTTCCTTATCTCACTATTCTTCACTTATCTTACAGCTTCACTTCAGCTATACTTCCCAAATTACTCATCTCCATAGCATTAATCTTATTTTTATACTTCTGCCAAACTCAACATTCATTTCCATACATAAGTGTAGGGATCAGCACTCCATGCACAGCCAGTTTTGCGTTTTTTGAGCCCCATTCATTTGTTTCCCTGCCAACACCTTTCACTCAATGTCAGTCACACCTTTCATCTCTCGTAAACTTTTAACCCAAGTGTACAAACTTATTCATTTGTTGTACTCTTTCTCCTTCAATCAGCACCTCCTAGTTTTTCATGCTTTCTTTGATTTTCAGGGTATCATACATAATATTAACCATTGCCTGCAACTCCTCTTCAGATGACGCCAATTTGACCAATATGTAACCAATGTCCATAAGAAATTATGAAAATAAATTCATTAATGCAATTTGTATGATTTAATATGCTGTCGCATTAATTTTGTCCAGGAGTTTATAATAACTATTATGTAACTGGGTTAGTTCTTGAAATAACATTTGCTCATTTATCAATAGTTCAATATGTTTTGGAAAAGTAAAGCTTTAGAAAAATTGCTTATTTAAATTTTGTTTGATTAATAAAATTTTTAGGCTGACTATTTTTGTAAAATATTTGTTAAACTATAGTAGCAATATTGCACAAAATACACCTACATTTTGTTTAACCCATATCTTTTTTATTTAACGTGATAATTCGTGTATTTAGGAATATTTAAACAATTTAAAAACAGTTAGAACTAAATGTGTGTTTTTCACAAATTTGTAATTGCAAATTTTATCTGATATTCTTTATTTACGTATCCATTTATTATGTTTATGTAATAAAATAATGATTTAAAATATTGTTTAATAGATATTATGGCCAAGAAAAGGAACACAACGTTCTCGTTATGGACTTGCTGGGTCCCTCATTGGAAGACCTTTTTAATTTTTGTTCCCGTCGATTCACCATTAAAACAGTGCTCATGTTGGCCGATCAAATGATCGGACGAATTGAATATGTGCATTGCAAATCGTTCATACATCGCGATATAAAACCTGACAATTTCCTTATGGGCATCGGCCGTCATTGCAACAAATTATTCCTCATCGATTTCGGATTGGCGAAGAAATTCAGAGACGCTAGAACTAGAATGCATATTGTTTATCGTGAAGATAAAAATTTAACTGGTAAGTATTTCAATTACTATTTAAATTTCCTTTATATTTTTTTATCGTTTATTTTTATTGTTTATTGTTTCTTACGTACAAAATAAAAAAGGTAATATACAGATATTTTTGTGTTTTTTGCTCACACCTTATACTATTTACTCCTTTACTAAACTGTACAATTTTTTGTATATTGTACCCTCACATCATTTCGGTTTTAGTTTATTTAAAAATTTTATATAGGTTACTTTCTTGTAGTTTTTGTTACTACGTTATTAATACCTTTTTTACAGCAGTGAAAGGTAGGTCATAATTATTACATATTTTCTTTTAAGAAAGGACAAATAATTTATTACGCAATTTTTCTATATTTTAATCCAAATTTATAATAAAAGTAGTGTTTGTTGGGAACATAGCCGTAGTAAGTAAGGTACTTTAATTTGTTGATTGTGTATTTTAAGATGTAATTTATTTTTTATGTTAAAAAGGAAGTCTTGTTAGTTACAAACTACAAGAACTTTCTCCAAAAATATCAATTTTTGTGAGTTTTTGAGTTAATAAATAACAGAATACACGATTCAGTTTACCTTGTGGTTACCTGTTCATTGTCACCCAACAATGTTTGAAAGATGAAAAAAATGTAACAAGTGGAATTATTGTGTGTAAATTAATAGTAGCAGTAGTTTTGTCTGTTGACTAGTAATTCGTATATTTCACATACATTTTTTTGGATTGAAAAAATTACACTAACAACAAACAGTGCGAATCCAAAAAACAAAATAAAACATGCTACTTTTTATTGATTATTAGGTACTGCCCGGTACGCATCAATCAATGCACACCTTGGTATTGAGCAGTCACGAAGAGATGACATGGAATCTTTAGGATACGTACTAATGTATTTCAATAGGGGCTGTTTGCCTTGGCAAGGTCTAAAGGCTGCGACAAAAAAACAGAAATACGAAAAAATCAGCGAAAAGAAAATGTCGACGCCTGTAGAAGTTCTTTGCAAGGTATGATTTTAGCTTAGCGCGTTTTTTTTCATAATTTTTATTGTATAATTGTTTTCAGGTACCTGTATATTTTTCCATTTTTTTCATGTCCTGTTTGCAAGGTTACCAGGTATTCACTCTGTCAGTTCGATATTTATGTTTTGCCCAGGTGAAAAATGAAAATACCGGACAATTGAATTTCCGGTATTTTCTGAAATTATATCAAATTAAATTATTTGTATATTGAGACAGGGAATCAGAGTACATAGAACTCATTGTAATTGCACTAAAAAGCAGAAAAATATGAAACAGAATAAAAGAGGCCAAAATCATTTTGAACCCCGACCCCCATACCCTTTATTTTTACACGCTTTATATTAGCTTGACTCCTATCTATCTATCTATGTAACAGAATCTTTGGACCCGATTTTCATACAGTCACATATAGTCACGCCTTTTTCCCGTAGAATTAGGCAGAGACCACTTCCTTCCACTTGCTACAGCTGTGTTACTCACATCCTTCGCTTCAGGGTCTTATAAATGTTCATCGGTTGTTGGTACTCTTGACCTGGCCTTTCTTCAAAAAGATGTCGATCTGATCTTCCATCCATCCTCTCTAAGTTTCTGAACCATCTAAGCATCCCTTTATCTCTATCTTTGCATTGATCTTACTTTTATGCTTCTTTTACCTGCCAACATCTTTCGCTCAATGTCACAGTCATTCTTTCCGTCTCTAGTTAACTTTAAACCCATTTACTTATTCCAATCTTTCGCCTTTAATCAGCACCTCGCAGTTTGTCATGCTTTTTTTTCTTTTTAAATCATTACTTTCGTCTTGCTTACATTCACTTAGATTTTATTTGTAATTACTTTAGCATTATTACTGTCGTGAATTCCAAATAATTTTAAAAATTCTTCTGTTTAAAAAGTACAAAAGCTTGAGGAATATATGGCTTGGTTTTTTTTCCAACGTGCCAATCATTGTCAAATTTGACGAGAGCAGTTACTTAGCAAGCGACAATGACATAAAGAAGTCATTCATATAGAGATATTCTCCCCAGATCCCTTTGCTTTACTTTCACCATGATTCACCTCGCAAACATTTCTCTTTTTCCCATTGTAGAGAATGGCTTTTAGCGGGTGTGCATTCTCAGCGTCACATGCCCATCACACTTTCCTTCCATATATTATGCTGGTTTCGATGGAATGTTTTGAGTAAATCTAGTCCTATCACGAAAAGAAAAAAACTCTTGAGCAAGCGTTGTTGACGCGTGGTATCATCATCAAATCATATGATGGATCCAAAAGGATTTATCCTTACGATAGATATAAATAGAGACAAATTAATAATGAAAGAGACATGTCAAACGTCCTCACTTTATCTTCTAAAGAAGCGTCGAGTGTCGATTTAAACCGAATTGGTTACCAATGGCGTATCATTAATATTTTGTAACGGTTATCGCATATTCATCAGAAAATGTGTATATGTAAAAACATAGAAAATTTCGAGTGTCCCAGTAAACTGTAAGCACAAAGTGGTGTATAGAATGCATTTTTCACCAAGCTTGTCAGATTCGTTTTCGTAAATGCATAGATAGAATTAAAAGAATGCGATTGGATTTGTTGCAGGGTTTCCCCGCTGAATTTTCGATGTACCTTAATTACTGTCGCGGTCTACGTTTCGAAGAGGCGCCCGACTACATGTATTTGCGACAGTTGTTCCGTATTTTGTTCCGTACGTTAAATCACCAATACGATTACACGTTTGATTGGACGATGTTGAAACAAAAAGCAGCCGCGACCGGCAGCGCCGTAGGAGGAGCATCGACCCAGCCTCAATCTACGCAAGCCATTTCTCAACAACCAGGTTGGTACATTTTTTATTCTTCTCTCTTTCTTTTCTCTTTATACCCTGTTCATTTTTTACCATTTATTATTTGTTTATTAATTTAAGTATTTGTCCTCGTATTTTTGTTCTGCCGGAAATATTCGCGTTTATTTTTTGGCATCAATTTTTGTCTCACATTTTATTCTAACTGATTTTTCTGTTATTTTATTTACGATTTTATAGCGTTAATTATTTTAAATTTTTCGTCAACGTGCCAAAAGGTTCGTTCATGTATTTTTATTTATTTTTTATCAATCATTTGTTTCCTTTCATATTTTTGTTATTTTGTTATCCGTAAACAAATTCATGTGAAAAGAATTTATCATTATTTTAAGTTTATTTTCTTTATTTTTTTTTTAATTCTTTTACAACTTCTTATGCATTTAACTCTTTTTTTGTCATTGATTATTCATTATCTTTAAAACATGTTTCATTTTTCCCTCATCAATTCAGTATTATCTGATACTTGCCCCTCTTTTCAGCGAACCGAGACAAAAAAGACGACGAAAAGAACAAGCAGAATTCTGCTAAAGGTACAGCACAAAGTAAAACAATCCATGCTTCTTCCACTGATATTGTTAAACTCCTTAAAGGTCATTGATTTAGTTTTTTTTATTTTTTTCTTTTCTCTTCTTTTTAGTTTCCCCCCTCTAATTTTGTAAGTTTTGTATTTTACATAAAATTTTTAGTAACACTGTATTTGTGTTTTGTTAAGCTTTAAAAATGCTAATAAATATTTTGCGTTCATTATAATTATTTTTAAGATTTTTCCAAATTTTTTTCTTTTGCTGTTACTATGTGTCTCATTTTGATGTATTATTTTTTTTTAATTTTGGCGCAGCTGATACTTCGTAATTTTTGTTGACGATTAAATATTTATCTGTGCATGGTTACAACATTCATGTTAAATGTTTAATTAAAATCTAAAACGGTCTTGTGAATGTTGTTACAAAGGTGTTTTATAATCATTCTGTCATTAAGAATAATCAAAATAAGACACCTATTACCTTCAGCTTTATCATTTTTTCACATGCAGTTGCTCGAGCTTTGTTTGTAGTCTAAATTTTTTTTAACTGCAACTAGGGAGTATCTAAACTATTTTAAATAACCCTTACTTAATAGGTCTAGCATCTTTAATAATTAAAATAAAGATTAGTTTGTTTATTTTGTATGTAATTTCTTGGTTCATAACTTACATTGTGCGATTTTAATGCACATATTTGTTTTTCTCTGCCAAATGGATGGGTGACATCAGTAGAAAAGCTAACATAAGCGTGACTTCACTGCTTGAGATGGGTAACGTGCACATAAATGACATATCTTTCATAAGGTTATCTGTGTTTGGATAGTTAAAGATTTTTTTTTAAGTTTATTTTGAGGTTACAGTGAGCTTTTTGACAATTATTTAGGTTTAAGGAACAAAATGGTGGTGTTATTAGTTATTTTTAAAAACTAAATATTAATATTTAAGTGTTTAAAGGTAGTGTTTATTTTACCTGTAGCCAATGTTTTTTACACGCTTTATATTAGCTTAACTCGTATCTATGTAACGGAATCTTTGGACACGATTTTTAGCCACTTAAAAACATGGGATCGACTTGAAACTTTATATACTTTTAAAGGACCGATGACAATACAATGATTTCATAAAAAATGTTAAAGATCCTGGCCAGAATCAGTTATATTTGCAAAACAGTGTTTTATATGGATTAAAAATGACTGTTGTATTCCATGAATTCAATTTAAATAGATAGCGATGCTTGAACTACTCTTCAACAGATGTCGCTAACGCATATCACCATTTTAAATTCTAGTAATTTTAATACCTGCTCGCTTTTTTTAATACGCAAATAATTTACGATAAACCCATGACAATACCAAAATAAAGATTGTCGATAGGTAGCAATAATTTAAAAAAAAAAACATTAACTAAAAAATGAAAAATAAATAAATAATAGTTTAAAAAAACTAAAACAATAATAATAAAAAATAATTATAATCAAAAGCGTTGGGTGCGCTATATTAATTAATACATTTGATAATAAACAGATATTGGTAAAGAAAAGTCTCCAAAAAAAAAACGGAAACATCATAAAAAGCACCCCACGCTTTTGATTCTAAAATTATTTTTTATTTTTTAGTTCGGTTTTCTTATAAAGTTGTTTTAAACTATTATTTATTTTGACAGATATAATCTCAAGCTGTGACGTCACATGTACGTTACTCTTTCTACTGTTGTCAAACTGAAACGTCAGGTGCAAGTTACTCATACTAAAATCCTCTCTATTGTGGCTATTAAAAACATGAGTTGAAAAGTACCCTACATATTTTATTAATAATTGGTTTTTGTGATTTTAAAGACACTTATTTCTTAAAAGTTCACTTCTATTTTTTTCATAATTTGTCATAGACTGATAATTTTAAGACGAATCATAAATGATAAAATAGCCTGTGTTACTTACGAAGGGTCCACTACCTATTGAGCAGGAGTTATTTAAAATGAATTGGGTGTGCTCTATCTGCAATATGGTCATTTTGCAATAAAACAGTTTTAATTGAAAATTGGGTCATTTACTTATTTTTCGTATAAAGTAATTTTTTATAGTAAGCGTTTTGTATAAGCAATGACAGAAAACTAAAATGCAAATAATTTTGATCAAATATACCAACATTTGGCTCCTTAATCATCAAAATATTTTACACTTTTGTTGAAATAACAATTTTTTTTTTATTAAATTACACAAGGATTTTAGATATTTTTAAAAGGTTTGATAAATGGTGTTGTGTGAAGTTTGATCATTTTTAAATCACTATAATTACAGAATATATAGCTAGAATTTTTTTTCAAAAAATAATAAATTTTTATTTTAGCTCATGCTGTCACCATTTTTTTTTAAATTTAAACACTCACTGACATTTAAATTATTTTTCGGGATTTTGATTATGTTTATACATATATACTTTGTTTAAGATCCATTTACCATTTATCTTTTAAACGGTTATTTGAAAATTAATAAAGTTCAAAGTTAACAAAAATCTACACACATTTCTACTGGTATGTAGAAAATCACTCAGGTTTGTTGACAACTTGTTTTATTGTGATACCTTGTGTAAAAAGTCTAATAAAAACCTTTTAAACAATAAACACTATTTCAATGTTAAAATAAACACCAACAATGTGTATTGTACGAGTTACGTATTAGTACACTCCGGAAGGAATAACTGAAAACGCGAGCTGCGCGAAGTTGAGAGAGATAGAACATGCGATGACATTGTCTGTCATGCCGCGTTGTCATATCTTGAAGGACTGATGTAATTCTAGTTATATAAAATATTTTTAAAGCAAATGGATACGAAATAGATAATTTTACATATATTTAATATCTGTTTATGATAATTAAGGCCAGCCGCACATTGACATTTTAGTCGAGCAACTTATTAATAAAAAAATAGAACGCACCACAACATAGTTGTTGCAACTAAAAAGAGAAGAGATTGCGTATGGATTTAGAATGAATGGTACCCTAAAAATCAGAGGGATGAAAGTGAATGTAAGCAAGACAAAAATTATGGTTTTTAAAAGAAAATAAAGCATGACAAGGTGCGAGGTGCTGATTTAAGGAAAAAGAATGGAACAAGTAAAAGAGTTTGTATACTTGGGTTCAAAGTTTACGAGAGACGGAAAGTATGTGATATGGAGCAAAGGATGTTGAAAGGGAAACAAATAAATGGATCCCCACATAACTTTATGCAGACAGAACGTGTCAACAGAGGCACAACAATGAGGAGAAAGAAAATGTTAATAATGACCTTGAAAAATTCCAAGAAATGTCTGTCTATACTCGTGCCAGCACTATGGCAAAATCAGGTAACAGAATGAAGACTTCGATTTGAAAAATATACGAAGCTTCCTTACTCCAGATTCTGCAAGAGAAAAAAATAAATTTGATGAGGATAAGTGTCTCCTGTTTTTGCTCCCCTCATTAAAAAAATCAACGAGTAACAAAAAATTGTTGCTCAGGCGCAGATTATGATTGTTGTAAGGAGAATTTAACGACCACAAATTTATATTTTTTAAGTTGTATCTTGATACTGCCAAACGGTCAGGGAAAAGTTCAACTAGCGCCCATTCACCATGTGAAGATGGCTTCAGAAGTTTTGGGCAATCACCAACATTTCCGTCTCGACAAGATCTCTGCTTCTACACAATGCACTCATTTGATTTAACTTTTATTAATCTTTTAACTTTTACTTTCGTTAAATTTGTACTCATGTTTTAAAATAAATTTTGTACATTTTTTAATCACTTTTTACTTTCCTAAAAATTATTACCAATCTTTCCTTTGGCCTTCAGCCAAACGTAAGTTTGTATTCTGGTACGTAGTAATAGATCCTACTAACGCCAAAAGTTTCTCAAAATTTTCCTCGTTCATGCTGAAATAAAAAATTGAATTGGATATTTTTTTAAACTGTCAAACAATATAAAATGGATGGACCCAAAGATTTTCCTTTTTTTAATTCTTAAAGCAATAGCACAAACGAAAGTTTCGGTGAAATCCATTTTGAAACTGATGATAAGCAACTATTATGTTGCCAATGGTTACCAGTGTGCGGCTGACCTTTGCAGAAAAAAATGTCAATATCGTTAAGACCAAAATCATTGGGTATAAAAGATTTACCAAATCATAAATGAAAAAACTGACTGTAAAATAATGCGAAATAAATGTAAATGTGTTTTTTTTGCGATTTATAACTTAATTTGTTTTATATTTTAACTGTGTGTACGACCAGTTACCTTGCAACTACTAGCTCTTGTATTTTGCGAAAGTCGATAATTGGTTTATTTTCATCTTCTATCTACGTGAATTTTAACACATGTATAATTTCTTGAGATTGTGCACCTAAAATTTTAATTTTTTGCGGCACATTTTGATAATTTAACGAAAACACTAACTGATAGTAATAATAATTTAATGCGAACACTAACTAAATAAAAGTATTTGGCAACGTCTAAAAGCGTCTCGACTCCAATTAAATGCGCTTTAAAATCCAAGTATTCACTTCGACGTATTTGAGCGAACTGAGCTTTCTTTCCTTCCTGGCATTTTGCCACTGCGCATTTGCGAGAAAATTTTTTAATCTAATTAATTATTTACGTCCCATTTTTTAATAATGGTCGCGTTTAGTGCTTTTTGGTAACCTTTATATTTGCTGAGAGAAATATTTTGTTATAACTCGTATGGTCCATAAAGCATGATTACTATCTCTTGTTACATCAGTTTATGTGACGATCCCAAATTTTATCATTTTGCGAATAGCCGTTTAAAAGATATTATAGTGAGAGGAAACTGAAGATTCATGTTTAATTTTTCAGAAAGGTAAACAAAAAAATTGAAGAACGAGTATGCACAAAATGTCGAAAAACAAAATTACGAATCCTGAATTAGTCATAATCCCTCATAACATTCTTCATAATTTTTTTTAATTTTTCATCACTTTTCGTTTTAACAAAAATCACATTTGTCGGTATTCAACAAAAGTAAAAGCGATTACAGCATGTTTTTTATAAGTAATTGATTGATTTAAAAAATTTATATGATTTCTGGTCGATTAATGAAATGTTTTTTGTTTTGTTTCTAGGCAATCGTTAACCCATCGTTGACGATACAAAACATCAATTGGGCTAATCCACAACAAAAACTGGTTGATTGATCTAGTTAAGTCTTAAAAATAATAAAAAAACTAAAACAACAAACTCATTTTAAACTAAAAAACACAACAAAAAAGACGTCTGACTCTTTTTATATAAAATTCAAATTTTATCATATAAGTGAGCATATATATACGAATTATTATTTACGAAACAACATATATGAATATGATGTTTTAACGGATCGTATTGTATAAAATCAATTAAAAGAAAAAAAAGAAAAAAATGAAGACAGCGACCACTTACAAAACGGGTCGTTTTCAATATGAGGAATGTGTGTGATGTGTGTGTCGTGGGGTGCGTGCTGCAGTGCGAGAATGAATGCAAGTCAGGCTGTTGTTTATTTAAAAAAATATTTTTAGATAGTGTTACGTGCGATTTTCGGTTTCGAGATGATAAGCGAGTACGTTACGTTCGGATCGGTGACGAAAACATTTAATACGAGGTCAGTGTCTGTTTTGTTGAAAACAAAACAAAACAATTTGTGTGATATCAGTTCAAGATTATTTTAGTAGGACATTTTCAATTTTGTCAATTTTCGTTAGTTTTTCACAATTATTTGTTGTTCTTCTTAATCGTTATGTATAATTAGCCTTCTTAATTTAATAGTTTTCATTTATTTAATAAAATCTTTGCGTAGTGACAAATTTTTATTAATAACTATTTTAGTTATTATTTATGTTCGTTGGTTATTTATAAATAATTTATTTTTAATGAGAACCATAATACCTAACGGTTACTCATTTTATTAGTTACTATACAATTTTAGTTTAGTTTAGTTGTGAGTGGAAAAGGCGGTATCACCCACCTCCCGACACTTGGACTCGTGGTCTTCCCTCGACTTGTCGAAATTTACTCGTGAAATCTTACTTTCTTTCAGAAGCCTATTAGCCTGCCAGAGTTTATAAACCTGATTTCGGCCACAATGAGGGAGAGCTTACCAAACTACTGAGTAAATTTTTCTATCTTTAGCAATTACTAATGTATTTCGTACTTCAGATTTAGTGTCGGTTAATGAATCTTTTAATAAAAGCCACCTTATTTGCTTTTAATTTAAAATTTTACACACTTACATTGTTAAAACCGTTTTTAGAAATTTTTGTTTTATTTTGTTTCCAGAAGACTACTTTTATGCTTGTTGTTTCTTTCCCACTTCCACTGTATTTTTTCAGTTTTAATTTTCTCACCAGATTCTATGTTTTAATATTTTGTGTACTTTGATAGTCAAGAAAACAAATTTAAAATCAGCTAGTTGTCTCACGATAAACTCTTTAAATTTGTTATTACATTTGCAAAACATAGCGCTTATTCTTGCAGAACAATTTAAACTAAACTAATAATACGAAAAAGAATCAGAGCTTGGGAGAGCTTTTACTACTTATTTAGTAACCGTTATGATAATATGTAGTTAAAGGATCAATGATCCTGCAGATTTCACAGGTGATTAAAAAACAAAAAGTATAATTAAAATTTAATTTTTGAAATCGTCTGTGGACTGGCCTCGCATTTGATAATAAACCTTGAAAAATTGTAAATATTTTTTGATTCCGTTCTAGGTTGTATCACGAATATGTGTCGAATAATGAAACACTGTAACTAAATCGTTTAGAATTTGAAATCGAGTGAATTTTTTGTATATTTTTCATAACAAGTTAGTAAGGGTGTAATGTGCGCATCTGGAGCATCTTCAAGGTCTACGCAAAAAATATGTGTCCTCTCCAATGAGGGAGTACTGTTGCACCACCTGGAATGAGATACGAGCACTAATGAAACTGAATTATTGTTACCGAGTTTAAATTATCGGTTAAGAATTAAAAAAATAAGTTTGGTAAGGTATTTAAAAATTATTCGACAGTTTAAGAGGTTAAACGAAAATTGTTCAATGAACATTTTTTTAAAGCAAACATGTTATTTATTTAAATTACTAAAATTTTGTTTTTTTATTATCTGCAATAGAATGAATTAATAAAGAAATTTTGGCAGAGTGTTTATTATTTTGTCAACATTTGACGTCTTATTCGACGTAGATATAATTATTGCCATGTTAAATTCCAGAAAGGACAGGTAGTTACTAATATTTGGCAGTTATAGTGACAAAAAAAAGTTGTAACAACGATGTGTTTGGTATTTTATTTCAACTGATTTAATAAATGTACATACACAATTTCAAAATTATTTGGATGCTTTTTACAAATTGTGATAGTTAAGATAAAATAACGTTCCATGGCATATTGTATGGCAGTTGTAAGGAGCAACATGTTTTATGATACCAAGCATGTTTCGTTTGCTATTAACGGCAAAAAACTGCTTAGTTTTTTTAACTCGTTTAATCGTTCATTAAATGTAAATTGTTTGTTTCGTTTATTTTATTATTTACTGCATATCGAGACTCGAGATGCGCACATCAAATTATGTCTCCGAAACAAATTTGAGCTGCATTGTAAATTATGATCATATTATCTGAAACATTAGCATTGTTTTTTATAATGTAGTCAATATTATGGAGTTATCGTATTTGTTTATTCATCGCGAACTGATATATATGTAAAGAATTGTTGGTTGTGTTTGATTGCAATGGTTTTGACACCATTTTTTTTTAATTTTTTTATTTTAGCTGTGTCGAAACTGTTGCCGTACTCGATCACAATCTCTTCACAAAGCAAAAGTTGATTAATAACTTTTATTATAATCGATAATTTGCAGGGTGATTTGTCATAAGTCGAGTAAAAAAGAATGAGTTAAACTTTTGCTCATCAAAAAACAAAACAGTATATTTTAACGAAAAACAGTAAACTACATAGATCTTAGATATTTAAGCCTATGCTTGATGCCACTGTCTATAAAAAATAAAACACATCTTTATGGATACATAATATTTTTGGTAAAAAAAAATTAAGGATCAAAGACAAAAGACTTAGTAATTTTCGTACCTCTCGGCGTCATTAAAAATTATTCTGAACTTCTATGGCTCATAAACAGTATCTTATTTCATAGTAAAATAATAAACAAATTAAAACAAATTTTTTGTTAATGCTAACAATTCGATTTTATATAATTTTAAGTGCAAATATATATTGAAAATTGACTAATTATAAGCGATTTTTTTTATATTCACTTTGAATGTTCCGGCGTCTAAATTATAAAAATGGAAAGTAGTGTGACGTTAATTTGATTAAAAATATCGAAAAATAGATAAACGTAATTTATTGTCTTACTAAAATATATTGACTGCAGTAAAATTTTAATATTGCTTGTTAATGTGATGATTTCAAGCGATAGGTACTTGTGAGAGTCGCCCTGTAATAAATAAACCAGTTTCGATACATATTACTCGCATGTTTTCGACTTACTTCGTGTCACCCAGTTAATATATGAATATAATTAAAAAAGTTTGTATTTTTGTGATAATTTCTGTTAAACTTCTTATTAACTTGGGTTCCCCATTGACATTATGGAATTGCGTGTGTCGTAACTGGTTTTCGAAATTATTTCTAGATCAAAAATATTTCATTGTGCAGGTGTTTTTATAGTTAGTTCCGCCGATAACGCAAATTCAAAACTAGTTTTATAGTTTTTTATTTTCCTAAATACTTTCGTTGTTGCAATAATTCCTTGTCTTAATGGTTATATACTTAATTGTAGGGTATATCGTTATACTGTTATGGAACGTAATTTAAGTAACACCCATCTCTAATCGATGTTTGATCTGTGCTGCACGTATTTTCGTTTACCATAATGGCATTTGACGTAAAAAAAAATTTAAACTGACCAAACATGGGCTTTTCCGTAACTGTAACAAGCGAGCTTTCTCATTTTTAAAAAGGAAATAATTGTGCTTTTGGTTAAAATTATCTTCGAAAAGATAAGAAATATTAATGGATGTGAATAGAGGTGAAGTTACTAAATTACGTGACCTATGCTTAATAACGTTCGTGTTCAAAAATTGAAAAGAATGTTGTTGATCTTGAGGTAATTTTTTTAACTGTTAAATGTAACCATCCATCATAACTCTATTTTTATTTTATTTAATTCCTAAATGTTGTGAGTTAAAAAATTTCTGTAGCTGCGACATTCAGTAACTGCCATGATATTTAACATTCAAAATTTAATGTAAAATCAATGTGTATAATATTACTACAACAACAATTTGCAAGTTTAGTTAATTATTGTTAATTGTATTATTCAATTTCTCGATTTAATTTCTAGTAGCTTTTAAAATAGTTATTTCAGGCGATGGCCGGATATAATTTAAGTTGATAACAAAAGTTCAGTTCCGCATTTGTAATTTGAAGTGTTACAGTGAGGAATTGCAGGATTAAAAACATAAAAAACGAAACTATTTTTTTCCCATTCCAAACAAATTCCGATTAATCTTTGATAACTTAATCCCATATTAGTTCATTTTGTTTAAAAACAATTTTTTTAGGTGTAACATATTTAAAAAAATAGAATAAATTCAAAAAACAATCTTATTAAATTTTAAAAATACATTTATTTCTCACTGTTATTATTTGAATTATTTATTGTAAAAAGTTAAACTTGTAACCCATTTATCTGCCAGACGAATCCTTTCATGTACAAGTCAGAGCTAAATGAAAACTTAAAAGTAGAACCTCATGTCCACTTTTTGTGTCTCCAGAACTCTGTTAGTTATTGCCCTGAAAACCACAGGTCGATAGTAGGTAGCTGTCAGCTGAAATATTTGTGTATCTGTATTCTTTGTTAAAAGTTAGTCTGTTAGTTCTTTAGAACTTTGAAAAAATTCACGGAAATAGTTTTATTAGAACAATTGTTGTTACTGAGAACCTAGACAGAACAAGTATTGTTGGTAAAAACCTAGATTTATTAGTCACATATACTAACTACCAGACGCAAAATTGCAGGACGAGGAAGACCACCATGGGAATAAGAGTCACAGGCCTCAACATTTCTATCACCGGGCCTGCATGCTGAGTAAGGTTGCGATATTACTATCGGCAATCGGTATAATAATCACCAAAGCATCGGGCACTTAGTTGTTACCCAATACGCTAGTAAAGTATCTTTCACGTGCTTTTTTTAAATCTTGTTTCAATCCAAACTTGGGAAAAGTTATGTGGAAACTTAATTTTGTTAATTTAAGTACATAATTATACGCAATATCACCAAAAAAATTAATGAGCGGCTTTCAAGAAGTACATTTGAATATTTTTCGACAGAAAACTATTTCCAAAGGTACGAAATTATGTGCAAGTATTCATGTTTCAAATGTGAATAAAAAAAATGACCCATTTTTATGTTGCTATTAAGGTAAGTTTAGAACCTTAATTTATAAATAATCTCAACATTTAATGTTAATCAGATATGACTGCAGCACAAGCATTAAATCCGTAAGAAAAAGTATTTTTTATTATCAAAATGTTTTTGTTATTTCTTAGGTAAAAAAATTCTATTAACTCCGACAGAACGTTATAAAAATAATATGCAGTTTTAAAGGAGGCAATAAATTTTGTAAACATGCAGCTGCTGTCTGTATTTACGTAAATTTTTGATCATTCCTTCCAATAAAAAGTTACTTATTAATTCACAATAATAGTGAACAATATATTTTGTAATATATGAAATATTAAAAATTTATTATGATTTTACACTTTTTTTTTCATGTACTGTGCTAGGTTAGGGTATCATGTGAGTGGAGCGTAGATCGCGCCTCCCTGCGACCCTTTATAGATCTATTGTGGCTCACCCCTAGTGGTTACAGTTCACCCCACATTCCTGCTCTTCTCACAAAGTTCATGGTTGTATGGGGTAAGATTTTCTTGAAATTGGTAGGTTTTAGGTTGGTAAAACCAAATATGTTGAACCTTATTCTTTCCAAGTAGGGGCATGAACTTGGTACGTGTTCAACAGTTTCGTTTTCCACGCAGCAAAACCGACAGTGCGTACCGAGGTGGTATCCTAGACGACAGTGTCCTGTAAGCAGTCCCGTTAGAATTTACAGGTCGTTCCTGCTCCATTCTAGGACCTGCTTGGTTGTGACTTTCGAGGGTTTAGGTAAGAACGCCTTCGATTGAATCAACCCTGGTATATCAGACCAGTGCTCGTGAGTCTTTTTCTCTCCGCCCAGTCAGAAATAATTGTTTTGGCGGCACTTGAAGTGACTCCAAAGACTGGTTCTGGTCCAGTGAACGCAGATTCGGCTCCCTGTTTTGCGAGGATGTCGGATTTTTCATTGCCTTCCACCACCTGGTGCTCAGGTACCCACAGCAGTCACTCTGATGTTCGCACCAAGGCACTCCAGTGATTCGATGCAATTCCATACAGGTTTGGAATTTATCTTCTTGGAGCTCAGTGCTTCTAAAGGAGCCTGACCGTCTGATATTATACTAATGTTTTTGTATGCTAAAGGTCTGTTAGCCATCTCTCTTGCATTCTATATTTTGGATAATCTTCTTATCGCGCCCTCTTCTCACAAAGGTTGGCGATCCATATGGCTAACATTGGCCTGGATGAAGCAGCTCTAAATATCTCAGTCGAAGTGAGCCGGAACCATCTTCTAAGGTCCTTTAACCAGGAGTTCTGACGTCTAGCAACAGATCTTCCATGAATCTTTCCTTCAATTATTAGCCTCAGTAATTCATATTTTTCGCCTCTCATGATATGACCTATGTATCTTGTTTTTTCTCTTTAATGATGGTTAATAACTCTTGACTTTTTCATTCGTCTATTAATACCTCTTCGTTTCTAAATCGGTGAATCCATGGGATACGAATAAGCAGGCGGCAATATACATACATCTCAAAAGCCTCCTTCTCTCAGTTATCGGATCGAGAGTTCAGCATTCACAACCGTACAGTTTTACACTGAAGATATAGCACCTGAACATGCGCATTCTGAGCACCAAGCTCAAATCAAGACTGGTGAAAAACTGCTTCATTCTGGTGAAAATTTTCCTGGCTTACTTCATTTTATAACGTATCTCCTGCTTCGGGTCGCACAGCGAGTTGATTATGGTGCCATTGATCAAAAGCGTTTTGGTGATATGTGCCTTGGAGAAAACGATCAATTTGGTCTTGGAAATGTTCATGTGCAGTCCGAATCGTTGTGTTATCTGGTCCATCATTTCTTGCAAGTCTGATTTGTTATCGGCTAGGACCACGGTGTCGTCTGCCTATCTTATATTAGTGATGCGGACTCCATTCACTTTAATACCTCCAATATCTTCCAATAGAGCATCTCTGAAAATGGCTTCCGAATAAATGTTGAAACAGAAGCGGAGACAAAATGCACCCCTGCCGTACTCCCTTATTGACACGGCATCCGAAATACCCCTGTCTACTCTCACCTCCGCAGTTAGATGTTTTAACTTTGTGAAGCGTTTCATTCTGAAGTCCATAAAAACCGGATTGTGATCGCTACTGACATCTGTTCTGGGATAGGTTTTTACTGATTTAACGCACTTTTTGATTTCGAGGCCAGTCATTATGTAATCTATCTGATTCCGTATTATTCTTTCCTGGTTGTCTGCAGGTGATATCCAAGTATATAAGCGTCTGGGATGTTGTTTAAAGAAAGTATTGGAGTTGAAAAGATTATACTTATCACAAAACTGCACAAGCTAAAGTTTCTCTCAGGATAACCAGAATGATGCTAACGTGGCAAAGGTGTACGGTATGAATTTAGCAGTGGTAAACGGAGTAAAGTGTGCTGAGTTGAAAAACTTATATTTTTGATGACTTAAGTAGTTATTAAAACTATTAACTATTTACGTAGTCCAAAATAATTTACTAAATATAACCTAAACAGCTGTAGTGATATAAACGTAGAGAGTGATTGATTTTTTGTGAACTTATAATAATACTTAATTGTGATTTCATACTGTATTTTGTTATAAAACTTTTTAAAATAATCGGACAATAATGGGAAAAATTTGTATTTTTTTTCCTAGCTTACTTTTCTACCCAACTCTAATAACTTTTGGCGCTTTCTTTAAAATGTACCATCTTGCTACTGTAGCGCCACCCTTATTTAACGCTTTTTGACGGACATTTTTTCAGATACAGAGGTTCTCTTTGTGTCTACCCTCCATACGTCGTGGGTAGATAGAGGGGAAGATATTAGAGACACTACTTTTCCTGCTTGCTCCGCATCAGGAAGCTAAAAATTTCCGTTCAAGTGTTCCCATTTGCTTGATTCTTCTATAATATCTCTCTTCTCTGGTTTGTGGTGTTTTTAGTGATTTATAAAAACTAAACATTAATATTCAAGTGTTAAAAAGTAGGGGTTATGTTACCTATATCCGAGACAACTACCCTTGACGACGTACTGCCACAATCCACTACTTTTTGCTCTCATTTTATAAGAAAATCGAGGAAAATGGTAACATTTTAATTCTGGATTTTTATATGAATTTTCTACAAATATTTAAATTTATTATGGGTTTTCATTGGTAAATTAATATTTTTAAAGTTTTATTAATTATTTTCTCGTCACGCATTCACCAGCTTACTCCCCAAGTCAAGCGTGAGTAAAGAAGCTTTACTTCAACAACAAAAAAAAGATTCGCCCCGGGTGGGCTCGAACCACCAACCTTTCAGTTAACAGCCGAACGCGCTAGCCAATTGCGCCACGGAGGCTTGGGCACAATATACGAAACGTAACTCTCTCTCTCTCTCTCTATCTTCACTAACTTATATCTCTGTCTCAACTTCCATTCGCCTCGCCCGATCACACTTTTCCTAACGCTTTCGTCACGCATTCACCAGCTTAATCCCCAAGTCAAGCGAGTGTAAAGAAGTTTTACTTCAAAAACAGAAGATGGTGTAGAGATGAGTCATTATTGTTATGAACCACTTCCGGTTAAATTAATCGGAGTAGGATGAAACGTCAAAAAAATACGATGATTGCCGAATAACCCTGTTTGACAAACAAAGCTTCTTAAACGGGTATATGTAATCATGTTGCAGAAGCAAAACTGTGATTAGGTGGTAACCAATTCGGTTAAAATCCGTTTCATAGGGAATTAAGTGGAGCCCTTTGACAGGTCTCTTTTTTTAATAAAACATCACTAAAGCTTACGTGACAAAGATTCTTCACTAGCGTATAGGAAAAAATCACGTAACACGAGATGGCGCTGACAATGACAAAATATCGGATCAAAGTGTGAACAACAAATATTCTGTTATTTAATCACTTGTAAAACCAAAGTTTTTATTGGTGGAAATTGTAGTTATCTCGGAGATTTGAGTTGATTTTTTTGTTAAACTATTGGATTAAAGCTGGATTTAAGGTTTGTTTTTGACGTTTCAGTTTTATTGTCGCTGGTTTTTTGTTAAATGCTAGTAAAGACCAGGTGTGTCTAGTTATCAATTTTGGTTTGTTTTCGAAGTTTTTCAGTTCTGTTATCACCGGAATTCTTGTTGCAATGCCTATTAAAGTCGAAATATCAATTTTGGACATATTGTATTGTGTGGGTGAACGTGTTCCTACATTATGTATGGTAGTGAATGTTGGGTTTGGCAGAAGAAGCATGAATGAGTAGTCTGAGAAGAATAGCCGGAGGGACTCGGTTGGATAAAGTAAAGAATAGTGAGATAAGAGAACGATGTGATGTAAAAGATGTGGTTACAAAGATAGATAAAGGAATGGTTAGATGGTTTGGACACGTAGAAAGGATGGATGAAGAATTATTGACGAAACAAATTTATAAGGCGAGTGTGAATGGACAAGTTGGTAGAGGTTGACCGCGGTGTACATATCGATCAGATCAACATTGTTTTGAAGAGTACCAACAACCGACGAGCATGCATGAGAGCACTGATGAAAGTAGAGGAAGCAAAAGATGTGTGTAAGAACCGTTAGCAAGTGGAAGGAAGCGGTCTCTGCCAACCCCTACGGGAAAAGGCGTGACTATATGTATGTATGTATGTGAATGTGTTCGACCAATTAAGGAGGGTGAAGAGGTTTTTAAGGCTGGCCACATCATTTTATGCAGAACTGACGGTCTCGATGAAAAAATCATCAAAAGTTTATGCATGAGATCCACTTCTGAGCTGCCTTAGGATTTGAAGAAAATTTATGTTAAGATATAATCGAATTGGCTTGATTTTCATAAACTCTCTTTAAATGTATGTAAAACCTTTTTTTTAGCCTTTTCGTTAACTAATGTTAATAGACTCTTCGAAATACAAATCAGTGAAAACTTATAATTCAAATGAACAATACACCTCGGTCTCATAATTGACCAAAATTTGAAATGGATTGATCACATTCAATCATTAATAACCAAGGTTACAGAATATTTATTTTTAAATTTTATAAGTTAAGGAAATTTATGGTTAGGAGTTTACTCATTACTATTTATAATTCACTGGTTGAATCTATTCTCCGATACGGTATAATAATATGGGGTGGATTATATGATATTGTACTTCAATCCCTTAATGTAATCTAAAATCAAATAATTAAAATTATTAAAAAAAATCGGCTTATATCCAACCTTACTTTTATATAATAAAGTGCCTTAATATACGAACATTATAAATTATCATTGTTGTACCTCTATTTATAAAAAGCCTGAACTGAGATGCAATGCTAATCATTTGCACAATACAAGAGCAAGATTAAATGAGTTTTTAAGAACTCCAGTGGTACAGCTAGATACAAGTCAAAAATTTATAACTTATGTTGCTCCCAAAGCCCTTTAAAACTTTACCTAACAATATAAGGAATATAAAAAATTTAAAGTTATTTCATCAGAAGAAATTAAAACAGTATATCAATTCTAATATTGATGTATATAAAGATGTACTCTAGATAGCTTTGTATTATTTGTTAGTAAGATTCAATTCATGTATATGTATGTATACTGTAAGTATATGAATATGTGTATATGTATTACTTTAGCACATACAGGTGCTTAATTTAATTTGATTTGATTTATGTAGTATGTTGTATATGTAGAGCATATTTTTCGCGATTTTATCTCCATATCCCCTTTTTTAATCCTTTGCATTTTCGAGTTTTGTGGTTTATTAACACCAATTCTTTATAAAATATCCTTTAAACACTTTTGTTATTAGCTTGCCGGTGTTTTTCTGGTCTTTTGTAACAAATATAATTGTGATTTATTCTTAGCATGTTAAAATTAGAATTCAAACATACATGCTCCTAGAAGAAGGTATTTTTTTTGAATAAGTGTATTTGGACATTACCTCAAATTTTAATCAGAAAATTTATATTCACCTAGTCACAGGTGCAGTCTATCTTTAATAAGTATTGCAAATGTAATATTGTGTCTAAATTATGAATAGTAGTCATTAATCTTTTACAATAAGTCACTTAGGCACAGTTTTGAACAGATTTAATAATATTAAAAGTACAAACCTTTTCTCAAATAATGGTGATCGGATTTACAATCACCTTCCAAACGAGAAAAAACCCTTTTAAATATCAATTTATTTAACTTTCCTAATAGTACTTCAATACAATTGACCTAGATCTAATTTTCCTTGTTTACAAAATTATTGAAATTTTAAAAACAAAACTAACCTTACTAATAAGATTGACAGTTGACACTTAATGTTACCGATAGTCGGTTTTCGATATGAAATGAAATATATCGATACCAAAAATACAACAGCGATATAAACACGCCCACCAGGGCTTTTGTTTGCTTCTGCTAACTGTATAAAGTTCACTTTTCACCCATATAAACAAATAAAGTTTGATTTGTTGTTCACACCTCGAGAAGTTTATGCGATTAATAATAGATGTCACCACTCCATGATTCTTTCCCAAACTCATTTAAAAATGCTTGCCACATAACCTATATCAACAATTTCGTCAAAAAAATCATTTTTAAAAATTATAATTGATTTGTTTCTTTAAAAAGCTTACTTCCATATTTGACCACCATTATACATAGAGACGGTAAAGGTACAGGTAAAAAGTTATAAGCACTTGAATTTCCCATGTTTAATCCAGTCTAACTCAACCTAAACCAATCTAATTTAACCTGAAATTACGAAACAAATTTCATTTGATCTTATTCTCATATATTGTATATATATATATATATATTCACTTTATTTAATTGGATACATTAGGTACTTTAAGACTGTAGCACCTATACGTTCGATTTTGCATTTGCCACATCTGAATGAACCAAACCACAGTATACACCAACTCGATAAGTAGCGAAAGTTCTGGCTTTTGCGGATACCATTTTTGTATGCGCATGTCTGAGACGCCATATTTTTATTGACTGTCATTTGTCATCGATCATTTTAGGCTGGTGTATTCTGTGACCAAACGAACCACGGTTGACATTAAGTGCTTTCGCTTGTCATCATTTGACCAGTGCAATGTGCTTTTTAAATGGGCTTGTTCAAGTAACCATTTGACTGAATAATCTCAATCAGATGGAATAAGAAATACATATTAGTGCAGAAAGAGTAATAAGGGAGCACTGATTAGGTTAATGTTAAGGTCTTCAGGAGAAAAATCGGAAAAGAATGTTTACTCCAGCATAATTCTAATTCTGGTTCCACTGCGGAGAGCAGATGTCTTAACCACTGAGCTACAGAGGTGTTTGAAACATTTAATAATTTAAAAAAAAACATAGACTTAACATGGGCCATTAAACTGCCTATAACTTTGAAAAGGGGCGTTTCTAGAGCAAACCATGTACCTTGGACAGTTCCTTGGTGGATAAATACAGAAGTGTGTCCAAAAACTTTAAACTCCCCTAATTTCTTGTACTCAGTATGAATTAAGTTGGTGATTCATAACAAAAATGTTCATGTGCACGTCACCTATTGCAATTAATTAAAAACGTTTATTTTTTTAAAACTTATAGGGTTGCCAGTATTATGTAACAAATTAAGAATTTTATTTGTAATAAATATTTCGCTATAAATTTAAAGTGATAATGTATTCTGAATAAATGAACATTAGCGAGTTATTCAAGAAAAGTTGTCTTTCGCGACCCTGATTTACCTATAATTCTAACAGCACTAGGTTACTTATTAGTATAATTTACTATTTTTCAATGCAACAACGATTTTTTATTTGACAACGTTAATTACACATAAAATGTATAATTAGAACGTTTCACTAAGTCTTAATACTGTTAACTAATAATGGTGCTACAAGTACGCTAAAATAGGATTTAATAAATTAGAAATGGCATATAAAAATAAATTAACATTCTAAGCAAGTATCTTGATTTGATAATTAGAAATATGGTGGTTGAAAACTTTCAATGTAAAAAGCCACAAAAGACATTTGACAGAGGTTTCCGTTTCCGATAGAAGAAATAATAGCCATCTTTCACAAACTAAGGTTAAGTGGGTAAGCATGGAAAACCAAATTTTACTTTTATTTGTCCGAAATTAATAAATTTTAATTAAAAGTTGTAGTTAAAAGTTACTTTTTAATTGTATGTATATATTTTTATGGGATTCTAGGTAAAAATGTCGTCGCATTTAGTGTGGGGAATAATTCGCAACAACAATGCTTTCCTTCTCAAGAAAAGAAACATTTCCAAACCATTTAGTACTGTAAGTATCAATTTATTCAGTTAACTTTATGTGCTGGCCTCATTTTTAGTATGTGGCAGTTTTCGCTCATTGTTTGTGGAATCCACAGTCAAATATATTTATCATAGAAATACATTATAATTCACTATTACATTTTTTAGGAACCTAACAATTTAACGAATTTAAATTCCTACCGCTATAATGGTCTTATTCACAAAAAGTCCGTAGGAATTGTAGATGCTGCTGATAAAAAGGGATTCACAGTAGTTTACAAGAAGGCTAGTAAGCAAGTAAGTTCAACTCGAGGTATTTTTAATAAATCCAGACAATCAAAAAGTAAATATATATTGAGGTTGTATTTAAAAAAGCTGAAATGTGTTGAAAGTAAAAATATAATATGTTAATATTTTGTAAAACTTAAAGTAGTTGCTGTTTTCAATGTGGCGAGATTAATTTATGCTATTTTCACATTAATGTTATTAATTTGTTTGGCTTTTACTGGTACTGTAATAAAATTCCAATTGCAGAATAAGCCCAAACAGAGCACAGTTAAGCGAACAATGAAAACTGGTCCAAGGAGGTCTTTACATAAACTGAAGAGATTGTTGAATGCCAATAGGTACCGTACAGATCTTACCAAGGTAAAAGAATTCTTTAATTTCATAGGACATTCTTACATGATTATAATTTCAGGCTGCACTTCGTAGAGCCAGTGCTGTTCTTAAATCACAAAAACCATTGCCTGCTAAGAAACAGAAGCCCAAAAAGGAATAAATGTACTTTGTAAGGTGATTAATAAATTTTTAAAAAATTTTAGTCGTTAATTTTTTCTTAAAATTTTACTGTCTATTTCACAAGAGCTAGTGATTAACAGATATTACATGATTAATAGCAAGAATGTAATCTACCAAATTGCTGTATAGAAAATTTTAATATGCAAGTACAGAAAGATGTTCGAGAAAACTAACCATTTAATTTTTTCCCAAGGTGATATATTTTTGCATGATCATATTGAATGTATGTCACTTTTTATTTTGCAATATTAGCATATGCACAAACAATTTTAGAGGAAAAGCTAAATTAATTTCAAATAATTAAAAGACTGGCCTCATAGAGTAAATATACTAACTGATATAGTTCTTCGGTAATTACCAAATGTTGGGAGAGCAGATTTTAATGGTTGAAAGACAACAAATAGGTACACAGTAAACAAATACTATATATTTAACTATTTCTACAAAAAATCCTAACTTAAAATTAGGAAAATAAAAATGTATACAACAATAACAAAAATTACATAAACTTAATGTAAAAATCGGATTGAAGTTTTTTTTACGAAAATGTTTTGTTATCCAAATTTGTATAAATAATACTTATTTTTCTCAAATTTGAACAAAATGTGTATTGTACTTTTGCTTTCTTTTTAACATAGAAGTAAAAAATCATATTAAAAGAAAACAAAATGTTCAAATTAATTTTAAAAGAAAACATTTAAATATAAGTTAAACAAACACTGTGCTTACTTGCGGCTACATTTAAAAAAAATCATCACAATGAGGTTATTTAGGCATGTCTCAACTAACACAATATTTTATTTATTTTTAACCAGACAAACGCAGATGGCAGTGAACGTGCAATACTTGACATTTTAAAATACTATCTTTCATTAACTGTAAAGGGTATGCCAAGGATAGAATGAAGTTCTTGTCTAGTAGATAAAAATTGTCAAAAAACTTCATGTACAGTATGATATCCTCGCAAACCAATGAAAACATTTTTTATTCACAAGTAGAGTACAAAAAACAACTCGAGTACAGGATGTTTTTTGACATATCTACTAGGCAAGAACTTACTTCATACAATCATTGACTCATCCAGTACTTCTTTCAATTCTTAAAATATGTAATTATTAACAACAAAAAATAATAGTAACTAATGAATTCTGAAGAGAATTAATTCAGAATTTGAGCAACATTTGTAACGTTGGAAGGTAACTTCTACTTTTGTGATCAGCCACAGCTTATCAAGGTTTTTACTCACTAAATTAAGTTAAACATTTTTTTATAAAACTCATATGTTGCAATGTAATTTATTTCTACAATGTGTAAAAGGTTAGTGGTAATTTAAAAAATAATTTTTTAGGGGTCAAATCTCTAGGCGTCATTTAACAAATAAATAACCGAATATAAGCACAGTTCAAAACACTTTTTGGTAATATCATTAATAATAAGTTTAAGGCAGTGCATAAGTTTAAAATAAATATGTTATAGCAAAACAAGTACCAAGTGAACAAATATTGGTATCTTGTATCCTAAAATAGGCGACAAATTCTATAAAATCGATATTAAAATTGCTTATTTTTTTAATGCGAACAATATTAGTTCAGATGAATTTTTAATACAAAAATTAACATCTTTACACAAACTAATTTCATTTTTTTACTGTAAATTTTTAAACAAACCTTCAATAAATCTGCAGGTACATACATTAATATGTATTATAGTAACTTATCAGCTATGTACGACCGTTACCAAATTAAAATTACAAATGATGAAAATGTATTCGTAACTTGCCGAGAAATAACTTTTTTATCTGAAAGCTTTGCTATGGAATCATTGGAACTGAATATCATTAAGCTTACTGGATTCTTTTATGGTGTAATAAAAACAATTCCGTAGGTATTTACTTACTTCACAAAATTTTTGTTCTTTATTTTAATTCATATTCAGAAAATTGATATATTATATCTAAAGAATTAATATGCCAATTTTACTTGAACAATAAATTATGACTAAAAAACCATCGTTTGAAAGAACATATATATTCAAATACGAAATGAATGTATTTTGTAGAATAACTTGATTATGTACACTCACAGACAAAATATTGCATATTTTATTTTTAAATTTTTTTTTATTATTGTAATTTTTTAAAGCTAAAGAAGCAATGTTTTAAATCACAACAAATTGCAAAGTATATCCTAGGGTAGCGTTTTCCAAACTGGGAGGCGCAAATATTAGCCAGGATTGACAAAAAAAGTGCAAGTGCAGGTAATATAATAAGTAACATATAGGTACATATTAACTACTATGCTGCTGATGCTACCCCTACCCCGTAGAAAACATTACGGTTCAGAAATATATCTGCACCGTAGGGATTGTATTGTCTATGTGCATACGCGAAAAGATTTGGCAGCTGCGTATTACTGCGTAAATATTCAGGTGCACAGGCGTGTTAGATTGTGTTTCTTATTTTATTTATCCTCTAATAATGAAGATCTGATGTTGGCACAAGTAGAAGGAATCAGGAAGGAAGAACTCCCAATACACCCATACCTCGCTATAAGGCCGCTCTTTATACGGCATTTCGCTATAACGGCCCTCTCCAATTAAGGCACGTTTTCGATTTACGGCCTAAAATATTTCGCTATAACGACAAAAAAAACTTTTTTTCGATGTCGATATATCTACACGTTGCCAATCTTGCACAAGCGCAATCTCGATGCACACTATTTTTTATTTCCTAAAACCACTTTTAATATATTTGTCCGAAAATCCAAGGCATCTTAAAGGACTAAATAAAAATCAATTACCCTTCATATGGAGATCGAATAAGAAAGCTTGGATGACTAAAGCTACTTTTGAGGATTGGTTTAAAAATCACTTTTGTACAGAAGTGAAAAAATATTTGCGAGACAATAACTTAAGCAACAAGGCTTTGCTAATTTTGGATAATGCACCAGGGCATCCTACTAATTTATCCGAACTATCTGAAGATGTCATGATTGAGTACCTTCCGAAAAATACAACAGCTCTGATCCAACCAACGGATCAGGGTGCAATAGCCACTTTTAAGGCATATTACCTACGTCGAACTTTCCGACAACTTATAAGGGAAACCGATATTAAATCTTCAATTAAAACATTTTGGAAAAACTAACATCAAGGATGCTGTTGACAGCATCAGTGAATCATGGAAGGAATCAAAATTAACAACAAAGAATCATGTTTGGAAAAAAATATGGCCAGAATCTGTGAAAAGTACCGATGCAAAAGTTAATTGCCTTCCTGAAGTTAGGCAAAACATTTTGGATCTAGCACATGATCTCGGCTTTGAAGGTTTGAACGAATGTGATGTGCTTGATCTACTTGAAGCTGATAGGGAACCCCTTTCATATGAGGAATTCATTCAGTTGCAAGCAGAACCGGCATTTGATGAAGAGACAGAGCTTGTTGTATCCAAACAGCTAACATCAAAAAATTTGTCGAAAGCTTTTTCTATTTCGAACAAGGAATAAACATCCCCCTTGAAAATGATCCTGACATCGAACGTAGCGCTAAAGTTTCTCGAGGAATTAACTCGGCCATTAGCTGTTATAAATCATTGAAGAACGAAATAGACAAGAAGGCAAGACAAACAACGTTGGACAATTTTAAGCCAGGCCTTTCCTTACCAGCGAAAAATGATGACGACAGTGATCTGCAGGTTACCATTTTTTCATCGTCTTCAGATTAAAGCCATTTTAAAAAAATTATGTATGTACATACACATATTTTATGTAACATGAAGTTGTTTCATTTCTGTTTATAGATTATTGTTGGTTTTTGGAGTCTGTTATTATTTTATGTGCAAATGTATGTACTTGTTATGTATGTATTTTTGATTTAATGAAATAAAAAAAAATGCATTTTAAATGATAAATCATGTTACATATTTAACAGATTTGGAACCGATCTCATTGAATTTGTATTAGAATAATTGATTCCTTTTCGCTTTGCGGCTAAGTTTCGTGGAACGTATCTAGGCCGTAAAGCGAGGTATGGGTGTACAAGAAAATACGATTCATCTTATTTATCTTATCGTTCAGATTTACAAGTATTTTTACTGATAATGTGGAAAAACCAATGTGTTTGTATTGTTCGAAAGTTTTGGCTGCTGATAGTATGAGACCTGGAAAATTAAAACGCCACATTGAAACTATGCATTCTTAATACGTTGGCTGGTCCAAGAATTTTTTTAAAGAAAATTGGATGAGTTAACTAAACAAAAGCAAACGTTCAAAAAAATAATTCATATTCCATCAAATGCGTTACACTAGCATCGTACTTAGTATCTTACAGAATCGCGAAGTGTAAAAAACCACACACCATTAGAAGAAACATTAGTTTTGCCATGGTTTTGATATGGTCAAAACAATGTTTGGCGAATCATAAGCAAAACAATTGCCACAAATACCGCTTGCAGATAACACTATTGGCAAAAGAATCGATGATATATTTGACGATATTTGCGATCAATTAGTTTCTCAGGTGCGCACTTCAAAATTCGCCTTACAAGTAGATGAAGCAACCGATGTAGCTAAAGACGCACATTTAATTGCATATGTTTGATATGCGGCAAACATATCTCGATCAGATCAACATTGTTTTGAAGAAAGGCTAGATCAAGAGTACCAACAACCGACGAGCATGTATGAGAATACTGATGAAAGTAGAGGAAGCAAAAGATGTGTGTAAAAACTGAAAAAGGCGTGACTATTTTTATAAGAACAGCATATTGAGGAATAAGTACATTGGGCTTTGTACAGATGGTGTACAGTCAATGTCAGCAGACAAAACTGGCCCTCAAGCACTAATTAAAAGGAAAACACCCGATGTGACACACTGCATGCTCCACAGAGCAGCTCTCTTAGGAAAAAATATGGATGAAAAATGAACTACGTTTTTACAAAAGTAGCGAAAATTGTAAACTACATAAAAAACAGTGCATTAAAAGATATTTGCAAAGCTGTGTGAAGATATGGGAGGGAGCTGCTTACACCTCATTTTTGTACTATTGTGAAGTGCGCTGACTATCTCGTGCAAAAGTGATTCATGGGGTACTTGAAATCAAAGAAGAAAGTTCAATTTTTCTAGAAGAAAATCATAATGAGGGTGCAAATATGTTTAGGGATGATAATTTTATTATTTGGTGAAAATTTGTTGGAAAATTGAGTGTTTTGAATAAATGGATGCAAGTGCCACAAATGCATTTATTGATTCAAAAAGATAAAGTGAAAGCATTCATAAAAAAAATGGAGTATGGAACACAAATTTGGAAAAAAAATAGGTTTGACATGTTTCCACTTTAAAATTTATGCGCCCCAAGTTAATATAGAAGCAAACAAAAATCTAATTGTTGAACACTTTGATGGTTTGTAAATTCATTTTTCGAATTATTTTGATGATCTTGATTTTACAAAATATGCGTGGACACAGAATCCATTTATCGACGAAGATGACGAATTTGAATTAACAAGTATTGAGAAAGAAAACTTGATTGAATAATCTTGTGATACTTCTTTTAAACAAAAATTTTAGAATGTATCTGATACAATTTTGGCTAGATATTAAAAGTGAATATAATAGTTTGTCAAATAAAGCTTTAAAAGTATTGCTGTCATTCGCAACATCTTATTTATACGAAATAGGATTTTCTGCATTAGCTGCAATAAAATCAAAATATTGTGCTCGTTTGGTTGTAGAAAAGGAGCTTCGTGTAGCTATCTCATCAATGACACCAAGATTTGATAAATTTTGCGCTAATAGGCAAGCACATCCATCTCATCAAGCGACAATAATAAAATATTGTTATCTCCAAGGCATTCGATCAAGTTTGGCACCAGGGTCTCCTCGCCAAGCTTCCATTTTATAGCTTACCCCCTCAGCTGTGTTCCCTGCTAGCTAGTTTTTTCTCAAACAGGTCTCTCCATGCGGTGGTTGATGGAGTTTCATCTGACTCTACTAATAAATGCCGGTGTTCCGCAGGGATCAATTCTAACTTCATGTCCAGTACACAGCTTCGCGGATGATAGTACCCTCCATACCGCTTTCTCTATATCTGCCCGTGAAACCAGAAATGAACGAGGAAGAAATGTCAACAACATAAATATGGCCTTGGCAACAATTCTCGAATGGGGCTCCAATAACTTGGTAGAATTCAATGCAAATAAAACGCAAGCATGTCTTTTCTTTAGAAAAGCCAATCTCACTATGCCCAACATAATATTGTCAGGAGTAACAATAACATTGAAGTCATCCATCTCGATGCTTGGTATTACTATCAGCAATGACCTTTCTTTGAAAATCACGTGAGGTCCATTGCCAAATGTGCATCCCAAAAACTTGGCTTTCTGTTTTGTGCCAAGAGCTATTTCACTTCCAGTCAGCTGCTTATGATCTATAAGGCACAAATCCGACCTGCCCCGGAATACTTTTCCCATATTTGAAGTGCGGCACCTAAACATATCCTGTCCAAAAAAGGGCAATTCGTCTGGTCAGTGATGCCTTGCTTACAAACTAGCTCACTTCTCTGGAACACCGTAGAAAAGTTAGCGATTTGTCTCTATTTTATAGATATTTTCATGGGCGATGCTCTTCTGAAATATCAACAATCGTTCTTCCTTAGCTGTTTCTTTGAGATTAACCCGTCAAGTTCAGACTTCACACCCCATTGTGGTCACTTTGGGGACCTGCAGAACATCTCTTTCCAAAGACTGGTTCATCCAACGAACAGCAAGACTTTGGAACACATTGCCTAGGGAGATGTTCCCTGAGGCGTACAACCTCCAGAAATTTAAGAACACCAATTCCTACCTTTTTTCCTTGGTTCTCACGATGTTCTCTGAGCATTACAGGATATCCATTTTCGTGGGAACCAGAACATAAAAAAATATATGATAAAATATTTTTAAGGGAGTCGTGGTAAAATAAAGTTTGGAAACCACCGTCCTAGGGACTGACGATATCTGCTCATTTGTTTATCAGAATGACATTTTGAGTGCTCTATTTGTTGATTTTGTAGTTTTTTTCAGTAAGATGCCAATGTGGCTGCTGTTGATGTTAAAATTTAACTTTAGCCAACGAAGGTTGAAAACCAAAAGATATTGTGCAGAGGCTGTGTATGCATTAATCAGCTATTTCGCTCAATATCAGTCATACTTTCCACCTATCATAAACTTTAAACCCAAGTACATAAACTCTTTCACTTGTTCCACTCCTCTTTCTCCTTTAATCAGCTTTCTTTTCTTTCAAAAACAGTGCCGGTTCCATTCACCACGAGGCGAAAGTACGAACTTAAAGCCCCAACTCTGAATGGAATCCAGCTCACATTTTTCAAAGAAGTTAAATATTTGGGCATAATAATCGACCAAAAACTGACATGGAACAGCCAACTCAACCACATTCTTTCCAGAGCTATAGCGGCAAGCTGAACATGCCGCAGAATCTTTGGCAAGACATGGGGTCTAAAACCAAAAATGATCTACTGGTCATACCAAACGATTTTCAAACCCATGGTCACTATGCCTCATTGATATGGTGGCCAAAAATACAACAAATTTCGGCACAAATCAAGATGCAGAAAGTGCAGCGGCTAGCTTGTCTGGGAATCACAGGGGCAATATTCACGTGCCCTACTACAGCCGTAGAGGTATAGCTAAACCTTTCACCATTGCACTTATGTGTAATGAACGAAGTAGCAATCAGTGCCTTCAGACTGAGCCAGACAATAAATCTTAAAGCAGGAAATCGGATTAGACATTTAAAGATTTTGTAAAATATTTCCCTAGAATCCATGTCTAAGCCAACAGAAATTATGCTAGTTAGGTATGACTTCGAAATGCAGTTTGAAAACAACAACCTAGTTTACACGGAGAACAGACCTCAACTATTAAGTGTGGTACACTGATGGATCCAAGAAGGATGAAAGGGTTGGAGTGGGCGTTACAGGGCCGAATTTTAGGCTCTTAAAATCACTTGGTAACACCCCAACCATCTTTCAAGCAGAAAGATATAAAGATATGTGCCTAGTAGTGCCTTGAAAGGGACACCCAAAGGGCAGAAATCTATATTCTATCAGATAGCCATGCAGCATTAAAAGCTCTGAAGTCATACACTTGTGAGTCTAAGCTGACTTGGGACTGTAAACATTCCACAAGACAACTGGCAGCAAACAACCAGGTCATTTTGATGTGGGTTTCAGGTCACAAGTGAGTTAGAGGCAACGAGAAAGCAGACTGCCTTGCCAAGAAAGTGGCAAATACACAATTTTCATGCCCAGAACCCTTTTGTGGACTCTCTAAGGCCCGCTTGAAAGAAGAGGTTCAACGCTGGGAAATAGATGAAATTAAATCTCACTGGCATAAAGTATCATGCATAATATTAACCGTCGGATGCAACCCCTCCTCAGATGATGCTAATATGACCTGATCATTGGCATAAAGGAGACAAATGACGATCAAATAATTTATTTTCAATCCATACGCACTCTAAAAGTAATAAGGGAAAAAAGAATTACATCATGTTTTTTTCCAAAGAAATGTATGTGTTTAGTATTATTTGTAGGACAATTTTACAAAAGCAGATATCTATTTTTCTCCGTTTAATTGTGGCCAGCTCACATAAAAGACACAATTTTAAAAATTTTAGAAATAAAATGTGGCAATATTTTTATTCTTTAAGCACAAAAAATTTCAATTAGTTACTTTAGGTCTCATTCATTTTCGTTGATAATTTTATTATTCAAATATCTGCGCTTTGGCAATAACCTCAGCATTTAAAAGGTAAACAAATTATTAAATTATCTTTAATTTTTAGAAACATTTACAATAGGATACCTAATACGAAAGCAGTTTTGTTTTATTTTAAAAGCAAGCTTACGAAAAACTGTCCTTTCAAACTACTATTTTTTAGAAAGTCTTTTTCCGGTTATCATTATTGAAATGATCCAGTTAAAAACTTATGGTTTCTTAGAGATAAAAATATCTATGTCAACGTCATAACAATCAATAGTAATAAAGTTATTAACATTTTACTTTATTGCAATTTTTATTTTTCAAGCTGGAAATGAACAAAAATACAAACCAAGCAATATTTAAAAAAAATATAGAATATATTATTAACTTTATCAATATAATTTCAGGAATTCATTAATTGCTCGCATGAGTTTAAACAACTGCTGGCCATTACATATCACAATTATCGAATGTAATATAATATGAAAAAAAAATCAAAAAGTCTCTATTATGTTATGATGTCACAAAAATATTAATTGGCAACTAGCATTTTTAGTTTCTTTTAATATCACAAATTATAATTTTTAATCTATTACTAAGAACAATATTTAAGTCTTAGGTAAGTCTGCAGTTTAGACAAGACTTCAATGATTCAAAATTATCATCTTTTTTACCCAAAATAAAAAATAAAATTAACCCACTGAAATAACAAAAAAATACCAGTTGCTAAAAGTCTTTTTTCACACTTTAAAATTAAGCGATGTTCACTTAAATAAATAAGATACTAACTTGTCTAATTTGGCAGTAATATAGACAGTTTGTTAATTAATTAAAAAAAAAATTACATATTTAAATATTAAAATATCTACTTATCAGGATGGTTTTGAATATTATATTAGCCAAAATTTCAGCGTAAATATACAGAAAATCTTTTATTTCCATATAAAATTGTATCTAAAACAAAAAACATATTAAAAATTATACTTACAAGTAAACATAATAAAACTTGGGCAATTTAAAATTAATATGATAATAAAAATATGGGTAATATTTTGGTAGATGTGTAAAAGATGGAGCTAAGTAAGTAAAAAATTTAAAAATGAAAACTAAATAGAGATATGGACTGTACAACACTATCACATCTCAAACCAAAATTACACATTTCGAGTTGATTTCTTTATCTTAGTTTCTTTTCTAAAAACATCGTTAAATCTGTTCCGAGGATTGTCCTGCTTTAGTACTATCAAGTTTTGTTTCATTTACGTTAGTTTTACAAACTGAAAAATTGTTGGCGAGTTTTTTTTTCATTTAGTTTATCGTAGTTATATAAGTTATTTCTATTGAATTAGTTGAATATTATTATTTGTGAAAGTGTTAAGTGAGTATTCCTTTCAAGAGGAAGGTTAATTAATTGAGAAAAAATTGTAAACCTCTGTAAACATACAATAGTTTCAAGAAAGTGTTTCATAGTAAAAATCAAGAAATAATTTAATGTACACTTAATAAAAATCGAATAAAAACAAGGCCTTAAATTTACTTTAAACAATGTGTGAGATAGAGTAACTGAAGCTTGTGCAGTTGGCATCAGTACGGTAAACACGTCGTTAAAGAGGCGAATATAAAATCACCTGATAGCCACTTGTCACCAAGAAAAACACACAGAAACATTTAACTTACAAAGGAGCAGTTAATAAATTTAAGAATTTGCCTGCACGTATCCTGCGGTACAGACAAAGAGACTAATGTTTTCAGTGTCAAATTTTGCAAAGATGCCGGTTAATTATAAGCGCGCAGTGTTCTAAGCTTAAAGTCCATGATATTTTCCATTACCTTTGGCTCTATGAGTTATTTTAATGGGAACTAGTCATTTTTTAAAACTTTTCTGATAAGAAAGATTTACAAAAACCGTAATTATTTTTAAGATTGTAATCAAATTTATAACTGGATAGAGTTAATCAATTGATTTGTAATTGAAAATATTATTGTAACAATCACATATTGTTTAAACAAGTTAAATAAATGTTTGCAAAAACAATTGGAAGACTTTTATATTATTAAAAAATTAGTATTTTGTTACATACAGATTTTACTTTTTTTCTCCATTAAATTTGAAATATTGTACTCATATATATGACAAGCTGTATTAAACTATTTTAATTTTTGTTCAACAATATTAAAAATTATTTCCTTTGCTTAAATAAAGAAAGTTAAAAATAGTTTATTTTTTTTAAACTTAAAATACTTTATAAAATTTAGAAGACTAATGTTGATGCTGTAATATTTCAACATTTCACAACTTTTTAATGTTTGATTAAGTTACCTCATGGCATACTTTTTAAATTGGAAAAATATTTTGATAAATTTTGAGTCACTAAAATTTGAATGGTGTAATTCAAACAAATTTCTAAAACATTTTTAAATTTAAAAACTTAAACTTAAAAGCATCTTTAATTAAGGATAATGAATTTCATCACTTACTTGGCTCCAATGATAAACATTTCTTGATATCCATTTAACTAACATGATCTTACTAACTAGATTTTTGGTCAATTTTATTAACAGTCAAACTAAGTCTCTTCCTTGATGTCTCTCCACAAATAGATTTTCTTCTAGTGATACTATCACACTGGGGAGTAGGAGCCCCTTTTCTCCGTTGCATTCCTATACTTCCAGCTTTTCGCCCTGTATTGGGAGTTTTAGACAATGCAGATTTATCAATTGGAATACAGTTTCCAGTCTTAGACCAATTATCAATTTGGGCTTCTCTGGATTCCTTGAGTATATTACGTATGGGACCAGTCTCTCCCACAAGTTCTTGAAGCTTCTGAAGAGTAGTGTATAAGCACACAGCACTTACAAGTCCAAAATCGAACAAACTCGTCATGTGCACTACGAAATTTCTGTATAAATTTTTCAAAAGTAACTCTTTACCTTTATGTTGGACAAACATTTGGCAAGCTAAAGGAATTTGGCAGTCACCCACGAATCCATACTTCATTACATGTAAGTTCCACATTTTCATTAGTTCTTTTTCGCCTTCATTGACATCAGTAAACTCATCTATCATCATCATTGTCTTGTTTTGAAGCCATTCAGGATCATTTTCTCCTTCAGAATCTACATCCATTTCTTTTGGATAAATTGGTAGGCATGTGGTGGTATGATGATACAGTCTATTATGGCCAGTAATAAACGGTCTTTGTCCATCAAATTCACAATCATCTAATTCCAAAAATTCAGATAGGCTTGGTTTTGGTCTTTTTGGATGACAGACCAAGATATGTGTTACTGAGGCACGACGTACAGGCCCATTTCTTGAAAATGCACACACACTTGGTTGTGATATTAAATCATGTGGTGAGCCAGTATAAGAACCATCATACATTTCATTTATAGCTACATCTATTCTAGCTCCAACAGAAATTGGAACATAAGTGAATGTAAATCTTGAATGACAAAGTTTTAAGTGTTTCAATAATGTGTACAATTGATTGCAATTTAAACTACACCAAGGACAATGCAAGTCTTCACATGCTTCAGTCTGTTGGCGTGAATTGTTATTGTAAACAAATTGATAAACAATTTGTAGCTTTTCAGAATCATTTCCATTTAATACTAGAGGTAGATTTTCTTTGTTTTCATGTAAAGGATAAGGCAGTGGTCTGTCTACAATTTTGGCGCAAGCTTCAGGAGACCAATTAAGTTTAAATTTAAGAACAGCTCCTTTCATGAAGGCATCTAAATTTCCACATGCTTCTACTAAGTCATTAACATTTTCCCAACTGGAATGTTTTTTAAGAGTATTTTTGGAATTTGTGGAAAAATCTTGCACCACTATATCATAATCTCCATCACTTAAATAACACCTATTGTGTTTATCATAGACAGTGAGTTCAGCTCCATACAATTTAGAATTATCAGTAGTACCATTTGATTTCCTTTTCTTTGAAGCTGGCTCATCCTCTAAGTCTTTGTCTGGAGTTACTTTAACTCTAAATAATAAAATATAAGATTTGACTAGAGGACCACTTGAAGGATTAAATGATTCAGTCGGTATACTAATTGTTGGAGCTGTTAGAGGTAGATGTTGTTCATCTGGATTAATAGGCACATCAGCTGTCCCAAGAGTCACTTGCATACTAGGTGCTGAACTATCTTTACGCTTCTTATGACTAATTTTTAACAAAACTGTTTCTACTTGAGCTATTTGTGCATCATAATCTAATGACCTGTTATTGAAACCCAGAAAAGTTAGATTTATGTAGCCAGGTTGAATCGCTAATGAATCCTTTTTGGCAAGAACTCTATCCAATAAAGAGTCGACTTTAAAACCTTGCCTTCCCTTATTAGCTCGAGACATTCTATGTTTCATGTAAGTTAAGGTTCTATTAAGAAAAATTGGCTAAAAATGTTTATAATAGAATAAAGAACTGTTAAAATAAAAAAATGAAACTTACCAAGCACATATTCCTAGTCCGCAAATATCTGTATATTTGGGTTGGTTCTGAAAGTAAATATAGGCAATCATTTAAATCACTCCTTTCCCTTTATCTCTTAAAAACTTACTTTCAAATGCTTGCAAAAATAACTCATGATCCGCTTGTATATGATCAATTCTAGGTGTTTTTACTGTATCTGGATCTTTTTCCCTTTTTCTGGGAGGCATTTTATTTCAATAAATTGTGTATTACCGCGAAAATCAACCGTTCACTAAATGCCTTGCCTTGAACGGCTGGCTTCTGTTTTGTCAAATGTCAAAATTGTTTGACAGTACTAACAACCAAACTGATATACATAGTTACTTAAGAATATCAACATAATAACAATAAAGTTACAAACGTTTTTTCTTAATCGACTGTAAAACTATAAGATGTCCCTAGGCATCACAGTCTTAAGCATTTCCTGTGAAGCTACTATTGGTGGTTGGTTACATAATATTTTTTTTTTTTAACTATTAAAGATATGTGACCAAACGTACTTATTTTATACTCCTAAAATGATTAATTTATGCAACCTCTAATACGCAGGCAAACAAAATACGAAACCACAGAGAATAGGTTATTGTCTAACCACTAATCTTTGACGAAATATCAAGATTAAAAAATAAAGATCATTTCGCTAAGGATTTAGAAATACTCAATCGATTTTAAGAGTCGATCGTTCTACGTACTATGTTTTCGTCAAAAAAAGTTACCTTTTTTAAAAAGGAGAAAAAAAAAATTGCATTTCATTTATTTTTGAATTACTAGTATTTTGTTGGTTATCTAAAACTGGTTTCCTAGCAACACTGTCAACGACAATATCAACATTGTTAAAAAATACAAATAGAACTAACCACTTGCAAAAGTACTTTGAATAATAATTATTAATAAAGAATTACTTATACATATCTCATTAAAACATGGAATTCGATTTGAACGACCCGTTAGGCAGTGACGACAGCTTTTTCGAAGAACCAAAAGTATTAGCCAAACGTCCGAGTATAACAAAAACACCAGAGAAGAAATCTTTAGAAAATTTATTCGGCATAGAGACCAAATTAAAATCATCTGGCGCTTCCGAAGATTCTAAAAAATCAGAAACGAATATTCGAAAACCAATGGACGATTGGTTGGCGGATACAACCAAAGGTAGGTAATCATAATATACGTATATTGCTCAACAATTGATAGTAATTACTTATTTTTTTTACCCATTTGCTTTTGGTTTAACTCTTAAAACTACCTACCAAATGATTTTTTAGTTTTAAAGAGGTAAATAATTTGCTGTTTAAGAAAAAAAACATAAACTTTTATTCAATTAAAGCAAATAAACAAGTTTATGTACATCAAACACTCAGAGTAAAGGTGAAATTTATTATTTACACAGAAGGTTCTTAATTGTAGTAGCGAGTAGGACCCATCATGAAGAAGGTTCGGACTTTATTAGGCATTTTTCTACTAAACCATCCATGAATTCTTGCGCAAAATAAAAAATTTAAACAACGCAACTCGGTTGCCTAGACATAGCTTCCTACACATGCTCAATACAGTTCATATCTGCAGAACATGCTGACCAGGCATTCCAGAAATTAATATCCAAAAATATGGCAGACCTCGTTTTAAAAAAAGTTTTATCCAAACTAATGCGAAACTGGTGATGCTGTTTCTTTCTACTTTTTCTTTGTCTTCATAATAAAAACACTTAAAAAATGTTAACTTTCTGTATAAAACAGGGTGTAACATAAAGGTAGGTCATAAAATGAACCACATATTCTGGGGTCAAAAATAACTTGATTGAACATAACTTACCTTAATGCAAATGTGCACACCAAAAATTTACAGCTTTTGGAAAGTACAAAATGAAAATCGATTTTTTCAATATTTCATGAACTGTTTAACATTTTGTAATGGAAAAGGATACATATGGCTTTCTTATCGTAAGAGCATCTTTTTCATATAAATCCACAAAATCTGTAAAAATTTTACAGGGGTTTTGAACCCCTAAAACTTCCTAAGCTTTTCTATGCGTTACAATTAAATTAGTATTGTAACAGCATTGGTTTAATAAATTATTTTTAAATTTTTTTTTGCTTCCTAGCACTTTTTTGAAAAGCCAGTTTTTATCGAGATCTGGCCTCTTTTTCATTGTCCTTCAAAAATTCTTTAGTTGGCTGTTCAACATTTGTAGTTTCTACGGATAAATAACAAACAGTTGCTTTAACAATTACCTACTGTAAATTGAAGCTTTCAATTATTGTGCATTTTAGGAGTGTTAAGAAAAATCAAACTTTCTGTTACAATGGTTTACACGTTTGCAGAAATGGCAGATAAGCATTTAATTTTGGGTAAGTTTGGTCAGGCTAAAACAAGGTTTCAGATAATTATCTGTAATTCTGGTAATCACAGGTAAATGCGAAGGGAATAGTGCAGCAGCTGCAAGGCGTTATGCGGAAATATATCCCAATCGGAATACACCAGACAAACGATTTTTTCTTTCCATTGATTGTCGTTTACGGGAGACGGGGTACTTTGCGACCGCAACTTGCTTGTAATAGTGATCGTCCAAAAATGGATAAAAATGATGAGAATTAGTCGAAAAAAACCATGGAAGCAGTACAAGGGTAATAGCTGCTCAATTAGATGTTGATCACATGATGGTTTGGAGAAGATTGAAGGAACAGCAGCTTCATCCCTTACTTAACAACCGTTCAAGAATTACAAAATGAAGATTATCCTAAAAGAATGGGATTTTGCAACTGGTTCTTAACGGAAAACAATTGAAATATCAATTTCATTAATCAGATTATGTTTACCGATGAAGCTACCTTCAATGGAAATGGCATTACGAATCACCATAACGCACACTTATATGCCACAAAAAAGTAACTCATCACCAAAAGACTTTAAAGTCAAAGTTTGGGCAGGCATTATAAATAATAATTTAATAGGACCAGTATTTCTTCCAAATAATTTAAATGTTGCAAATTACTTGCAGTTCTTACAAAATGATTTACCAGAGTACTTGGAATTGGACACGTAGAAAGGATGAATGAAGGAACATTGGCGAAACAAATTTATAAGGCGAGTGTGAATGGGCAAATCGGTAGAGGTCGACCTCGGAGAACATATCTCGATCAGATCAACATTGTTTTGAAGAAAGGCCAGGTCAAAAGTACCATCAACCGAAGAGCATGTATGAGAGCACTGATGAAATTAGAGGAAGCAAAAGATGTGTTTACGAACCGTAGCAAGTGGAAGGAAGTGGTCTCTGCCTACCCCTATGGGAAAAAGGCGTGACTTTATGTATGTATGTATGTTGGAATTTAGGAATAAGGCAAAATATATGGTATTTACAAGATGGAGCTCCAGCGCATTTCGATAACAAAGTTAGGGAATATCTTTTCGATCTGTACCCTGGACGTTGGATTCGAAGGGGCCCTGATGCATCTATTTCTTGGCCTGCCAGAAGTCCAGATCTTAACCCTATTGAGTTTTGCTTCTGGGGTTTTATGAAATAGGACGTGTATTTTATTGAAATAATCGACGAACAACAACTGAGGCGTCGAATCATTGAAAGTGCAAATCGAATTTGTCAGAAGCCAATGATCTTCAAAAAAATTCAGTTTTCCTTTTAAAAACGGTGCCGACTGTGTATTCAGGAAAATAAAGGCCATTTTGAACATTTATTATAGTAAATACTAAACATTTGTACATATTTTTTATACCTGCAAATAACATACTCAGTTATAACTTACTTTTTGTTACTCAAAATTTTTGAAGGATAATGAAAAAGAGGCCGCTTCTCGAAAAAATGGCTTTTCAAAAAAGTGCTAAGGGCCAAACAAATTTCAAAGATAATTTATTAAACCAATGGTGTTACAATACTAATTTAATTGTAACGCATTGAAAAATTTAGGAAGTTTTAGGTGAAATTTTTATGGGCTGTACAGATTTCGTGGTTTTATATGAAAAAGATGCTCTTACGATAAGAAAGCCATATGCATCCATTTTCATTACAAAATGTTAAACAGTTGGAAAAAATCGATTTTCATTTTTTACTTTCCAAGAGCTGTAACTTTTTTGGTGTGCACATTTGTATTAAGGTAAGTTATGTTCAATCGGGTTATTTTTGACCCAAGAATATGTGGTTTAATTTATGACCAACTGTTTCGTGGCGAGTGTGAATGGACAAGTTGGTAGAGGTCGACCTCGGCGAAGATATCTCGATCAGATGAACATTGTTTTGAAGAAAGGCCAGGTCAAGAGTACCAAAAACCGACGAGCATGCATGAGAGCCCTGATGAAAGTAAAGGAAGCAAAAGATGTGTGTAAGAACCGTAGCAAGTGGAAGGAAGTGGTCTCTGCCTACCCCTATGGGAAAAAGGCGTGACTATATGTATGTATGTTTCGTTATACCCGTTTATTTAGTACAAAGAAGACACTAAATAATAAAATTAAAGAAAATAATGCATTTATTTATTCACTAACCTAAAATTATTTCTATTCGTAAAAAAAATAAGACATTTAATCTACTATTTTTTTTACAGATGTTTCTAAGCAAGATAAATCGAAAAGGAGTGATTTTTTAGACGACATTCTTCCTCTTAAACCTAAACCCAGATCTGAGAAAAAAGGAGCCTCTTTGGAAGACATTTTAAAAGAAAGTAAAGCAGCACCAGTTCCAAAATCAACACAATCTCTAAAAGAAATCGCTTCTTTAAATCCTGAACCGTCATTAGCTTCACTGGATTTCGGAATATCGGTTGCACCAACGGAAAGAAGAAGAGTAGGAAGAAGGGGATCGGGGATGGAAGATACTCTAGGATTGGGTTTGTTCAGCGATGATTATCAGTATGGAGACTATTACAGTAAGGATAAAAAGGAGCCAATGGGAAAAACTTCCGATACTTTTCAAAAAATTTCTGGCGTTCCAGACTGGTTGGGAGTTGGTCCATCTAGTCTTACAAATAAACGATCGGATTCTCCAATTATCAAAAAGTCTGAGACCCAAAATATCGTAAAAAAGGAAGATACTAGTATATACAAAGAACCAGAACCTGTCGTCGTCGAAACTAAAGGTACAGTCACTGTCAATGAACTACCGTCGAAATTGATACCTCAAGATATCAATACTGGAATACAGAATACATACGCTGCATTGCATCAACAAGAATCTCTTCTGTTGGTATCACTTCAGTTTAAAAAATATGAAGAATCTTTAAAGGAGATACAAAATAAACAGGATAAAATTTTAGGTATATATTTTATAATATCTTTTTCAGTTAGTGAAATCATTTATATAAAATTAGATTGGTTTATTATTCATACGAGGTCTGACAATATTATTCTAGGACTCGTTGCCTTGAAAACATACTGACAGTTAAACTCCCACTTCTGATGTATTATTTTTTATAAGTTAGCTTTTGAATAAAACTTGTCTCGTTTTGCTATAAGTTTGTACGTTTAATTGTAGTAATAAAAAAATTGAAACTCTATACAAGCGTCGCGTCGAAATAGCCTTCTAAAAAAATCGAGCAGCGTGCCAATTTAAAATTCCTAGTAAAGCTTAATAAAAGAACGATTTAATGCAATATAATTTTGACACAGGTGTACGATTTTTATGTGACGAGAGGTTTTTGGAAGGGTCAAGAATCGGTGGAAGACGATAAACGTGAAGAAAGTCCATTATCTTTAAAAAATTACGACACTGTAAAGAAAACAGCCACACAATAAAAAATAAAAAATTTTGGCCCAGGAGTTTGACTATGTTTATTGTATGTTTTCAGGGTCGCTGTATCCGAATTTGGAGACATGAGTAAAAGTTGTAATGAAAGTGAAATTAGTACGACAGAAATTGTGGAAGTGTTGAACAGTATGAAATTGGGTAAAGCTGCTGGGAACGACAGGATAACAGTTTAAATGCTGAAGGCTGGACAAAGCGTGGTAACTAGTCTGCTGTACCGCCTTTTTAACCTTTGTTGGAGGAATTGTAGCGTACCAGACGACTGGTGCAAGGCTGTTATCATGCCGCTTTAGAAGGGAAAAGGTTCGCAGCAGGACTGTAAGAACTAACGAGGTATTAGTTTACTCAGCATAGTCGGCAAACTGTATGCAAAGATATTGATTAAAAGAGTGACGAATGAAACTGAGAAGATGATATGGGAAGTGTAAGAAGGATTTAGAAGAGGAAGGAGATGTATGGATCAGGTCTTTTCATTACGAGGTATAGTCGAAAAATTCTTGGCTAGAAGTCAAAAGGTCTATTGCGTTTTTATATACATGGAAGAGGCCATGTCGCGAATAAAGTCACTATACCCTTACGAGGGTTAGATCAGTAGAGAGGTAAGATTTTAGTATACAATCAACAATAAATTCGAAGTAGTCGCATTCATTTGTTTGTATGCATCAGGTCTTTTCATTACGAGGTATAGTCGAAGAATTCTTGGCTAGAAGTCAGAAGTTCTATTGCGCTTTTATAGACTTGAAAAAGGCCTATGACAGAGTGGTGAGGAGTGAGTTGTGGTCGACATTAACTAAATATGGGGTGAGCGGTAGTTTAATACGAGCACTGGAATCACTTTACGAGGATTCCACTGCTTGTGTCAGGATAAACGGAGCTTTCACGGACTGGTTTAACATCGAAAAGTTCTGATTAAGGGAGAAACAAGTAAATGAGTTTGTATACCTGGGTTCAAAGTTTACGAGAGATGGAATGTATGGCAGTGACATTGAGCGAAGGGTGTTGGCAGGAAAACAAATAAATGGGGCACTGGATAGCTTTATAAATACCCAGAAAGTGTCAAAAAAGGCACGTCTGGCTGTGCATAGAGGAGTGTTGGTTCTTACACTTATGTGTATGGTAGTGAATGTTGGGTTTGGCAAAAAAAGCATGAAAATAGGATTAATGCTGTGAAGATGAGTAGTCTGAGGAGTATAGCCGGAGCTTAGATGGTTTGGACACGTAGAAAGGATGGATGAAGGAAGATTGACAAAATAAATTTATAAGGCGAGTGTGAATGGACGGAAGTCCATAGAGGTCGACCTCGGCGAACATCGATCTCGATCAGATCAACATTGTTTTGAAGAAAGGCCAGGTCAAGAGTACTTACAACCGACGAGCATGTATGAGAGCACTGATGAAAGTAGAGGAAGCAAAAGATGTGTGTACGAACCGTAGCAAGTGGAAGGAAGTGGTCTTTGCCTACCCCTACGGGAAAAAGGTGTGACTTTATGTATGTATGTATCCGAATCCAAGGTCAGCTTGACCCCATTAAGTCAGGATTCCGCCATAACCTCAAAAAACTTAAGGCTGTTTAGTCCTGTAACGGTATTAGTCAAGCTTTAAACTAAAAAACCAATATATTAATCCACATAAACCCATAATAGTAATGAAAAAACGGTATCAAGGCCAACGGGACATCAACATGATGGCAAATTACTGCCGAACGCTTTATAGAGAAACACAGGACAATAAGAAACGACGAGAAAAGAACTCGATACATTTAAAAAAAAGAGGCTGACTAAATTATAATTACTGTTTATTTATATATTTACTTATTTTTATTTATATACAACCTTATTTATTTTTATTTATTTGCTCATTTTCAAAACCCTTACAAGAAAACACAAAACAGTTAAAAAAAGGGACTACCATAAGTTTTATTAATGTTATTTATTTATTTGTAGATTTTTTTATTGTTATTTATATTACGTTTTACTTAAATTCATACTCAGGGTTCGAATTTATATGCACATTTATTTGTAACAAACTGGACTGAAAGATTGTGAGAAGCATGTTAGAAGTTATTTTCCAAGACAAAGGCATACAAATCACAGTGTGCTGCTTTAACCCGAAAGGAGTATGCCATTCAAAAACGATAAATTGTTACTTTTTCTTGAAAGGCTTTTGCAGGGCTGAAGACACATGCCGCTTTCGCCGAGGATCGCAGCAGGAAGAATTTTTGATCGGGATGATCAGAATTAAGGAGGGAGCATTGTAACGATTTTGCGATACGTCACTGGAACATACGTGTCAAGCTGCCAATTTATATATTTAACGCTGAATCGAGAAGAGAAGAGAAGCTTCTAGCAATATCCAAACTGTTTTATCGAAAATTCTAGATTGGTCGGGAGGGTACTGGAACATCCTTGTCATTGGCTGTGACGTCACTATACCGCCCAGCTTGCTTACGTATATTTCAGTGGTGTATAGAAATGTAATATCCGTTTACGCTACTTCCTCTCGGAGTACATTGATGCTGACAGTTTTACAAACATTAGATAGATTTGCGATTGAGTCCGATACTTTAGGGTTATGGTATTTTTAATTAGAATTTATCAGGTCATGAGGTTATAGGGTTAAGTTTTCTGGAATCCATGCCACGATAGTTGTTTTGCTGTGAGAGATTGAGTATGACATTTTTAGTAACATGGTTATGGGGATATGGGGTTACTTGGTTTTGGGGTTACGGGATTATACGGTTAGTAGTTATTGAGTAATGGAGCTATAGAGTTATGGGTTCTTGTTTTGTAACAATGATATAATGCAGATTGTCTTTGCTGATTCATTTTCTTTAGTATCCGGGTTATGGGGTTACGGAGTTATAGAGTTAGTGGTTATGGGAAAACATAGTCAAACACTTGGGCAAAAATTTTTTTTTGTGTGTGGCTGTGGATATTATATTCTGAGCTGGAAATTTTTAACTTATTAAGGTTTTACAGTTGATAAATTAAAACAAGTTAATTTTGACAATGTTAATTCAAACTGTAACCTGTTTATTATCTTGGAGAACCCAATATGAAGAATATGTGAGGATGGGAAGGAAACAGCATCCCACGTCATATTTGACTATGACGCCCTCACTAGGTGGCGCAGCCAATATGGGGACGATATGACGCAGACTGATGCAGCACGGGCTAATAACGCAATACGATGTCTATAACATTTAAGTAAAAAGCTTAGTCTCGATTAAGAGTAGCCAGGAAGCTAGTTGGCTAAAGCCCAACTAGGCTAAAAGATGGTAGTAGCGGAGCACAATAAGGTTAAAGCTGCAGTGTGGGCTCCTCTAACCCGACCGCTACTTTCTAAACACCAAAAAAAAGTTCTGTGATCAGAAACGAACTCGAAGCTGTCCGCAATGTCACAATTTTCTTTAAAACAGTTAGAAGACAGATGAAACTAGGGTTAGCTTAAAACATCCAGATGGTCGTAAACGAGTCTGGCGAAGACCAGTAAAGAGATTTTTGCTTCTTGCAATATCTCTGCAAGGATTCCATTCGGTGGTGGCTCTGTTATGTTCTGGGATGGTATATGCTTTAACGCTGGCACAGAATTAGTTCCTGCCCGTACGAAATACATGAATGCCACTACTATCTTAAAAATATTGTAATAGAACATGTAATGTCTTTCGGCGCTTTTTTGGAACCCAATTTCCTGTTTATGCAAGACAACGCTCGACCTCACATACCTGAGGAGGTACTTGATTATCAAGTTAGTAAATAAAAAATGTTAAACGTCAAATACCTGCACCCAGACACCTGAGGGAACTTGAAAATGAAGTTATTACAATATGGAAACAAATTACTCAAGATTTCTTCCAAAATTTAATTAGAAGCATGCCTAGATGCGTACATGCTGTGATCCAAAGTAGAGAAGGCAACACACGCTACTGCTAGTGTCCTACTTACACCATCATTTTTTTTCCAACATTACAATTTTGTTATTAAGTCTTAAAAATAATTTTAATTCCAATCTTACAAAGAAATATTAAAGCTAATCTACTTTTTAAGTATCCGAATACGTTTTTTTAACGTTTAATGTAACTATTACATTCGGTAATTTACAGTCATTATCATCAATAGCTGTTTTGAGTCCACTGCTGGACATAGGCCTTCCGTAAATCATTCCATTGCTTCCGGTCTTGAGCATTTTGCATCCAGTTGTGCTGGATGCGCTTGATGTCGTCCGATCATCTCGATAGGGGACGTCCTCGGTTTCGATATGCCTCGTGTCTAGTTCTCCATTCTAGGATTTTCTTTGTCCATCTTCCACCTCTAACTCTGGTAATATGGCCCGCCCAGTGCCATTTCAACGTTGTAATCCGTTCAACTGCGTCCGTATCACCGGTTCAAAGCCTAATTATATGATTTGAGGGATTAATTCAACATTGATCCATCGCTCTCTGTGCTACTGAATTTTGTTTATTACCTTCCTGGTAAGGGTCAGTGTTTCTGTTGCATATGTTAGAACCGGGAGCACACACTGATCGTAGACCTTCCTCTTCAGACACATGGGAATATCTGATTTAAAGACATCCTTCAGTTTTCCGTAAGCTGCCCATGTCAGTCCTATTCTTCCGTTTAATTCTGCGGTCTAGTTGTCTCTTCCCAATTTAATCTCGTGGCCCAAATATTTATAGGCATCCACTTGTTCTATTTGCGTGCCATACGTTGAAATGTTTTTGGCCAATACAAGGTTGGTCATGTATTGTGTTTTAGAGAAGTTAATTTTTAGGCCAACTCGTGCACAGATCTCTGAAGGTCCTGAAGAAGTTGACATGCATGCATGCAATTTACAGTACTCAACACAAAAACTAAACAATTTATTCTAATCTTTCTATATGTAATACCATAAACTCGTATTTAAAGTCCCTATACTTTAACTTAAACTTCTTAAACATTCTTCTCAAACTATATAACTTTTTAAGTAACTAACTTTCCGAGAACGCGTGATCATTTTAAAAGGTATGAACCAACGTTCGGGAAAGGTAACGTTCTTTCTGGAATTATTTCAGTAACATCGCAGGTCTCCAATTGCCGTCCGCGGTTATAAATCATCCGCTAATATGTCGGGCGTTTGATGTTATCAAAAAAAATCATACATCTCTTCCGGTCAAATAATAGCTACAGGGGTGTACTCGCTGACCACAATCTGTAACATAACCAATGTCCATAAAAAATTTATTCATTAAGTAGAGCAATTTGTATGATTTAATATGTTGCTGAGTTAATTTTGTCCAGGAGTTTGGATTAAAAAATTTCTTTATGGTGTATTTTCTAAAATATTGGTATATTGGTACGGAAAACCACTATATTTAGCTATAACTAACTAATAATATTTCAGGTAAACAGGAAGAGCAGTTTAAAAATTTTATAGACGAGTACATTTTCAAACAGCAAATGGTGGAGAACAACATTCGTTTGCAACAAGATCGGATCAACAATCAGATACAGATGTTAGTGTCCGATCACGTCGGAACGGCAGTAAATGACGCGAAAATAAAAAATCGAGATATAGATAAAGGAGAAGATCCCCAGGATGTCCTGATACGCAAGATTAAACAACGACACGATGAAGAACTATTTCTCATGGAGGAATCCTACAAGTATGAATTTTTTATTTTAAATGATAATGTATTATTACATATTTTTTAGAAAACAGCTGGATATGATAGAAAAGTCTTCGGTAACTGTTGAAGAAAATTTGCAAAGTGAATTAAAAAACATTCAGAGTATCTTCGAAGAGAAATTTAACCATTTTAAAACTAACAACGACGAACAAATTTGTTATTACAAACAAAAAATGGAAGAATTAGAAGAACAACACAAAAACGAAATAAAACTACTCAAAGATGTTTATGTACAAAAATTGGAGGATATCAAATCGGATCATGCTATGCAGATCGAATATATTAAAGAAATGAAACAAAAAGAAAATAGTTTGCTAAACGAAGGTCATACTTTAACAGACAAAATGGATCATGGAATTAGCATATTAAGTCGTAATGTGCAAATTTTACAAGGAATCGAAGAAAAAGTTGTTCAAAATTACGATGTATTGGCGATAGCCAGGGAACAAAGCATACAAACCAAAGAAAAGGAAATTTTACGTAAGTTGTACTGTTTTATAACAATACTAATTTTTTTAATACACAAGTTGTTTCAGAATAAATTACCGTAAATGGGGGAACATATGGATCCTAAAAATTTATTAAGAAAAGCCAAAAATCATTTTCCTGCAAATTCCCCAGTTAAAGATGACATTAAATTTTTTTATAACTCTTCAAGATCCAAATGTTTCCTAATTTATTGTAATTTATTTTGAAACACTATATATTTGTTTCCTAAGGGTAAGGGTAAGTTTTAATATACCACTACTTTATGCAAGTATTTTTTTGTTAAAAAAAACATGTATAATAATAATGTTCCTCAAAATACAAAAAAAATTGACTTTTGTATTCTTCGTTGTACAAAGATTTAAAGCTTCCGTACAAATTGCAATAATCTTTGCTGATGGTTAGTCCTCAAAACTCTTCATTACTTCTGAAAATCTCCAAGGTTTCGTGTGCATCAAAACTTTTCCAAATCCATATTAATGGTCTTGCTCAATAATACAAAAATTCCTTACACCAAAAACTGGCACCAACACAAATGGCAGACATTTTTGTCATTAATAATTACCGATTAATAGATTTTCCTAAATATTACTCAAAGGATCATTTTTTCAGCTCAAATTGACCCTTTTGAACTTAACATAATGTATTTGAAAGTTTTAATATTTTAACGAAAGTTTACATACATACAGACATATAGTCACGCCTCTTTCCCTTAGGGGTAGGCAGAGACCACTTTCCTTCACTTGCTACGGTCCTTACACATATCTTTTGCTTCCTCTACTTTCATCAGCGCTCTCATACATGCTCGTCGGTTGTTGGTACTCTTGATCTGGCCTTTCTTCAAAATAATGTTAATCTGATCGAGATACGTTCGCCGAGGTCGACCTCTACCGACATGTCCATTCACACTCGCCTTATAAATTTGTTTCGTCAATCTTCCTTCATCCATCCTTTCTACGTGTCCAAACCATCTAAGCATTCCTTTATCTATCTTTGTAACCACATCTTCTTGTACACCACATCGTTCTCTTATCTCACTATTCTTTACTTTATCCAACTGAGTCACTCCAACTATACTTTTAAGACTACTCATCTCATTATTAATCCTATTTTCATACTTCTTCTGCCAAACCCAACATTCACTACCATACATAAGTGTAGGAACCAACAAATCTCTATGCAATGCCGGACGTGCCTTTTTTTGACACTTTCGGGCTGTTTATAAAGCTATGAAGTGCCCCATTCATTTTTTTTCCTGCCAACACCCTTCGTTTAATGTCACTATCATACATCCATCTCTCGTAAATTTGGAACCCAGGTACACAAATTCATTTACTTTTTTCTCTCTTTCTCCCTTAATCAAAACTTTACAATTTGTTATGCTTTCTTCTCTTTCAAAAACCATTACTTTCGTTTTACTTACATGTATTTTCATCCCTTTGATTTTCAGGGCATCATGCATAACATTAACCATCGCCTGCAACTTCTCTTCAGATGACGCTAATATGACTTGATCATCGGCGTAAAGAAGGCATTTGACGATCAAATCATTCATTTTTAATCCATACGCTCTCTTTTTCAAATCTTTTAAACAATCATCCATGTAAACATCCATGGCGAAGCCACACATCCCTGTCTCACACCTTTTTCGATGTTTTCCGTTTATCCTAACGCAAGCAGTGGAATTCTCGTAAAGTGATTTCAGTGCTCGTATTAAAATACTGCTCACCCCATACATAGACAATGTTGAACACAATTCACTCCTCACCACTCTGTCATAGGCCTTTTCCAAGTCTATAAAAGCGCAATAAACCTTTTGACTCCTAGCCAAGAATTCTTCGACTATACCTCGTAATGAAAAGACCTGATGCATACAAACAAATGAATGCGACTACTTCGAATTTGTTGTTGATTGTATACTAAAATCTTACCTATCTCCTGATCTAACCCTCGTAGTGGTGTAGTGACTTTATTCGCGACTCTTTGTTAGTTAAAGTTTTAAGTTGGTCTACCCATCGTGACGGTGAGCGTCCCCTAGGTCTTCGTCCCTCGATTTTTCCTTCGGTGATTAATTTTTCCATTCTCTCTGTTCTCTTGGCAATGTGTCCAAAATATTTGAGGTTCTGTTGACTGACAATGGTCGATAATCTTGTTTGTATGTCCAGTTGTCTTAAAATCGATTCATTGGTGCGGCGAGCAGTCCATGATATTCGAAGAAGCCGTCTATAGCACCACATTTCCAATGAATCAATTCTTCGTCGATCTGCTATTTTTATTGTCCAAGTCTCTGCTGCATATATCGCGATAGTAAAAATGAGTGATTGGACCAGCCTAACCTTGGTTTTTGCGGTTATTGCGGTATCCCTTCAGATGCGGGTCAGTTTCGCTGTAGAGTTTCTCGCCATCGCTATGCGCCTTCGGATTTCGTGCTCATATTCGCCGGTGTTCGACACAATAGATCCTAGATACTCGAAGCGGTTGACAACTTTAAAGTCACAATCCTTGTGATTTCTGTGCTATTATTGTTAAGGCGATCTACGATCATCACCTTGGTCTTAGACTTGTTTATTTCGAGACCTCATGGTACAAGACGGATCTTCAACCCCAAACCCTGGTTTAACCAAGAATGCAACCGTGCGGTGCGTGATAAAAATCAAGCACATCGACTCTGGTGCGAAGTCCAGACAATTGCCAACCAACAAGCTTGTCAATGCCTCTCCTGGATCAAAGACCTTCTGGTCTTTGGCCAAGGCCATAAATAAGAATTTCTCAACTTCTTCTTTACCACCACTCGAGAGGTCCGACGGCATTTGCTGGCTTATGTCACTCAGCTCTGGACAAACACCATTGAGAAGTTTGGTGAATCCCGTGCAATAGCCTTGGATATATCTAAAGCCTTTGACCGCGTTTGGCACCAGGAATTGTTAAGTAAATTATCTGCCTACAGTCTCCCAACCAAACTGCGCCGATGGCTCTTGAGCTTCATGCAAGATCGCTCCTTACATGTGGCAGTTGACGGTATTTCTTCTGATGCGTTTAAAACCAATACCGGGGTCCCCCAGGGTTCCATACTGTCCCCCACCTTATTTCTTTTACACATCAACGACCTCTTGAAAACCACCACGAACCCCATTTACAGTTTCGCAGACGATAGCACACAGGTTGATTCCATCAATAGAGATCTTGAAGAAATCGTCGAGTGGAAAACCAACAATCTTGTTTAGTTCAACGCCCAGAAAACACAAAGCGCAACGTTTTCCAAGAAAGTGAATTACTCAAATCATTCCATCACAATGTCCGGAAAAACCCTTGAATCAAGTCCCTTCATCTCGATTTTGGGAGTCACGGTGTCCAATAATATGTCTTGGCATGACCATGTTGCTAACATCGCAAAGTCAGCAAGCCAAAGGCTAGGTTTTCTGTGGAAAGCTAGAAAGTTTTTTACTCCTGATCAACTGTTGACGACGTACAAGGCTCAAATCCGACCTCTACTGGAGTATTGCTCGCACATTTGGGGTTCAGCACCAAGTCATTCTCTTCGTCTTCTAGATTCCATTCAGAAAAGGGCCATTCGGTTGATAAACAGCTCAACTTTCACAGATACCCTTCACCCTCTAGAACATAGAAGAAGAGTTGCAGACCAGTCATTACTCTACAGATATTTCCATGGCAGATGCTCCAGAGAAATAAAAACTCTTGTACCACCATTGGCCACAATCGGCCGAAGAACTCGGCACGCTGATCAGTCTCACCCATTTACTCTCAAGATTGACACTACAAGGACCAATCTCCATCACGAATCCCTCTTTTACAGGGCTGCTACGGAATTGAACAAGCTTCCAAAATCAGTTTTTCCAGAGAACTATGACCTGCAACTTTTTAAGAAGCGTGTCCACAATCATTTCCTTTCTATAATCCCTTCCCCTTCTAATAGTCGCAGTGCGGGCCGTCCGTGGCCCACACGATAGGTCTACCCTTTTTGCGACTATTTTCATTAAAAAAAAAATTGTGTATTACATTTAAAAAACTGTCTTTTAAAAAAAAAGCAGTATCATATTAAAAATGGCAAGATATTTAACTTTAAATTTCCTACAATTTCTTGATTCTTCTAAAAAGACTGTATGACAGTCGCGGCTCGTGAGTTATTGTAGAGGTGGGTCAAATGTTGGAAGATAGAGCCATAAGCACTAACCCTTAATCGAAAATTTTTATTATTATTTTTTATTTTTTTGAATTTTAAAAGCAACTAAAATATATATCCCTTGAGATATCCATTAGAAAACAATTATAAAAAAACCGCTGCTAATGGAGTCAGTACTTTCACATCGTACTTATATTGAATTTTAAAATATTAAATACTATTATTATTTTTCTACACATGAACACTTCTGAACAAAAAAAGTAAGACATGTTAAATAGTATATTACACACCTAGGGCAGTAAAGTAAGAAATGTCTCAGAGCACATGTTTGTTGACCGAGGCGAAGCCAAGGTCATCATTATTAACCGAATCAAATTGTGTAACGTGCGTCGGATTTTGTTTTGTAATAATTATAGCACTTAAATATAGTAAAAAAACAATCAACTTTGATTTTAGGTTGTCGTTTACGTTTACATAAATATTGTGCGTTTTATGATGTATTTGTATTTAAAACATTTAATATTATATTTAATAAAAAATAAATTTAGAGAAAAATGAATTGTAAAGAATCCATCTCTTAAAAATGCTTTACCTTCTGTATAATCACTATCGTAAGCATTACATTTTTGTGGCGATACAACAGAAATGAGTATATTTTTATTATGATACAACAGAAATGTTGCAGTAATGAAACAGACATTAGAAAAATGTCGGAATTCTGCAGAGAATGAAAGGGCTCAACTTTTATCATTGGTTAGAAACTTGGAACTAAAATTGGCAGAGCTAAGTATTAACGGCCAAGAAGACAGATGGGCTCTGCAACAAGCTTCCGCAACTCTAACGGCTAGATCTAAAGCATTAGAAAGAGAAGCCGAATACAGCAGAAACCTCCTAGAAAGAGAAAAGGAGCAACTCAAGGTACTATCTTCTTTTCGTCATAGGGAATTATAATAACTGTCAATCTCTAATATTAGGTTTGTTCCAACATACAACGAAGTTCAAAGAACAGTAATGTTATATGGTATAGAATAATTTGTTTTTCTTGGCTATTTATGTTGTACTTGGATTAAGTTTATTTATTTTTATTTCTTATAATTTTTTGTACTCATTAATTGTACGTAATATTATCACTTAATACGATTATACTTAGATTAAAAATTTAAATGATGTTTGTTTCTTACAATTTCTTAAGAAATTTTTTGTTGTACTTGGTATGTAATATTTGTTTTTCTAGACACTAAAAGAGTCCCTGTTAGCGGAGCAAGAGAAAATGGTGATGCAAGTGACTGAGGAAAAACTTCAATTAGCCTCCGAAAAAGCCAAATTCGAAACTTCCACAAAATTAACAAATTCTTATGAAGTCGAACGTGCCAAAGCAGAGGCAGAAACAGCTATAGCCGAAGCCAAAGCTCTAACGGAGAGACTAAATCAGGAAAGGAGTTTTCTCCAACGCCAAAAGACTGAAATGATGACGTTAAAACAACATTTAGTTGAAAAAGAGAAAGATATAGAAGACAAAGAAGCGGAATTGGAGTTTTTAATGCAAGACGCGCAGAGAAAGTTAAAGGAGGACAAACGAGTATTGAGCGAAGCAAAAATAATGGAAACTACGTATAAAGAGAGGTTAAAAGATTTGCAGTCTCAATGGTCCATACTGATCAGCAGAGAAAAGAAATTGGCGGAAGAAAAGATTCTCTTATCAAGAGAAAGATTAGCTTTGTATACGTCAATTAAGGCTTCCAAGGATTGTGTCCTGTGTAATACTGGTGAGGAAGCGTTATATGGAAACATAAGTGCACCAACTACATTTGAAAATGTAAAGGTCAAGGTAAGAAACACCAAAATGAAACAAAATACATCATTTTTCTCACACTTCATTTTTGTTGAAACGTGAAATAAACAATAATTGTTTAAAGTAGTACTTACACTTCAGCTTTATCATTCTGCATTGGTTTAGTTAAGGCTGCTAAAGATAAATTACTTCAATTGTCCCCACTCCATTTTCAAGGCAAGTGGAGTGCCGATTTTAACCGAATTAATCACCGTTGGCGTTTCTTAAATATTTTGTGTCTCTATCAGAAAATGTATTGGCATTAACAGTAAGTAAAAAAAAATATAAATGGATACTTTTAAGATTATTAGGGATTGCTCTTTTCCCTACTATATAATAATAATTTATACCATTGCAACCCTCTTTTCTGAAAGTGAAATAAAAGGAGCAAGGCAGACGGCAGCTCTTCGTCGGTAGGTACTATGGGTTCGTTTAAAAACAGAATTATATCATTGAACAGTAATAGAATGGTCATAAAAAAATAAGGGGCGCCACTGCAACTTTTAAATTGTCAATGTCAAAGAGTACTTACTTGGAAAGTTGAGCAACCAAATAATGACTATTTAGATGTTATACCCAAAACTATAAGAGACTTTACCATACGATGTTGTCAAGTTAATGAGTGTTAATCAATAAATAAATAAAACAATAAATAAACACACAAACATTTAATAGGAAATAATCTGCAATGGTTCAGAGTAACAGTTCCCAAAAAAAAGATTAATATTCTAAGAATATTCAATAATAAATACCTCCTGTATACAAGGTTAGACTTGTGGAAAATCAGGAAATCAAATTCCCCAGCACATAGTACTGTGTGTTGGTTTACATAAAATAGTTAAAATATATATAGTTTTACCTGAGAGTATTATTATTGAAATTAGTATTTAATACTAATAACTAAATAAACTAAAACTAAAATGATAATAAATTAACTCATTAAATAATATAAAATTGTAAAACCTGTTCCTCTTGTTAACCACCGTGAAGATTCGGTACTCAATCCTAGGCCAACCAAGAGTGGAGTGATGAGTAAGGGGGATCTCTGACTGCAATCAGCAGTTCATCAGGCTGAACCAGGGAGTGTACACTTCGGCAAATGAACCAAACTGGAATCATATACTAGGAATATCCAAAAAAATGGGGACGTGGAGCTTAACCAAAGCTTGGGAGATAACAACCAAACAGGAACCGTGACAGTGTCTGGGGTAACTCCTCCGGGTACAACGACAACCCTTCTGTGAAGGGTTTTATCTTGTAAAGAAAAAGGTGTTGGCTTGGTACAAAATTTCGAATGCCAAAATGTCCAATATAGGCCTCTATCAAAAGTCAGGACGTTGGAGTGGATGGTGAGGTGAGTAAAACGGAATTTCCATCAAGGATCATTTAACAAATTCAGGGATTTGTCAGCCGAACAAAACCAGGAACACCTGTATGGCTAGATACCTGTGGCTTCCCGAATTCTACTACTCAACCCAGTATTCGGAAACGAAATCCATCTTGCCTCTCCTACTAATTTTGAAGATGTATCCGGACAAACAGACAAAAAATTAAAAAATGTTTTGGTAACGTACGAATAAACATATGAGCTTGGACAAATTGATTTATTTTGAAACTTTATTTTATATGTATAGATTTCCTTAATTCTGTATCCCTGCCCTTCTGAAACGAAACTTTTAGAGCTACGGCTTTCTTTAGATTTTTTCTTAGATGAAATACAAGGTTACTTATCTATCTTTACTCTTTGAGCCTATTTGCGATCACTGCAAAACACCTTGTTTGATATTCCTGCCGCAGTCATAACATATTGAAACTTTTTTATATTAGTACCTAAATGACTGTTAAACATGATATTTATCAAATATAAAATGAAATTCCGTGCGCTCATAACACATTTCTATGCGACTTGAAACATACGAACTTGACGGCATTATCAATCAAAATGCTTTGTTGCCGTTTTAATCTTTTTAGTTCGATGTGTTTTGGTTAAGGTTACAGCCTATTTTTTCACGTTCAAGTTTTATTTTGTGTATTATTCTTAAAAAAGTTGTTCTTTTTTGAAAAAAGATTAATTTTAAATTTAAAATAGCAAGATTTTCAAGTGAAAGCATAACTTTAAATTTTCTACAATTTCTAGATTCTCCTATAATTCTAACAATTTGTCACGCTACCAAATTGTGTGACGTGCATCGGATTTTATTTTATATTTACTATAAATAATAATAACAATATTTTACGGTCTACTACTAACAAATATGTTACTTATTATATTTGAAAATGGTATTTAGTGAATAATATTTGTAGATTCCTGATCCCAGTCTGATTAAAATCCGATTAGAGGCATTGGAAGACGACGAAAGTGAAGTCAGTAAAGAAGAAATTATTCGCAAATAGCTTTTTTAAATTACGTTATTTTAAAATTCTAGAGGATTCCAAAATAAAATTGACGCATGCGTTTCAAAATCAGTAAAGTCTTATGTCGGCATCAAACAATATTTGTAATATTTAAAATAAGATTTTTTCAAAGTTTAACAACGAAAAATGTAATTCTCTTTAGAATTTGTTTGCTATATGTAATATTATAGACATTTGTAAATAAAATGCAAACTTATTTTTAATTTTTAAATATAATTATTCCTTAATCCCAACTTCTTGGTACAATACATACATACATAAAGTTACGCCTTTTTCCCGTAGGGGTAGGCAGAGACCATTTTCTTCCACTTGCTACGGTTCTTACACACATCTTTTGCTTCCTCTACTTTCATCAGTGCTCTCATACATGTTCTTATCTCACTATTATTTACTTTATCCAACCGAGTTACTCCGGCTATACTTCTCAGACTACTCAGCTCCGCAGCATTAATCCTATTTTCATGCTTTATCTGCCAAACCCAACATTCACTACCATACATAAGTTTAGGAACCAACACACCTCTATGCACAGCCAGACGTACCTTTTTTGACACTCTGAATAAAATCCAGCTCCAATTTTCTAAAGAAGTATAATATTAGGGCGTAATAATTGGCCAAAAACTGATAAAAAGGACACCCAAAGAGCATATTTTATTAGATAGCCAAGCAGCACTAAAAGCTCTGAAGTCATACACTTGTGAGTCTAAGCTGACTTGGGACTGTAAACAATCCCCGAGACAACTGGCAGCAAACAACCAGGTCACTCTGATGTGGGTTCCAGGTCACAAGGGAGTTATAAGCAACGAGGAAGAAGACTGCCATGTTAAGAAAGGGGCAAATACACAATTTTCCGGCACAGAACCCTTCTGTGGACTCTCCAAGGCCCACTTGAAAGAAGAGGTTTGACGCTGGGAAATAGATGAAATGAAATCTCATTGGCATAAAGTGCCGGGACAAAGACAAGCGAAAGGGTTAGTAAGCCTTTCGCCAAGGAAAGCTTAACAGCTTCTCGAGTTGAACAAGAAATACTTGAAACTGGTGGAGGGACTCCTCACTGGACGCTGCCCTCTGAGGTATCACATGAAAAAGATGGGCAAAACAGAGAGTGATAGTTGCCGCTACTGCGAGATCTTCGCTGGAACTGCAGAACATTTGCTTTGCGAATGCCCAGAGTTTTTCTGCAAGTCTCAAGTTTCTGAAAGAGGACTCCTTAAAGCCCTCCAATGTCAGGAACTTAGCTTACAGGAAATTGATAAACTTTGTACGAAGTCTGGGAATTCCGGGCCTCGAATAGATTAAGGTTTATGCACAAAAGATCTGATAGGTCGAGGTGCTTGAGAGGCTGCATAGCTTTTACGACCCCCCCTCCCATACAATCTACAATCTTTCGTTCACCCTGATTCAGGTTTTATGTATGTATTGTATTAACCTCGGCGGCGATAATGTATATCTATTTATAACTCCGAAATTGTGGCATATAAGTATAGGGAACATTACATGAAAATAATTCAGTATTTTAAATACAGAAAAATATATAGGGTGATCCGTTTGAGATAATAAAGTTAATTATTTTTACAGAAAACGGAAGATCTAACAATGTAAATACCACTGCAGGATCGGCCATATCACAGAACCCACACAATCCAAAATTTGTTAAAATCGTGCAAGTCGTTTTTGTAATAATTGAGGCGTTCCATACTTAAAACTCACTCTGTTATGTAAAACGACGCAACGCAAAGCGCTAGTGAGGCCTCAGCCTAACAGTTATCATGTCAGTTATGCAGCAAGAAACTTTGTCATTGTTAAGACCAGAACAATTGAAAATAAACGTTTACCAAGTCATAAATGAAAAAAATTACTGCGTGGTAACGAGAAATTAATGTAAATGTCTTTTTTTTTAAAACGTATCAATTTAGTTAATGTTTGTTTTATATTTTAGTAGTCCGGAGAAAAATAAATAATTAAATAAATTTTTGCGCACCTTAAATTCAATTTTTGTCGGCACTTTTATTGTCCATGTTGATAAATAATGTACAACTTAAATTGAACTTACTATAACATTGAAGTTCAATATTAAACTATAATATTAAATTAACGCGAACTCTTTAACTATAAATAAAAGTATTTGGCAACGACTAAAAACGCTCTCCTACGGTTTCAACACCCTAAGATTCAAAACAGACTGCTTAATTTTAAAAGTAAGCAATCGAACATTTTTTTCCCTGATTCACTAATTTATAAGGATGACAATCTTTGTATAAATAACTCAACCAAATGCATGGGTATTAAAATTGACTCTTTTAACATAAAGGAAATAAACAAACTTTTTAGTTTTAAGAAAGTAAAGTAAAAAAGAAAGTTCTGTATATATTTTTTTTAAATTAAAAATGTCCCCTGTGAATTTGATCTGTACCACACACAATGATTATAATTCTCTGTTATAATATGCCGTTATTAGTACCAAATAAAATTCTATTCTATTCACTTCGTTGTAATTAAGCAAACTGAGCTTTTTCCACTCCTAGCATTTTTCCACTGCGCATCTAACCTTTGCAGCAGCAGATATTCCTGACTGAGTACAGACACACATATAGTCACACCTATTTCCCGCAGGGGTAGGTAGAGACCACTTCCTTCCACTTGCTATAGTTCTTACATACATCTTTTGCTTCCTCATTTTTCATCAGTGCTCTCATACATGCTTGTCGGTTGTTGGTACTCTTGACCTGGTCTTTCTTCAAAACAATGTTGATCTGATCGAGATATGTTCGCCGAGGTCAATCTCTACCGACTTGTCCATTCACATTTGCGTTATAAATTTCCTTCATCCATCCTTTTTACGTGTCCAAACCATCTAAACATTCCTTTATCTATCCTTGTAACCACAACTTCTTTTACAGCGTTCTCTTATCTCACTATTTTTTACTTTATCCAACCGAGTCACTCTGGCTGTACTTCTCATCTCTACAGCATTAATCCTATTTTCATGCTTCTTCTGCCAAACCCAACATTCACACCATACATAAGTGTAGGACCCAACATACCTCTATGCACAGCCAGATGCGCCTTTTTTTGACTTTTTTGACCTGACTGCTCATAAAGCTATGAGGTATACTTATAAAATGTCAAATATCCATAAGTTATGACTGGCTGCACAATTTGTTAAGTGCTGCTAAAACTGCATTATTACTTTATATTATAACAAATAACCGTTATTGAGGAAGTGTACTATCCTCAGTCATTTATATGGCCATTGTTAAATTGCCTAATAAATAGTGTTATGTTTGAGATATTTTTTTTATTAATTTTGATCAAAATACAAAATTTAAATAACTTAATTTTTTTAAATAACTACTATTTAAGAGAAAAACCAATTGTCAACTCCAATTTCATTCAAGGTAATATTTTTTAAAAGTTGTGATCCAAAATGTAAATTATGACAAAACAATTTATTTAGAGTAGATGTTTAACAAAGACTAAACTTATAAAAAAGATAATTACAAACGATTTCCTTCAGTACAAAAAATTCTTTGGAAAGAAAATAAACATAATTTTTTCAATTAAGCAAAAATTATAAATGTATAAAATTATAAAATCTAATTACAAAAATTTAGAGAACAAAATTGTGTTTTTGTTTTGTTAACATCCACAATTTCGTTCACATTGCAAGATTTTGTTTCTATCTAATGCAATCTGAGCGACGGTTTCTCAAACTTAAATAAATATTCCTGCTGAGTCAAAAGTACTGCCACTTTCCCAGAACAGCATCTTTGATAGCATCTATATACTGAGCAGGGACCCAATAAATCCAATAGCGAGATGCTTCAGTTGGCCCTAACTGCAAACCCTATGAAACAGTCAAATAATTAACATTTTTTTAAAAAGTACAATACACTATTTATATTTAAATTACAAAGTAATTATTATACCAGTATATGATATTCATCATGCTCCTCTATAGGTTCTGATACCACACTTTTAATTGATCCCATGGGCAATTTTTCAGTCCTTTCCTTTGTACTCAACCATAATTGATCACTTTCTAATTTAAATGTTAATCTAACTTTTCCTCCATGTTTGTTTAACATTCCTGATAGAGGCACTGGTGGTAAACCTTCCTAAAAGAACAACAAAATATAACTAATTTACTCTATATGCCCATAAGCGCCGAATTTTACTATGGCATTTAAAGCAAACAGCCGCAACTACCAACACAAATTATTATTATTATTAAATTATATTATTTTTTATTAAAGCATTAAGTAGCAAATATCGGCGTCTATGTTCTGGCAATCTTCACCTATATTAAACCTTAATATTTTTAATTCCAGGCATAACATCCTCAGGCAATCCCTTGTCTAAAACTTTGCGATGTATCTTCTGTTTACAGAGTGGTTCCTTGGATGTAGTAGCTTTGTCTAATTCAACTAAGTCCTGCAATATATTTTAAGAATAAAAAAATATATATACTTATAATAAATTAAAATTGTGATACCTGTTTGCTCACAGATGAAACAGCTAAGACATCATTGAGAGTGGATCCTACTAACATAACCTTGGATCCTTTGGTAATACCAGAACTAGAAATTGTTTGACTATCTTGTAAAAGTCCTTTGAACATTAGTTTTTGCATTGCATCTGGAACACCTGAAAATATAATAAAAATAATGTTTAAAGTGAAATATATAACAGTAAAATGTGGAAATTTTCTCAATGAAGATGTAAATACTCACCTAATAAACCTTGTAATTGCTTTTTTAGTTCTAAGATTGTTGTATCCGAAGTAGTTGTGATATCATACTTCTTTTTGTTATATATAACTTTTATTTCCACTGGATTGCTTTCTACATTTTCCACAGTGTTAATAGTGCTACTTTCATTAGATTCGGTCTTGGGAATTTTTGACTCTGAGGGTTCAGACAGTCTATCCTCACTCTCTTGTGTAGAAAAAGTTTCTTCAACATTATTTAGATGTTTACCTTCATCATTATTACTTTCAGCATCTGTAATTCGTTTTCACACATTATTTTATATAATAAATACAAACAAAGAACAACCATTAAATAAAATTAACAAGTTTTTTTTTTTAGTTTTTGAGTGTTTGTAGTAAAAAACACTAACCTACACATTCCATTTTCTACAATATGTGCTGTAAGTAAAATGACCAGTGCAAAAAACAAAGTAAAATTTAATTTATATTGAATGGTCTTTCGCACATAAGATTACTTGCATTTCAACCATCTGACTTTGACGTTGACGTATACATTCAAATCAGTTTTGCCAACATACAAGCATTATCAAATCAATTATGAGTCAGAAATGATTCTTTTTATATTTCTAATATAAACACTGTTAGTAAAGAAAGCTAAAGTTTAAGTTTTAATTACAAATGCATAGACAAAATTTTTTGTTCCATCGAGTTTTGTGTAAAAGTACTCTTTTATAAATATTTTTGACATTTGGAATTGGATCTGAAAAAGTTGGCAAAAGTGAAAAATAATTTTCAAGATTTGTTTACGTTTACGAAAAAATTACAAAAATAAAGGACTTACTCAGTTTTTTCACAATGGTTCTAAACACTAATGATAAATTAGCAGAAGACTTACAGCGACAAGAATTAGAGGTAGTTTATCACAAAAATTTGTAAAAATAACCTTATATCAACTTTTTCTCTTCTATTTTTAGGCCCCCAATGGCATTGCACCGCCACAAGTTTACCAACAGCTTCTAGCGATTTACTTATATCAGAACGATTTGTAAGTAAGTATAATTAATAATGTTTTTATAAAATATTACCTTTTTTAGATGTAGTGCAAAATATTTGTGGAAACGCATACCTTCATCTACTAAAGCTTCAACTCCTGAATTGGCTCATATTTGGTCAGTAGGACAGAGCATGTGGAAAAGGGATTTTCCAGCAATTTATAAAGCGTTAAATGCTGTAACTTGGTCTGATACAATAGCAGATATTATGAAACAAGTCCAAGGTATTTCAATTATTAGTTTGGTTTTTTTAAATCCAAATGATTTTAAACTATTAACAAACCTAAAACCATAACAAAAAGTGGTAAATTAACTTTAAAATAGTTTATTGTTTAGGTTATCAATATGATTATATAATTTTTTTATTTTGTAGATGTTGTTAGAGCTAGAGCAGTTGATTTGATTTCTCAAGCATATTCCTCTATATCTTTAGATACAGTTTCAGCAATGACTGGTTTATCTCATGAAGTGTGTATTCCTGCTTGTGAAGAAAGAGGGTGGACAATTGATGGTGAATCTATGATGGTGCATCCTGTAAGGAAAATTACTGAATATTTAGGACAAACTAGCAGTGAAGATCAACTTTCTAAATTAACTGATTTTGTGTCGTTCCTTGAGAATTAAATATAGTTCAATTTATGTTATTTTAAGTTATTTTTTTTTTATTAAAATGTTAATAAAAACACAAACAATTCTAAAATAATTTATTAAAAAACAACACACATTTAAACAGTAACTAAATTAAATAGTCCATTATTGTAGTTTCATATTTAAAATAATGAAAACCAATGAGATGTACATAAAAAAAACATTTTTTAAAATAATAATTAAATATCATTTTAATGGTTTTATTGTAAATACAAATCTATAAAATACTACTTAATGGGAATAGTCAATATTTCAAATGCTTGGCTTTCTTTTTTGAAATTCAAATGAAAGTTTTTGTTCAACTTTTTCTTTGTCGATTTTTACCTGCAAAATAAAATAAACCTAGAAATTAAAACAAGATTTCTAAATGTTAGAAAATAAGAATAAAACTTACAACGGTAATTTTTTTTAAATTAAATGTAACAATTTGAATTCAAGTTTTGTATACAGAAGTTTGGAAAGTGCTCGAATACTCTCCATAGACAAAAAATCTACAAAGATAGTAAATAGTAAACAAATTTAAAATCATCTAAAACAGTAGACCAGCTATTTTATTTTCTTACAGATCCCTCACACTTCTTACTAAACTATGAAAGCGACAAACCTTTATTTTTTATGTTTGCTATAACTAAATTTATTCTCAATACTTAATAAAAAAGGTTATACTAAACCTAACAATTATAAGTGGAAGATTAACAACATTGACACCAACTAAACAGTGTAAATCTGAGACAAATACTATTTAAATTAGATGATTTTTACTCATTTTATTATAGTTTGTTTCTTTTATGTATAGTAAGTAGAGGAATTTTATCTTTTTTAAATAAACTTTTTTCTCATGGGCACAAAAATACATTGTTTTGTTTACATTTTATAATTTATAAATTTGTACGATTTTATGTTTCCAATAGCAGTCATTTATCTTCATCTTGTTTGTCAACATTATTAAAAGGTGTTTTGATATCAAAAATAATAAAACTGTATACATTTACATTTGCACAAAACAAAGTCATTAGAGAAAATAGTTGGTCCCATGTTTCCAAAACTTGCGTTCAGTAAGAACACGGTATGAACTGGTAAAATATTTTTCAGTTTCGCGAGTCGTAAGATTTAAGTGTATTTGTAAATTGAATGTCCCACTATTTCGACTACTGTATCTTCTCAAAGCATTGATTGATATGGTGTAGTAGAACACTTTCCCAGCCTGTATATACATTTCAAAACATTCTGTTAATATACTTACAGTTTCATTAAGAGTAATGAATTTATTGTTGTTTTCTGATTTTTTTAAACCTGTTAAATATTTTTCTCTAAGGTAGAGAACTGTATCAATGTGCGTTTTGTGTTTAATTGCCAAATCAAGAGCTCTAAAAATTAAAACAATTTTCAATTAGTAAAAGTTGTTGCCGTGAGTTATCAGGTAAAAATTAGTTTATATTTAAATCCAAAATAAAGTTTTTTCCTCAAAAATATTCATTTTCTTGTAAAAATAACAAAAAAAATTTGCCAATTTTTTTTTTTTAAATAATTATTTGTAATTATAGAAATATTTATTAATGCTATACACTTTAATTTTTAAAATAAAACAAATTCTAAAGATGAAAAATAAATAATTTTTTTTAAAATTGATGTAAAAATATTTTTTTGGTGGTGAAAATTATTTTTTTACCTACTAACATTTTGGTAAAACTAATTTTATTTTTAATAAAAGTTATAATTTTTTTATGAAAATATACTCTAGGAACAAAAAACAATTTATATACCTATTCCACTCATACAAATTGATATTCAAGTAAATTGCTTGAAATACCATTCCATTATGCAAAAGTGTAGATTCAGCCTCCTGTTGTTTTCCCCCCAGCAAAGCCATTTGAGACTTTTGTTCTGCCATTGTTGGCAAACTCTAAAAAATGAAAAATAATAATCCTGACAATCATATGTTAAAATTTTAAAATCAAATACATCTTTTTTAATTCAATCAAACTAAATTTTTTTTGTGAAATGCCTTATTGACGTTTTCACTTATAGAGTACTAATAAATGAATGGTGATGTTGAATGTTTGCTTTGTTAATCGTCGGTTGATTGGTCAGTCCCTGTACATTTTTTCTATTTGGTCGTTTGGCTGGTTAGTTGGTCGCATTTGGTAGTTGGAAAAACACTGTTTTTACTTCTGAGACTTATGAGATTAAAAAGTCTTCATGTAGAGTTTGTTTTATGTATAGCAGGGAGCATTACCAACTGTTGCATTGTTTGCGACTGGAATCTTTATATGATTTTTATTTTAGTAGATTTTGCACAACCACATAGTTGCACGACTTATATCCAAGTAGGTTTTAGCAATACTTTGTAAAGCAGCAGTTTGCTTAATAGTTTGGATTTTCAGCCTATTAGCCAATACATTTGTTTAAATTTGCCGTCTAGTTGCAGGCCAGGTATTTCACACCTTTTTGGACTGATACTGTGACTCTTCAATTGTGATTGGTGGGCAATCGTTGCGGCATGTAGCATTTAGTTTGCATGTTTATAAAAGCAGTAACTGGATCTCTATCTCAATTAATCATTGTTCCGGTATCGGAAATTCCACAAATTCCTACCGGTCAACGTGCGGCTAAAGTGCAATATTGCAATTCCGCACTATTGCATATTTTTGTGCTAATAATAAAATAATTCTATTATAAATAGTTGTAGATAGATTTAAGTCTTTAGTTCTAATTATTTTAGTAACTCGTATATTTGTCGTAATTAATAAAGAGCCTTTTTTAAAAGTGCCCTTTGTGCAACGAGTATTTATTTGGAGCAGTCACTAGGCTAGTAGAAGATTCTTTAAAAATCCTCGTCGTTGTTTAACGTTAGTCTACTAGCGAAGCTACCAGATCCCTGGGAAACCGTCGTAAGTTCACCCATTTAAAATTAAGAAGTTGAAAAGAAAGAAGTTGACATTAAGAAGAAAGACGTAGATATTAAGAAGAAAGAAGTAGACGTTAAGAAGAAAGAAGTAGAAGTTAAGAAGAAAAAAAGATTAGGACATGCTTGTATACATCATCCTTTTCCTGTTTATTTGTCGGCGTCCGAGGGTCGACCACAATTAGGGTGCATATTAATAAGCGCTTTGTTGGGCCTTCGTCTGGTAAACTCTGAACACCTCGTCTAGCGGGTTCGAGAAGGTAGAAGGATTGTTCCGGACTCTCAAAAAAGATCGAATTATGATTTAGAGGTATAAAAATGACAGCGGCCGCGAAGAGGACAGTTTTTAAAGTGTTTATGAGTCATCATCATCATCATCACTCAGCTATAGTAGTCCACTGCTGAACATAAGCCTCTCGTTTATTTTGCCACTCTGCTCTATCTTGAGCCATTTGTATCCAATTACCACAGATTCTTTTGATGTCATCGGTCCATCGTGTGGGGGGGGCGCCCTCTACTACGATAAGCTTCGTGCCTCGGACGCCACTCCAATAGTTTTTTAGACCATCTTCCGTCAGTTCTTCTAGCTACGTGGCCAGCCCAGTTCCACTTTAAAGTTGTTATTTTTTCGATTACATCTATAACACCTGTTCTTTGGCGAATAATCTCATTTGGTATTCGGTCTCTGAGGGAGATACCCAGAATAGCCCTCTCCATCGCCCGTTGGGTGACATGCAGTTTATGAGTAATGAAATTTAATTAGTTGTAAAAAATGTAATTAGTTGAATATCTAAGTAAACATCTATGTAATTTATAAGAGTAAAATTTATTGAAGGTTTGAAATTGCTCACCAGCAGAAGGAAATAAAAGAGGAAGGCCAAGGAAAAGATGGATAAACGACATAGACATGGAAATGGAAAGGACTGCAACAAGGCGATTGGAATGATAAGGATAGATGGCGTTTGGGATGCGAGAAGCGGCAATAAACTGCAAATACTCGATATATATATATATATATATATATATATATATATATATATATATATATATCTTGTAGTGCCACAAAGTTTTATAATAATTTCTCAAAAATTTAATCCCCCGCATTACAAATTTAAATTATTTAAACCAAACTGGCTATGATGAAAGTGGCACAGTAAAATATTGGATTTAAAAATAAAATATTATCAAAATTACCTTGATGTATTGTAAAAAATAGACTTTGTCGTAATGATTAATGCTCGCAAACGCTTCTTCTGCTATTTCAATCGTATTCGAGTTGGACTGTACTGCTAAAACAGCCAGACAAGCCCACGTAGTTTCGTTGTTAGTCGTCCGACAAACGTTTAAAGCGTCAGTCCATCTATTTTCTAAGACGCACCTAAAATAATCATACTTTAATCATTGAAATTTTAAACAAGTAGCAACTAAATTTGCCAAAGCTTTGAATAATCAAAGCTTTTTAGTTATTGGCGTGATTTAAATATTTATTACACAACATATTGTTACGATATTTAATCTGGAGTTCGATGGTTTTTAATCAATCAGTACAAAAACTAAACAATTTATTCTAATCTTTCTGAACAATAAATTCTTACTTTATAAATCACTTAGATAATTACAAACTCTATACAGCCTCTTTATAAAACTTAATAATTAACTAACTCCAAAACTTAACTTCAAAATTAATCTCCAAACTCGATCGGCGACATTCCTTTTATATAGGCAAACAAACTATTCGAGAATGGAGACGTCCAGAACGAGGAACCAATGAGAAAACTTTTTTCTAAAATATCGGTCTCAACGTAAACAATCGAAAAGGGACGGGCCCCGCCGTACGCAATTCGTAACATCATCCCCTCTCAAATTTGATCGTCAAGATCAAATACTTGTGCAACTTCTCCATTGTAAGGCTTTAACCTCTCTAGGTGGACGACTTTCATATTGGCTCTGGGACTGTATTGAATTTTATAAACTATATTTTTTTTATCACCTTATATAGCTCTTCCCAAGATGGTGTCAAATTGGGAGACACACCTTTCTTTCGTTGTGGATTATACATCCATACTCGATCTCCTTCCTTGAATGCCTTTAAACTTGCTTAAGCGAGCCTTCATTTTATTACTTCTTCTTCTTCTTATTCATATTTAAGATCTTTCGATCTGTTAGTTTTGCAGGTTCCTCTGTATCAGTTCCTGGGAGGTGGACTGCCAGCTGTCCTTCCATCTCTTAGGTGGTTTTCCGGGTGCTCTTTTCCCCATTGGTTTCCCTTCAAGTGCGATGCGTGGCAGTCTGCTCTGTTTCATTCTTCTTACGTGAGCGTACCAGCATCTTTTTCTTTGTCTTCCCCATCTTACGATGTCTTGCACTCTGCACTGCGCCCTGATGTCAGTGTTCCTAATTCGGTCTCCCCTTGTTTTTTCCATTATAGTCCTAAGCGTTTTCATTTCGGCTACTCGAAGCATGCTTTTCGTTTTGTTGGTTTCTTCTCTGGTTTCTATTCCGTATGTCATGATTGGCCCGATACAAGTCTTATAGATCTTGACCTTGCTATCTTTTCGCATGTATTTGTTCGCCCATATTATCTGTCTCAAGCAGCCTGATATGGCGGTCGCTTTGTTGATCTGGCTTCTTAGGTCCTTCACTGGGTCGTGATAGCTCGACAGATCCATACCCAGATATTTGAATTGTGAAACTTGCTCGATTTTATTACTTGCTTATCTCAATCTCTTTCTAGCCGTTTCATGCTATATTTCAAGCTATCCTGTAACTCATCTGCATAATTTTGAACTTCTTTTTCTTCGGTACTTTGTGACCCGAACACCAAATCAGAGGGCAAACGAAGTTTCCTATCAAAGACTATGCTGGCTGGAGTGAGCTTTGTAGAATCATGAACAGCTGCTCTATAGGCCATCAAGAATAATGGAAGACGTCGATTCCAGTCTTTCTAATGTTCTACTACTTTGGAAAGATGTTCTTCCATAGCCCGATTAAACCTTTCAACCATGCCGTCTGACTGTGGATGTAATGGAGTAGTCCTGGTTTTGCTGATTTTCATCTATTCGCAAACTTTCTTGAATAAGTTTGATCCGAAATTCCTTCTTTAATCGGAATGTAGCTTCATAGGTACTCCGAAACGTGAGAACATGTTGTCTACCAGGACTCTCACAACTGTAGATACTTTTTGGTTAGGCACGGCATGAGCTTCAACCACTTACTAAAGTGGTTTATAGAAACCAGTATGTATTTGTTACCGTCATTTGTTTCGTTACTATTTGATAGAAAATAGGCCGCAATGAAATCAACATTTTCACTTTTTAATCTTAAAAGTCGTTTTGCACTGTTTAGACTTACATCTTTACGGTCGCGATAGGGTTTAACATCGCAAATGCTGCTTTAATTTTTACATATAAAAGGTAAAGTTGAATTATTATTGTTAGGGACTTCCGGTTAAAACAGTCAGAGTAGGATGAAACGTTAAATAACACTAACTCTGCTTAACAATAAACAAAGAAGTTCGCGTGGGAATATGTAATCATGTTGAAGAAGTAAAGGTGTGGTTGAGTCATAGACTTATTATCAGAGGAGACAGAACTATTTACTTTTAAACACGATCATACATCCCCACTTTCTGGTCGACGTGGTATCACGTGCAGAGATTTTGGAGTATTATCGGTGATTTTCAGCATATTATTGGTAAAATTCAGTAAAATTTAGTGGAAGAAATGGTTCGTCATTGCCAAGTGTGTAAAAAACCGGACTATTTACTAGTATTTCATAGGAAATCTATATATCTACTCAAATTTAATCCAATCGGGAAATCAAGAAATCACAGAACCCCGAGTATAATAATTTAATCTTTTCCTTTAGATTACTTAGCTGTTAATAAATAGTTTAAACATTAAAATTAAAATTTAAAATATACTAAATTTTATTTATACGATTATTATTAATGATAATTATTAAAGTTTAATTTTTCATTTCAGGCAGTTAGGTAAAATTATTTAAAATTCTTTTTCAGTACTTTAATTTGATAAAATAATTTAGTTTAACGGGTATTAGTAAAACTGTTCTCTACACAATTAGCAACTCTTGAGTTGGAATAATTTAGTTTTATAAAAGTAACTTATAACATTACACACAATTGGCTTTAGAAAGGAAACTTTAACGTAACACAAAATTGTCGCCCAACATTTGGGGAATTAGTAAGTTTTTTAAAGTTACACAAAATTGGCACTCCACTTTTGTAACTTTAGAAAAACAGTTTAGTTATGGTAACATAATTTGGCGTCCAACTTTTGGGGTTTAGAAAAATACTTTTAGTAGGCTACGACACTTCAATTTGATAAAGAACTGAGTATCACCTATTCATAAATATATTCGCATAAAAAACTAAATATTACCCGATAGATATATTCTCATTTTGAACAAACAGCACGTCACTGATTACAAGCGTGGCCATAAGTCCACAATAAACAAACAGAGTTTTATGAATGGGATGTTGCGTCTCCTCTGGATAATAGGTATATGGGTTGAGTGGTAACGAATTCGGTTTAAATCAGCACTTTATTAAATCATCTCTAAAAAATTTGCGATAAAGTAACTTTAAAGTAACCTATAAAATATAGAGAATTTACTTTATAAGAAAAGTATTTGTTTGCTTCTATTCATTGCAGAATAAACTTTACTTAGTAGAAAAGTGTAAACTTGACTTTGAAAATGTATACTTATGAGTGGAAGTAAAGCTGAGTATTATTCACCTACTAACAAGTTTTTACTCACAAATGAATAAGTAAATGCAAATGCTTGCTTTTGTTCAATGCAGTAATCCAGTAATGTAACTATGCGCAAAAATAGTTTTAGACTTGAACCGAGTTGATTTATGAACATGCAGATTATAAACGCAAACATACAGACTATAACCGCTATTCGATTACTTTAGAAATATACCTATTTTTTACTAATAACAGATTTACTATAATCATTAACACGGATATTTACGCTTTCTTTTTTAATTTTTCGAAAGTTTACTAGTTCATTATATCTGCTTGTTTCAAATTCAAAATTAAATATCGGTATTATCAATATTTTAATTAAATAATAGACTTACTTGTGTAGTAGACTTGGAAATGGAGAAATAGGAATATTAATTAACGATCCATCGACTCGTCTAACAGAAACATAATTTTCTATGAAGTCGCTAATTTTCGGACTGCTACCCAGCTCCGAGGAATCATTGTAAAACGAACATAAACTCAATAATTTTTGATTAAAACATGCCGTGGGGCAATACCAGACTACCAGTTTAGTGTCTTGAATCGCTGCCATTATGTTATAGCTACTGTTCCATTGAAAGGATTCGATTTTCCTTCCTACGATTTAAAAGTTTAGTTTGTGTGCTTTTCGACTATTAGTATTCGTATTAGTTTTTTGAGTACAAAAGCGAGGGGGTGTTTTCGTAAATTAATAATATTGATAACAATGAAGTAGCAAAAAAAATAGTATTACATGTGCATTTAAAATTATAAACTTTTTTTAACTCACCCAATTTGGTAAAAGTTTTATTTAAAGACCTAGCGTTCACTAAAAATATGTCTCGTGTTCTATCTAGAACAGCTAAGTTTCTGGTAGAGGTTTCGCCCGATTGATCCAACGAAATCTTTATAACTGGAGTGGAGTGCTGGATAGTTGTTGATTCTGTCGATGTTCGGTTGTTAGATAAGTCGATTATGTGAATAGCTGCAATGAACAATGAAAAAGACAATCACTTTAGCGGTAAGTATGATAAAACCGGCACCAGTAAAATTGCAATGGATCATTTTTTTACGTTAAAATCATAGTAGAAAGGATGGATAAAGAAAGATTGACGAAACAAATTTATAAGGCGAGTGTAAATGGACAAGTCGGTAGAGGTCGACCTCGGAGAACATATCTCGATCAGATCAACATTGTTTGGAGGAAAGGCCAGGTCAAGAGTACCAACAACCGGCGAGCATGTATGAGAGCACTGATGAAAGTAGAGGAAGCAAAAGATGTGTGTAAGAACCGTAGCAAGTGGAAGGAAGTGGTCTCTGTCTACCCCTATGGGAAAAAGGTGTGACTTTATGTATGTATGTATGTAAAATTATTGTAAGCGGTATCAACACACCTGTTAGTCATTTTATAGGTGCATATAGTTAAAAGTTTAACAAACACTCAAGGCACTACGGCATTCTTGGAAATGGACGGTTTAAAGATAGTACCAATTATACGATTATACGAAACAATATATAACGGAAAAAATCATACGAAACCAGAAAAGGGAAAGGGCTAAAATACTCACACTGAAATAACAGGTCAAACAGTCCAAAGGCCTGTTGGACTGGGACTGTGGAAATAACAGCATGTCACTCCCAAATAAATAGACTTAAAACAGTTAGTTGGAATCACTACAGGTGACCATCCAGTTAATAAACATTTAAAAAAGATGGGCAAGGGAGGGAATGATTCCTGCAGATTCTGTGGAAATGATAAAGAAGCAATACATCATCTTTTAATAGAATGTGAAGCATAAATAGATCACAGAGTAAGATCGCTCAATAATGCGATCTCTACCAATAAAAATTTTAAAAATTGTTTTGCAAGATTACTGATTTCGTACTTTAAACGGTTTGAAATGGACCCAAAAGTAACACAATAAATTCTAAGGCAGGAATGGCACAAAAGATTTAAAGGTTTTGATACCCAATGATTTTTATCAGATCCGATTCTATTTTTAAATAATAATAATAATAATAATAATGACAGACCTACTTTTTGGATCTGCTGAATCCCTAACTGCTAATGTATCTGATGATAGCGTAATAAGTGCACTCTTTAGATGATCCGGTCTCATATTCGGCCATCTTGGACTAGCTACCAGTCTTCCTTGATAATTGTAAACACCGACTGTCGTTTTTTCGACCAATAACATATGCCTAAAATACATTTTTTTTTAAATAAATAACAGACCAGTTTAAATTGCAAATTGGAACTATTACTGAGAACAGTTTAAATATAGTTTAATAAATGTGAAACATCCTGTGGGAGAAGTTTAAAAATTCTTAGCAGATGAGCGCATTTACTAATACCAGGTAATAGGAAGCAGAAAAAGGTGGGTAACCTAACTGTTGCATGTTGTATATATTATATGCTTTCCTTAGGAGTTTAGTTCCTTTGACAAGAACGTCATTGAATTTTGAAAAAATAATTATATTAACTGTTTGACTTATACATAGACGATTGTTTAAAATATTTGAAAGAGAGTGCGTATGGATTAAAAATAAATGATTTAATCGTCAAATGCCTTCTTTACGCTGATGATCAAGTCATATTAGCGTCATCTAAAGAGGAGTTGCAGGTGATGGTTAATGTTATACATGATGCTTTGAAAATCAAAGAGATGAAAATAAATGTAAGCAAAACTAAAGGAATGGTTTTTAAAAAAGAAGAAAACATGACAAACTGTGAAGTTCTGATTAAGGAAGAAAGAGTGGAACAAGTAAATGAATTTGTGTACTTGGGTTCAAAGTTTACGAGAGATGGAAAGTATGACGGGGACATTGAGCGAAGGGTGTTGGCAGGAAAACAAATGAATGGGGCACTGCATATAGCTTTATAAGCAGCCAGAAAGTGTCAAAAAAGACACGTCTGGCTGTGCATAGAGGTGTGTTGGTTCCTACACTTATGTATGGTAGTGAATGTTGGGTTTGGCAGGAGAAGCATGAAAATAGGATTAATGCTGCGAAGATGAGTAGTCTAAGAAGTATAGCCTGAGTGACTCGGTTAGATAAAGTAAAAAATAGTGGGAAGAGAACGCTTTGGTGTACAAGACGATGGGGTTACAAATATAGATAAAGAAATGCTTAGATGGTTTGGACACGTAGTAAGGAAGATTGACGAAACAAATTTATAAGGCAAGTGTGAATGGGCAAGTCGGTAGAGGTCGACCTCGGCGAACATATCTCGATCAGATCAACATTGTTTTGAAGAAAGGCCAGGTCAAGACTACCAACAACCGACGAGCATGTATGAGAGCACTAATGAAAGTAGAGGAAGCAAAAGGTGTGTGTAAGAACCGTAGCAAGTGGAAGGAAGTGGTGTCTGCCTACCCCTATGGGAAAAAGGCGTGACTATATGTATGTAATTTTAATTAACTGTAGCATGAACATTTTTTTAAAGCAACCCTCACGGGGTATGTTCAACAACATATTATATTTGATAGAATATAATTTTTATCCGGTAGATTAGTGAAAGTCGACCTTACTTGGGATCTTAGACTACATAGATAGTTGTCATACAAGGATATTAAAAACATTTCAGAATTATTTTATGTGAAGAAAATCTAAAGCACAACGAAAAAAGATGGTTTTTCATAATATTTACAGTTGGTTTTTTTATAGATCAGAGAGAGAATCATATGGTGATTCAGCAGTTGGATATGTTCAAGTTAAACGAGGCGGATATATGTACAGTGAAAGCTCAAATAACACCTGAACATAATGTTCGTAAGAAGAGTTATGCTTGTAATAAGGTAGAAGAAACTGTTTAAATCTCCCGTGTTGGTTGGCTATTTTAAACTCTTTTTTAAATACTTTAAGTTAGTTTTTTAGCGTTGAAATTTATTTTACTAATATAAAGCGATGTAAACTATCGAATAAAAATTTAAAAAAATAAATGCATATTCCCTATTGGGTACCCTTCTCTTTAAAAAATGTTTATTCTTGAACCCTTTATAAACTTTTGAAAAATGTGAAAATAAGTTAAAAAAAAATTAAAAATCTTTCTGAAAAATTTGTCTACTAGTTTAGAGAATGCAATTATCAAAAAAGCGTATTAAAATAAAGATACATCAAGGATATTTTTTTGGGCTCATTTAAAATATTTATTTTTACCATAAAATAAATATATTTAAACAGTTTTTAAAAATGGAATATATAACAGTGTTTTAATTTTAAAAAGTAACCATTTGTAATACAATTGACTTACTTTTCAGCCAATAATAACAAAATCACGGAACCATCTTTTAAATCAAAAATAGCCGGCGTATTCCAATTATTGGTGTTGTAAATGTAACACTGATTGGGAGTTGTAAGTACCAAATGGTCGTATCTCATCGCCAACTGTATTACTCTTTCGGGTAATTCTAGATGTTCGATTGTATCATCTAAAATATTTTTTACGGTCACTAGTTTTTTTTCACTGATTAATGCCGTAAAATTTTGATAATGGACTTCTCTTTCTACCACGTGAGCAAATAGAACTTGACCATTAGCGCACGCTCCTGCTAGTTGAGTCCCGTCTGCGGACCACGCCATTTTGTAGATGCATCCTGAATTGGGCTTGTCCAGAGATCTTGACCACTAAAATTAATTTTAAAAAATGTTACTTTTTTTTAATTTCATTTTAACCAGTATTCCGGATAGGAATATCTGACGTTGCGAAGGTTAGATACGCAGTGACAAAACACTAGGGAGATGAGAAAGTTCACTCAAATACGTCGAAGAGAATACTTGGATCTCAAAGCATTGAATTCGTAGGAAACCGTTTAAAGACGTTGCCAAATACTTTTATTTATAAGTAATTTGCGTTAATTTAATAAAATTGTTTAATATTCATAGTTATAGTGTTAATTTGTTGTTAATTTAATCATATTTTAATAAATTTAATTTAAATTTTACATCATTATCAATAAAAGTGCTGTAACAAATCGAACTTTAGGTGCCCGACCTCGGGAAATTATGCAGGGAAAACCAGCTAAACATAACAAATAAACCAATTATCGATTTTTGTTAAATGCAAGAACTGGTAGCAACAACGTAGCTGGTCGTATACAAATTTAAACTAATTTATTTAATTATTTATTTTTTTATATATATTTTTCCAGATAACTACAGTTTAAAACAAACATTAACTAAACTAGGAAATCCAAGAAAAAATAACACATTTATTTAATTTTTAATTTTGACAATTAGTTTTTTCACTAATTACTTGGTATAGTATATTTCATTAGGAGTCGAGAAAATAGGCTTTTCCGTGCGCGCACGACAAGTTTTCGTGGGAGGTGCACGGAAAGTCATGCAAGCACAGAAAGAGTATTTATGAACGTGTAATGAACTATAATTTTCATTATATCTACCTGAAAACCACAAATTGTGAAGATATCACTAAAATTATCAAAAAATTGTCAAAAAACAAGCGTTTTTTACCCCGTTGTTAAGAAAATAAACAGAAAAATTTGCGATTTCTAGAGAACTGTCAATAACATATTATTTTATTTTGACATGCAGGTACGCAGCTAATGATACTAGTGCACCGTAAAATTTTCCGTGCGGGCGTACGGGAAAAGCCCATTTTCGGTGCGCTAAATAGGCATGTAAATATAGTGTTTTCAGGTAGGTATAATAAAAGTATACATAAATATATGTTAAATTATAGATTTTGTTACAATTTATCATTAAAATATTTCATGTAACCAGAATTACATCCTTTAAGATATGGCAACGCAGCATGACAGACAATGTCATCGCATGTTATGTCTCTCTTCACTTCGCGCAGCTCTCGACTTCAGATATTCCTGCCGGAGTATACTTTTTAAATATACAGAGTGAGCGAAACTCGATGTCTCAGCTTTATTATAAAAAAAAGTAAGACGATAGAAAAAATCTGAAAAAATGTTCTTAAACGAGATTGAGTAAGGTCCATTTTAATCCTAATTTGCATATTTGACGATATTTGGAAACTGAATGTAGCGATATAAGTTTGTTTGTTGTACTTTTTTTAAAAAACTAAATTGTTTTATTAAATTAAATTCTCCCAAAAATGTGTGGGTAACTTAAAAAACTAATCAATTGCTAAAGGTCTAAATACTGAAAAGAATTTTTTTAAATATTTTTAACTAATTGTAAGAAATGAATAAGACTTAAATATGGATACTTAATATTAATTAAACAGATAAAATTTAATGTATTTTAAAATTTTAATTTAATTAATCAAACTATTTATTAACTAAGTAATTTTAAAGAAAAAAGATCAAAATATTATACTCAGGATTCCGTGACTCCTAGATTTCTCGATTGAATTAAATTTGAGGAGATGTATAGATCAGTTTACGGATCTATGCAACCGTATTTTTTTGAATATATCAAACTAACTTAAAATACTATAATTACCAACCAAGTACGGGCGCCAAGTGATTTTAGAATTAAAATCACTAAAATTAATCCACCCCAAACAAATCCAATCGTATTATTTTAATTTAGTGCCATAAAACAAGCTAATTAATCTACGTATTTCGGCTTCAAAGCTGTACAAACTTCGTCTTTATCCCTCTTAAAGGAAATGCTGAATTCTGAATTTTATTGCAATATCATTAATCTCAAGTGTTGTACAGCGTATTTAATGCCAGTCGATGAACAAAATCTCCGTTAATAACCGGTAACCATAAAACAACCAACTAACAGGGAATAGAAAAAGCCATGGAAGCCATCGGCAGCAGCGACAAACATACGACAAAAAAAAAACAGAAGAAAAACATCCAGGAAAAAGAAGCACAGTCATAGGAGCCGTCGGCAGCAGCGGAAAAACCATGCAGAGAAAAAGGTCAAATTACTAAAATAAAATTATCACTAAGAATGATTTTCGGCTAAGAAATAATATCTAAACATTATCGACGAAGGTCCCTGGTATAAAATATTTTTTTAAAAAAAAATTAATCAACCAAGTCGTTAATGCTAAATTACATTTGAAAGCGAGATCAAATACAAAAAATAAAATCATTTTTACCATTTATATTACACACCTAAGAAACTACATAATAGAAATTCACCCGTCCTTTTTAACTAACCAATGAATAAATTCGAATTAGAATGGCTTTTTAATATTTTAATCTTATCAACATTAGTCGATAAAACACTTGATGGGACGGCTTAATGTCAGGACCGGCTTTGAAAAATTCTTAATAAAAATGGAAGAAAAAATTCCCGTTTCATGAGGTAATGACGTCATACAATTAAATGCAAATTTGTAAAAAAAAGTATTATCAAAAATTCACAATCGTCACGATTTAAACAAGTAGTCTTTGGAAACAAATAGCCAACATAATATGTTAGTACTTATACAACAGAAAAAAAAAACAGCAAATTTCCAATGCAACCACCTTCTACTTCTAATCATTTATCCAATCTCCTCCTTACTTCTGTCATTGAAGCCTTGCGTAACATTTCTCTAGATAGTTCATCGCAAGCATTTCTGATTTTTTTTAAATGTTCCAAGTTAACAGATGGTGTTCTGTAAACTTTATTTTTCAAAGTTCCCTACAAAAAGAAGTCTAATGGGGTCAAATCCAGTGATTTAGGCGCCTAATTTATCGACCCATTTATACCTGTCCAATTTTCTCCGTACGTTTCATTTAAATTTTGTTGGACAATTATTGCTTTATGCGGTGGAACTCCATCATACTGGATTGGAAACACATGTTTGCTTGCAGCTGTAATGGCACATTTTCGAGAAGTACAGGAAGTAGTTTTTGAAAAAATTGCAAATATCACTCACTATGTAAAATATCTTTGTAAAAATATGGCCCAAACAAATGCCCATTAATAATACCACATTAAACGTTAATTCCGAAGTGTCCTTGGTTTTCAATCGGATTGACAAAATGTGGATTTTCAGTAGCCAAAAATCTTTTTTTTTATTGGGCTTACCGTTGGGCTTTCGCCCGTCCACAACATATGCTGAAAAAAACGATTGTCATTGATCTCTAGTTAACCATCACTTGGGCAACATAATTTATTTTTCGTTGGTGATGTTGATCTGAGTTGTGTTCTAAGTTGTGAAGTTTATAATCGTAATAACCATTTTATTTAAAAAATTTTCGTACCGACCTATATTTTAAATTCAACTCACGATAGGCTTGCCGAATCAAGCTCCTTGGATAATCTTTAAATTACTGCAAAACAGTGGCAACTGTATTGTCAGAATTGACCCTTTTAACAATTTTACTTTCCCTTCGAGAAGAAAATGCCTCGTTATTTGCACGTAAATTGCGTTCCAATCTTGTAAATGTTTTTAAGCTTGAAGTAACACGTTCGGGTCTCTGGACGTATAACTAAACTGCTCTTCTAGGTTTCTTCTGAGATTCCTCATGAATTTTTTTTTTTTTTTTTTTTTTTAATAAACAATTACCCTTGTGCGGCATTGTGTTAAGATTACAATCTGATCATTAGATCAATCAGCAACTTACAGCTAACTTAAATTACTACTCTGTAACTATCTAAGGTCTTACTCAACATCATCCTTAGATTTCTAATACATTTTGTACACTTATTAACGTACACTTCAACACGCACATTACTCTGCTTTTGACAATCACTTCACCAACTCGTAAGGTTTAATCCTCTTGAGTCTTCTTGCTATTCCTGCAGTATCAAGGAGCTGGATTACCTCAACATTGGTATGATGATGAAGTCGTAGTTCATGACTCGTGGCAAATTTGACTATAGTTTGGTCAACAGTATCCATATCCAGATCCTTATGGAGGTTACTGTTTCGAATGTACCAGGGTGCATCCACGATGTTCCTTAGTACCTTGTTTTGAAATCTTTGAATGATTTGTAGACTACTTTGACTAGCATATCCCCATAGTTAAATACCATGCGACCAAATGGGTTTGAGTATTTGTTTATATAGTTTGTTTATATAAGCTTGTTGTGTACAGACAGAGTGGAGTTTCGTCCGATCAGCCAATACATTTTTTTATATTTAATTTGAAGCTGTTCCCTTTTCTTTTTAATATGAGCTTTCCAGCGAAGCTTAGCATCGAGGGTGATACCTAAGTATTTTGCTGTATTTGTGAATGGAATTCGTTTTAAGTCCAAGACATAGTAAGATGGGCAAGAAACCGAAGAAGAGAATGGAGAGACCATGTTAGCAGAATGCCAAACGACCGGCTGGCAAAATTTGTGAGAGAGAAGCGGCCCAACACACCACGCCCAACTGGACGCCCACCAAAAAGATGGTATGATAGCTGGTCTTCCTCGTCCCAATTGTTTTTGGGCAACCTTTGAGGCAAACACAGGACGTAGTCCTAACGTAAGAAGAAGAATTCGTTTTTCATTTATGTTTATAGGTATATGTTGTTGAGCTCTATTGGTAAAGTTTACGTGTTTAGATTTGGATTCATTAATTTTAATCCTCCACTTTTTTGTCCATTTGTCTATTTTATTGATAGATGCATGTAGTTTTTCTGCCGCTTCTTCATGGCTATTTCCTACTGCTAATATGGCAGTATCGTCTGCATAGGTTGCTAAAGTATCATTTTCTAGTTTAGGCATGTCATTCGTGTACAGGATGTATAGGAGAGGTCCCAACACACTGCCCTGTGGCATTCCTGCATTAATTTTCTTAAGGTCAGAGTAGGCTTCCTCTTGTTTAATTCTAAAGTGTCTGTCTGAGATGTAGGATTCTAAAATATCAGAGAACTGTATTGGCAAGTACATCTTCATTTTATGTTTTAACCCCTTATGCCAAACTTTGTCGAAAGCCTGTGCCACGTCAAGAAATATTGTGGAACAGATTTTTTTTTCTTTTAGTGACTTTTCTATCACATTTGTGATTCGGTGGACCTGATCGACAATAGAGTGGTTTTCTCTAAACCCAAACTGATGAGATGGGATCAGATTATACTCTTCTATTATGGGTTTTAGCCGTTTAAGCAGCAACTTTTCTAACAGTTTCGACAATACAGGAAGAAGAGAGATAGGCCTGTAAGAGGAAACTTCGTGTGGGGGTTTACCTGGTTTAGGGATCATAATGACCTCTGCTACCTTCCACATTAATGGTACATATTTTAGCCTAAAGGATGTATTGATTAGATGTGTTAGCTTAACTATTGCTTTTCTTGGGAGTTGCCTTAGAACTTCGCCAGTAATGAGATCAAATCCAGGGGCTTTTCTAGGATTTATATTTTCTTTAATCTCTTTCATAATTTCTTTAGGAGTTGTGAGCTCAATCTCTGTTCCTTGGTCAATATTATCATCACCTTCATTTGGCTGGAAAGTGTCCTGTAGATGTTTGGCGAATCTATTAGCCTTTTGTTGATTATTTTTTGCCCATTTACCATTTGGCATCCTAATTGGTGGTATTTGCATAATAGGTTTTTTTAATCCTTTAGTGGCTTTCCATAGCGAATAGTCTGTGCTGGCATCCATTGTTAATTTACTTAGGTAAGTACTAATTGATTCGTTTTTATACTTTTTGATGAGCTAATAATAACATGTCGACCTTCTCGTTGTGAGTTTTCAAAGTAAAATCACAACAAAACAGTATTTGTCAACCATAAGTTTAATTATTGACAGCTGCGACCTTGCTATTTTCCAAAGGCTACTTTTTTAAATCGTGACGATTGTGAATTTTTGATAGTACTTTTTTTACAAGATTGCTTATAATTTTATAACGGAAAAAGATGGCAAATTTTTTTTCACAAAAATTGTTAGGAAAAATTAGCTCTTTGTAAGTATGCAAAAATATAGGTATGTTTTTGTGAGAAAAATCAATGACGTCATTTCAAATATGGTAAAATATGCAAATTAGGCTTAAAATGAACCTTACTCAATCCCATTTAACAAAATCTTAGAGACATCGAGTTTCGCTCACCTTGTACAAGATGTAATAAATATACCAAAAATGTATACATTACAGTTATAATGTTCTAACGCAACTTACTTAAAACATAAATGAGTAGCACAACTTACCCCCGAATGATCGCACAACCTTAGAGTGTTATAAGTACCGACGGCGAATAGGTCACCAACTGGTGACCAAGCGACGGAGGTTATGTGATTACCGTGGAAACCGCTGGAAAACATCGGTCGACCTTGACTATCCCATACTCTGTATTTACAATCCTCACCACCAGAGACTATCAACTCCGATACCGGACTCCAGGCCAAACAAAGAACTATAGCATCATGCGCCTTCCACTGGAAATACACCATAAAGTAAAAGCATGATGTTAAACTGTGAATGGATAAAATTATAGGTTTTCTGGCTTTAACTTTACGCGTCAGGAACAGTTTGATCCTGTAACGAACATAAGCAAATGTGTGGAACATAGAAAACATAAAATTCTCAAACAACTTCGTCGGAAGTGACCGTAAATTTTTTTACAGTGTTCTTAAGCGTTTTAGACGTATCTGTACTACATATGAGGGTTTTAAAAAAATAAAATTTAACCTTATAGTTATTTATGTACCAAGGGTATAAATAGATGTTTATGCCCTGAGGGCGACGTTATACAAACCCGAGGGCCTCTGGCCTGAGGGTTTGTAAGTCGCCCGAGGGTATACACATCTGTTTATGCCCGCGGTACATACATAACTTTATGTCATACTAGTTCGTTATTGCAATCCAATCTCAATACAAATTAGTATTTTAAAAAATCCGGTTTGAATTAATAACATTGCCATTTTATTATAGTAGACACCATCGTTGCTAGGTGAATGTTGACAAACGTAAATGTCATAAAATCACAATAATTTTTATATGTGTCAAAGTTAGAAGTCAACATGTACGAAGATTTTGGAATTCCTGACGAAATTATTGAAAAAGCAAAGAAAGCAACTGAAAATCTGTTGCCAAAAAAGTCTAAAGAAGCTTACAACATGGAATACGAAAAATTATTAAATTGGATGCAAGAAAACTACGTAAAAGATGATAATGAAACAGTGTTGCTTGGATACTTCGGCGATCTCGCTAAAACATTTTCTCCGATTTTCTTGTGGTCCAAATATTCCATGGTAAAGAAGACTTTAATAGTAAATAAAAATATTAACATTGCTAATTACTATAAGTTAATGGAATATTTGAAGCAAACTTCGAAAGACTACAAACCAAAGAAGTCTAAAATTCTGTCTAGAGAAGATGTTTTAAAATTTATTCATAAGGCACCGAACGAGACGTTTTTAATGAACAAAGTTGCATTAATATTTGGAATATTTGGTGGATGTCGACGGCAAGAACTTGTGAACATATTTGTTACTCATGTAGGAGATAGAAAATCGGTTTTTGTGGTAAATGTATCAGAGACAAAGACCGATAAAAAACGCATTTTACCATTATAGATGAGGGTGAAATGATCAGTTAAGAGCTAATAAGAGTTTATATGTCACTACGGCCACGTGGTTGCTCAGAATAAAGGCTTTTTCTGACCTATAGACAAGGTCGATGTATTGTACAGCCAGTAGGAAAAAACACGTTTGGAAAAATCCCGTCCAATATAGCGGAATATCTGGGTTTGAGTGATCCTGAGAAATATACAGGTCATATTGTAAGCGTCGAACGTCAACAACTCTTCTTGTAGAGGCTGGAGCCAGTATGACCACGTTGAAGCGCCATGGTGGATGGAAGAGTATGTCGGTTGCTGAAGGATATTTAGAGGATAGTTTATCTTCAAAAAATGAAGTTTCAAGAATGCCGGCAGGTGTACCTTCCGGGTCTGGCGTTTCGGTACAGAAATTTGAAACTCAAACTATGAAACATGAATTGTTTGCTGCAGGCAACTTACCTATCACCGGATCATTTCAGAACTGCCAATTTTATGTTAATTCGTCAAAATAATGTTCATCGAATATTTACATATATTACTATATTCCGTTTGTAATTTCATTAATATAGGTTATTAAATAAGTTAAACAAAAAAGTATTTCTCTTTATGCCCGCGCGGGCCATAAAGTGAACTTTATGCCCGCACGGGGCATAAAGTTTTCGTGGTTTGTTTACTGCAAACAAATTTTCCAATCTAGTAGTTTAAAAAGAAATAAATTTTAAACTGAAGAAAAAAAATAATAAATGTTTTTATTGTAATTGTAAATTACCTGCCCTTAAGTTTGAATATGGTGATATACGAGTATCATTGTCTTATTTAATTTTGCCATTAACCAATCTATTTAAACTTAAATAAATACTTGTGTCTAAAAACATTATTTCCCAATCCAAACCTGGTTTAAATGGCATAAAAATATATTGTACCATAGAGGACATTCATACTTATAACCTGCACTTTGGAATTTGTGAACTAAAATTTTAAATTGCGGTACTCACTTCTATAATATGAAGTTTTTCTTTACTTTCCTAACCTCTTCTTTTATGTTCTTAAGCGTCGTATTCGTTAAAAGTTTACCACGATGTTTGGTTAGTAGCTGTCATATTTATACATACCCTACGACGTGACATGCACCGCGTGGCAATTTCTTAAATATTGATGAAAGTGACGTCACTGTTTGAAATTGGTAATGTGCACGTTGTACCGGGTGGCCAGATAAGAATGAAAAGTGCTGCTGTATTTCGGAAATTATTCGTCGTAGAGACTTGCGGCAGAAAATGTTTGACTAATGTGGCCAAAAGTAAATCTTGGAAATTATTTTCGGGTTTCCAATTTGATGATTCTGCCTGATATTCCTTATTAGTTTCCCAGATACCACGTGTTTAAAGTTTAAATATGGATTTTAATTTTCGCCATAATTTTTTATATTTTCACAATGTATATTTTAAAATTGGTAATTTTACGTTTTTTACACAACCAAGTGTAACTAGCGCATTGCTAAATTAGAGTTCAAATTGGCAATCCTTATGCCAATAAACGTAAAATTACCAATTTTCAAGTGTAAATTGTAAAATCATAAAAAATTATTGCGAAAATCAAAATCCATATTTAAACTGTAAACACTCGGTAACTCGGAAACTAGCAGTATTTGTTAAGACATGTTGGGTAGAATCATCATATTTAAAGGTCTAGAATCTACAATTCGGAGATTGGATCACCCTGTATAATTTTAATATTTGTTGACAAGTTGATTTTAGGCATTTGTTTTTACTGCACCACCTTTTTAACCTTTGTTGGAGGAGTGGTAGCGTGCCAGACGACTGGTGCAAGGCCCTTATCATGCCACTTTACAAGGGAAAAGGTTCGCAGCAGGACTGTAAGAACTACCGAGGTATTAGTTTACTCAGCAAAGTCGGCAAACTGTATGCAAAGATATTGATTAAAAGAGTAACGAGTGAAACTGAGATGATATGGGATGTGAAAGCAGGATTTAGAATAGGAAGGAGATGTATGGATCCGGTCTTTTCATTTTAAGGTATAGTCGAAAAATTCTTGGCTAGAAGTCAGGTCTATTGCGTTTTTATGGACTTGGACAAGGCTTTGTCGACATACGAGCACTGATATAATCACTTAATAAGGATTCCACTGCTTGTGTCAGTCGTATAGGAGTTACAGCTGTCGATTTAAAAAAAAAACATTGAATTACCCCCACCACTTTATTTTAATAGATACGTTAAAAAGTATCAAAAATTACTTAAATAAAGCTTAGTTTTAAAAAACATATATTTTTTTGGTACATTTATAAGGTGTATTTCAGCGAAATACATGGCGGTTACGTCCCCTGGCGGCCATCTTGAAAACCTTAAAATAATTTAAAGGATTTCCTTCTGGCCACTTAAGTTATAAGATTTTTTACGACGAAAAGTTTCCGAGATACAGTACTTTGCATTCTTATCTGGCCATCCGGTACATATCTTTCATAAGGTTATGTGTGTTTGGTTAACGATTTTGGTTTTCTGAGCTTTTTTGAGTTTAGAGTGATTTATTCAACAAATAATTAGGTTTAAGAAACAATGTTGTGGTGTTATTAGTGATATTTAAAGACTTAACGTTTATATTTAATTGTTTAAAGTAGGATTCGTGTTACCAGTAGCCGAGGCCACTAATTTTAAAAGATAAAAGAATCTCAACATACGACGTCACTTTTTGCCCATTTTTAAGCTAACACGTCACGTAAAGAAGAATTTCTAATTTTAAACTTCATAAATTAAATTTCAATAGGGTTAGGTCTGGAGAGAGTGCAGGTCTTGCTAGATTATAAATTATTTTATAAAGAAAATTACAGCGGATAATTTTTAAGGGTTGTTAAGGTAATTGCAAATGTCTTTATATAGACAATATATTGACATTCTGAAAAGGTTTATTTCTTATTATTTTTCTTTCTAGATAATCACATTATTTTCATTTGCAAATAATGTTGACGTTAACTTGGTTTTTTGGCGAAAAACAACACAGCTAGTAATTTACGTTAAAAATATTAATTGATATATTTTGATTGCAAATGCGTCATCCATTCTGATAATTTTCGGAACAGCCTGCATCAAAATTTCCAAACAAATAATAAGGAATAATCACGCATGTTATGAATAATTTTTTAGATATTACAAACCGTGTTAGCCACTCTAGTAGTTTAAAATATTTTAGGTTATCTTTAAATTTATTACAAAACACACCAGTAACCTTTGATATGAAATAAATTTTCTTTAATAACACAATAACCTTGGATTCTAAAACATATTTTGTTGCACGCAATGAAACAAACTTTACATAGTAGTCAAAACCAAATGCATGTACTTACATTGTTAAAAAGGTAAAAGAATTTTTAATAAATTAATTAAATGTTTTTGAAAAATTTTTTTTTATGATTTGTTATACGCGTACAAAAATACTGTAAAAATGGACAATATAATATTGTTTTTAATTATACAGTACTTTCTTTCATTTCAAAACCAGCCAGTTTGCGTAACTAAAATGAAGTTGATTACAAACAGCTCCTTAAATGTTTTTACAGTAACTGTTTAAAGTGTGTTTCGTTATTTTGTAGGCAGTAATATAACCTTTTTGCTGGTAATTCGTCTACATTCTTCAGTTATTCTAAACTTTAGTTTTTTAATGTTTTCGGGAGGAGTTTTGTAAATTAATGTTTTTAAAAAGCATCCACAAAAAACAGTCAAGTGGTGTTAGATCTAAAGATTTTGCCGGCCATTTTATTAAACCCCTTCTGCCAATCCAATATCTTGGAAATAGTTCGTATAGCCATTGTCTTACAGCTAGTGCGTAATGTGGTGTAGCTCTGTCCTGTTGAAGGTATATATTCTGTTCATCTAGCATCATATTTTCCTGTTCATCAACTTGCCTTTCTAGTGACTAAGTAATAAGTGGATCAATTTCATTTTATTATAATTGTAGGTACAATTCTCCCATTAGGTTTTGGTCAATATAAAGTGGTCCAATTATCTCATTTCCTAGAATACCAGCCCTTACATTGATATTCCCTGGAAACTGAGTATTACCCTGTCGAAACACGTGTGGATTTTCGTCATCCCAGTACCTACAATTAAGCTTGTTAACAAAGCAATCTAATTATAACGTTGATTTATCACTAAAACAAATGTTTTTAACTAAATTTGCGACTTCTTGTATTTTAGGGACATTGTTTCACAAAATTCAATTTAACGGTCGTAGTCGTCTTCATTAAGCCTATGATGAATTTGTATTTTACAAGGAAAATTTTTTAACACTTTGTGTATGGAACCAAGAGAAGTATTTGTAAGTTTTGATACTTTTGGGATGAAATAGGTAGGATCTATAGCAAAACGGATCCAGTTTCTCCAAATTTTCGTTCTTACTCCATGGTGGTTTGGTGGCCTATATTTTTATCAGGTTGCTTTTCAATAAAAACTGGAGCTTTTCCTCAAAAAAACTTGTTTATTTGATGACCCTTATTATTTCTATTCGTTCTCGCAATTTGAACACTTTTTGTATGGAACCAACAGAAATATTTGTAAGTTTTAATACTTTTGAAATGGACTCATTAGGATCTATAGCAAAATGACTCAGTAATTCAATTTCTACAGCTTCATCAAAAACTGTGGGATTATTGTTTTCTTTTACTACGATTATTGTTTTCTTTTACTACAAACTGATCCAGTTTCTCAAAATTTCCGTACTAACTCTATGATGGTCCGGTGGCCGTTACATCTATCAGGATGTCTTTCATTAAAAACTAGAGCTTTTCCTCGAGCGCACTGATTTTAATGAATGTAAATAAATATTATTTCTATTCGTTCTTGCAGAAAATACATTTAAAAATAACTCAAGATGCCACAGGTACCAATAATTACGTCACGGAGAACTAACTAAATATACTATTAATTAAGTTAAATGATTTTTAATTAGACATCTACCTATCCAACAGTGGCGTAAGTCGTTCTCACATTATTTAAAAAAATTTGTTGTTACCAGCAAACTAAATTGGTAGAATAAATTGTTGGCTGATTTGTATTTTTCTCGAGTTTTCATTTGATGTATCACAAAGTAGGGGATGCTATTTGACATTTTTAAAAAGAGGTAAATGTTAAAGCCACTTGGAAACAACAGAATAACATTTTTAAACCTCCCTCTTGATTTAAAATTCGACGTTTTTTGCAGTAATATTAAGAGAAAAATTATAAAATATTTGATTAATCTACAGACTGACAGTTTTTCTAACCTCAAAACTACTTCTAAGGGGCTCCGAGCTCTTTCATATAGTTACTGCAGCAATAGTGACATTTTAAGCAAATCGAAAGGTCAATTGATCAATCAAAAAATGAAGTTCTAAGTCACTCTCATTTGTTTTTGGTTTGACGTCTGTTAGTGTAACACGCAATTTTATAGAACAACATGTTTTTACTTGTGCCTGTTCCTATAATTTTGTTTTTGATTATTTTTCATCACTCCTCACCATTCCGTTATTCTGAGTTTAATTTATTTTCTAGCTTTTACGGGACCATATTGGGTTTTTTTAAATTAAGCATTCTTTTCTTGATTAATAACCTTTATAATTAGATACATACCTTGAGTGGTTTGGTATTTGGTGCTAGTTGTTTGACGACTAGGCATTTTCCTTGCGTATATGCAATCGCTTGACTATCAGGAGACCAAGATGCTCCGTACACAGAATTTTCGCTAGAAACCACGGTGCTCCGAAGCATCCCGCTTCTAGACCAAATTTTTATCATACCATCCTCTCCCGCTACAAAAGTCATTAATGGTAAATTTTATCCTGCTAACGTTACTTAAAAAAAATAGTTATGAGTAACTGGAAGTAAAAGCTTAATGATATTAGTCTGAGGACGTTGACTAATAGATAAATTAGTATTGTGAAAGGGAAAGACGATCTTTTCAATAATTTTTTTTAAAATATAATATTTAATTTAAAACCAAAATTAAAGCCCTAAACAGTAAAAAATTCTAAAAATAAGAAAGGTCAAGGTTATTACACAAAGAAGCGGCTTAACTGAAGATAACTTTCAATAAAAGCAATGGAAATTTTTAACATAATTACCAGGAAAAAAGTTTAATATAAAAATAACAAAATATTAAATACTTTGTATTTGTTAAGCACTCTATTACCAGGTCTGGACTACGTAATCAAAAATAAAAAAAACTAATACAATCCTAACTGCAATAAATAATACATGTGATAGGTCAGTGTTCCGCAAACTTTTTGTGTTCAAGGTACACCTACAAAATCGGGCAATTTTAGAGGTACACCACAAATAAAAAATCAAATTTTAATCATATAAGTATCGTTTATTCTTAAATTTTAATCAATTAAGAAACTTACACTTAATTTTTTAACATTTAATTTAAATCTGGCTTGGTTAAATCTACCATACATTTTATTATAAATTTGTTTGCTGGAGTTTTCCGTAAGTGCGATTAATATATTTCCCAAAAGATTTAAAATTTTATTTGTTCTGTGATTTTTTTTTGACATTTATTTAACTTTAATTTTAATTTGTTATGTATTTATTCTAGTATAAATTGTATTTATCTCATGGAAAGCTATGAGTAATAGTCGTATTGACTATAAACAACACGATAGCGATAGGCGTCGCCACCTTTCATGTCATGCTTCCTGTGAGGGCAAAATGTGGACTGCGGACAGTCACTTTGCTACTTTGAATGTGAGGGGAGGATTAAATGATAAAATTGATGAAATTTACACGATGATAAAAGAAAGACAGATTGATGTTCTTTGTGTAAATGAAACCAAGCGGAAAGGATGTGAAACCACAACACATGGACCTTATACAGCCTACTGGTCAGGAGTTCCGGAAACCAGCAGAGGTTCTCAGGGCGATGGTGTGATACTCTCTGCTAGAATGAATGAATGTGTGACTGACTTTCAATGTGTGAGTGAGACTCACTCAAGTACAATCGGAGGAAGAAGTTTACGAATGTGAAGTATATTCAGTCAAATATTTGTTTGTATGAGCCCGAAAGTATAGTAGACATATAGTCCAAGAGCTTAAGAATTAATTAATTTAATATAAAAAAAACGTAAATATTTAGGTACTGGATAACTATTAACATATTTATTATGATACTAATGAAAATTTATTGAGTCCCATGTAACATTTTCTAAAAGTTTTAGGTGTTTTAATTGCCTAAAAAAAAAACAGAAAAAAATTATTTACTTTATTCTATAAATTATAGCTATTTTAAGTCGGTGTCTTTAAAATTAATTAAAGTATTCGGCGTTGCCGGCATTTATAATGTAACAGACAATTTCGGATTTTATGTTGTATTATTAATATTATTTGGTATTGTTTTATTCCTTAACACAGTTTAGCAACATTAAGGTGGGCGTTCGATGTCGTGTACTTTTTATTCAAGTTACGGTCAGAAACGGTTCGACTTTAAAAGCTGTTACTTTAAACGAAAGATCCATGGAAATGGTTTAACTTCCAGACTATTTCGTATAGGTGCCACAGACGATTTTGCAGGGAACGCGAATGAAGAGAAAAAAATAAAAGTGATTAAACAAAAAATTCAAAAAAGTTTTATAAATAGTATAAAAAATTCAAAAAATATTTAAATAGCCATGTGTATTTTCTTTGTTCATCAATAGTTTCACAAACGATGGAAACGAAGGATATGACGAAATTAATGCATAAATGGATCGCGCATTGTTTAACAAATACTTCCCGCACGGTGCTAGTCTAGTGTTTAATTTAAGAAGGTTATTTGGTAGGGAGGTAGTGTAACATAGCTTGTAGGCAGCAAACTATGAAGCTACTTTTTATGCAAATTTGGTGGGAAGACTTGACTTAGAGAAGAGGATCATCACCATACGTGCACTGATTGTTCGTTCATAGGAGCTCCTTCCCACATACCACGTCGGCACACTTGTTTCCCCTTCATATGCGCATCAGATCGTCAGCTCTCGTGTAGTTTAGGTGTGTGACAGCTACTCTTGTGGATGAATATGATTTATCGACGATTTAAAATCGACGGTTTGACGTTTTAGTGACAGAATAACTCTTTACCTCATCTGAGCAATTTTGTTGTCAATTTGTGCGTAAAAAACAATCTAAGAAATACAGTAACAAACTGTTTCATTAGCACCCATAAAAATGGCTGAACCATATAAGAAACAAAAACTTGGTGAAGCCAGCAGCAAAAATTCTGGCAGACAGTTTCAAATTTGGTGGACTGAAATGTACGGTGTAATTGAAAAAAGTGACAAAGCTATATGTTGGATATGTTCTGTATCAGTGGTATATAGAACATCATCTGTAAAAAGACGCTATGAAACAAATCACAAGGAGCTTCTTAGCAAAAGCAAAGGTGAACAAAAAGAATATATTTTAAGAGCAATGAAAAACAAAAACCTCCAATCAGGTGCTTTAAACAAGTTTATTTAAAGTAATTCCAATTCTGTTACTGCTAGCTTTGAAATAGCCAAAATAATTGCCAAAAATGGAAAACCATTTAGCGATAGAGACTACATCAAGAATGCATTTTTAGAATGTGCACCATTTCTTTTTGAGGATTTTGGAAATAAAGAAAAAATAGTCGAACGAATAAAAAAATTGCCTATCGCTCGAAATACAATAAAAGACAGAATCCTGAAGATGGGTAAAAATAAAACAAATCAACAAAAAACAGATATAAAATTATGTGATTGGATTTCTATTCGTCTTGATAAAAGCACTGACGTCACTCTCTCGGCTCGATTAGCTATTTTTGTTCGATATTTTTTTGGCAATAAAATAATGGAAGAATTAATAATTTTGGTATTTTTACCAGAAACTACCATAGGCACTGATATTTGCAAAGCAGTTGTAGAAGCTCTTTCTAGAGCAGAAATAAATTTGTCGAAAATCGTTTCAGTAAGTACAGATGGTGCACCCAGCATGATTGGCGGAACAGCACGATTCATCAATTTATTTACAAAGTTTGTTGGTCATCCACTGTTAGCATTTTAGTGTATTATACACCAAGAGACGCTGTGTGCAAAGGACGGTCTTAAATCTTTTGAAGATGTGATGAAACTTGTGACTAAGATAGTTAATTATATTGGTGCGCATCCTTTAAGCAAAAGAGAATTTGAATCTTAATTAAATGAGGTCAATTCGATGTACAATGGATTAACGATAATACGTATAATACGTTCGTTGGCTTAGTCGCGGCAAAGTACTTCAGCGTTTCGTCGAGTGTTTTGAAGAAATTTATGTTTTTAGATAACCAGCTAATAATTCAGTATAAAGAATTATCAGATTTTAAGAGAATTTCGAGATTGATATTCTTTACTGATTTTTGCTCCCATTTGAATGATCTAAATATAAAATTAAAAGGCCGAGGCAAAACAATTATTGTTATGTTTAATGCTACAAAAGCATTTGAAGCCAAGTTACAAATATTTAAAAGTGATACAATTACCAGAAATTTTAAGTACTTTCCTAACCTAAAAAAATACATGATGGATCTAGAAATTCATAAAAAGCCGGAAGAAATTGAGCGAGCTCGATTCGTTGGACCAGTCCAGAGGAATGCCGAAAATGAAGTACTTACAACTTGGCAATCCATCCTGGAAACTTTTTCTTGTCTTAAAAAAATAGCAATGGGCATTTTAACAATTTTTTCGTCGCCTTATTCCTGTAAATCATTATTTTCTTCAATGAACTTTATTAAATCAGACATAAAAAGTAGACTTACGGACGAAAGTACTACTGCTTGTATTCTATTAAAAGCTACCAGCTATGAACCCGACATAAAAAATTTGGCATCTAGCATCCAACAACAAAAATATCACTAATAATGAAGTTTTGAGGGTCCTACATTTTTTTGATTAGGTCTATTTTTTATTTATTTCTTTTCTTTTGCCATTAACAAGTACCTAAATATTTTTTCGATGTATTAATGCTTTGTTTATATTAAAAATCAGCTACACAAACATTTGATGCATTTTTATTTCAATGGCATGTGGCACGCGACATATTATAATATTTAAAAAAATTGTTTTGACACTCAGGCTCCAAAAGGTTCGCCATCCCTGTATAGGAAATTAACTTTAATTACAAAATTGGCGGCAGATGGTAGAATTCAAACATATAGCAACAAATAGTTTGTACTGTAACAACATTCTTACCAATTTCTTAGTTCAGCACCTTACGGATAGAAAGCGCCATTGTATATTCTATTAATTTCCGGGGCCACTATACTTTTATCTATGAATGAATTTGGAATGTAATTTTAATAACGTCGTTGACAATAAAATAAAAACACACTGTGTTGTTTCGGATTGAGAATATATTCATAAGCGTATCATTGGGCGTAATTTGGGAAAGGATAAAAAATAAAAGTCGCCAATTAATGAAGGAAGGAAGGGTCCGTAGTATCAATCCATATAATATAACGAAACATTTTCTTACTGATAATAGGTCCATCTGTAGGGATTTCTCTAAGCTCCCTTCTGAGGGTAGTGCACCTATTTGGAAGTTAATTTAGTTGTGATCTAAACTATTTCATCCATGGTAGTCGTTCAGAATAAACCGTAAAAATGCAACAGAAAGGTACTACTTTCTTTTGAATTTCGAGCAGTTCAAGTTTTGTTGAGAAAAGAATTATTTTTCATTTTTTAGCGAAAATTCTAAACTGCAACTATTGTAAGAATTCACCCTATGAATTATGGCATACAAAGATTTATTCATTATTTTCATAAAAAACGGTTCGTTTCCAATTACATATATTTCTCCAAAATAACACAAAATTAGCAATCAAAATACTTAAAAACGTACATAAATCAAACTGCACTTGGAATTAAAAACTATTATATGCCTTATGCCTAGTTGACAAAGCAATTTTTTTAAAACATTCACTAAAATGTCAAAACCAATAAAGATTTGTCTGCCCCTGTCACAAAATATTCCGCCTTAAAAACCTCTAAACGATGATAATCTTATATCATACCTTTTGGGACAACCCAACAGTCATATTGCCAAGTGCACCAATAACCGAATATTTAGGTTCATTTTAATAACTTTTTTGGACTTGATAGTAATGTATATAACAACGTTCGATTTTATCTGAAAAAAATTAGTTTGGATAATTATTTTAAGTATTATTTCTAACTGAATAATCTGCTAGCCAAATGATGACCGATAGTTCAAAACAGCTGTTACATGGAATACGTAACTTTATTGGCAACAGTGCATACCAACCATTTCGCCAGATTCATTCGTTCGTTAGTTTTGGCTATGTATAATTACTTAAACAGATGTAGACAGGACCAACAGATACTCAACGATTTGAGACCCACATTTCAAATACACTACAAAAGAATCAGCTTAAACCACGAAATAACCGAGGCTTCAAAGCAGGGCCAAGACATATTTCGCCGCAAAAGCAAAAAAGAAGAGAAAATTAGCCAAACTACAAAAACCTGATCCTTAAACGAAACCAAATGAGAGCATTCAGAAACACCACCAGTACAGAAATGAGAGAAAAAAATAAGGAAATCTCTAAAGCAATTAGAAGGGACATTAGAAACGAGGTGCCGTAAACCAAAGGTCAGAAGGGATGCCAGACATAATTATCGAAGAAATTAAGAGCACTCTGTCAAGAATGAAAAACAATAAAGTACCAGGAAAAGACGAGGTAGTCGTAGAAGCAATAAAAAATGAAGGCTCCCTCATATTAGAGAAAATATGAACACTGTTCAACCTATGTCTACATTCAAGCACAGTCCCGGATCAGTGGCACGAAGGAACCATCATACTACTCCATAAAAAGCAAGACAAAATGAACCTGGAAAATTACTCTCCTCAGCCATCTACACAAACTGTTTACCAGGGTCATAACATCAAGTTTAAAAAATAAACTTGAGCATTACCAGCCAGGAGATTAAGCAGGTTTCTGATCAGGCTTTAGGACAAATGATCACCTACAAAGTATTAATATCCTCATTGAGAAAACCATCGAATATTATAGACCACTAGTTCTTCTATTTATAGACTTTCACATAGCTTTTGGCACCATTGAGATGAAAGCTATGCTAAACGCCCTAAAAGAATGTCAAGTTGATTATGGATATTCAAGACTCATCAATAATATATACAGAAACGCTACTGTCAGTTAGACTACATGAAGTCAGCAACCCCATTGAAATTGGAAGAGGTGTGAGGCAAGGAGAAACCATGTCTCCTACATTATTTAACACTGTTTTAAAAGGCTAAGCTGCCTCTCAAGCACTTCGACCAATCAGATCTTTTGTGCATAACCCTTAATCTATTCGAGGATTCCGAGACTTCATACAACATACATACATACATAGTGTCACGCCTTTTTCACATAGGGGTAGGCAGAGACCACTTCCTTTCACTTGCTACGGTTCTTACACACATCTTTTGCTTCCTCTACTTTCATCAGTGCTCTCATACATGATCGTCGGTTGTTGGTTCTCTTGACCTGGCCTTTCTTCAAAACAATGTTGATCTGATCGAGATATGTTTTCCGAGGTCGACCTTTACCGACTTGTCCATTCACACTCGCCTTATAAATTTGTTTCGTCAATCTTCCTTCATCCATCCTTTCTACGTGTCCAAACCATCTAAGCATTCCTTTATCTATCTTTGTAACCACATCTTCTTTACAACACAGCGTTCTCTTATCTCACTATTTTTTACTTTATCCAACCGAGTCACTCCAGCTATACTTCTCAGACTACTCATCTCCACAGCATTAATTCTATTTTCATGCTTCTTCTACCAAACCCAACATTCACTACCATACATAAGTGTAGGAACCAACACACCTCTATGCACTGCCAGACGTGCCTTTTTTAACAAATTCTGGCTGTTCATAAAGCTATGCAGTGTCCCATTTAATTATTTTCTGCCAACATCCTTCGCTCAATGTCACTGTCATACTTTCCATCTCTCGTAAACTTTGAACCCAAGTACACAAATTCATTTACTTGTTTCACTTTTTCTCCCTTAATCAAAACTTCACAGTTTGTCATGCTTTCTTCTCTTTCAAAAACCATTACTTTCGTTTTGCTCACATTTATTTTCATCCCTTTAATTTTCAGGGCATCATGCATAACATTAACCACCACCTGCAACTCCTCTTCAGATAACGCTAATATAACTTGATCATCAGCGTAAAGAAGGCATTTGACGATCAAATTATTCATTTTTAATCCGTACGCACTTTTTTTTAGATCTTTTAAACAATTGTCTATGTATAAGTTAAACAGCCATGGCGAAGCCACACATCCCTGTCTCACACCTTTTTCGATCAATTATCAATTTCCTAGAAGCTAAGTTCCTGACATCTGAGGGCTTTAGAAAGGCCCCTTCCAGAAACTTGAGCCTTTTGCAAACAAGCGCTGGTCATTCGCAAAGCAAATGTTCTGCATGTTCAGCGAAGTTCTTGCAGTAGCGACAACTATCACCCTTAATTTTGCCCATATTTTCCAAGTGATACCATTATTAATTTATAATAGTTGTAAGTGCTTCTCGGTGGTCCTCTTTTGGTGGCAAATTTAACATAAATTAAATAATGTAATTTTGAGTTTCAAATTGCTACTAGTACTTCTTTTTACTTATTACGGTTCTAACACTCGTCTTTCGCTTCTTCTACTTCTACATGCTACTTCGTAAATCTTCTTCATTCATTTATCTATCTTTGTTACTACGTCTTCTTTCACACTACAGCGTTCCCTTGTTACATTATTATAATAACTACCACATGAAATCCAAAATGTTCGATATTTCAAAAAACAAGGTAAACAATCAAATGCACCAACTTAAAATAGTGGAGGGATCAAACTATAATTTATACGATAAATTTAAACATTAACTGCTGTTTTTTTACATGAAATTAGGTATTAAAAACTTGAAACTTTAAGAAAATGTTGCTTGTGATTTAATAAATTTTTAGTAGTTGCATAATAAGTAATTTATTTTTATCTATAAGTATTTGCGTTTATTTTATATTAAAATAGCAAAACCTAGCAGACGTTATCCTGCCACTTACAGCAAAACGGATAGCACGACTTATTCTCCGTATTGAAATATTTATGTATACCAATTTTCATGGCGATCGGTCGAACGCTATAAAAGTAACTGCACTCCAGCACCATCTAGTGGTGATATAAAGTAAAATGAATTGCATAAAAACTTTTCCATAGAAATACACTTAAATGTGCCAAGTTTTGCGGTGATCGGTCTAAGGGTGTTGGAGTTTAGCGATCTCATACATAAACTACTTAACAAAATTAACACACGTTAAATCATACAAATTGCTATAATGAATTAATTTTAATAATTTTTTTATGGACATCCGTTACATTTAAAGTTAGAAAAAACTTATTTGGATACTTTAAAAGTGAATTAGCTTCAATACGTCTCTTTGAGATTGAAATTAAAATTATTCTTAAGGCTTAATAACAAAATTGTTGAAAAAAATATATAATGTAAATAGCACACTACTAGTAAAATTATTGGTGTAAGTACGACACTACTAGCATAAGTTGCTTGCTTTACTTTTGATTACAGCATATATACGTCTAGGCATGCTTCTAATAAAATTTTAAATAAAATCTTGAGAAATTTGTTTCCATGCTATGATAACTGCATTTTCAAGTTCCCTCAGGTTTCTAGGTGTAGGTATTTGACGTTAACATTTTTCTTGAGGTGATCCCATAAATGCTCGATCGGATTTAGATCTGGGATTTTGGTGGCCACTACGTAACTGGTATACCAAATTGATTAAGATAATCGAGTACCTGCCCAGCTATGTAAGATGAAGCGTTGTTTTGCATAAACAGGAAATTTGGTTCCAAAAAAGGACCGAAAAATATCACATATTCTATAACAATATTATCAAGACAGTAATTAACATTTTTGAATCTCGTAGGAAAGGGAACTAATTCTGTGCGAGCATCAAATCATATAACACCCCAGAACATAACAGAGCCACCGCCGAATAATTCTTGCAGAGATATTGCAAGTAGCAAACCTCTCTCCTGATCTTCGCCAAACTCGTTCAGGACCATCTGGATGTTTTAGGCTAACTCTAGTTTCATCTGTGAATAAAACTTTTTTCAATCATCCACAGACCAATTATGATAATTTCGAGCAAAACGTAACATGACAACTCTGTTCTCTCTAATAATTAAGGGTGCAGTGGCTGGTATCCTACTGTTTAATGAAGTTTCATTTAACCGTCTTATAACCGTTTTAAAAGAAATCTTATTGTCTAATAAAACGTTTATCTAGGTTGTTAGTGCATCATTGTCACCCTTGCTGTGACCTTGTAGAATAATATCCTACCTCATTAAAGAGTCTTACTATTCTTATTTTGGAACGTTTTTGCCTAATACATTGACAACAACTATAACAATATCACTCATTCAATTTAAAGTTTTTTACTTCTGATCAACTGTTGACGACGTACGAGGCTCAAATCCGACCTCTACTGGAGTATTGCTCGCACATTTGGGGTTCAGCACCAAGGCATTCTCTTCGTCTTCTAGATTCCATTCAGAAAAGAGCCATTCGTTTGATAAACAGCTCAACTCTCACAGATACCCTTCACCCTCTAGAACATAGAAGAAGAGTTGCAGACCAGTCATTGCTCTACAAATATTTCCATGGCAGATGCTCCAGAGAAATAAAAACTCTTGTACCACTATTGGCCACATTCGGCCGAAGAACTCGGCACGCTGATCAGTCTCACCCATTTACTCTCAAGATTGACACTACAAGGACCAATCTTCATCAAGAATCCTTCTTTTACAGGGCTGCTACGGAATGGAATAAGCTTCCAAAATCAGTTTTTCCAGAGAACTATGACCTGCAATTTTTTAAAAAGCGTGTCCACAATCATTTCCTTTCTATAATCCCTTCCCCTTCTAATAGTCGCAGTGCGGGCCGTCTGCGGCCCACACGATAGGTCTACCCTTTTTGCAAATATTTTCATAAAAAAAAAAACTAAGGCCCTCAGTTAAATTCCTTACTTGATTTATTTTTTTAATTTTTTGGGATCAAAAATTAAACAGTCTACCACAAAAAACGTATTACTTTTAAAAAAGGAACAATCTTAAGTTTTTTTTAACGAAAATCTATCGCAAGTACTGCAAAAAATTGTTTTGATAGCTGTCATTAACGAGACAAAATATACATAGCCTACTATTCAATTAGCTTATAAATTTAAAAAACGGACAAAACAAAAAGTTAAATTAAATTTCATATTGTTGCGTCAATTTTGTCTGTGAGTTTATATACTAATATCCATTTTTACATTTACAGATTAATTAAGTTTTCGGACTTAATTCATTCCGTTTGCCCCACCACTCCCTGTTGTTATATTTTTTATTGCTACTTGCAAGATGTGTCTTAACTTCTAAACCATCAACAGTTGCTCGCGTAAGAACTACTTAGAAGCAAATGGTTGCTTGTTTTTGGGAAAACTGGACCAGTCCCAACCGGGTCTATAAAAAATCGTTGATAATGCCTACTTGAGTATTCAAAACATCCAATTAATGGGTCATTCGTCGTTTCATGTTTCAAATACTATCTTTACAGCGGCAATATTGCTTTTTGCATTGGTTTAACTGCATGAAAAAGTGTATTAATCTTCATGGAGAAAAATAATTAGATCATTTTTAATAATAACTATTGTTTTTCCGTAGAAGTAAATGGTGTGTAAGAAATAAACTCATCCCTATTAATCCCTTAAGGCCTCACCTATTCTGACTAAAAAATGTAACTAGCTACATCTTATTTGCGATGCATAATTAAAAGGTGCACAAAAAATGTTACACTTATGTAAGGAATAGTTATTGTATAAACCTTAAATTGGTTCTCTTATTCAGTAGATATACTACTGATCATAAACTGACACGCTGTATACACATTAAGAAACAATTCCAAATACAGCACGAACGTAATTTATTATAATATTTCCCTCAAATTCTACTAATACTGATACTAAAATAGATACATGACAAAACGTTTAACTGCAAAAGGGAACCTGATTATTTGATAAGATGAAGGTAGACTTGTGGGTAAACATTTTAGTGCGATGACAGGAATATTCAGTCGGTGTGTTGAATATGTATGTATAAACAACAAATTAGTGAAAGTAGTTACGAAGATGCCGAAAATAATAATATTTACGTTCTCCCTTGTGGTTGTTAAATAACAACTAATCGATCTTTAACGGGATATTAATTTAATTTAATTTAAACAAAGGAATACATAAGGCAATAAAATCTGACTCATTTGGTCACCACGGCTTCCGGACAAAAAAAGCCAGTGCTTTGGCGAAAAACGTTCAAATGAAATACCAATGGGTCCAGAACTATTTTGGGGATACACCAAATAATAGATTAAAGCAAAAACCAAAAGATAAGAGGTCTAATATAATCAAAAAGCATACAAAACAGACAGCAGGGACAATCGGTTGGCGGGAATGGTTTGAGCAGTTCGTTATGCATCCACAACTTTCGGAGTCAGTGGTGGGTAAGTCATAGATTAAAATGAATTAGTTAAAAACATAGTCGAATGAGGTTTATTTTATTGTAAATACATATTATCTTATAACTGGAATAAATTCAACTTAAAAACTCTTCAAATAAGAAAAATTAATTTGAAACATTATTATACCAGCAAAAACTTTTTTACCTTCAAAGGTGATCTCTTTTTTATTTGTGTCCAATGGTAATATGTTTTAATTTGAATATAGTAAATGCGTTTAACAAAATAAAAATGTTAAAAGTAGAATCAAAAGCCTTAAATTTGTAAAAATAAGCATAAATAGCACGCAGAGATAATGATAATGATTTAAATGATACAAATTTGAATTATCTATTAACTATGCGCTTAAATTAAAACTGCCTGCAGAATTTTTGCTTTTAGTTTATTAAGAACGTATTTGGATCCAAAGAAGTTACTAGAAGATCCAAAATCAAAATTTACAAAACTGTCATCAGACAGAACACGTACGCAGGCAACCCGAAGATAGGCTAAAACGAATGGTATGGCAGAAAGCCCCAGAGGGGAAAAGGCCACTTGTAAAACCCAGATTAAATGGAGGTATCAGGAGCTGTAGCGCTACGGAGTAAGTAAGTTGTTTAAAAGATTTGAAAGTGAGTGCGTATGAATTAAGACTGAATGATTTAATTGCCAAATGCCTTCTTTACGCCAATGATCAGGTCATAATATTAGCTTCATTTGAGGAGGAAATGCAGTCGGTGGCTAATATTATTTAAACATACAGTAGAATCCCGATTATCCGGATCAATTAAAACCAGGGGTATTCCGTATAATCGAAAATCCGGATAACCGATTTCAAAGCAAATCAAATAATATTTAAGTTTTAATAATTTTTTATTATGTAATGGGTTTTACTTAGATAATACGATATATAAAAAACGAGCTATAACAATAGTCCTTTTGAAATTTCTTCACCTCAGGAATAAACGTATTTTCATACCAAGTAAGAAAAATATCTGTGTTCATCCACGCTTTTTGTTGGTTAGCGTAAGTTAAGGGTATTTTAACATTTTTGAAACAGCGCGGATTTTTTGATTTACCAATAAGTAGCAGTGGCAATCGATGTGTTCCTTTAGCGTTTGCGCAAACCATAACTGTAACTCTGTCCTTGCTCACTTTGTGCCCCGGTGCTGCATTTTCACGTCGCGATGCTAATGATCTGCTTGGTAGAGCTTTCCAATTAAGACCTGTTTCGTCCACATTGTATACAAAATCTAAATCGTATTTTTTTTCATCTAGAAATTCTTTTAACTCGTCTACAAAAGAGTCGGCTGATGCAACGTTAGCAGACAGTTTTTTTCCTTGAATCTCCAGTTCTCGAATTCCATGTCTGGATTTGAATCTTGCTAACCATCCACAGCTCGACTTGAAAGAAGTATCACCACCAAGTTTTTGATTAAAATCCAATGCTTTTTCACATAACAGAGGTCCAGATACCAGATACCAGATAGACCGCATGCTCTCTTTTGTAAGAACCAAGTAAAAACTGCATTCTCCAGAATTTCATTTTGAGATTTTTTCATGACTTTACGTTGCGAACTTCCATCTTCTTGCTCAAGCGCGCAGGTGAATTTCATTATGGGATCAGAATTCTTTTTAATGTCTGATATCGTAGAAGTTCCGACACCATATATTTGTGCCAACTTACTGCCAGATTCACCATTTTTTATACTCTCAATTATCTTCATTTTGTGATAAAGAAACGCTATGGTGTAAAAGAAAATGTGGTAACAAAGATAGATAAATGTAGTGACCTTTTATTCAAGCTCTTTGGTACATTGGCACTATTGCTGATGATGTGTATTGTGTGTTGCATTTAATCATTTAGAATATACATTGGCTTTGACAGAAAAAAAGTGTGTCATTAAATTACCCAAATATTTATTAATATTATTGATAAATACTTAAAACAATTTATAACAATAATGAAATGTTGGGATAGTTCGGATACACAATTAATTTGTAACCACCTTTTTCAAGTCTACGAAAGCGCAGTAAAACTTTTGACTTTTGGCCAAGAATTGGCTATGCTTTCTAAGAAAAATACCTGATTCATGCATCCTCTTCCTTTCGTGAATTCTGCTTTTACTCTTTTCATCAGTACCTTTGCATACAGTTTTCTAACGATGCTAAGTAAGCTAATGCCTCGGTAGGTTTTGCAGTCCTGCTGCAAACCTTTTTCTTTGGTACGAAAACAGCCTTGCACCAGTCTCCTGGTAATAAGAATAATAAAAACAATATAAATCATAATAATAATATTTTTATTGTTAATATTATTCAGTGACATCGAAACAGAGGTAAGAAACCAAACGCTAAAATCAGCACCAACATTAGCTTACTTGAACGATACAATCTTGCGAAATAAATATATTGGAATCAACGCCAAATTCCGAATCTACAAAATTTGTCATTCGACCCATATTAACGTATAAAGCAGAAACTAGACCGGATACATCAAACACAAAGAGAATTTTAGAAACCACCGAAATGAAAATAGTGCGCAGGATAGCGGGAAAAACACTTATTGACAAGGAGAGAAGTGAGGACATCAGAAAAAAATATGGAATAAACAACATATACGAATAAATATTGGAAAGAAAGAGAGAACAGAACGAACCTATAGATTGGATGACTAATGACAGAATTGTCAAAATAACTAGAGAAAAGCTACCCTTCGGGCGCCGAAGCGTCGGAAGACTCTGTAAGATATAAAGCGACATAAATCGGAGATTTATGAAAGGAAGAGAGTACGAAGAAAAACAAGCATTTGCTTACATTAAAGGAACAAGAAGAATATTAATCAGGCATAGCTGATTGTAGTAGATTGGGTCGATAAAATTGTAAAATTATGAATAAAATCTGGAGGAATTTCAGTAAATGCGAGTAACTCAAAATCTCCGGGTAGCAAAAATTATTTTCTGCAGAAAATATGGCATTCTAATGGTACATTCAATCTAAATTTAAAAACAAACTTCGCTAAAAATTGTACCTGTTAATAATCCAGTGCCATCGTTGCCCCATTGTCCGACCAGAATGGCACCGTTGTGGGCTTCCACGGACCGTTCGATTCTTCCAGCTTTGTTAAGAATATGAAATCTACCATCTGTGGCGGTAATCAAAATCAGATCTCCATGTTTGCTTAAAGATCCCACGGTTCTCGGTAAAAATTGTAGATCTGTCGGGCATATTTCTTCGCTAAATTTTGTCACCTTGGTCGATTGATTCGTTGATACTGCCCAGGAAAGAATTTGATAGTCGTCTCTGAAAATTAACATTTAACGGACCATTTCAAACTGAAAAATCGAAAAGATAAGGGAAAGTATCTAACATAAAACGTGAATTATTTCTTAGCAGTACTTTAAAAATATCGGAATCGATATTTTGTAGCTTAAAATATTATCAACAGGGCCTGTGACAGATTTTACGAGTCCCTGTGCCACCGAGAAAACCAGGCTCCTAAATCCCGATACACCCCACCTACTCCCATCACTTAATTTAGATAAGACCAGAATTGCGAACTTCCGGACAGACCACTATATGCTCTTTAAAAATGAACTCATCAAGAAAATATTTGAGAAACTAAATTTTAACATTATGCCGGTCAAATGGATTGTTGTAAGAACTTATATAGCGCTTTCTATGCGCCATCTATGGATTTTTTATAAACTAACCATAAGACTAAATAAAATCTAACCGAATTTATTTTGTATCTTTTTTAGTTTTTTTTCTTTTGAACGTTGTTGTTCGTACGTGTTGTGACGTCTATAAGATAATTATTATTCGCCTTGTAACTCCTTAGGCTAGAAAGATGTTTAAATGAGAATCACTTTTTTCTAACATCCGATTTAAATAAAATAAAGCCTAGTCAAGTTACAGTTTAACACATTTTTCAGTTTTATTATACATTAATTAAAATTAGGACAAATACAATACAACTCTTCTAGCCCTCTTTCTTGCAAAGTCATCAATAACATCGTCATATTTCTTGCCAAATATGCTGACATCGTTTAGCCTGTCTTGGTTCATGGTTGACCGATTTACACTTTTTATTCGTTTCATTACAGATACAGGGATGCAGCAACAATCTGCTGTAGATGAATTTGGGATAAGTTGTCCAACTTTGTCTTCATTAGTGCGTTCAAAAGTTGTAAAGGTTATAATGATGTTTCTCTTGAATTGGTTTTATGTATTGACTTTGGGTGTTTGAATTTATTAAACATTTCAGTGTCTTAAGCATATTTTACGAATATACGGCGACAGCGGTTTCGAATTATCGTTAGAAACTCGATAACCAGTGTTCAACTGTACAGTTAAAAAGTACGAAAGTAAATTCTCCTAATATTTTTAAACAAATTTCGTAGGTAACGATTTTATTTTATGAGGGACTTCTTGTTTGGAAATTAACTCAACATTTTTATTTGTGAGCACGGGTAATTTTGCAACCAAATATGTTCTTAATGACTTTATAATAAACTAACTATTATAATGACTAAACTATTAAGCTCTAATTTGGCTTTTTAAATCATTTTTGTGTTTTTATGTTTATTATCCCAAACCAATACCACAACAATTAGATTTATAGAAAAGTAATTAGTAATCCTGGGTTATCATTGTAGTGGGTACCTATTTAAAATCGTATAGTAACGATAGTGATTTCCAGTATATACCTAATAGACCGCGAAAATGCCGCAACGTGTGTTAGATGTGGATGCATTAATATTGAATGTACACGCTTATTTTACTGTGGAAATGGACAATGGAGTTTCGTTGCTACCAGTTTTATCTATACGTAAGGGTGTGTGTGTGATGCGATGGGTATTGTTGAAACAAAATTAACCTCAGTTTTAAAAAGTGTAAAAGATGAACAAAAAGTTTAAAAAATATAAACCCCGCCATCATCCAAAGACTGTTGACTTTCCCGAAGCTTACAAATTTGAAATCCGCGACATTGTGTACAAAATGCGTCAAAAATGGAACAAGTTTCTTTTGATTGAATATTAGAAAAAGTAAAAGAAAAAATTGCTTTTGAAATTTCTAAAACGAGTCTTTGGAGAATTTTAAAATATATAGGGTTTAAGTTTAATTTGAAAGACATCCAAAAACTTTGTGTGAAAAAGCTAGAGTCTTGCACAAAATAATTGAGTTTTTAAGAAATTATACTCATTGTAAACAAGAATGCTTTTCATTTGTTTATCTTGACAAAACTTCGATTTTTTCTTAAGGTGGAACAAAAAGAAATTGGGCAGGACGATAACATAAAGTCTATAAAACACAACGACGGTAAAGGGAAAAGACAGATTATTGTGCATGCAGGTGGAAAGCATGATTTTGTTAATTGGGCGGATATATCATTTTTGTCAAAATCAAATCGGCCGATTATCATGACAATATGGATACAAATGTTTGTGAAATGGTTAAAAGAAAAACTATTACCATCGTTACATGAACCATTTGTTATTGTATTAGATAATGCTCCGTACCATTCAAACATTTTAAATAAGCAACCAACAAACTCCTGGACGGTACAGAAAATAAAATATTTGATGTCACCACCTTTTAGGGGTAATATCTCGGAAGATCCATTATAATTTTACACGAGCAATCACCTCCTGAATTTTTTCGCATAAATTTAAAAACACCCTGTTTATTGCAAACCTTAATTCTAAAATTTTCTTCTTTATGTTTCACGTCACATCTTGATGAGGTTTCACAATCTCTGGTCTCGATAGATTTTCTTTTTTCACGTCTTTTGGGCACAAGTCATTTGCCCCATTTATCTCCCCTTGTCGCCGGTTCTGATTATCAAATAAATGAAACGAAACAAAAATGTCGTTTCAATTTGTTATCAAGCATTTTTTTGGTGTATTTCAAAGTAATAATCTATTTTTATCTTCTTATATTAAGTGAAACATAACATTATAATAATTTCATATAATAGTATCCATTCAGACATAAATACAAAAAGAAAAAAAACAAAAATAATGTTAAAAATATCTCAATTTAAGGGTCAGTTCGTAATGTGTGTATCTCGTTATCAGCGTGGCGATTACCAAGAAAAAAAAGATTTCATCAGACATATTTTATTTTTTTATTTATAGCTTGTGTGCATAAAATTATGGCTAATTATTTAGTAGAGATTGGGAGTGATGCGTGTTTTAGAAATATTGATATCGGTTCATTTAAATAAACAGCACAAATTACGATGTTAACTTTGATGGTGATTTGTTTGTTAGGTATTTTAGATATTACTTACGCAGTTAAAGGTAAGTTTACTATTTTATTTGTATTTGTAATGATATTTTCTTCGACTAGTTTTATGACGCCGAATTATATTAAAAAAATTAAATAAACCGCAGTTACTTGAGTCATGCGTTCGATTAGTGAAAAACATGTGATTTTCAGTTTTTGTTTACAATCATTGTCGACAGAACAAAAAACAACCAAAACAATTATACCTTGTTGCAAGCAAATTTCAATTTATTTTTGATTGTTCATGTATTCTTGTAACAAGTAATTCACTTCCTCTTAAATACTAACTGATATTGTGTAAATTATAAAAATTACTTAAACCGATTTTTACTACACTCGACTTTTTTTGAAGTTCAACTTGAAATTTTCAGGATAAGAGCAAAAAATATTTACCGAAAAGTCGTTTAATTAAAAAATTTTTTTTTATGAAAGTTACAAAATAAATATTTTTGTTGCTTTTGAACTTTAGAAATTTTTTTAATTCGCAGTTACATAGTGACAAAATTGGATTTTAATGCAGGATTAAATAATTTAAATATTTTAAAACCATAGCGGTGACGATTTAAGGGTGTATATTGTTTAAAAAGTAGCGTTTCTCTTAATGGAATCATACTTTTATTAACAACTTATATATACCCAGGATAACCTTGTTGGGCAAACAGTAAACTATGTCATTTCATACAATTTTCTAATTTTTTGGCAACGATCTGCAGGTAAAGCAGCTGTGCTGTTAGCAAAATGCAGGAATCTTAAAAGAAGCTGAAACCAGTTTCTTGTCATTACAAAAATTAAAATTGTACAATGGTGACTTGCTTCACTAATCAGCAATTTTGAAAAATTTAACAATTTCGATACACAAAACACCACCCAAAATTTTTATTATTTCTTCTTTATTGGTTGGTTTCTATATAATTCTGGATGACCTACAATAAAATTGTGTATTTTTTACTTGCTCAGCATTTCTATTGGTCTCCTCTACAATAAGTTCTGGGATTTCATCATCAATCAGTACATTCTGTACGCATAAAAAGAGATTAGTTCTTTTCTACCTGAAGGATTACTATCATCATAGATATAGAATTCATTACCAGAAACTATCACACTCATTTTCTTCCCTGTCAGATTTAGAACTAGATAACACAAATTCATCATCAGAATCCTCCTCTAGCTATTGGAGCAACTTTGTCAACTTTTTATTTCTGTTCAGCATTTTGCTTGTACTGGGTAAATTATAAATAATCTAAAAAACAAATTTTAATTATTAAAGCAATTTTACTAACGATTTGCTAATGATATTTTTTTTTAGTTAAGTATAGGCCAAACAATTGGAGGTTATGTGCAATAAAGTAACGTAATATTTTTTTTTTCTAACAAAAATTCTAGCAACGTGGTTTTAAAATAAATAAAATACATACTTACTTTATATAATTTTAAATTAAGCAGAAAAATCATGTAATTCGTTACTGAATGCCACTAAGTACTACACAACGTCTTGTTCAAAACTGTCGTTACAAACTGTTAGAAAATATTTATGCGCCCAACCAAAACACATAAGCAGACTATGAGTTCCTAGTGTGTCAAGCAAAATTTGCGCGTTCCCAAAGTGCCGACCGTTATAATAATCATTTAAGGATAAACAAGTTACACCGGTGATCCTAATGGCATAGTTTAAATCTGTTAGTTAGGATCACTGGTGATTCTTATGGCAGTCAATGTGTTAATAATAAAGTTTGAACAAAAAAAATATGTCAGCATTTAGGGAGAGCCTCAAAAAGGGAGCTGAATCTACATTCATAGGACCAGAACCAGTCTTTGGAGTCACCGCAAGTACTGCCAAAACCATTATTTCGGACTAAGCGGCGAGAAAAAGACGCACTGGTTTGATCTACACACTCGAAGGCGTTTTTACCTAAACTATCAGAAAACACAACCAAGCGGATCCCGAAATGTGGTAGGAACGACCTGCGAATTCTAATGGGTCTGTTTACAGAATATTGTCGTCTAAGATATAGTCGGAATCATAGAAGAACAAGCCAGGAGCGTCATACTTGACAGACGACACAATTATATCCCTGTCTCAGTCTCTAGCCAACTTGGCATATAGAAATAGTCGTGTTGAAGCAACGCTGCACGCCTTTCGCGTGGACCAAATCAGAATCTAAAGTTCAACTGTTCCCTTAACATGCATCTTTTATCATTGCAAAGGCCTTGTAAATTTTGCAGAATATTTACAGTTGTAGCATACTCCCTAATAATATAGGGCCACTGTTCACTGTAAGTTCAGTTTTGTTCGGTATTTCTTTATATCCTGTGGTATTTTGGTTATATTGTGAATTAAATTAATAAGGTTTCCGAAAAAACTTGGAAAAGATATTATTACATATGGCCAAGGCCAAAAAATTATAAAAAATGTGAGTAATTTTATAAAAAATGAGGCAGATAAAGGAATTACTATTCCTCTGAAAAGCTACAGGTATGTACATAAATCGATATTTTTAAAAAATACACAAGGAAGTTCCGTGTTTAACGTATGCACACGGCACACATATTTTTAAGCAGTATTTTCTATACAATGAAAATAGTAAAATATATTAAAATGTTTTAGGAAAAGAACCATAGCTGCGACTGGTGTGTCTTAGTCTAGTTTTTAAAAAATATCCAAGGACACCTTGAAAGTGGAAGAGGAAAGACTAAGCTCATCTATTTAAACTTCTACAAAAATAAGACAAATTAAAAAAAAGAAAACTGGATCGTATCACACCAAATAATGAAAAGAAATAAGAGAAATTGTTTATAATTTCTATGTACTGGAAAAAAGACAACCTACGTTAAAGTGTAATGAAATGTGATTTTTAATATTAGCATCAATCTAAGTAAACTCATAGTATTTACTATTTCATTTTTTAAAAGCAATCTGTATTTAATAAATTATATAATTAAATAAATTTTCAGGTAATTTGCCAAAATGTAATGATCGGCAATTCTTAATGGAAACATTAAGTATAAGCAGCTTAAGTCGGCTCCTTGAACAAATGGGATTCAGGTAATACTTTTACAGTTTCGGTTCCTTATTTATATGGTGCTATCATTTCAAAACCAGCCAGTCCAAATAACTTTTGATTTTGCATAAATGTAAGAAAAACAAAAAACATTTTAAATTTTAAATCAAGGGAGAGATTTAAAAATGTTATTCTGCTGTTTTCCAGTTGCAACCCTTTAAATCCTCCACTCCTTCTTTAAAATGTCAAGTAGCAACCCCTACCTTGTGATACATTAAATAAAAATCCAAGAAAAATTAAAATCAGCCATACAAACCAGAATTTATTTTATCGAATTATTTTGCAGATAATAAACATAGCGAACTTACAACAAAAACTAAGATGAAGTTAATTATAAACAGCTCCTTAAATGTATTTACAGTAACTGTTTAAAGTGTGCTTCTTTTTTTGTAGAAAATAATATAACCTATTTTAAATTCTTCTCGAACTCTCTGCAAAGTTTCGCAGGTAATTCGCCTACATTCTTCAGTTATTCTAAACTTTAGCTCTTCAATGTCTTCGGGAGGAGTTTTGTAAACTAATGTTTTTAAATAGCCTCCACAGAAAAATGGTGTTAGATCTGGAGATCTTGCCGACCATTCTATAAAACCCCTTCTGCCAATCCAATGTCTTGGAAATCGTTCGTCTAGCCAATGTCTTACAGCTAGTGAGTAATGCGGTGTAGCTCCGTCCCATTGAAAGTATATATTCTGTTCATCTCGCAGCAAATTTCCCTGTTCATTAACTTGTCTTTCTAGTAACTGAGTAATAAGTGGATCAATTTCATATTTAAATAATTGTAGGTACAAGCCTCGTGTTTTGGTCAATAAAAATTGGTCCAATTATCTAATTTTCTAGAATACCAGCACATACGTTGATCTTCGCTGGAAACCTACAATTATGTATGTTAACAGAGTAATTTAATTAAAATGTTGATTTATCACTGAAACAAATCTTTTAAACCAAATTTGCGTATTCTACTATTTTTTGGGACTATGTTTCACGAAATTCATTGTTGTCTTTACTAAGCTGTTGATGAATTTGTATTTTAAAAGGAAAAAACTTATGCAATTTAAACACTGTGTATGGAACCAACAGGAATATTTGTAAGTTTTAATACTTTTGAAATGGACTCATTAGGATCTATGAAAAAATGACTAAGTAATTCAATTTCTACAGCTTCATAAAAAAATTTGGGATTATTGTTTACTTTTTCTACAAACTTATCCAGTTTCTCTAAATTTTCGTACTAACTCTATGATGGTCTGGAGGTCTTTATTTCTATCAGGATGCCTTTCATTAAAAACTCGAGCTGTTCCTTGAGCGCACTTGTTATGATGACTGTAAATAAATATTATTTCTATTCGTTTTTGCAGAGAATACACAATTTAAAAATAACTCAAGATGCTACAGCTACAAATAATGGCAAATTTAACGTCACGAATAACTAACTAAATAAACTATTAATATTTTTGAAACAAAGAATCAAAAACAAAAAAGGTAACATATATTCAGAAGTAAGTTAATTGGACATTTACCTATTCAACAGTGGCGTAGGTCGTTTTTGTTATGGTCTCATGTTATTTCACAAAATATGTTGGTATCACCAAAATAAATTGATTGAATAAATTATTGTTTATATGGCTAATTTGCATTTTTTTTGGGTTTTCATTTGATGTATAACAAGGTAGGGGTTGTTAATTAAAATTTTAAAGAAATGGTGGAGGATGTTCAAGGGGTGCCACTTAGAAACAACAGAATAACATATTTAAACCACCTCCCCCTTGATTTAAAATTCGTTGTGTGTTTTGTTTTTCTTACATTTACGCAAAGGTTATTTGGACTGGTTGGTTTTAAAATGAAAGCGCTGTATAATAAAAACATTGATTGATTGATTACCTTTAATATATTTATCCTGTTTTCTAGATGGCAAAGACAATAGACAAGTTTTATGAGAGACATACGATTTACGTATAAAACGAATACATTTTTTAAAAAAGATGATAAAATACCGTACTGCGGGCCGCAATATAATTTATACCGATGAAACTTTAAAATGAGAGAGAGAGCGTGGGACGTCACGATATCGGTGACGTTAATGGCTTGTTCTATCATGATTCCACCTGAACCACCTCGGAAGGATAGGTCTGAACCAACAAACTGTAATGTAAAAAGGAGGCGTTACTAAAATATGCCCTGACTAATCCAGTAGAGTCTGGTCAGTGAATTCTTTGAACTGACAGTTTCTTATTTATGATGTTTTAAGCAAAAAAACTAATTTTAACTGGGCGCCAGATTTTTTTTAATTTAATAAGGATAAAAATTTAAACCTGCAAATAGGCAACAAAATCCTTCTATATATAAAAAACAACAAAACTCATCGAACCTTAATTAAAAATAAAAAATTTACAATTGTAAAAATCCTGTCCTATGGTTGTTAGGGATTGGGAGGCTTCTCAACGTCACCCTGATTTTTGGGGTGATTGTTTGCTGACTACAAAAGCCAATCAAAAAACGCAAAAGGCAACAATTAGGGATGTAAACAAGGCAAAGAATGAGTATAAAAGGTTAAAAGGTGTGGCATAAAGAAGATACAAAAGTACAGGCCCCATTCGGAGACATGAGTGAAAGTTTTAATGAAAGTGAAATTAGTACGACAGAAATTGTGGACGCGTTGAACAGTATGAAATTGGATAAAGCTGCTGGGTACGACAGGATAACAGTTGAAATGCTAAAGGCTGGACAAAGAGTGGTAACTAGTCTGCTGTAACGCCTTTTAACCTTTGTTGGAGGACTGGCAGCGTACCAGACGACTGGTGCAAGGCCGTTATTGTGCCGCTTTACAAACAAAAAGTTTCGCAGCAGGACTGTAAGAACTACCAAGGTATTATTTTACTCAGCAAAGTCGGCAAACTGTATGTAAAGATATTAATTAAAAGAGTAACGACTGAAACTAAAAGATGATAGGAGATGTGCATGCAGGATTTAGAAGAGAAAGGAGATGTATGGATCAGGTCTTTTTATTATGAGGTATAGTAGAAAAATTCTTGTCTAGAAGTTAGGTCTATTGAGCTTTTATAGACTTGGAAAAGGCCTATGACAGAGTGGTGAGGAGTGAATTGTGGTCGACATTGTCTATGTATAGAGTAAGCGGTAATTTAATACGAGCACCGAAAAAATCACTTAACGAGGTTTCCACTGCTTGTGTCAGGATAAACGAAGCTTGCACGGACTGGTTTAACATCGAAAAAGGTGTGAGACAGGAATGATTGTCTTTATCATGGCTTTTTAACTTATACATGGACAATTGTTTAAAAGATTTAAAAGAGAGTGCGTATGGATTGAAAATGAATGAATGAATTAATCGTCAAATGCCTTGTTTACGCCGATGATCAAGTCATTTTAGCGTCATTTGAAGAGTAGTTGCAGGCAATGGATAATGTTATGCATGATGCCCCGAAAATCAAAGGGATAAAAATAAATGTAAGCAAAACGAAAGTAATGGTTTTTGAAAGTAAAGAAAGCATAACAAATTGTGAAGTTTTGATTAAGGGAGAAAAAGTGAAACAAGTAAATGAATTTGTGTACTTGGGTTCAAAGTTTACGAGAGATGGAAAGTATGACAGTGACATTGAGCGAAGGATGTTGGCAGAAAATAATTAAATGGGACACTGCATAGCTTTATGAACAGCCAGAATTTATTAAAAAAGGCACGTCTGGCTGTGCATAGTGGTGTGTTGGTTCCTACACTTATATATGGTAGTGAATGTTGGGTTTGGCAGAAAAAGCATAAAAATAGGATTAATGCTGCGGAGATGAGTAGTCTGAGAAGTATAGCTGGAGTGACTCGGTTGGATAAAGTAAAAAATAGTGAGATTAGAGAACGCTGTGTTGTAAAAGAAGATGTGCTTACAAAGATAGACAAAGGAATACTTAGATGGTTTGGACACGTAGAAAGGATAGATGAAGGAAGATTAACAAAACAAATTTATAAGGCGAGTGTGAATGGACAAGTCGGTATAGGTCGACCTCGGCGAACTTATCTCGATCAGATCAACATTGTTTTGAAGAAAGGACAGGTCAAGAGTACCAACAATTGACGAGCATGTATGTAAACAGTAGAGGAAGCAAGATATGTATGTAAAAACCGTAGCAAGTAAAAGGAAGTGGTCTCTCCTACCCCTGCGGTAAAAATGCGTGACTATATGTATATATGTATGTTTGCTTGATTCGCTTATGTTGACAATCCAGTTTCCATTAAGGTGGTACTGGGTTAAATTGGTATTACGGGCTCAGTTCACCCTTATTTATCTCTTTGATAATCACCTCGACGGTATTTAAGGAGAATTAATTGACATAAAAAGTAACAATTTAACTTTATTAAGTATGAAAATGATTAAATGGTAATTAACGACCAAAAAATATGATGATAAAACTATAGTATAATTAAACTCAACACGCGTGGTATATACCAAATATATCGAGCGAACAAATCAACTTGAAAACTGTTCAAACATATATTATCTTTACAAAAAAAAGTTAACCTGATTTTTTAGATAATAAGTTTTATATTCTTATTATATAAACCTTTCACCCATCGGTGAACAATTAACTTTCTGTAGTGATAAAATTATCATTCATATTGAGTTTCGGTGTGATAACGTGATACTACCCTTATAGTTGGAATAAAATTAGGTTTACTAATGAATCTAAATAAAATACTAATTAACTATTGGATATTTAACACCATTATAAAACGCCATTTTTAAAAATTCGTGTGATACAATTTTTGTTCAAGATCGGATATCCATGTAATGTCCTTTAGGCATGAACTAAATTAATAAATAAATTCATTTCTGAAATTAAACAAATCATTAAATACGTGAGGAAGTCAAGGGCAATGCTGAATAAGCAGTATCTGATTTATTAAGGTTACACTACAAATTAATAACAATAATATTACATCAGTTTGAATTTGAACTAAAATATATATTTGGTATTATGACGGTTGGGATTCATTCCTAATTGATATGTGATTCCTAATTCATTATTAATTATTAACTCATTCTTATTTTGATTCTTATTTTATTAGTAGTATGGTTTAGTCGATATTAAGTTGATAGTAATAGTATTATAATCTAAAGTATGTATAGTAAACAATAAATAAAAAAGTACAGTTTCCCAGTGAACCAGAGAGTTTTATTCAACATAAATGGGCACCCAGGACCAAGGGACGTCCACACACCCAATGTTGATACCCATTTAATACATCCACGAAAATGAATCTTCCAGTGAGTTTACGATAATATCAATCTTCAATTTCAAAATACACTTTAATTCTTCAAATTATTTAAAATGTGCTTCAACTAAGATAACGCCAGTTATTCCCTATCGGAGACACGTCCACCTTGTTTAACGCTGGGAGACCAAAGACAACCTCTCGATGGCCGATCTTCGCACATCGATAAATCAGCCCAAAAATCATGGGTGGTTAAATTTTTTTTAGTTCTATGATTATTTCTACTTATGAGCAAAGTAAGTTCTACAGTTACAAATATTAATTGTTAAAAATAAATACTTAAAAACTGATAATTAATCACAATAAAAATAAAATTAAATAATAGATAATAATTGTCGTTATTTGAAATTAAAATTTCGCAACTATTGTGGATGTTACAATTGATCATAGTTTTTCAAAATTAAAAGTATGAAATTATTGTTGTTCTTAAAGGCCAATTCACAATGTAACGTTAATAACCTTACAAGATGGACTGTTGGTTTTGATGCGTGTAAGACGAAACAGCTAAATATATACTATGTTCATGCCTTCGCTTATGAAAAATAGGGTTCAGCATATTTTTTGTTTCATCAACAAATACAACACGTACCAATAAAAATTGACGCACCAGATATCCCATATTCTAAAACAACCAAATACATTGACTTAACATAGGATACGAAGCTTTGCTGGAAACCATATATGAACAAAAAAAGGACTTACTATTAGGTATATAACATGTAGTGTTACGGATTGGGGTCAACGAATACGCCCCTGTATCCATTATATGTTTTGAAGCGACGGCGAGTTGATTATAAAAAGTTGGTAACATCAAACGCCCAACACTGTAGCGAATGATTTATAGCTGATTTATAGCAGCTCCTAGACAACCCGAACCAGAGGAGAAGATCAAAGAGGACCAAACCTCACTAGTTGGTGTAGTGTGTGATAAAGTGATAGACCAGAGCATTGTTTTATTGGTGCACAAACAAAAAAGTGCCCTAGTAATAAGCAAAATAACCAAGAAGACATCAAAGGATAAAAAAAAAAATTTGTTACAGGCACAACATTTTACTTAAATGTATTTAATTCACCTTGGCATTCCCACGGATAATGCGTTGCTCTTTTTACAGCATATTATTAATTAGAGTACCAATAAATATTAATTAAATCTAAATACTATTTTCTATTTATTTTTAAATAACAAGTATGTATCGAAGAATGTAATATTTTTAATATTTCTTTAAACTAGTAGCTTATTATAGATCATCAATTTTTTTGTGTGATCATACTTTGTATGGTGAATCATGATTGCTTATTCGTATTTATCCCACCACTGGGTAAGTTAAAAAGCACCTCAGGTGATACTTTCATCCGAGTCTTTTAAAGTGAATCTTTTTAGAATCGTTGTGATTTGAAACTCGATGAAACAAAAAGCGATATTAAAAAGAGAAAAACATATAAATATATGGGATCTATCTACAGGAAAAAGGCATGTCTATATGTATGTATTATAAGCCTGCGACAGAATAAGATTGAATACATTATACATACAGCGTTCTCGGTCTCCTCTTTCTGCAGCGCTTCGTACGTAGCCTTCTCAATATTGTTTAAATAAATATTATGACATTTACAAACTTGTATATAATTATTTCACATGTTATTTCTTTAATAGTCAGCCGCCGCAGTGAAGAAGCGACACTACACCCCACGCACATGATACCTCATAGTCAGCAGCGCACTATTACACTGTGTGGAACAGCCAAATGGAATAAATTCGATAACGAATAAATGAGAGCGTGTTGGGAAAAACGCTTGGACACGTCGATTTGTATTTTTAGATGCGCATTTTTTTAAAAAAAATAATAATTATATAGGGTATGTCATGTGACAGTGACCGATACCAACTTTCTTATTTTAAATACAACCCCCTGTATATTATTTATTTTTTGGATTCTTCAGAAAATTCTAGACATAATTCAAGTACAATGTCCTCTACCTATTTTTAACTGTTTCGGAAATATTAAGTGTTTTCAGATGTATTACAAAAATTAACATTAAAAAAAGAAAATTATTTTATTTTACAAATTCGCTACATTACACTTAATACTTATTTTCCATTTAGCTCTTAATATTGAGAAAATAAGCAAAAACCATTAATGCGTTCCTTTTTACTGATATGAAATAAAAAAAATACAAAAAGAGTTTTGTTTATTTTCGTATAAAACTCATAGCCTTAGCAACTTGTCTGTCTGCATGACAGTAGTGATCAGTGTCAGTGCTATTGTCGTTTGAATTTCGTTAACTGTACGTAATAATATCAGAAAAATGGTTCATTTAACAGAAATGCACAAAATAACCATTCTACAAATGATTGGTTATGGAGATAACACACGGACACAAATGGAAGTTTCTCGCATATTTCACGAAAAATTTTCTAATTTGCCGCCTATATCCCAAGAAACAATTAGCAAAATAGAAAAACAGTTTCGCGAGCTTGGTCATGTAAGACAGACAAAAAAAGTAGTTGCCAATGAACTAAGCGATGATGCGAAATTGGATGTTATGCTTGAGTTTCAAGAAAAACCACATAATTCTGGTCGAAAAGCAGCCTCACTGTTCAACATTAGCCTCACATTAATTTTTTGAATATTAAAGGAAAGTAAAATGTTAGATAACAATGTGATCCAATTATAAGATGTTTTGTTTTCTGATGAGAGTATATTTACACTTTACGGTCATGTTAATCGTCAAAATTGCCGCTATTGGTCTAATGAGAATCCTTACTGGATGAGAGAGGGACATACGCAATATCCTGAAAAAATTAATGTTTGAGCAGGAATTGTTGGAAATCATATCGTAGGTCCCTTTTTTATTAATGGCAACTTGAATGAAGATAAATATTTAGAACTGCTCCAAAATAATGTGCCAACTTTGACAAACTTATATCCTGATCCAGGAAACCCACAAGTTCCTGCCAATATACTATGGTTTCAGCTAGATGGAGCACCGCTCCATTACCAAATCAATGTCCGGCAGTACCTAAACCAAAATTTTCCAAATCGGTGGATAGGGAGGCGCGTATCGATAGAATGGCCAGCACGATCCCCTGATCTGACGCCATTGGATTTCTTTTTGTGGGGATATGTCAAAAGTATTGTATACAAAACTAAACCACTCAACTTACATGACTTAAAAAGACGAATCACGCTTGCGATTAGATCAGTCACGCCTGAGATGTTGAGTAACGTTGGAAGACATTTCTATACCAGATTAGCATGTTGCCAAGACGTTCGTCCAGATGTTGAGTAACGTTGCAAGACATTTCTATACCAGATTAGCATGTTGCTAAGACGTTCGCAACGAACATTTTAAACATCTCTTACATTGAAATTAATGTTTTTTTTTGTTTTACATTATTTGTGAAATAAAATAATTTTCCTTTTTTAATGTTAATTTTTTTAATACAACTGAAAACACTTAATATTTCCGAAACAGTTGAAGATAGGTATGGGACATTGTACATGAATTATGTCTAGAATTTACTGAAGAATCCAAAAATAAATAATATAATAACAATAATAATAATAATAATAATATATATACAGGGGGTTGTATTTAAAATAAGAAAGTTGGTATTGGCCACCGCTACATAACACACACACTATATAATTTTTTTTTTTGAAAAAAAATGCGTATCTAAATATACAAATCGATGTGTCCAAGCGTTTTTCCCAACACGCTCTCATTTATTCGTTATCGAATTTATTCCATTTGGCTGTTCCACACTTTATATACATAGGCGTTCGATGAAAGAGATTTGTCACAAATATTTCTTAGAACAAGAAACAGATTTATATATAAAATTCAACTATTTTTACAAAAAATGTTGCTGTCTTTGTTCTGTTTTCTGAAGTTTTACTAAAAATAGAATATAGTAGAATTTTTATTTATTAACATTAAAATGAACATAATATGTTACGCTAAAATGAACTTAATAATGCCCCAAATGTTGGGCGACAATTTTGTTACGCTAAATTTATTGTTTTTCTAAACTCCAAAAGTTAGGTGCCAATCATCCAAACTTATCCAGCATATAATGGAAACATATGCTTCTTAACATAACTGCTAAATGATTTTCCTCTTAAAAGAAGGAAACTAATGGACTGCTGAGTACTGAATTTTACTATAGTTCTTTACATCAAGTAGAAAGCCCAAGTATTATTCCGTGATATTTAACTGGAGGCCGACAAAACCACCAGTCTATTAACAAAATATCAGTTGACAAAAAAGCAGGCAACTGAAAGCCCAAGCATTGGTAAATCAGTCAACAGAAAACCCAGACATGGGAGCTGTCGGTAACAAAAAAAACCAGCCAACAGGAAGCCCAGACATGAGAGCTGTCGACAACAACAAATGTCGATAACTGAAATAAAATTGTCACTAAGAATAATTTTCGATCAAGATAAATATTCAACATTAACGGAGAAGGTCCCCGGCATAAAATATTTTATTTAAGTAAAATAAACCAACCAAACCGTAAATAACAAATTACAATTGAAAGCAAGTTCAAATACAATATAAAAATTAAAATTATTCCCACCAATTATTTTATACACTTAGGAACACCAAATACATGGTATAACTGTTATCGACCTTTTTCGGTGTCTCACTAAACTAGGCATAAATTTCGACTGAAAACGCTTTAAATTAATAAATTTTACCTATATTAACTGATAAAACACTTAATGGATGGCTTAATACCAGTACCAGCATGGAAAAATTGTTAATAACAATAGGAAAATTTCTCGTTAGAAATACAAAACATGATTTCATACTAGATAATAAACTCGTAAAATTAAAAAAACAAAGCTACTACTAGAATTAGGCAAGGATATTTTGGAAAGGTATGGACTTTATATTTGTGAAAAACTCAAGATGTCGTACGGTTCAACGTTTATCAAAATTTCATACATTTTTTTTAAAGATTTAAAATTATCAATTAATTTTATATTATCTGGAAGATTGTTAAAAAGTTTTACACACATGTATTTCGGGGTTTTTTCTGTTATTAATAAAGAATGTTTCGGATAAATAAAATTTTTTTTCTGATTAGATTCTATGTTTTTATATATATATATATATATATCCAGCTCTTTCGTGGTCTTCCTCTTCTTCTTCTTCCTCTGGGGTTCCACTGTAATATTTTCTTTGGGATTCTGTCTGGTGGCATTCTTTGAACATGCCCGTACCATATCAACTGTTTAGTTCTTATTTCGTCTGTGATGTCGTGCTGTACTCCCATTATTTGTTTTATCCTCTCATTTGTAACTCTTTCTAGTCTTGATTTCCCCGCTGCTCGTCTCCAGTAATCCATTTCTGTGGCTCTAATTTTTCTTTCGATCTTTTCTTTCAAAGGCCATACTTCGCAACCGTACATTATTATGCTTTTCACTATCGTGTCGTAAATTCTTTTTTTGTTGTTGTTGCTTATTGTTCTATCCCACAGTACTCCGTTTAACATTGATATTGCTCTTCTTCCTTTCATATTTCTGTCCAATATTGCTTCTTCGAGTATGTTTTTAAATAATCCTAAAAGTATCTACTCTTTGTGTTTAAAGAAAAATATTAAACATTTATAAATGTATAAAAAACACACTGTAAAAATGTATTGTTCCTTAAAAAATCCTCTTAGTGACCGTTTATTCTTTAGGCCACGCATAACACGCATTTTTATTTATGTAGCGCATGGCTTAACATCACATCACAACAATGCTATAATAAAGAAAAACAAAAACACATTATATAAGATTATATATAAGGACATATCATACACTAAGTTGTATATAGTCAAACACAAGTCTAAATTAGATATGTATTCAATTGACTCCTGGGTTGCCAGTAGGAAGTACTGAGTGTCACCTGTGAATGCCCTTAGCGGGCATTCTTGCACTATGTGTTTGACAGTCTGCCTCTCATCACTACAAACGCAGGCCGCAGAGGGAAGTTTACCCCATCTATGCAAGGAGTCGGCGCACCTTCCGCAGTTGGTTATAATGCAGTTAAGGGTTGACCAGGTCTTGCGAGGAAGGTCAAATCTGTCTAGTTTGCTGGAGATGCATGGCATGCTGTGGTAACTGAGTGCTATGCTACTTTTCCATTTTTCTTTCCAACGAGAATTTACGTCAAAGTTAATTTGGTGAAGCGCCCGTGCCGTCTTGAGTGGAGGTTGCCTGGATCGGAGTCGGTTTGTCTGGACGTCATGAATATCGTTATGGACTTGCAGTTGAGAATTGTCCATGATTTACTTAAATTCTCCAACCGGGGCATGTTCTAGGCGCAGTTAAGGTGAAGCCATATGGCTAAGAGGGGGCAGCCATATTGTTGGGGTTGGTTTGATTGTCCCTGTTGAAGCACGCATAGTAGCGTTTAGTTGGGTATCGATCATGTGCGTGTGTTTACTGTTGAACCAAACTGGAGCACATTATTCCGCCACCGGGTACACCAAGCTCAGTGCAGAAGATCTCAAAGTAGATGCTGAGGAGCCCCAAGTGGTGCCGCAGAGTTTGTAAATTATGTTGTTACGTGTTCTTAGTTTCGCTGCTGTTTTTACTAGGTGTTCTTTAAATGTCAACGTCCTGTCCAGGGTAACTCCAAGGTATTTTGGATGTTTGTTGTGGGTGAGTAATTCATTAACAAGATATACACGTAGTTCTCTATTTGCCATTTTGTTGTTAAAATGAAAATCCGATACTTCGGCCTTTGTAGCACTTGGTTGTAATCTCCATTTTTTTAAAGTACCCTTAACACGCATAATCTTCTTTTGTAAGGCAGATGTGCCATCTATTTGACCCTTATTTCTCCATAATTGAAAAATATAGTTTGCGTATTGTTACATAATTAATGTCCTTTAGAAACCTAAAGCAATATAAAACTGAATTTAAACGAGAATTTACGTAATCTATTTGTTCTTCTAACTTAAAAAAGAGTCAATTTTAATACCCAAGCATTTGGTTAAGTCATTTATAAAAATATTGCTATCATTATAAATAAGTGAATCAGGGAAAGAAATGTTCGATCCCTTACTTTTAAAAATTAAGCAGTCTGTTTTGTTAAAATTAAGGAGAAGTTTGTTTGATACCAACCACTCCTTAAGGCGACCTAGATTGTAACTAAAATCATCTTGCAATGAGAAGACGTCACGTGTTTTAATGACAAGCGTACTAATTAAAAAATCAGTGCTGGCGATCTTTCAGGGCATTCGGGAAATCATTGAAATATAAATTGGAAAGAGAAGAGGTCTTAGTGTGCTCTCTTGTGGAACTCCACTTATTGTTTTTTAAACATCTGACACAAAAATATTATTTTCTTTCTCGATCGAGTACGATTTTCGAGGTAACTCCTGAGCCACGCCAGCACATTACCTCTAAAGCTATATTTTTTTAATTTAGATAAAATGATCTCCTTACCAACGCAATCGAATGCTATTTTAAGGTCCAAAAAAAATGCCATACATAATATCACCAGACTCCATAAAGTCTAGAATTTGTTGGGTTATATTTTTTAAACTTAAAGAAAATACCTAAAATAAATAATGTCTCAGGTTAAATTTATTGTCTTTCCAGCTCTGAATTTTCCGAGTGGATACGGTGCGAAGAGATTAATAATGACTTAATAAAATGTTCATTTTGTTTCAGATCCATTGGATTTCGACGTAGAAACTTGCGTGAAAATATTCTATTACAAAGAAAACATGTACAGCATTTACTGCCTGAGTTATTTGGAGGATCACAAGACCTTGGGGATCGTTACGGACCACAATGATACGATTCTTTTCAAACAACTTCCCGACTTGATCGACGAAAGCAAAATTTGCGTAAACGTTCACTCCGACACTAATATCGAAAAGCACTGCATAAACGCGATATCAACAAATTGTTTAACTCTGCGCGAAGATCCCAAACAAAAGTTCGTAAGCTTGTCGAGGAACGTACCCTGTAACGAGGTTCTTTTAGAGGGATCCGAGATATTTTGTATCGGTTTTACTAGCCGGAATTTTGCTCTGGTTTTTTATTGTGAACCGGTCATTTTTTATCTTAGAAGAACAGTATTTTACGTGCCCGATAAAAAACCCAAGAGGGAATAAATAATACAAATAATAAAAAAAAACATGTAGAAACAATATTTTTAAAAGAGCCAATTTGACTATTAATATAATGTATGTATATAATAATTTATTAAAAAGGTATTATTAATAATATTAAATTTTACTTCAGTAATTATTAATTTATTAATTTTTTATGGCTTGTAAATTAATGGAATTAATGAAATTTCGAGATAACGTATTTTTTTTTATCATCCTGAACTTCCACTATACAGAGTACGTTGTCTGGCTATGATTGGTTTTCTTCAGCATTGTTAGTTCTTTCTTCACTTGTTTGGAATGCTCCTTGTCGGCGGGCGCTCTTGACATTCGTACAATGTGGCCAGCAATTTTGTCCGGGGTTATATTCGACGTTGCTCGTATGATTGGTGTGTTTGAGCCTAATTTTCTTAGAAGGCCCCAGGCCTTGCGACTGAAGTATTGGAAGTCCACCTCCGACACAGTCTTTTCTCATTTGCGTCTTCTTGAACTATCTAGAGCAAATATGAGTTCGTCTGCGGTGTTCGGGTTGCTGGTTTCCTGGAAGTCGTTATATAAAAGTTCACATTGCTCGTCCCATCCAGAAATATATTCTCTTCGAAATCCTCTATGAATACTCATTTTAGCAGCACTTATTACTGCTTCAACAAAGCGTTTATAATTATTTGACGTCGGTGTTATCCATTTTACAAGTCCATCCAGTTTTTGGGAGTATTTACACCAGTCAGCTTTGCCAAGATTCCATTGAGGTCGTGGAATAGATCGGATCAAAGGAATTTGAATTCCTACTTCCAAAAGCACTGGTCTGTGCTGACTGTTCGGGAAGCCCACAGTAACCTTTCTGTTCGCTGATAACGAAGTTCCATTCTGATTGTATCTCACAAAGCACAAGTCAGGGTTGCTTTCTGTATTTCAAGCTGCTGACTTGAAAGTGTTTTTATCCTTGGTGTTTTTATCCAAGAAAGATGTCGTTTTCGTCCGCCCAGTCAGCCAACTTTGTTATCATCACAATCAGGATATTTCCATCGTTGATGGTGGCTGTTAAAATCGCCGAGGTATATGGCTGGGTGCTGTTATACCGGGAGTGGTCTGTCAGGCCTTTTTGTTGCTGGTGGTTTATACACGTTCACAATGGTAATATCCTTCACCTTCACTATCACGGTATGTATGTTGTTGTTGGAATCGCTGGAAGTCAGATGCGCGTTCTCAATGTTGTTGCGAACATAAGTGGCTATGCCGTAAGTGTAATGGTAGGTGGCTCACAGTAATGTGTAGCCAGAGATGCGACCTCGTCTGGTCAGTGATTCTTCATTCCCAGCATGGGTCTCTTGGACCGCCACAACATCAACCTCACCGTCCAATAGTAGTTTAGAGATGCACTCGCATTTAGCTCTGCTTATGCTCTCCACATTTAACTGGCAAATTTGGATTATTGGTCCAATATTTCTAGTATGTTCTATGTTCTATGTATATGTTGGCTTGCTATTTTTATTAAACTATACTTATTTTTTTTAATTTGTGATTGTCTTATATGTACACTATGTAATTGCTGTCATGTGCCATACGATAAATAAAAAATAAATCCATTATACAAGAGTGAAACAACTTAAGCAAGTACTTTCGATTAGTATAACAAAAAGATTAGTCTAGATTAGTGTGCAAGATGTAGCAAGACAGGACAACGATAGATGGACGCCAAGAATCATAAAATGAAGACCGAAAGAGACGAAGCGAAGTAAAGGCAGACCGCACTTGCGGCAGATGGATGATATAAGGAGGGTCGCAGGTGGAAACTGGTATCAGAAAGCCCAGAATAGGAATGAGTAAAAGGCATATGTCCAGGAGTGAATGAACAGTGGCTGAGGAAAGACAAATGATAAGAAATATTTTTAAATTTTTTCTGTTTAGTCAAACGTCTAGGATTGCTTATAAAAATGGATAGATTCAATGTTAAAATAACAAAAAACTTTTGCATTTTTTTTCACGCTGTACCAATTTAGATAAACTTGTGTGATACATTTTTGGAATCAGCTCAGCAAGGAAAATCCGCAAATTGGAAAAAGGGGGGTGTTTTACTTAAAAAAACTGGTGCTGACGACATCACTCAAAAGTTATTCACCCTGTATAATAGATTATTCATTAAAAAAATCAAATCAAAAATGGACCTGTTTCGGAATTTTTTCATATCACAGTTTATTTAGATAAGAATGAATTATGCGTTACTTTATGAACGCTCTGTATGTATTATACTTAAGAGCAACTGCATATTACCCCGCGTTCATTATCATTCTCAATTACGGTATTGACATTGGGAACACTGACCTGCTGGCGTGGCTTAAAAACATGTCGAAAAATAGGTGACCCTCTTAAAAATATAACCTACAAGACAGTACTTACAATTAGTGAAATAATATCTTGGAAGGGGGAAATAACCCAAATCAAAAAAATATACGGTGTTTCCTCAAATCGCCACCATAATTAATACGCCTTAAATTCACATCTTAAGATCGCCTCGGCTTACACGGAAGAGCTACTTTCAGCAAGTAAAGTGGCTAAGCTCCTACGTAAACAGTGCCCGGTGAATTCTTTGGAATTCGGTAATTTAAGAAATTCAGCAATTGTGCAAGCGATTTTTCCAAAAGTGTTAATATCAATAGCTTGTAAAATACATTATCCGTTTTTATAATAAACAAATAATCTACGATGCGGTGTGTTTGCTTGAGGTAATGACAAATATTTTCTGTGTAAAGAAATATTATTTTATTTAATGACGAAAAAGGTTTTTTTCATATTCGGTACCGTTAAATGTACGAGGTTAGTTCACGAATTGTTGTCCCTAACATAGTCAAACTCAGCCACTTTGAAAAGCATGAGTTTGACACTAATATCGGCGTTATTAATAGTTTTTATATTTCAACCCCTACCTACCCCTTTCGTAGGGGTGCTAACAAAATTGGGAATATTACTATCAAATTCAGCCACCCCAAAACCTATAAATTCGACAATAATATCAGCCGTTTTTGATAGTTTTTAAATTTCATCTCCCTCTCACCCCTATCGTAGGGGTGCTAACAAAATTGGGAATGTTACCACCAAACTCAGCCACCACAAAATCAATGAATTTGACACTAATATTAGCAGTTTTTTATGGTTTTTATATTTCATCCCTCTGCCACCACTAGGGATGCTAACAACATTGAAGATATCACAATCAAAATCAGCGACCTTAAAAATTATGAATTTGACACTAATATCGGCGTTTTTAACAGTTTATACCCACCCCTATCGTAGGGGTACTTACAAACCTGAGAATGTTACCATTTAACTCAGCCACCACAAAAACAATGAATTTGATACTAATATCGGCGTTTCCAATAGTTTTTTTTTATTTCATCCCTCTTCCACTCCTTATCAAGCTTAGGTTTTTTTTACTATGGTATGTATAAAACAACTCTTGAAAATTTCATCCCAATCGGTCCAGCCGTTTGGGAGTTTTTGAAGTACATACATACAAACATTTTTTCATTTTTATATACAATATAGATAGATTGTCTATATAAAGTTCATAGGTTATTATTATACATCGGATACCTTTTTAAGTGATTTTACGGGACTTCCAGTTCCTACTCATCCCGTAAAATATTACTTTTGAAACTTGTTACGTAAATTACTGTTATATTAAATTTTGGTAATTTAATTCACGTTTCATGTTTCTGTAAACACAATCGCGAATCCTTAATTTCCCAAAAATTTAAAAAATGGACTGCCACGATTATGGAAATAAGTGACTCAATTCAACAGCCTATAATTTGAAAATGTGTAAATCCGTCACTGGACTTGGTAAAAACATTCCAACTTTCATTTGCATTTTTGTTTAGTAATAACCAATTTAATGGCATCAAATAACAATGCAAATAGTTAGATAAGGAAACGCTGTGGTGTGAAAGAAGATGTGGTTACAAAGAAAGATAAAGGAATGCTTAGATGGTTTCGACACGTAGAGAGGATGGATAAAGAAAATTTGACAAAACAGATTTATAAGGCGAGTGTAAATGGGCAATTTGGTAGAGGAAGACCTCGGCGAACATATTTCGATCAGATCAACATTGTTTTGAAGAAAGGACAGGTTAAGAGTATCAACATTCGACGAGCATTTATAAGAGCACTGATGAAAATAGAGGAAGCAAAAGATGTGTGTCACAACCGTAGCAAGTGGAAGGAAGCGGACTCTGCCTACCCTTATGGGAAAAAGGCGTGACTATATGTATAGTTCCCAATAGTTAGGTTACTAGGTTAGTTTTATTAAACGTAATGAAGTATTTCTAAAAATATATCTAAAGAAAGTAAAAAAAAGTTGGTGTATAGTTTCTAAAGGTATTGATTTATTTCCTATTACATTTTTGAAAATATGGTATTTCCCGTAGAAGAAGGCACGAACCATTTCCTTTCACTTGCTACAGTTCTTCTTCTTTTGCTTCATCTAATTTCATCAGTGCTCTCATATATGCTCGTCGGTTGTTGGTACTCTTGACCTGGCCTTTTTTCGATCTGACCGATCGACCTCTACCGACTTGTCAATTCACACCTGCCTTACAAATCTGTTTCGTCAATGTTCCTTTATTCACCCTTTCTACGTGTCCAAACCATCTAAGCATTCCTTTATCTATCTTTGTAACCACATCTTCTTTTACACCACAGCGATCTCTTACCTTACTATTCTTCACTCTATTTAACCGAGTCACTCCGGCTATACTTCTCAGACTACTCATCTCCGCAGCATTAATCCTATTTTCATGCTTCATGCTATACTTCCCAGTATAATCATAACAATATGCGTCTATTTGTGTATCTGACAACGTTAGTATATATTTGACAAATAAATAACATCAGAATAGAATAAATGACATTGTTATTGTAAATTAAAATATTAAAAATATTTTTGAAGATTAAAATGTATACATCCAAGTGAGCAATTCATAAAAAAAATAGTAATGTTATTTTTTTTTTGCATTTTGTGCACAAGATTTAAACATTGTGAGTTTAACACTACGGATGAGATTGGTTAATAATTTTTTATGTACGTGGTATTTACCGAAGCTTGTGGTAGAGTACTTACCCTGCTGAAAATACCTCTTCGGTACTACTCCAACCGACACACGTTACAGGAGCCTTGTGAGACGTCTTCTCGGCTAATGTAATTTTAAACCTCATTTTGAAATTATTTACATGCACAAACGTATACGTCTACGTAAACACCATCTGTAATTCCGAACCGAGTAGGGAAACTTAGTTTTGTTTGTATTGATGTTGTCAAGACGATAAACATTTCAAAGTAAACTTTCCCAGACGTGAAGGCCATTTTAGTAGAAGTGAAATGTAACTAAATGTAACGTTAACGTAAACGATGAATTATTAAAGAAAGGGACTGTTAAATGTCCCCACTTTATTCACTACGACGAGATTGTCGAATGCCGGTAAAAAATCAAATTGGTTTCACTCAACTACACCTTTACTACTACATTAAATATTCCCGCTGTGCGAACTTCTTTGTTTACTATCAAGCAGGATTATTTGGCAACTGTCGTGTTTAGTTGACGTTTTACCCTACTCCGATCAATTTAACCGGAAGTGGTCCCTTTGTAGGTAATTCTAATTTCAATTTTAAAAATAGAAACAATGAAAAAATCGTAAATATTTACAAAAAACAATGTTTGAAAAATCAGTCTTATGAATTAGTTAACAATCATTAATTGCAAACAAATATTTTTCGACGTTGATAAATTAACACGATTAAAAATAATAAAGTTATACCAACTTTTTGAAAAAAGTACAGTTTTCTTTTTATTTTTAAAGTGCGCGTGTTTTAGGACTTTATTGATTTTTATACGTTACAATTGCAATACTATGTATTTTTAATTTTTTAGTTTTATTCTTCATGTTCATCTATTAGAGGTTTTTTTTGGATTAAGGGGTTGAGCTCAAAAATTAAAATTATATTAGTTTGAAAGCTCATAATTAGCTCCTAACTCTGCCGTAACGATTTATTCACCATTTTAGTTTTTATGTAGTGGGGGGGCTTAGTCAACTTTGACTCAGCCCCCCCACAAAAAGTATCAAATTCCTGACTAGGACAACAAGCTCAAAATGTTTATCATGTGGAATGTAAAAACTTATAAATAGCTCATAATTCTGCGTTACTTTTTTTTTGCCAAGAGGGGGGAGGGCAGCTCAACAGGTATAACATTACCATCTAGCTCTTAAATAAGCTTTATTTACTATATTTGACTTTTTGTTTTCATTGGAATCTTTGATGTCTCAATTCTGTATTTAAACGTCCTGACGACTAATTTGGACTCCTTAGATTCATTTACTTTTTCAGTGCAATTTTTCTTCAGTGAAAGTTTAATAGTTTGCAAAGACTTTTTAAAAATATAAATATATTTAATAAATATTTGATTTGGCTATATCTAGACTTCTAGCGATCTAATGTTTTACCCTATTCTTGGCAACAATAAAAATGAGGAGATACATTTTTTTTAAAAATAATATCTACGAATTATGAAATTTTTTTTTGTTTCCCATTGGATACAATGGCTAAATTAAACATTATCTGTATAGAGACCCAGACAAGTATAAGTACTAATAGATTAAAAAAAATAACATAATCATAACCTTTGCTTGCACTTCATGCATTCGATTCTCGTTTGGCCTGCAACACAAAACTTACTTTTTCCTTTCAGGAAAACGGTTTAGTCCATCATAGCGAATGTCGTCACTGGATCGGAATATGGTTAATAATCCTTATTCTCCGTTCTTCCTGTGTTGGTGGGTGGCCTCGTTTAGCATTTTTTGTAAGCAGCGATAAAGCTATCGTTTTTCTAAATTCTTTTAGAGGCAAGAGCTTGCTTTTTTCTTCTAAATCTCGCCGTTAGAGTAACCATAAATTATTAATATAGATATCTATCATTTGTAAAAATATAGAGAGATACCACCTATGTGTTCGTAGTTCTGTCCTGTATAGAGCAATATATCGGCCAAGTCCACACCCCCCATGTGTAGATTGTAATCCTTTATCATATGTGGATACGGAATTTTTACAAAAATGTTTGATGTTGCTTACAGGTTGAGAGTCAGTGTATAAATTTTCAATAAAAACACATTTGTTGTCACACCACTTGCATACAGCAATTCTTCCATATGTGGTTACTATTTGGGAAAAGGATCCACGCCCTTAATTTTTCAAAACAGAATCAGATGAAAATGGACAACCACGTATTTTGTTGTTTTTGATTGTGCTAAGTGAAAATATCCCATACTGATATCTTAGTAGTTCTATTAACTCTAGTTATGCAAAAAAAATATGTCAAAATATACTACTGAACAAGGTTTTGTATGTATTATTTAACAAAGTGCCAGTACAACTTTCGCTCCTAGATTTATACTATTTTTTTATTCGGGAAATGTGTAATTTTAAAATTTATCTTCACCTCCGTAAACCAAGAAATCAAAAATTATTCCTGAAATTCCTGCCCAAACAAATATTTTCGAGGCTTATTTCGTATGTAACAAAGTAAATAAATCTTAGAGCATTACATCAGCTATTAAACTAAACCTAAAAGATGCACTCCAGTAGTCTGTGTATGCAGGCATGATAGCTATCTCTCTCTCTGGTCCATTTCTCTGAGAAGGGATTAGTGACTATGATGCTCCCGCAGCAGCACTTATAGTATTGTGCCACTCTTTTCTATTCCTGGTCATATTTACAGTTTCATTTAGGCCTTGGCCGATTAGATCTTTATTTTGGTCCACCCATCTCTTGGGTGACCTTCCGAACGGGCGCTTCCCCTCTACCTTTCCTTCGATTATTAGTAGTTGCAATGAGTCTGTTCCACTTGCAATGTGGCCGATGTATGTTAAAAAGCTTCGGTTTATCTTTTTTGACAGATTTAGTTGAATATTTTGTTCTTGAAGAACAGATTCATTTGTACGGTGGGCCGTCCAGGGTATCCTCAGTAGCCGTCTGTATGCCCACATTTCGAAGGCATTTATCTGTCTGGTATCGCTTTTCTTGAGTACCCAGGTTTCTGCTCCATAAGTGGCAATGGGGAACACAAGTGAATTCAACAATCTTAATTTGGTGTTTTTGGTGATGGCTGTATCTTTCCAGATCTTGCTTAACTTAGTTACAGCTGTTCGAGTTCTTTTTATTGCACCTTCGCATGCAATGCTGTTGTCAATTAGAGACCCTTAATACAAGTATTTATTAACCACCGCAAATCCAGCTATGTTTTTTATGTAGGGTTAGTTGTTATTTTGTCGGTCTACAATTATGACAGTAGTTTTATTGGGATTTAATTTCAATTTAAATTCTGCACTTTTTTCTGAAGATAGTGCATAATAAATTTCATTTCTTCTACACTAGATGTTATAATTAGTGTGTCGTCGGCATATCTCAGATTGTTAACTTTCCTTCCCCCCACAGATACACCACCTGGTCAGTTATCGAGAATGTCACGCATTATGTGTTCGGAGTATAGGTTAAACAATAAGGGCGAGAGAATGCAGAAAGATGTCGAATAAGTAGGATTAGGTGGCCAGGGATCCCGATTTCTTTAAGTATTTGCCACATTTTTGGCCATTTTACCAAGTCAAAGGCTTTAGAATAATCGACAAAACAGAGGTACATTTTTAGGTTAAATTATCGGGCTTTCTCAGTTAACTGTAGTACGTTTCCTATTTGTTCTTTTGTTCCCTTACCAGGCATAAAGCCAGTTTGTTCTTCTGCAATAGATACGGTCTAAGTCTGCTATTAATGATCTGTAGAAGAATTTTACACGCATAGGGTATAAATGATATCATGCCATAGTTATTGCAGTCTGCCGGATTACCCTTTTTGTATAACCGAATATAAAGTGAACTACACCATTCGTCTGGCCAAATTCCTGTATTCCAAACCCGATCGCATAGAAAATGTAAAATATCAATTGCTGGCTGTCCTATTGACTTTAGAATCTCTACAGCTATGCTATCTATACCTTGAGCTTTATTGTTTTTGAGGCGCTATAAGGCATGTTCTACTACCGATTTAAGAATCTTAGGTTCTTGTTCAGTAAACATTGGATGGTTAATGTTGTTAGAGGGTTCATCATAGCTGTATAGTTTAATGAAGTACTTCCGCCAGACCTAAGCAATGCCATCCTGATCGGTAATCTTTCTACCATTTTTGTCCTGTATGATTTGTGTGCGAAGTTGAAACTCGTAAGAGAGGTATTTTACTTTATTAAACAATTTCCTAGATTCGTTGGTTGCGGAGTGTCTTTCTATTTCCGTGTGGATTTCGTGAAAGTGTGTGTTTTTATCCCGTCTACAGCTATTTTTTATTACTTTATTGATGTTTTTTAATTTTGGCTTTTATCAGATGTTATTGTTGGTAAGGATTTTAAGTTTTTTCGTGTTTCAAGTAGTCTGACGGTATTGTTAGATAGCCAAGCTTTGGATTTTACCTCTGTGTTTCCAGGTGTACAACTTTTTTTAACTATTTCATTTATCCAGACTCTAGTATCGTTCCAGCTATATCTATAAGCAATTCTATTGCTATTTAAGAATTTCACTGATTTTCCAGTCTCTTGAGTTGAATATAGATTACTATAATTTACCATAATTTCTATAATTGTACTGCTAAAGTTATTCAGAAAGTAATCTACTGGAGCCTTGACCTTATTTTTTGAAGTAACAGGAAATATACATTTATCCAGCTCAGGTTTATACAGAAGATGTCCATTTTTCCATTCAAACTCCTTTGTATAAGTTATTTTTGGTGCGTTATTTATTTTCTTACTCAAGTGTTGGGCTGGTGAATCATTCCATTTCCTTTTCTCACTTCCTAGGTTATTACTTGGCGTATAGCCTTTTGTTGCAGTATCTTAAGAAATTCTGACACTTTTAAATGATTGATTTTCCAATATCACTTGTACTGTTTTCTGTTAATGTTGCGGCAATTGAAACTTCTTAAGAATTGTTAGATGCGGTGATCGATTTTGCAATTTCACTTGTACTACTTTTTGTGCGTTCCTTAAATTAAAATTTCTTGAAAATTGTTTAAAACTACTACTTTATTAGAGTCGGGTTTTCTGGGCGCTTAAACTGATTCATTTTCTATGTTCTCTTTTAGTTCGAGGTCGTTACAGTTGGTTTCTAGTACTGTTATGCCTTCATTTGCCACGTCTTTTAGTTTTTTAAAGAGTAATCTGCCAGTGGTCTCTCTACTGGCAAATTATGCCCGAGCTCAGCCGTAGAGGGTAGAAGAAAAAAATATAAAAGTGAGCCGCGCCACCGACTTAGACGGTACAAGCCGGAAACCCCTAGGTCTTGTAGGCACTAGCAGAGCCACACGATAAACAACAAACAATTATGGTGAACTAGATAAATAAAACTATATTTACAATTCCTGCAATATATTAATTAAGGAAAAAAATGATGTTCTGATTTTTTACAACAAATTCTGTATTTTTGTAAAGTAAAAACAAAAAAAAATTTTCACAATATTTAAAATTTCAAAAATAATTGGTTTTATATAGAATTCCTGATAGCAAAAGATTAAAAAAAAATACGAAATAAATGGACTTGCAACAAAAATAATAATTTGAAACCCTCACAATACATAAAGTATATTCAGTAATGTATAAATTCAGATTCAACTTGGAGCAGGTACAAATTTAATGAAAATAATTTGTTACTTTTAAACTATTGAAAACACTTAGATCAAGCACATAATAACTGATAAGTTGATAAAATTAAACTCAATACTATGTAACCAATTGAAAACTTCATTGAGACGCCACTGTTACATCGATGATCCAAGAAACAGAAACACCAAGTAGTATTTTTAAAGATTTACACTGTTAAAACAATCGAGCTTATTTAAAGATATTTCTTTTTACGATGGCTGTCCTTCAAAATAGCAATATTGTAGGATATTTACAAATAAGTATGAATAAACGTTCTTACTTGGACACAGAGAACTATTGAGAATATTATTTTAATCAAAGTTCAGCCTTGGCATATTATCCCTTGCAATAAATAGTTTTCAACAGTGTACCATATTAATAAATTAAAACAAAACTTAATCTTGGTGTCAAAAATAAGTCACGTTGTTTAAATATACTAAAATAAATCACTTGTAACCTTTGGATACACGAATTCACGAATCCTGTGGCCTACTCCTGTGGCCGGTTTGAATTATGGAACAGCACCTGCTACTTAACAATGGCTTCCCTCCATCAGATCCCGCACGTGGTCATTTTAACTCGACACCAAAATCCAAAATATCCACAACAAAGGCAAGACAGAATGGTCAAGTTAAAAATTAAATGGTTTTTCTTCAAAATCCAATTAAGATGGCCCAAATACAGCCAGATATGAAAGAAAAAACCGTAAAAGTTCTGCTCACGTGTTAATATCAAATCGTTCCAAAAACTCTCACCCGACCTCGACGATTGACACCAAGTGACTCTTATCAACTGCTCACTTCCAGGCCGGATATCAGAAAATGACACGGGACACGCGTCAGCCAACCTTTGCAAATCTATGTTCCCAACTCATAATCGCGCTCGTCCGTGTTGATAGCCAGCCCATCCACACAGAAAAGCAAACCAAACAATAATATAGCTGACAACACACGACAATCGAGGCCAAAAATCAAGGCGAAATCTAATAACAAAGATTCCCACTCCAATTAACAAAAATGTCACAGCCATTAATAATTAAATCCTAACACTACTAGTGTTATACAACACTATTTACAAAGAGTGATAAATTCAAATTACAACAAAATACGGTAAGCGAAACTATTTACGAGCACCTGAGAAATACAAAACCATCAGAGATCCAATTAATAATGTAACTGTAGAAGGAAAAAATATAGGCACGTGACACATTGTCAGAATAACTTTCGTAAGACTAAAGAAGGGACAAGACTAACCTTCAAATCTCTGTTATAATAATTAAATTTTTCTTCTGATTCAGAAGTTGCGTCAACATTAAAATGCTGTGGTGGTATAAACGCTTCCATTATTTTCTGTGTTCGAGTTGAAACCCATCTCTGTAATAAAGAAATAAATACCTACATTCAAAAAATTATTGCTTTCACTATTATTCCTTATTTTGAGTATTGTGTCCACATGGATACAAACATTTTAATAAGTAGCTAACAGTGAAGTGGACGTTGTATACAAATGTATACATACACATTACAATAAAAAGTCGTGACTGGGCAAGGTATCCATGTGGATACTTTTACAGGTTATTTTTTACTAAAATACATCTGCTTAGTCAGTCTGACATATTAGACAGTTTATTTAAGTCCTTTTGAAATGGTTGGAAAATATTTGTTTTTCTTAAAAGAGATAATATAAGTAAAATAAATTTATAATTTTTTTTTATGAAAATAATCGCAAAAAGGGTAGACCTATCGTGTGGGCCGCGGACGGCCCGCACTGCGACTATTAGAAGGGGAAGGGATTATAGAAAGGAAATGATTGTGGACACGCTTTTTAAAAAGTTGTAGATCATAGTTCTCTGGAAAAACTGATTTTGGAAGCTTATTCCATTCCGTAGCAGCCCTGTAAAAGAAGGATTCTTGATGAAGATTGGTCCTTGTAGTGTCAATCTTGAGAGTAAATGTGTGAGACTGATCAGCGTGCCGAGTTCTTCGGCCGAATGTGGCCAATGGTGGTACAAGAGTTTTTATTTCTCTGGAGCATCTGCCATAGAAATATCTGTAGAGCAATGACTGGTCTGCACTCTTCTTCTATGTTCTAGAGGGTGAAGGGTATCTGTGAGAGTTGAGCTGTTTATCAAGCGAATGGCTCTTTTCTGAATGGAATCTAGAAAACGAAGAAAATGCCTTGGTGCTGAACCCCAAATGTGCGAGCAATACTCCAGTAGAGGTCGGATTTGAGCCTTGTACGTCGTCAACAGTTGATCAGGAGTAAAAAACTTTCTGGCTTTCCACAGAAAACCTAGCCTCTGGCTTGCCGACTTTGCGATGTTAGCAACATGGTCATGCCAAGACATATTATTGGACACCGTGACTCCCAAAATCGAGATTTATTTATTTATTTACACTGTTCTACAGAAAAAAAGATTGCCAATTACAGAACAGGAACAAAGTAAACATTTGCACAATAGTACTAACATTAAAAAAGCTTAAGATTAATACACAATTTACAAAATCAGACTAACATCAGTAGAAAGCTTAAGACTAACACAACATTATTACTGCTGATAATAATAGCTCCTAATTTGCCAATTAGTGGATAAGTCCGATCTACTTTAAAACTTAGGTATTTGAGAAAGCGTCTTTGAATTGCCTCCAGTTTATAAATATGCACTTGATAATATGGGTTCCAGATAACCGATGCATATTCTAGCTTTGATCTCACAAAAGCATAGTAGAGAGTTTTAAGTGTTAAATGCTTAAAGTCGCGGCCTACTCTAATTATAAATCCATACATACGGTTTGCTGACGTAGTTATATTGTCTATGTGGTTTTGGAAAGATAGCTCTCGGTCGAAAGTAACTCCAAGATCCTTAAAATTACATGGTCTGTCTAGAGAATAATTGTTTATCTTATAGTCAAATATAATTGGATCAGATGGAGATGGAGGGACTTGGTTTAAAGGTATTTCCGGACATTGTGATGGGATGATTTGAGGAATTCACTTTTTTGGAAAACGTGGCACTTTGTGTTTTTTGGGCGTTAAACTGAACAAGATTGTTGGTTCCCCACTCGACGATTGCTTTAAGATCTCTATTGATGGAATCAACCTGTTCCTGCCTGAGTCTATTTGTATCATTCACCGAAAGTGATCGATAGGATGTGAAAGTTGAGACAAGTGTGCTATCGTCTGCGAAACTGTAAATGGGGTTCGTGGTGGTTTTCAAGAGGACGTTGATGTGTAAAAGAAATAAGGTGGGGGAAAGGATGGAACCCTGGGGGACCCCGGCATTAGTTTTAAACGCAAATACAACTTACCGGGCGGATGAACTTGCCGTTTACTTTCTCAACCACTTTGACATTACCAATACTTAGGGCACTATAATTTTTACTGATGACAATGTTATGCAGATGCTAAGTGAGGCGAATGTTGAAATAGTTTATACTTGGCGTCAGGTATTTCAACATTTGGAATATTTTGTCGCGACATTTTTTTGGAGAATCCAAATGGACACAATGTCAAGAAAAGGGTTAAAAAGTTTTATGTACTATACTCTCATTTATTTATTATATCAATAAAAATTTAATAATTAGCAAAAACCTATTATATAAGATATTCAGTTCTAAATCAGGAAATACACACATGGCAAAATCTAAGAATTTCTATACTGAGCTAGAAATTTTCGTTTAAATTAAGGTTTTGCAAAAAAAAAACATTATTTTATCAAAATTTATTTAAACCAAAACCTATTTCTTAAAACAAAAAAGAAGTTAAAACTTAAAACTATGAAATAAGAGTGGTTTTTTAAATTTTTAAATTAATTTTAGAATTAAAAACTAAAACTTCATAAATTGTAAATTAAAATCATTGAATAATAAATAATTTAATAATTCAGTAGAACCAACCCTTAAACCGAGACTGTACAACTGGGTCATATAAGGCCCTCATTGCATGATATGTTGCAGAGGTCAAATATTAAAAAATAAATAATATTAATTATTATTCTTTCTATATAAAAATATTAACATATTTAGTACTCACTGTTGTGATGCACAGTGATCCTACAATTAAAGAATTTAAATAACAATTAAACTAAAACACAATATAAACAATGCAAGTATACAAAAGTTGAGCTTTTCACTGAATTAAGGAATCAGAGGTAACGGTAATGGTAACGTCACAGCTTATTTTTCTATATGCCTGTCAAAAATAGGGCCTGAGCTAACAGCCCACTTTCATTAGATTATTTATAATTCAATGATTTTAATTTGCAATTTATGAAATTTTAATTATTAATTCTAAAATTAATTTAAAAAAACATAAAAAACTTTTATTTTCACTTTTAACGCCAATTTTTTTTATTTAAATAAAACTTGTATACAGATTGGTTCATAAACATTGGGACATAGGCTAAGGGCGGGTGATTTGAACCAAAATATGACGATAGGACCATGCCTCAATAAAATATTGCTGTGGAAAATTAAATTAAATTAGAAATTTTGTTTTAGTTTTTTGCAAATAATTTCACTGTAAATTTATTAATTATTATTAAAATCGGCAGAGAGGTATAACTTTAGACAAGGAATATTATTTTATGAATTATTTTACATTTTGTTATAGAGGGCGCCATGTGAATAATTACTGATAATGAAATCTACTGGTAACTTTTTTTTGACGAAACTTTTTAGTAATTTTAATTAGAAAATATGACGCAGACAATATTTTTCGGTAATATTGGTACTCCTGTTTAAACAAGATAATTTTATCCTATTATTATGGTTCATGTCTTTCTCAATTATTTTTCGAGGTAGATAGCGGGTTTAGGACGAAAGAAAACATACTTCTCGCTCTTTTTAAATCGCCGATGTTTCGATCTTTATTTTAGATCTTTCTCAAGGCTACACATACAGGAAAATAAAATTCTTATAAAAATAATTTTTATTAACAAGTGAATAGTTTTAATAAATTACATACCTTTTTAATTCGTGGAAGTCTTAAGTCTATGACTCTAAGTCTGATGACGTATCATCACAGTATCATGGCAAACGTGTTTACAATTCTTTTTCTTAATGTGCCATCTCCATCAGTGGAGGTTGGATATCACAGTCGCAAATTCTTCTCGGTCTTCGGCTGCTCTTATAAGTTCTTTTAAGTCCAGGCAAGTCCATTGATGTATGTTTCTCAGCCATGACATTTTCTTTCTTCCGAGGCCACGTTTGCCTTCGATTTTTCCCTTAACAATAAGTTGAACGTGACGGTATTTAGGGATTCTCAGAATGTAACCAAGATACGCTGTTTTCCGTATCTTTACGAGTTTAAAAAGCTCACGCTCTATCCCTAGCCTGCGAAGAACCTCTTCATTTTTGTGTGCGATGTCCATGTTATTTTGAGCATTCTACATTACGTCCACATCTCAAAGGCTTCTAATTTATTGATGGTTTGTGCTTTAAGTGTCCATGTTTCTGCTCCATATAAGAGGGTAGACCAAACGTAGCACTTCAAGAGTCTCAAGCGTAGGCCCAGGTTGAGTCGTGAGTCGCAGAGCAGCTTTCTAAGTCGCATAAAGCAATTTCTGGCTTGTTCTATTTTACATCTTATTTACGCGTCCGGATCCAACTTGCAGTCCATTCAACATCCCAAATATCTAAATCTATTCACCTGTTCCAGGACCTCGTCGTTTAACTGTATTGGCAGTGAAACATTCTAAATCTTTTGATGGTTATACATTACAATTAACATTAAGCAAATAGATTAATTACATCAAAACAATATCTTTATCTCTTCCTTTAACTTTATCTTTATTGGTTTTTAAATAGGAAATATAAATGATACCATAAATTGCAGAACCGATGTAAAGGGCCTAAATTCACAATATAATAACTTACTTTTTATAATTAACAATCAATGTTTTTTATGGCTGATTTGCATTTTTCTTGTGTTTTTATTTGATCTATCACAATCAAGGGGGTGCTATTAAACATTTTAAAAAAGGGGTAGAGGATGTTAAAAGGGTGCTGCTTGAAAACAGCAGAATAATATGTTTAAACCTTCCCATTGATTTTTTGTTTTTCTTACATTTACGCAAAATCAAAAGTTAATTGGACTGGCTGGTTTTGAAATTAAAGTACGTAGAAAGATATCCTTAGATATTTTCTATTTGTGTAGTCTTTGATTTTGATAAAAAAAAGATTATTTTGGTAAATTTCGTTAAAAGTTTTTTGGTATTTGATTATGTAGTCGTAAAAAAACTAGTGGTTAATGCGAAATCCACGTGCTTTTTGTTCGGCGTGTCTTTTTAAAGAAAGAGAACGTTTCATTGCCTTAATAAAATAAAATTTCTCAACTCCCATTGTGTTCCGGGTCACTTTAATCCCATTTAACACTTTCCCATAGGCGTGAGCTGCGGTCTGGACGGGTCCGTAGCCTCGAAGCCCCATCTGCGTAATCTTATTTATACGACCGCCACCGAAACCGCCCGTCGGAATTGTTTGGCTAAAGGGTGGCGGTCGCCTCTTAAGGATACCGTTACGCTGCTGCACGCTGACGAACTCTAACATGCAATTGTAATATCCCTGCGACGGGGACCTCTTTTCTGAGTGGTTGTCATAAATCTACGATGGCCCTTTTCTGTTATTTGGTATTATACATATTACTTCAAATAACCCAAATTTAATTTATTTCACATCAACAATCCCTTTTTTTATTTCGTATTTTTAATATTTCTTAATTTCAATTACCCAGTTAAATGAAGCAAAGATAAGCTCGATCTCCATTCTTGGACTAGATATTTAAAAACAAATTGTGCAATAAAATGTTTTGCAAAAATCTGACATTCGTCTATGTTTTTTGTTAAATACCTCCTATATTATATATTTATAAAAGTTAGTTGCTATGGTTGTAAAAAAACAGAGTAAAATAAAATAACTGTTAAAAATAAAATCTAATCCTTAAAAAATTTACAATAAAGAAAAAACCACGAAAATTATATTAACAGACCACTTATACAACATAAAATTTGGTCCTTCGAGCCGGATAAACTGGTTCCGATCAAAACTTGGTCAAAACCGGATCGGACACAGTCTAAGCAAATGGGTAAAGAGGTGTAGCTATTCGATTAAAGCCAAATTTATTTGAAGTGGTTTTAAATTCGTAAGTACTACTCTCAATATAAATTGCTAATACAGCATTTTTTTAAATTTAACTAAAAACTCGTTTTTATGGTCATATATTATTATTTATTTTAAACTAACATTTCCAACAATAATGTCAATAAACGAAACAACCATCAAAACATTCAATACAAAAAAAACAATTTTAAAATCTCATTTAAGTAAATTCATTTGTCGCTGCCTTTGATGATACAAATAATGTTTCCAAATTAGTAACTCGTGTAAGTCGCAGGTGAAGAGAAATCAATATTATCAAAATTCTGTTAAGTCTGTTTCCCAAAAAGATATAAATCTGCCAACATACCTCAATTTAATAGAAATCATGACAGTTGGTTGTAATATTTCACACATTTCCGGCTTCAGTTCATAATAGTAATTTACTAAAAAATACTCAAGAATTTAATATTTTACAATCTTCCTTAAAGGGTTCAGAGCAAAATTTAATTCACTCGTTACATATATTACATTGTCGCGTGGAATTTAATTTGTGACAGATACGATAACAAATGCAGTATTGTTAATTGTCATGTCAAATCAATTTGACATTTATATAATATAAAGGTTGTATCAAACATTTTTACTAGATATTTATTCAAAAGTATATTTTTTAAATTTACATCTTTTATTTGGAATCCTTTTTAAATTAAAATTTTAATAAAAATTTGGGATAATTTTAGTCGGATCACTTTGTTATTAATAAACGAGATACAGGGTGATAGAGAAGAGATGGCATCTTTGAAAATTTGGTACATCTTGAAAACAGTACGTTATTTTACCCTTACCCTATACCATTTTTTAGTTATTTAACGTCGAATATCTTAGTTTAAATGAAGTTTCTATACTCAAGCAAAAGTTTACAGCATAGCATAAAAGTAGAGAAATTTCACAAGGCAGACGATTTGCCGGAGTACATATATCTATAATATAAAAATGAATCGCTGAATGTGTTGCTAAGCGCAAATCTCGAGAGCAGCTAAACCGATTTCGCTAATTCTTTTTTTAAAATATTTTTTAAAGTACGAGGATGGTTCTTACGGAGAAAAAAATTTAAAAAATTGCCTGAAAAAGTCTAAAAACAACATTTTTCTATATTCCCATACAAAAATGTTTGCATGTATGTATGTCCTTCAAAAACTCCCAAACGGCTGAAATTTTCAGAAGTTGTTTTATACATACCAGGGGTGGTTTTAGTGTTGTTAGCACTTCTACGATGGGGGATGAGAAAGAGATGGAATGTAAAAACTATCAAAAACGGCTGATATTAGTGTCGAATTTATAGTCTTTGGGAACTCTAAGTTTAATAGTGACATTACCAGTTATGTAAGCATCCATACAAAAGGGGTAGGAGAACGATGAAATATAAAAACTATTAAAAACGCCGATATTAGTGTCAAATTCATTGTTTTTGTGGTGGCTAAGTTTGATGGTAACATTCCCAATTTTGTTAGCACCCCTACGATAGAGATTAGAAAGGGATGGAATTTAAAAACTATAAAATACGGCTGATGTTAGTGTCGAATTCATAGGTTTTGGGGTGGCTAAATTTAATAGTAACATTCCTTATTTTGTTAGCACCCCTACGAAAGGGGTTATCAGAGGATGAAATATAAAAACGGCTGATATTAGTATCGAATTCATAGGTTTTTGGGTGGCTAAATTTAATAGCTACATTTCTAATTTTGTTAGAACCCCTACGGAAGGGGTGGGTAGGTGATGAAATATAAAAAAATACTCAAAACGCCAATATTAGTGCCGAAGTCGTAGTTTTCAAGGTCGCTGAGTTTGATTGTGATATCTCCAATAATATCTCCTACAAAAGGGGTGGAAAGAGGATGGAATATAAAATCTTTTAAAAACGTCGATGTAAGTGTCGAATTTATAGTTTTCGGGGTCGCTGAGTTTGATAGTGATATTCCCAAAGCAAGATATCGTTTGGGCAGGAAAACGTCTGCCGGGTCCGCTAGTTTCAAATAAATTAATGAACTTACACATTTTTTCCTATAACTTAAAACAATTTTTTACAATGTGAAACTGGGTTTAATATAAACTTAACAATAGAAAATATTCATTAACATGAATGGCAGAATGATATAACTTATACATGAAATCGAAAAACCGATTGATTTGCAAAAAAAACACAATAATTTTTGACAACTTTTTACAGTCTGCCTACTTGTCTTTGCAATATGTATTTACAAAATAAACCAACTATTAAATGGCAGACTGTTTGTAAAGGTATTAGTGTAAATATTATGTAGAAGAAAACTTGTTTTTTACTGCGTACCAGCTAGGTACTCACGGAACAACAGAAGAGCAAAATACAAGCCATAGAAATAAAATTTCTAAGAGGCATAAAGGGCATCAAAAAAAAATACAGAGTGAGAAATGAGTTTATTAAAAAGAAATTGGAGGTCGAGCCGATCATAAACAGTATAGAACGTCAGCAACTTAAGTGGTTTGGACATATGGTAAGAATGGACAACTCGAGACAAGTCAAGTTGATATGGCAAACCAAACCAAAAAATAAAAGATCTAGAGGCAGGCCTAGAAGGAAATGGGATGATGTAATAGATGGTTTTCTAGAAAAAAATAACAAGAGCTGAAAGGAAGGAAAAGAAATTGCACAAAATCAAAGCAGCTGGGTGAAATTTGTATATAAAAACAACTAAAATACTTAAGTGCAAACCTTGTTTAAACAAAACACCTTAACACCTTCGGGTATATTAAGGTTTATGATTATATATATATATATATATATATATATATATATATATATATATATATATATATATATATATATATATATATATTTATATATATAAATGGACCAAATATTAAGTTACAAACGATTTGCAGTGGCACAAATGTAAGTTATAAGTATAAAACAAGTTTTTTTACAATACTGATCTCTTACTTTTTAAAAGAAATAAATAATTTTTAAAGTTTTTAATACTCAAACAAATATTTTTAAATATATTCAAAAAAAATATTTAAAAAAATTTCAATTAATTTAAAACGTAACCTTTTTTTTTCAATGTAGCTAGGGGTACCAATTCTGGAGTGATTCTATTACAGTGCAACAGAAGTAGCTTGGCGGGCGAGAGATTACAAAATCTGCGCACAACGAAAACATTCGAATAACGATCCGATTGGCGACGACGAAATTTTGAGTAATCGTGAGTCTCAAGTACAATCGGAGGAAAAAGTTTACGAATGTAAAGTATATTCAGCCGAATATTTGTTATTTTACAGGCTAGTCGCCCGCCAAGCTACTTCTGTTGCACTGTACCTACGTTGTTACCTTATATGCGCAGTACTTTTTCCTCCAAATCAGTACACTGTCGTCTCTTCGTCCGTTAGAATGTGCTGATATTACCTGGATTTATGTATACGATAAAATGAAAGAGATAAAAGACGCTACATGTTTTCTGTGCAAAAAAAGTAATATAAAATATTTACCGAAAAATACGGATATGTTAGTTATAATTTTAGCTAATTTAGTTCAATTTGATGCTCTTAATGTTTGGTTGCAGTTTGAAACATGATTAATGAATTTTTTATATTTCTTTATTCAAAAAATGAATGCTTATTTATAATTTTCGTCGTCTTATAATTATTTACACTGATACTAGTATAAATTTTAAATAAAAAATCTTTCTTAAATTTAATATTGACACCAATTCTATCACAAATAAATATATTGTCTATTTGATAACTATATGCATAGAAAAAAATATAACAAATAAAAAAATATATCTTCATTTGTTTTAAACGGTTAGAGGTAGGTGTTATAAAAAACAAAACGTTTTATACATGGTGTTGATACTTGCAACATCACAAATCGTCTGCCACTAAATATTTGATCAATAATTTAATAACTAATAAAAGCACGAAAGCAATGGAAGACTGAAAAACATTGATTAATTTGTTAAATATGGTAAGAATCGGTCACGGTGAAATTTTCTTCTACGTAATATTTACACTAATACCTTTATAACCAGTCTGCCATTTGATAGTTAGGCTATTTGGTAAGTATATATGGCAAGGATAAGGCAGCAGACTGTAAAAAGTTGTTAAAAATGACTGTGTTTTTTATAAGTTTCAATAATTTTGCAAATTATGCCAATAGTTCAAATATCATATTTGTTATGAAAATTTTCATTACTCAAATAGGCAGATTGTAAAAAATTGTTTCAAGTTATAGAAAAAATGTGTAAGTTCATTAATTTATTTGAAATATATGTACCTACTCCGGCCTTGTGAAATTTCTCTACTTTTATGCAAGCGTTACTCTAAATTATTCTTGGCAGTCTGTTAAAAAATTTTTCGAGTTATTTTATTTTTTTACGAACTAATATAATTTAATAAATTTATGCAATCGAGAAGACTGTCTGCCAATAATTTTTTCGTGTATTGTACAGTCTTAACTTTCATTCAAGTGAATAGCAGACTGTAAACATTTGTTCAAAGAAGCTGTTTTTTTTTACAAACTAATTTTATCATTTAAATATACATTAATGAGTTATGGATTTAAATAAGTGCATTTTCCTGTTACTTGTAGCTATAAGTATGCCACTTATCATTGGCAGACAGTAAAAAATTGGTTTCGTTTTTCTGTCGCTAGCTGACAGTCTATAACGATTTAATAACCATACTCTTGTACCGTACTCTTGTTGGACGCTAATTCTGTATTACGTTACTAGTTCTCTTTAAGTTACTATTATAATCTGCTAAAGGAAAAAAGAGCTGCCAAATGTGTTACGTAAAGTTTTGTTTGTTGTATTTTTACCAAACTAAATTTTCCTAAACTCAAAGTCTTTAGTATTTAGAAAATAATTTTACATAATTTTAACTGACTGAAACGAAAAGGAATTAAAAATTTAAAATCCCTATCCTTCAAATATTAATATGAAGCGTACAAATAAAATTTTATGTATTTGAATTTTAATTTAATGTTAAAAACTATAATTTAGCAACTAAAGTAACTTAAAAAGAAAAAAAATTATTCTCCCTAGGGTTCCGTGACTTCTTGATTTCTGAATTTAATTAAATTTAAGGGGATGTATAGAATAGTTCACGGATCTATACAACCTTTTTTTTTCCTAAATATACAAAACTTGAAAAAATAAGTTGAAAATACTAAACCACGTTAGGGCGCCAAGTGATTTTATAAGAAAATCACTTAAAAAAATTAAACCTTAAACAAATTCAATCGTATTATTTTACCACAAAACGAGATAAACAAGCAGCTTATTTTAGCTTTAAGGCTGTTCGTACCCCTTTCTTATCACCCAGAAACAATTTAAAAGATCCTATAAGAATAAATACAGGTTTATTATAAATGGAAAAAATGTTTTCTGAAAGGGAAGAAGTAGTTATGGAAAAAATAAATAAATTTAAATTAAAATATAACCTTACAAATAATGTTGAAAGGTAAAGCTTCCAACGGTGAATAACTTTAATAGGAGAAAATCCAATTTTTCCTACTATGGAAACTTTTGTGTCTGAGGGTACAAAAACGTAATTTTTTAAGATCCCACGGCGATCATCTAACTTATACATACAGTCACGCCTTTTTCCTTTAGGGGTAGGCAAAGACCACTTCCTTCCACTTGCTACGGTTCTTACACACATCTTTTGCTTTCTCTACTTTCATCAGTGCTCTCATACATGTTCGTCGGTTGTTGTTACTCTAACTTACGATGGAAATTTACGTTCAAAGGGCCAAATGACACAACAATTCAGTGTTCTTGCAACAGCCAATTGATTTTTTCTTACTATTTACTAAAATTTATTGTAATTTTTTTTTGCATCAAATAGAGAGCCCAAGTATTATAACGTAGGGCAACTAACTGGGGGGCGAAAAAAACGCCAGTCAACAAACAAAATCTCAGTCGACAAAAAAGGCAGGCACCAAAAAACTGAGTATCAAAAAAAAAGGTCGACAAAAAGCTAATGGCGACAAAAAAGCTGAGGGCGACAAAAAAGCTGAGAGCGACCAAAAAAGTGCATACCAAAGAAAACTCCACAGTATAACTGAGGGCGGCTGGCGACCAAAGAAGGCTGATAAAATTATCACTAAGAATGATTTTTACTAAGAAATATTCAAGATTAATGACAACGTCCCCGATATAAAAAAAATTATCAAACTAAAATAAGCCGACCAAAAACTTTTCATTAATGCTTGATTAAAAATGCTAACATAAAAACAAATAAATGCTACATAAAATTCGTAATATTTCCCCAAAGAACAGCAAAAATCGTTTTACTTCGAAAAATAACAAAAATAAAAGCAATGCAGCTCTTTGAAAAATATTATTAATTTTTAACAATTCAAATGATCCTTACCAAATATATCACACACCCGACCTGAGTCTACAAAATAATTATAAAACACTCGATGGGACGGCTTAATACAAGTGCCGGCTTTGATAAATTGTTCTTAAAAATCGGATGGAAAAATCCCATTACAGCACATCAATATGCATACTATATAAGTGTCGTCATAATCGAATCCGCGGCGAAAAAAAATTTTAAAATAAACGTCATAAATTGCAAAATAACACAATTGGTAACATAAAGCAAAATAAATTTTGTCGACTTAATTAATTGCCCTATTTTCTATATAAATAATAATACTAGGGAGGCGGTTTGACCGAATACCGCCAACGAAAATTGTATTATCGTATTGTGTATTATTATTGATAAACAAAAATTGGTAAAATAGGTACTTTCATTAATGTTTCGACATTCCCTAACCCAGTAAAAAAAAAATTGGGATTGCATGCAAAAAATTTCGCCACCAACACCACAATCCTTGGCAGATTAGTTTTTTCTGGTTTTGCGAAACCGTCTTTTATGATGCGATTTAAATAAAATACTGAATAAAATTCTACAAACCTGATATTTTAAAAAAAATTTAAAATAACACACATCATGATAAAAACGTAGCTATTTATAGTGGTGAATGGTTTTTCGGGTTTTTAGGCCGTCGTGGGTCTAAGATAATTCTCGACGTTTCGTCATCGCGAGTGGATGGCATCTTCGGGAGTTGTAATTTTGTCGGCTTTTTAAGGCTGACGGTTTGTGACATTTGTATGTTACGATCGCAGGTTATAGATGTTTTGGTGGGCGGGGCATATTTCAGGGCTGTTCAGGAATTGGTTACTTTCCGGAAATTTATTCTTTTTATAATTGTTTCCTCGGATCTATTAAAGTTCTGCTGGTGTTTATGTATTCCAATTGCTTCTTTTTAGGGCCTCAGGTAATATGCAGATGTGGTGCATAAAACTTGGTTGTCTTCGAATTTAATTCTGTATTCATTATTATTATTAAGTGAGTGCTCTGCGACGGCAGATTTCTCTGTATGTCCAAGACGGCAGTTGGATTTGTGTTCTTTAATCCTGGTGTTAATGGACCGTTTAGTTGTTTCAATGTAGACACTTCCACAAGTGCATGGAATACGTAAAACACCTGCAGAACTTAGTGGGGCTCTCTTACCCTTGGCAGATTTCAGATGGTTCTAGATCTTCCTTGATATTGACATCTATATATAGACATCTGCATATTACCCGAGGATCTATAGAAAAGCGATTGAAATACATAAACACTAGCAAAACTTTAATAGATCTGAAGAATATATAGGACATGGGTACCTGTACTTAAAAATACAACGCTGCTTCTTAACAAACATAAGAATAATGAACTCCGGATCGTGACCAATTCCTGAACAGCCCTGAAATATACCCCGCTCACCGAAACGTGTATAAACTGCGATCGTGACATACAATGGTCATAAACCAACAGCCCTAAAAAGCCCGATGATACCATCCACTCGCGATGGCGAAACGTCGAAAATTATCTCAGACTCATGACGGCCTAAAAACCCGAAAAACCATTTACCACTAAACGATGACCGCGTAAGCCTTTCACAATTTTTAGCAATTTATAGTTTGTTTACAGTCTAAGTGAGGTTAAGTCGAAATGCAATGTGACGAATAGCATTTTAAACATTTAAAGAACAGACTAAAAAAACTCATTTTAAAAATTGAATTATAAAATTTATGCATACATACATACATACATATAGTCACGCCATCTTTCCGTGGGGATAGGCAGAGACCACTTTCTTCCACTTGCTACGGTTCTTACACACAAAATTTATATCGCATTTATATAAATAGAAATCGAAATTTCTCGTTTGTTTTTACAAATTCTATAATATTTGTATTTTATTTTCTTGGGTACATGGGGCAAAATACCCTATTGTCAATTTTTAAAATTCTCCGGTAGGTAACTAATATTATATTTTATTAACAAGGTATATATATATATATATATATATATATATATATATATATATATATATATATATATATATATATATATATATATATATATATATATACCCACTCGAAGGCGTTTTTACCGTTACAACCCTCGAGAAACACAACTAAGCAGATCCTAGAATGGAGCAGAAATGACGTGCGTATTCTAACAGGACTGCTTACGGGACAATGTCGTCTAAGATACCACCTCAGGAAGATAGATCTGAACCAACAAACGGACTGTCGGTTCTGCTGCGTGGAAGACGAAACTGCTGAACATATACTATGTTCATGCCCCGGCCTGGGAAGAATAAGGTTCAACATATTTGGTTACACTAACCTAGAACCTACCGATTTTAAAAAAATATCATCCTATACAACCATGAACTTCGTAAGAAGGGCTGGATTGTGCGGTGAACTGTAGCCTCTAGGGGTGAGCCACAATAGACCTACTAAGGGTCGCGGTGGAGGGGCGACCACGCCCCACTCACATGAAACCTAACCTAACCTAAAAAGGTATATATTCAAATATTTATTAAAGAATATAACTCAATAAATGCAACGTGACAAGTTAATTATACGGAAATAATTAATACATTTTAACTAGAACGATTCAAATTCTTCTTTAAATACATTATGTTCACTTATTCTAAGCGGTTCTTCTTCGTAATTGTCGAAATTGCTGGTGTCACCAATCGACTTTAGTGCTGGTTTGAATGGAGGTTCGATTTTTTTGTTGTAAATGGCCACAAAGTCAGTGTCTTTAAACCAGCGATGGTTTCTTATGTCTTGAGTGCCATTTTTTAAATTACCATACCTACAAAATATCCAATTATTTACAATTACTAGCCAAAAATCTAATATGCAACACGCAATATTCTTGCGTAAAATAATTTTCCGATTAGTAATCTTGATACTGTTACAAGAATAGGCCGAGTCGGCTCTGCTTTGATAACGTTTTGTGAATCGACGAATGGTCACGTCTCTTTCGACAAAGTCTGGCATACTTCTGGACTCTTTGAAGATCAAGAGAATCAATCAAAAGAATCAAAAGAAAAAAATTAAGTGAGCTTATAAAACAAACTACCGCTGCACATAATTTTTCTTACCTTCTACTTAAATCTAGTTGAAGAATATTCTGAATAAGATTTTGTAAGTCGCTGGTAAACGTTCCGGGTAATTTATATTTGCATGTGATGATTTTTTCGTACACTTTCATCACGTCTGCAGAAGAAAACGGTGCATATCCGGAGTTCATTTCGAATAACAGAACACCAAAGGACCACCAGTCAACTGCTTTTCCATATCCTTTACTAAGGATTATCTCCGGTGCTATGTATTCCGGAGTACCGCAAAGGGTCCAAGTACGACCTTTAACAATCTAAAAATAAACAATCTGTAATACTTATAAAATTAATAATATGTATAATTATTTTTTACTTTTTTTTGCTGTATTTTTGTGGGGCAACTGTCTTTTACTGAATACATGAGGAAAGTATATTTAAATATAACTGAAATTATATTTTCCCACGACCATTAGTGAACGTAATAATTCCGAAATAATTTTTAATAATAAAACGTGAAATTTCTTACTTTTAAATAAGAATATTGATTTCAAAACATTTGCCCTTAGTATATTTTGCATAAAGCAAAAACAGATTGTTTTGAAATTGGGTGCTACTTATAATTTGCGAGTGTTTTTATTAACTAAATAGTCGTAGATTCCATATTTAGACGGAACCAGAACTAAAAATCATACTCCGGCAAGTAAAGTGTGTGTTTTTAAAAGTACAACTTTAAAATAAAATAAAACTTATAAAAATCTTTATTAATAAGATAGTTTTATTTCATTACTGTTTCAATTTTATTTCTGGCATACTGTCGCAGCGAATAGCTCAAATATAGCGCAATCTCAATGTCCAATTTTCGAGCAACTAAGGTCGAAAATAACACGGCTAATGTTGGCTTCCAAATGGCCTAAAGTTTATGGTTTATCAGCATAGACTAGCAACTTAACACATCTTTTTAGAAGATAATTTATAGGTGTAATGTCAAATAAAATTGTTGTTTGCATGTTTTTTTTCTTTTACTGCAGGCATATTTTTAAAATATCCGTTGATAGTGCAGTTTTGTATAATAAATAAGCAGCCACGATAAATTATAAAATTATTATAGTTACAGGGTATTTAATAAAATAGTTAATAAATGAAATTATAATATTAATCATAAGCTGGGGGGTGGGGTGACGATTCCTTTCGATTCCCGCCAACGGTACACAGACAGTGTCCATTGTGTCTCTCCGTGATAGCAATTAACGATCTGCTATACCTGTCTTCCTTCAGAATAAGAGCAGGTAGCTTATCGGTAATTGTCTTAGCTGTTTGGGCTCAAGTTCTGGCATCGTTCCTACTCAGTGACGTAATGATTCAGGCTAGGTTCCCTCGGGGAGACTCTCCTATGAGAACCCTTGCCTGTCTATACTTGTCTCTAGTTTCTGTTTTCTACTACATTAAGTTTAGGACCCTAAGCCAGCCCCTTCTGCCTAGACAGGCTAGCTCTAGGCCCACGAATTTAGTCTTAGTTCCAGCTTTTGCCAAGTTATCAGCCCTCTCATAGCCTTTGATTTAACAATGACCAGAAATTCAGACAAGAGTGACCTTGTTGTTTTTTGCCCATACCTGTGGAGTCTTTCTGCAACTTAGAGCTCCTATTTCCTATTTTAGCCGTTTTCTATCCTTTGGATATAGGCTTTTTTCAAATTTGACCATTGGCTTCGGTTTTGCGCAACTTGATACCAATTTAAGCCTGCGACCTTTTTATCTCGTCGTACCATCTTTGCTGGGGTCTTCCCTTCCCAAGGTCTTTATCTGGTGATATACCCGCTCCAGTTTTCTGTATGTCTGATCACGTGTCCTGCCCATTGCCATTTTAGGGAACCAATCCTTTTTATTATGTCGGAGACTTTGGTTTTTTCCCTTATCCATGTATTTGTTTTGTGGTCTTTCAGGGAAATTCCTTAAATTCGTCTTTCCATGACTCTCTGATGTACTTCCAATTTATGTTTGATTTTTCTGGTTATTACCCAGGTCTCGCAACCATACGTGACAACAGGCAGTATACACTCGTTATAGACTTTTGATTTTAAATTCATTGGGATATTCATGCTGAAGATGTACTTTAATTTGCCGTAAGCCGCCCATCCTAGTCTAATTCTCCTATCAATCTCCATTTCTTGATTTTGTTTGCCCGGTGTTATAGCTTGGCCAAGGTAGATGTATGTTTCTGTCTTTTTTATTTTGCTGTCATGAATCGGTATTGTTTCGTCTGCATCTGGTGTATTTGTAATAAACTGGGTCTTTGTGTAGTTCATGTGTAATCCTACTTTTGTAGCCTTATCTTGTAGTTCTATCTATCAATTCCTGTTTGTCTTTTGCAAATAGTACAATATCGTCGGCAAATCTTAGATTGTGCAAGCGTTCACCATGTATGTTCAATCCTTTGTTTTTCCATTGTAGCTTTTTAAAAATATCCTCGAGCACCAAAGTGAATAGTTTTGGAGATATTACGTCCCCTTGCCGAACTCCTCTTTTGGCGTTTATTCTGTTAGATGATTCATATCTTATCGACATTGTCGAATCCCATAGATGTTTTCAATAAGGTTTATATAACGTTGATCCACTCTAGCATTTTCAAGGATTTTATTATTGCCCAGATTTTTACTGTGTCGAAGGCTTTTCGGAAATCGACAAAAGTCATCCATAGGCTTATATTATATTCTGTAGCTTTCTCGATCATCTGCCTTACTGTGTGTAGATGTTCTGTCGTACTATAATGGCTTTGGAACCCAGCCTGTTCCTTTGGTTGGTAAACTTCAAGTTTTCGCTCTAATCTGTTTGTGATTATTCTGGTAAATAACTTAGAGTTAATTGTGAATTAATATTCGAAGCCATTAGGGCTTTAATTACCCGCCTGGCTGTTCCCCCTATAAATAGCGCCGTCTGTGCACATTGCATAATTAATAAAATTTTAGCTTAAAAATATTTAGCATATTCGCCCAGAGAGATGAATTCCTCGATCCCATTCAGACGACTTTAGATTTCTGCCCCAGTCCCGGCGCTCGTCTTGAAGCTATCTGTAAACCAGATGTTCCCATTAAGTGGCACCGACCTTTGAGTCCCGGTCGATTCTTCTCGTTTCGGGAAGCATACCTTAAATATTCTTTCCTAAATACGGATAACCGGTATACTGTCTTGTCCCATGCTAAGCACAACATCGGGTAGGACACCTTTCGGGAATTTTGTGTGTCCGTAGATGCTAATTCTCCATTTTTATTCACATTTAAGGCCTTGCGCTGTCATTGCAGCCGTAGCGATCACCTATCGCCGTGTATATCCATAAAACAATTCTGGGACTTAAGCCCCAGGGCCAGCTAAATGTTCTTATGCATATCCAGAAATATACGTTTACGCTTTTCGGCGTTATTCAAAATAACCTTTCCAGATTCCAGATTAGCTTTCTGTCTAGTGTAATGCATAGAAATTTCACTGAGGAAGTCGGAGCTAATCTTATTCTTCCAAGTACGGGGCCAACCTTTTACTTGCGGGTGAATATAAGGAGCCCAGTCTTAATTACCGAAAGGCCGGTCTCCTAACTCCACTCTTCTACCACTTTCAGAGCTGTTTGAGTGAGCTCCATTAGTGAGTCTAAATGCGTGAAGAACCCTTTGTTGTTTAGTGAACAAATGAACTAACAAACTGTCAAATGTTTGTTAATTGTAATTAAAAAAGGTAGATCTCCGTATTTGCTGAAATTCAATATTTCTTTTTTCTGTACCAAGTATTTTAAGATGCTTACCTTACAAAATCCCAAATCCGCAATTTTGAGATAACCTCTGCTGTCGATAAGTATATTTTCAGGTTTTAAATCTCTGTAAATTACATCACAATAATGAAGAAATTCCAAAGCTAGCAAAACTTGAGCGGCATAAAATTTAGAAAGTACTTCGGTAAATTTACGCATTCTGAAAAAAAAAATATATAATAATAATAATTGAATTTTTTTAATCCATTGGTATTTTGAAATTGGACAATACTTTTTTTATGCAATGAGTAACTAATTTACTTACAATGATTAAAATGTTAAAATTGTTAAAAAATCTTATCGGAAAACAATACAATACAATGTTACTTGCCGCATAATGTGATCTTTAACGTGAAATTATGACGTGACAGGCGTAGTAGCGACCCATAGTATTTATTAGTGATTCCCAAACTGTTTATAATTAAATGAACCAAGATATTTGGGCTAACTAAACAAAAAAAAATGAAAAACTAAAAATATATGATTTTTTTTGTGGATGGTTTTTTCTTGACCCCGAATAAGAATAAAGCTACCGGCGCAGAATATACTTGCTAAAGCGAACTGGCAACGCTGCGCCTTCTAGATCATGCCATATAATTGCGCTTGACACGTCTAAGTGAGTAGACCCTTCGCGAAAGTTTGGACTGTTCTAAAATACATACATACATACATATAGTCACGCCTTTTTCCCGTAGGGGTAGGCAGAGACCACTTCCTTCCACCTGCTACGATTCTTGCACACATCTTTCGCTTTTCCCACTTTTATCAGTGCTTTAATACATGCTCGTCAGTTGTTGGTACTCTTGCCCTGGCCTTTTTTCAAAACAATGTCGATCTGATCGAAATATGTTCGCTGAGGTCAACCTCTACCGACTTGCCCATTCACACATGCCTTTTAAATCTGTTTCGTCAATCTTCCTTTATCCATCCCCTCTACGTGTCCTAACCATCTAAGCCTTCCTCTATCTATCTTTCTAATTGCATCTTATTTTACACCACAGCGTTTCCTTATCTTCAATTTATCTAAAATATCTTGCGAAAATTATACAAACATGGAAAAATATTTGTGGAACATAGAAATTTCAATCCATAACAGAAAACTGGACGGTATCCGCTGGAGTTGCTTTTGGGATAAGACAAGAAAAAATGTTTCTTATGCAGTTCAGAGTTATCCCACCTGATGATATAAAAAAAGATTATGTAGCCAATATTGCTGAGTGCTCTTCTTTAAGCTTGTGGAATAAAAGATTAGGTCACCAAAATATAAGACAAGTTAAATATATTCTAACAGAAAACAAAATAAGTTCAACTAAAGACAATTTTTTTTGTAACTCTTGTCAATTAGAAAAACAACATCGAAATCCTTTTTCATAAAGTTTTACAAAAGTAAAAGCCCTGGAGAACTCGTCCATACAGATTTATGCAGTCCTATGCAAAATATTTCCGTTGGTGGCTCCAAGTATTTTCTGTTATTTAAAGATGATTTTACCCATTATAGAATGGTATATTTTCTAAAAGAGAAAGGTGAATTTGCTAAAAAATTTATTTGACTATTGTTAAAACTCAATTTGGAATTGATGTCAAAAAATATGATGGGATAACGGTTCAGAGTATTTCAATCAAAGCGTATGAAAAATATTCAAATAATATGGTATTAAACACCACAGAACAGTGTATGGATTGAAGCAAGCACTAAGAATATGGAATGCAAAATTTACAATTGTTTTAAACAAATTCCAGTTTGTTGCTACGCAATCGGATCTTTGTGCCTTTGTAAGAAAACGAGAAAAAAATATCTTCTTTTTGGCTTTCTATCTAGATGATGGATTATTGGCCGCATCTGACAGTTCAGACATTGATATTCTCATAAGTCATTTGAAGAAGAAATATTTAGTCAGAACTTCGGAACTTTCGTTTCGGTATAAAAGTTCAGCAAAAACTTAATGAAACAATATCCATACATCAGACAAGTTATGTAAAGAGATTATTGGAAAAGTTTAACATGGTGGATTCTACGACACTTGCAGGCAGTACCTTCAATTTGTGATTTGGATTAAAGTTCCAGCCATGAAGCTAAAGACATGCAATTGGTACTAGCTGTGAAAAGGCTTATTTATCTATCTGTTTGTTCTCTTTTAGATATCACATATGCCGTTGAAAAAGTAAGCCAATTCCCAGGAAACCCCCAGAGATTTCATCGAAATATGGTTAAAAGAGTAATAAAGTACTTAAAGGGATCTATTAATCTCGGTATCCAGTATATGTCAAACGAAGAAATGGTAGTAAGGATTTAATGATGCAGATTATGCAGGGGATACTAGGCGTTCCATAAGCGGTTATGTCGTCCATTTGGGAAAGTCGCCTATATCGTGGGGATATCAGAAACAATATTGTGTATCTCTTTTAACATCGGAAGCTGCAAGTCTAGCAGCAAGAGAAATTATGGCTTAATCGTCTTTTTGGGGAATTACGAGGGCAGTTTGATAAGTCAGTGACTTTTTGAATTTCCCGCGCAGTTACTCCAAATGCAACAGTGCTGCCATCAACTATAATCTATCAGTGGGCCACTTTCTAATTTTGAGCAAGCTGTCTGTCTGTCTGTCAGCCAACAAGGTCATGGCCACAGTTTTTTGGGATGTACGCGGTGTCATTCACATCGATTACCTCAAGAAAGGTAAAACGATCACCGGTGAATATTATTCAAACTTTTGAACAGATTCGACGTTGATTTGAAGCAAAAACGGCCGCATTTGGCGAAGTGAAAGTGCTGTTCCATCAAGACAATGCACGTGTGCACACTTGTCTAGTCATGATGGCCAAAATCCACGAATTGGGATACGAACTGCTACCCCATCCAGCATATTCTCCAGATTTAGCCCCCTGCGACTATTTTCTGTTTCCAAACCTAAAGAAATGGCAGGGCGGTAAGAGATTTGAGTCGAACGAAAAAGTTATTACCGAAACAAACGCGTATTTTGAGAGCTTTGAAAAAACCTATTATTTGGAGGGAATAAAAAAATTAGAAAAACGCTGGACTAAATGTATCGAGCTAAAAGGTGATTATGTGGAAAAATAAAATGTTTATTTGCGGAAAAAAATTTGTTTTATTTAAGAAGTCACTGACTTATCAAACCACCCTCGTAATTGAAAAATTCCACAATACTTCCATATTATTTGCTGATAACTAAAGTGCAATAAAACTGATAAAAAATCCAGAATTTTATAAAAGAAGTGAACATATTTGCTATTCCAAGAAAATGTATTTCCTTTGAAGCATATTTTGACTAAAGATCAAATAGCCGATATTTTTACAAAATTAATACCCAAAACAAGATTCAAGTACCTTTGATCCCAAATAGGAGTTAATTGATAAATCGATTCAAGTTTTAGGGGTGTGTTGCAAATCAAACTTGAAAGTTCAAATATAGTTATATGAGATTCTATAAGTATATCCAAGATGTTGATATTTTTGAATTTTGTAGCTGTCAAGTAGTTTTTTATAAATGAAATTTTTCACTAAATAAAATTTATTATTTATTTATTTATTTTCTTTTCTCTAAGAGTTTATACAAATAATATCCATTGTAAATCATTTACTTTAATTATTTAAATTATCATCAATTTGTCGACATGTATTTGCGTCGTTACCAATCAGTATGAAATTCATTTTTACCATAATGCCTTTAAAAATAAAATCAATATTTTACTCTGTAAACAAATTTTAATTAAAAAAAGGCACTGTGACTTGGTAAAGTTTGGGGCCACTGGTTCGACTACCAATGTTTAACAATTTTTGTGACTGTAAATATACGATTAAACAATCAAAACGTACCTTCTAAGATGAGTAAACATTTCTCCACCGTTGATAAATGGCATTATAAAATATATGTAGCTGTTATCTTTAAAAGAATACTCCATATTAATTATAAATGGAAAACGAATCGCTTCCAATATTCTTTTTTCATATAAGGTGTGTTCTAATTGCTTAAGCTTCATTATTTTCACTTTTGATATACATTTCATGGCAAAAAACTCTTTATCTTGACTCCCCCTTTTCACCAAGTACTAAAAGAATTGTAATAAAGTAATTCAACAAAATAATGATCCTTTTTCCGGTTATATTATTCAATGTTGGGCTATTTTTAAAAAAGAAACTGTGTTAATAAAGTTACTCGAAGCATAATCTACAAAAATTACCTATTTGTGCTTAGCTCTATCATTTTTAGAACAATTACTTATGTAGAATGTCAATGGAATTCCTAATAAGAACGACGAATTGTAGTTATTCTTAAATTCACAACACATTGATGTGTGTCTCATATCAGAAACACACCTAACAAATCAATTTTATGTAAAAATAAAAGGCTACAAATCCATCCTGACAATCAAGCGAAAGGTGGAAGTGCTGTCATTATTAAAGAGTCTATTAAACACTAAGAAAAATGCAATCTACAGCGTGTTAATATTTAACTTACCATATAGACCAGGGCTGAAGCCTTTAAAAATGGTAAAGGGTGAAAAAAAATAATAGTAAGATGAAACCCATTGGAAAAGAAAAAGAATACAACAAAAATAAAAGAAAAAATAATTTACGGGTGATCTGAGGTCGGAAAGTGGAAGGGAGTGAGTTTTTAAGGGTAAAAACGGTTTATCTAGATTTTCGGCAAAACTATAAGACCTGTGAAAAAAAGTTAAAAAGCAAAGTTGTAGGTAATAAAAAGATCTAGAACTATTGTATTAACACTTTTTTAACATAACCTCAAAATTTATGTGAAAAATTGAAATAACCAAGTTTTTGGGTTTTTATTTATTCTTTTACAAAAAAATTATTTTTTTTACGAAATTTGGTGAAAACTTTTCTTTTTGTGTCCCAAAAAATAATTTTTTTTTTTAAATGTTTTTTTTTTTACCTTATTTTGACTTAATATCGAAAAAGCATCCTTATTTTCAATCGAAAATTCTTACGTCAAAATATCTGCTTTTTGTTCGTTAAAATATCTACTTTCTGGTGGTGTAAAAAAATAATCATTACTATGGTAAATTTTTTTAGAAAATACAAAAAACATTAACGAAGTTCATACAAACAGTAGCTTATAACAATACTAAGGAAATTACCCACACATCCAAATGGGTACCCAGTCGAAATTAAGGAATTAGTTAGAGAAAAGAGGATAGATGTTAACAATCTTGAGATCCGGTGAACAAGACGATTTTATACAACAAAACACAACATTTAAAAAAAAATAATGAAATTCAAATGGCAGACTTTTGGATCTTAATTGCAAATAGTTGCTGTGGATGAAGAAAGTAATTATTTACTCAAAAAAGCCACTAAAAAGATTAAAATACCTATAACATAAGTTTCCCCTATTAGCAAAGACTGTGTACAATGCTCTAAAAACAACAAACAAAAACCCTATAGGTTTGCTGACCATCTCAAAAACATATTTACGCAAAATCAAATGAAGGAAAATATTCTTCTCGAAGAAAGCTTCAGTCGAATATATAACTACCACAACATTAAAAGAAATAGCAGAAGAAATAACAACAAATTCGTCTATAGACCAAGTGACCGGTGTTATAAAAAGTGCTATTGAAGAAAAACAAGATTGTTCCACAGACAAGGTAACACCTCTTACTTTCGTTTTATTTCTTAACCACTTGTTTCTCTTTTTATCACTGAGTTTTACATGTAACATTTGTCTTTCCATTAATCGTTGTGCTTTTGTTATTTAATTCATGATTTTTCTGTGTAAGTGTCCATGTTTGGGATCCATAGGTAAGGACAGGGAGTACACACATTAATTATATACTTTGGTTTTAAGGTATTGTGGATATTTTTTATTTTTTAGGATGTAGCTTAATTTGCCGAATGCTGCCCAACCCAATCTAACTCATCTCTTGATTTCTGCTGTTTGGTTTTCTTTGTTAAGTTTAATAATTTGTCCCAGATATATGTATTCATCGACTTGGTCTATTTTTTCTTGTTCTATTCTGCCGTGTCCAGCATTTCCGTCAGTTCTTCTTTCTTATTTATTATCTGAGTATCTTAGGTTATTCAGGTGTTGTCCACATATTTTAATACCTTTTTCTGCACAGTCTAATTTTTTAAAAACATCCTCTAGGGCCTGGTTAAAAAGTTTAGGTGATATTGTGTCGCCCTGTCTGACACCTCTTCTTATGTGTATTGGTCTTATTCCCTCATGGATTTTAATTGTTGTTGTTGATTCGCTATATATGTTAGTTATTAGGTCTGTGTATCTGTAGTCTATTCTGCTATTTATTAGCGAGCTTTTCACTGCCCAGTCTTCAACACTATCAAAAGCCTTTTACATACATACATATAGTCACGCCTTTTTCCCGTAGGGGTAGACAGAGACCACTTCCTTCCACTTGCTACGGTTCTTACACACATCTTGTGCTTCCTTTACTTTCATCAGTGCTCTCATGCATGCTGGTCGGTTGTTGGAACTCTTAACCTGACCTTTCTTCAAAACAATGTTGATCTGATAAATATATTTTCGCCAAGATCGACCTCTACCGACTTGTCCATTCAAACTTCTTCCTTCACTTCCTTTCTACGTATCCAAACCATCTAAGCATTTCTTTATCTATCTTTGAAACCACATCTTCTTTAACACGACAGCGTTCTCTTATCTTACTATTTTTTACTTTATCCAATCGAGTCACTCCGACTATACTTCTCAAACTACTCATCTCCGCAGCATTAATCGTATTTTCATGCTTCTTCTGCTAAACCCAACATTCACTACCATATATAAGTGTAGGAACCAACACACCTCTATGCACAGTCAGACGTGCCTTTTTTGACACTATTTGGCTGTTCATAAAGATATGCAGTGCCCTATTCATCTGCCTTCCTGCCAACACCCTTCGTTCAATGTCACTGTCATACTTTCCATCTCTCGTAAACTTTGAATCCAAGTACACAAATTCATTTACTTGTTCCACTCTTTCTCCCTCAACCTAAATTTCACAGTTTGCTTTGCTTTCTTCTCTTTTAAAAACCATTACTTTCGTTTTGCTTGCATAGACTATCGTCTATGTATAAGTAAAACAGACAGGGCGAAGCCACACATCCCTGTCTCACACCTTTTTCGATGTTAAACCAGTCCGTGCAAGCTTCGTTCATCCTGACACAAGCAGAGGAATCCCCATAAAGTGATTTCAGTACTCGAATTAAACTACCGCTCACCCCATACATAGACAATGTCGACCACAATTCACTCCTCACCACTCTGTCAAAGGCCTTTTCCAAGTCTATGAAAGCGCAATACACCTTCTGACTTCTAGCCAAGAATTTTTCAACTATACCTCGTAATGAAAAGACCGGATCCATACATCTCCTATATCTTCGAAATCCTGCTTGCCCATTCCATATCATCTTCTCAGTATCATTCGTTACTCTTTTAATCAATATATTTGCATACAGTTTGCCGACTACGCTGAGTAAACTAATACTTTGGTAGTTCGTATAGTCCTGCTGCGAACCTTATCCCTTGTAAAGCAGCACGATAACGGCCTTTCACCAGTCATCTGGTACGCTACCACTCCTCCAACAAGGGTTAAAAAGGCGGTACAGTAGACTAGCTACCACGGTTTGTACAGCCTTCCAAATTTGAACTATTATTCTGTCATACCAAGCAGCTTTACCCAATTCCATAATGTTCCACGCTTCCAAAATTTCCGTCGTAGTAATTTTACTTTCATTGCAACTTTCACTCATGTCTTCAAATGGGGCCTGTACTTGTGTATCCTCTTTCTTAAATAAACTTTCAAAGTTTTCCTTCCATTTCTTTTATACGCATTCCTTTCTATTTACCATACTACCATCTTGGTTTCTGATTCTTTCTAATTGCGGGGTAGTATTTTTACCTCTGGCTGTTCTTATGGACTTCCAGAAGAGTTTAATATTGTTTTTGAAATCGTCAAATTACTTTCTATCAAATTCATCTTTATCACTCTCCTTTTTTGCCACAACCTCTTTTGCCACACTTTTTAACTTTTTATACTCATTCTTTGCCTTGTTTACATGCTCAATCGTTGCCTTTTGCGTTCCTTGATTTGCTTTTGTAGCTAGCCAATCCAGCCAGACTTTCCCTCATTCTGACACTGCTTTTTGAACCTTTACGCACATTTTCTGTAACTTACATCTTTTCCTTTTTTACTTACACCACATACTTCAATAGCAATATCCACGATTCCTTCCTTTAATGGCTTCCACAATTCTTCAACCTCACATGCTTCATCTAAACTGTCAAATTTCTCGGTCAATTTACTAACGAACTCCTCTTTTATATCTTCTTCTTGCAAATTCTTAACTGTTATACGCTCTAGTACACTACTTGATTCCTGCACACGATGCCGCCACCGCTTATTCGGCTTATTACTAAGAAGTGGTCTGTGTCAATACCTGCACCGCGGTATGCCCGTGTGTCCATTACTTTCTTTTTCAATCTTTTATTCACAATTACAAAATCAATTATACTTCTTGTCTTGTGTACAAGTGGATCCTTTTATGGTTAAACATTGTGTTTGTTACCACAAGATTCCACTCCAAACATACTTCAAGTAGACTTTCTCCGTTTTAATTTACTCTGCCGTCACCGTGCATTCCCAGAACACTGTCATATCCATCACGCTTTACTCCTATCCAACTATTAAAATCACCCAACATTACAATTCTTTCATTCTGGTTACACTTATTAAGAATATTTGTTACACTATTCTAAAACTCTCGCCTTTTTTTTTGGGCTTTCAAAGATTGGTTCCACTGCGCATCTTGTCGGGCATAAACCCCTAGCAAAAAGATACGAGTAAGACCAACCTTCAGCATTACCCAGAGGAGTCTTGGGCTTACACATTGAAAGTCATTGAAAGTCATTCATTCATTCTAGCAGAGAGTATGACACCAACGCCCTGAGAACCTCTGCTGGTTTCCGGAACTCCTGACCAGTAGGCTGTATAAGCTCTATGTGTTGTGGTTTCACATCCTTTTCACTTGGTTTCATTTACACAAAGAACATCAATCCGTCTTTCTTCTATCATCGTGTAAATTTTATCAATTTTATCATTTAATCCTACCCTTACATTCAAAGTAGCAAAGTGACTGTCCGCACTCCACGTTTCACCCCCACAGGAAGCATGACATAACAAGTGGCGACGCTTATCGCTATCGTTTTGGTTAAAGTCGATTCGACTATTACTCATAGCTTTCCATGAGATAAATACAATTTATACTTAAATAAATACATAACAAATTCAAATTAAAGTTAAATAATAAATGTCAAAGAAAATCTTAATTTGACAGAACAAATAAAATTTTAAATCTTTTAGGAAATATAATAAGCGCACTTACGGAAAACTCCAGCAAACAAATTTATAATAAAATGTATGGTAGATTTAACCAAGCCAGATTTAAATTAAATGTCAAAAAAATTCAAGTCGACAGACAATAGAATATTGGTGAATAGGCAATTAAATTATTGGTCTTATGGATCAAACCGATCTATTGAATGCTTCTATTTTCTGTAATAGAAAACTTTTCGCGAATGTACAATGTATAATTACAATAAAAAGCCTTTTCGAAGGTGGTCGCTCGTGCTGAAACCCTTTCTGAAGCCGGCCTAATCTTTTGATTGTTATCTGTCGAATTTTTTTGTTAGCCTAGTGGTTAATATTTTTGTGAGGAGTTTATAAATTACATTGAGGAGTGTTATAGGTCGATAATTTTTTAAGTCTGTTTTATCACCTTTCTTATGTGGTATGATATTTATGGATTCATTCCAGTTGTTTGGGATTCTTTTATCTTTTAGTATTTTATTTAGGAGACTATGGAGAGTATTAACCACAGTTTTTCTACTATATTTTAACATTTCTGCCGTTATTCCGTTTTTTTCAGGTGCTTTGTTATTTTTTTTTCTTTATGATATCCTCTGTAATATTGGTTTCTACGCCGTTCATGTCTTTTATTTTATTTATTTCATAATTACCTAATGATGGTTTTAAGAATTTCATATTTCTGTTGTTTTCTATAACTCTTTCTATTTTTGTTTCTTGGTTCTTTCTTTTGTTTTCTTTTATCATTTTCCTAATGGTCTTATTAATTTCCGCCTTTCCTCCATGAGCTTCTTTGTCTCTTCTGTGATGCAATTTCACTTTTTTTTCTTTTGTGCGATTTCTTTTTCTACTTTAATCATGGTTTTTGTTAGGGTATCGTTTATTTCATCTATATTTCCATTATTGCTTTTCAGGTTTTGTGTTGGTACTTCTTTTAGTCTCTCTTTATAAGTACTCTAAACTAAAATAAATAAAAGTTGGTGTGTCCCAGGAAAGTGTAATAGGACCCATCTTGTACCTATTTTATACAAGTGACATAATTATCAATAATTGATAATGCAATAATTGCCACTTTTGCAGACGATACTGCCTTAATAATTACGGATAAAAATGTCTAACAGTCCACAGCTAAGATACAAAGTGCTTGTGTTACGATCGTTGGTTGGACCAACAACTGGAAATCAAGCAAATGAACATAAATTAATCCATGTTAATTTTACTAACAAGAAACTATTGGGTCCTCCGACTCTTGTTATTAATAGTACAATAGTTATAAAAATAAAGCAAAATAACTTGTACGACTCTAAACGCCAAGCTGTGATGAAAGTATCATGTCAAGAAAAAAGAGACTGAGCTTTACTTAAAGACAACAATATTGTTGTCTGGGTAAAAACTCTCAACTGTCATACATAATAAGATCCTTAACTACAACCAAATATTTAAACCAGTTTGGCTCTGTGGTATCCAGCTTTGGGGATGTGATAGGAGATCCTGGGAAGTGAAAACAGATCCACGAATATACCAGAAAAATCATAGGAATAAAAGAAACAGAAGAATATAAAAGAAAATAACGGACAACCTGAGCTGCGCGAGCGGTTTCGGTGAGCTTGGTGACAAATACGAGAGAGTTTTAGTGGGTAGCCTAGGGCTTTAACATAGAGCCCCACACTGCCAGGGAACGAAAGGACTAGTACCTAAGCGTGCATGAGCATCCTCCCTAACAAAAAAGCATTGGGGATGTACAAAAGACGCCATATAAAATCAATCCAATCTTTCCAGAATAAAGTTCTACGTAATATGGTAATTGTACTGTGGTACGTCCGCAACTTAGATATTCATAAAGACCTCGGAATCCCTTACGCCAAAGAAAAGATTCAAAAATTTGCTGGCAAACATGAAGCCAGATTACACCATTATGTCAATCCGGAAGTTTTTCAACTGCTTGACAATCAGAACTTGACTCGAAGACTCAAGAGAACGAAGTCCTTCGAATAAGTGTAGTGTTTGAATAAAATGTATAGCCAAGTGCTTTCTTGTTTCATGTCTAAGTGTAGGAGTCTTAAACGAATCAGATATAAGTTTAGGACATCACGAGATGGCATTACGTATTACTTTTTTTAGTTTTTAGGAAAAATTAAAGTAAAATTAATGGTTGCTCTTTTGGACCAGTTTTAAAAGCAGCAAATTACCAGATAAGGTATTTTTTAAAAATTAAATTAAAACAATCTTTCCGGTTACTATTTTAACAACATTGGGCTATTTTTAAAGAAGATATATAGAATAGAAGATATATAGATGTTAATAAAGTTACACTAAGCATAATGAACAAAAATAACTTTTTTAGCATAGCTCTATTAATTTTTTAATGTTTTAAATTTAAAGCATAAATTTTACCGCAAATGTCTTTGATTTTAAATTAACAGTAGATACATAATTCATTGATAAATTTAGTACATAAACTTCATTTATAGCTCATTTTATATTTCGTAAAAAAATTTAAAAGTTAAAAGATTTTGTCGTTTTTTTTTAAATTCTTACCACACGTCCAAAAGAACCAGTACCGAGGGTTTTCACTCTATAAAAGTTTTCCAAACCCTCATTACCGGAAGAAACTTTTTTATCCCATCTATAGTAAAATTCCTTCTTTAGGTTTTCCAACATGTCATTATAAGCCGATTTGTTTTTACTTTTCTGAAAATATAAAATAAATTACATGCTGAACCAACACAAAATTCTTTCTTTTGCATTAAACAGTAAACTTTTTCAACATAATGTATACCTACCAATTTAATTTCTGCAATTAAAAATATACAAATATTTTTAAAAAACTGTGCCAATTATTAAGATTAGTGTTAAAAAAGTATTTTTTTTGCCACACTTACTCAAGATTTGGCGAGCTAAGAGCGGGGTGGCCACTAATGGGCCCCACGAGTCAAATGATATTTTATTCGTTGGAGGAAAGAAAACAACAGAAGAACAGATTAAAACATTTATAGATAGAGAGCAACTCAATCAATGGTCAGTCAAATTGCTGCGGCTTAGCAAAGAGAAAACAAAACTATGGTAACTGCCCTCACCAAAGTAAACTACCAAAAACACAAGACAGAAAGAACAAAGAGCACCAAGGCTGCGAAGATGAGTAGTTTGAGAAGTATAGCTAAAGTGACTCTAATGGATAAAGTGAGGAAAAGTGAGATAAGTTAAAGCTGTGGTGTGAAAAAAGATGTGATAATAAAGTTGGTTAAAGGAATGCTTAGATGGTTTAAAAATGTAGAGGGGATGGATGAAAAAATATTGATGAAACATATTTATTATGCAAGTGTGAACGGGCAAGCCGATAGAGGTCGACATAGGTGAACGTATATCGATCAGATCATAATTGGTTTGAAGAAAGGCCAGGTCAAGAGCATGTATGAAACCGTTGATGAAAAAAGGAAAAGCGAAAGACGTGAGTAAGAACTATAGCAAGTGAAAAGAAGTGTATGTAAGTATCATGCTTAAATTTTTTAAAATTCAAAGTACTTACAACCTTATCGTAACATTTAATTAAAATGGGGTTCCGCATGGACCCATGCGACTGATTCCTTTGTAGTGCCTATATTATGAAAAGAGAAAAAACTGACTTCTAGTATACTTAAATCCTTCACCCGAAAAACCCCGTGTAAAACTGAACTTTGACGCTATTGCACAGCGGTGTGTACAAAAGCCCCAAAAAGAATCCATACAGCAGATATGAAACTCAATTGCACATTTTCAGTAAATGCAAGAAACAGGAAATAAAAGCATCATCTCTGGGATGCCCACTATTGAGCCCAGATCGAAAGCCGAGAATATCCGAAGACTATGTTGGTTCTGGAGATTAGTACCCGGACAGTAGCCAAAATAAAATTGGGATATAAATAAAGGACCTGGGCATAAAGGGTCGAAAAGGCCAACCAAAAACATAATATTTACTTGATTGGACCTTAAAAGAATTTAACGCGTTTTAACATATAAAAATCTAGGGGTATAAGGATTTTTCTTCAAAGTTACCAATTTACGAAATAAATGATGTATTCCTTTTATTTGGACCAAACTGTATATTGTCACCGCTAAAGAAAAAAATAGAGTTTCACAGCGAAAATTAGCTTTGGCATTACTTTATCTTAAAACGTGGTTATTTTCGTAGAGAAGGAAGACATTAAAATGGACTGTGGCCAAGTGTACGCACTGTGAGAAAAAAAATTAAAAAACCTTACAAATACCTAGAGCCTTTTTAGCAGCTTTAGTTTAGTTTAGTTTTAGATATTTTGCATGTTTTATTATCTCTATATCTTTATAGGGCTTCTTTTTTTGTACAATTAACTTCGACAAGCATTTGAGTAAATCACTAATATCAGCAGCAAAACATTATAAATATTGTAATAATCAAAACGATCTAATACCCACATTCTAATAGTTTTTACTTAGTTTTTAGTTAGTCCTTATAACTTAATCTTTTACAAACTAAATCTTTTAATATATAATCAAAAAATTATAATTAAAAATGCAATAAAATAATTTTATTTATTAATATACTCCCATTGATGTAAATTGAAAATTGTGCTGGTTTTTAAAGTCAAACAACAAGACTTACCCTATAAAATTCTTTGGAAAATATCATGTTTTGTGGAATATTAGCCAAAAAAAACGACTATCTAGTTCAAACACGCACGCCGCGTCGGGGCTCACCTCTTGTGAAAACTGATCTATGTATAACCACCATTACCTTTTTTGTTGAACCTATCGATGATGATGGACTGGTGACTGATTGTGCAAATCAATAAACCGAGCACAATAGTGTCCATCCATACGTGGTGATTTTAGCTGAATAATTAAATTAAAACCTAAATATAGAGAATACACGTATTTTATTGCAGCAAATTCAAACTGACGATGTTACACGTGTGAGCAAGTAATAGTAGCTCACCACGCTTTATTACGCACGTAATCTTCACACGAGAAATTTAGTGGGCATGATTTTTCAAACTAAATATACACCGTGTTTAATTTGATAAACACGAAAAAAATAATAAAAAATTTTACGGGTTGCACTCTGGGAGTGCCGGCAGAAGTGAAAACTTAAGTATTAACGCGCGTGAAAATATTATTTTTAATTTGAAAAATATTGTCTCCAGATTTCCATAGTTTATGAATAATTCATTATTTTTATTAACGCTTTATTATAAATCATATATTAAACATCAGTACCAGATTTGAATGTTTTCGATTTCTTTCTTTCGCTTTTTGCTTGATCTTCTTTCAATATGGCGCTTTTTCTACCTCGTTTTCGGTTTTGTCTACGTCGTCTACGGCTTCTGCTTCTATTTTTTCTTCGTCTTCGAGCCTCCGTTATCGGCAAACCAAAACCTAATTTAAACCTTCCCCCGTTCTCTTTGATCAAACCAGCTTTCAGTCCAGTTTTTAATGCTTTTTTAAAACAAATTGATGCATTTTTTAACGGCTTCTTGCACTGATAAATTATTTGATCTAAAATTTTGTCGGGGGGAGAGCCATTAGAGTCATTAAGACACGCTATAGTGTCCATAACATCTGCTAAAAATGACACCTCTCCTTGGACCATTTTAATGCAGCAAAAGCAGAACTTAATCAATAAACTAATGAAAAGCACTTAAATTTTGAATTTAGCTACTAAATTAATTTGTCAAAATGACATAAAAAATGTACTTGAATTTGTCAGTTTGTTGAATAAGGTTGCCAAGTTACCAGTCAAGAAAAGTCGCATTTTATATTGCTCCAGTGAAATACATCCGTCTTACGAATTTTCGATCAGGCCACGTGTCCTGACGCGAGTTTAACATTTTTTACCCATTACAAAAAAAGTTCACAGCGTGCCATAAAAAGTTATCACTTCAAAAAATGTATAATAATAAGCTTTCAACAGCTAAGTCGGAGATTTTAATCACAAACACATTAAAACTACATTAAAATTATTACAATATAAATTTAAACTACTCTATGGTAGCTTTAATAATTGTTTTAAACACTTTCTTGTTTTAAAAAACTTTTAAAACATACCTATGTACTAATTGAAAAGTTAAAAATTGGCAAGATTTTATTATAAAAAGATATTTATGTTTTTGGATAAGTCGTTTACACATAAATTTTGCATAAATATTTTTAAAAGTGGGAAAAACAAAATTTATTTTATAAATTTGTTAAGTTTGGGAAAGTTGTGCGCAATTCTTAATAAAAGTAAGAGCAGCTCGCGTAAGAATATGGTTAGCTTTCATCTTCGCTGGCCGGATTGAATATCGTATAGCGAACAGAAGGCAAAATGTTCAATGGACTCTTATTTGCTTTTCAGATGAGTCAAGATTTGGAATACAGACTCAAGAAGAAAATAGTACCTGGCAATAAAGCACGGTTGTAGGATAATATACAAGTGGTTAAGTCTTATAGAGAAGGTTTAGTAATCGTTTGGAGCAGAATCTACAACATTTTTTAAAGACATTAATGAAATACTTTGATCAAATGTGCTTTTATATCTGTAAGGAATTTTACTTCCTTAAGATTTGTTTAAATATTTTCGCGCTCACAAGTGGGCTGTTAAATTAGCTTACTACTGGTAAAGAACGAAGCAATGCGAAGTCATCGTTAAGTTGGAAATAAAATTGATTATTGTAACATTGTTATAAAATTATTATAAAAGCATTAAAGGATAAAAAATAAACCTTGTATGTAGTTTCATTGTTTATTTCAGGTTTGTACTGATTGGGATGAAATTTACAGAAGTTGTTTTATCCATACCAGGGGTAGTTTTGGTAAAAAAACTTTTGTGTTAGCACTGCTAGGAAAGGTGTGAGAATGGGTTGGGATATAAAAACTATCAAAAACGGCTGATATTAGTGACGAATTCATAGTCTTTGGGGACGATGAATTTAATAGTGATATTCCCAATAATGTTAGCACCCAAACAAAGGGGGAGGAAAGGGGATGAAATATAAAAACTATTAAAAACGCTAATATTAGTGTGGAATTTATAGTTTTTGGGGTCGCTGAGTTTGATAGTGATATTCCCAAAGCAGGCAAGCCAACATTCGGACAGGACAACGTCTGCCGGTCCCGCTATTATGTAAATAAATGACAAAAAAATAATTGGCTATTTCAGGAAAACATTTCTTGTTTATTTCTGCTAAACCATTTGTGCAGTCACAAAATTACCCAAAATTACATGCTGGTGCATGATAATACACGAGCATATGTTTTGACAACCGTGACTAGCTTTTTAATGATTATAGGATCGAAGTAAAGCCGTGACCTGCACTGGAGTTAAACCCAATACAGCATGTATAAAACATTCTTTAACGATGTGTTAACAGGAATTGTTAGGACCCTAAATAATTATTTGTAGGGAGCATGGACATATCTTAAAGAAATAGATACAACTTATATCCATAAAAAGACGATATAAGAGCTGCTATAAATAAATTTTGTTATAGTTAATTTGTTATGATTAATATATTAACTACAAAACTTTAATTTAATTAAATATGTTCAGCTTAGAATAGAATATCCGTAGATTATTTTCATGTGTGTATGTCAAAGATAACTTTGATACTGTCTGAAATTTTTCTCTTGAAAAAGTCCTGATTGTTCTTTTTTACATTTTTACCTTCTTTCACATCACAGAAATCCCTTATCATACTATTCCCCACTGTATCCGTCAGAGTCACTCCAGCTATACTTCTTCGATTACTCATCTCCGCAGCATTGATCATACTTTCATGATTTTTCTGCCAAACCCAACATTCACTACCATACATATGTGTAGGAACCAACACACCTCTATGTACTGCCACACGTGCCTTTTTGACACGTGGTGTATACAGTCGCATTTACTTCTTCCACTCTTCCTTTTTAATGAGCACTCGCAGTTTTTATACTTTCAAAAACCATAAATTTAGTCTTGCTTACATTTAGTTCCATTCCTGATTTTAAGGGCAATATGTATAATATTATATTAATATATTATTATATAATTATTATATATTATTAATATACTGGAGTATTGCTCGCACATTTGGGGTTCAGCACCAAGGCATTCTCTTCGTCTTCTAGATTCCATTCAGAAAAGAGCCATTCGCTTGATAAACATCTCAACTCTCACAGATACCCTTCACCCTCTAGAACATAGAAAAAGACATGCAGACCAGATATTTCCATGGCAGATGCTCCAGAGAAATAAAAACTCTTGTACCACCATTGGCCACATTCGGCCAAAGAACTCGGCACGCTGATCAGTCTCACCCATTTACTCTCAAGATTGACACTACAAGGACCAATCTTCATCAAGAATCCTTCTTTTACAGGGCTGCTACGGAATGGAATAAGCTTCCAAAATCAGTTTTTCCAGAGAACTATGACCTGCAACTTTTTAAAAAGCGTGTCCACAATCATTTCCTTTCTATAATCCCTTCCCCTTCTAATAGTCGCAGTGTGGGCCGTCCGCGGCCCACACGATAGGTCTACCCTTTTTGCGACTATTTTCATAAAAAAAAAACCAACGCCTGCAACTCCTCCGCAAGTGATGCTAATATGACTTGATCGTCGGCGTAAAGGAGGTATTTGCCGATTAAATTATTCATTCTCAATCCATACGCATTTTTTTTTAAATCTTTTAACAACCGTCTATGAAAAGTTAAACAGCCATGGTGAACTATACTATACTTTCATGAAAAAGCAAGCTTGAAAATTAAAGAAATGCAAAATGTTGTATGTCATTTCTGATGTGCATCAAATTTATTATTAATATTTATTGGCCCAAATAGGTACTAAAGAAAAAATTGTAATATCAAATAATAAGTTTGCCTTACCTGTAGTAGGTCTCTTAAATTAATAAAACGTTCCCTGATTACTTTTCAAAGGTAAAATTAGGAATTTACTTACAACTAGAGCCGATGTAGCTAACAGTTGTTCTTCCGTAGATTCGCTTGAGGATAGTTTTTTAGTGCTTTTTTTCTAAAAAAGTTGAGATTAATAAAAACATTAAAAATTAAAAAATGTCTATACTACGTTTTAAATTAATTGGCACTAAAGGGATGCGAGAAGTAACGTATTACACATTTTCTAAGCTAATATTTTTTAAAACTAATAATGATAACACAGTTTACAAGTTTCAAATTAATAACGACCCTTTTGATTATATTTGACTACAAATTAAAATTTGTAATTAGACGTGGTGCAAAATCCCTTTATGGATTTTAAGTTTACAACACTTTCCGCATCTAATTAACCGGCAACGGTCTCCACACAGAAAACATCGGTCTATCCGTTTATACTGTAGAATAAGTCCTAATAGTCCACTAAAATAATTTGCGAAATTGAAATTGCAATGAGAAATGTTAGCTAAAACACTAATTTAAATTAAAAAATTACGTTAAATATTTCATAAATACATACATACAGTCACGCATTTTTCTCGTAGTGGTGGGCACACACCACTTATTTTAACTTGCTACGGTTCTTGCACACATATTTTGCTTCCTCTACTTTCATCAGTGCTTATACACACGCTCGTCGGTTAATATAGTACTTTCTTTCTTTTTTTAAAGCAATTCGCCTAGATCGACCTCTAGTGACTTGTCCATTTACACTTGCCTTATAAATCTGTTTCGTCAATCTTCTTTTATTCATCCTCTCTACGTGATCAAATCATCTAAGAATTCCTTTTTTTATTTTTGTTACTGCATCTTCTTTTACACCACAGCGTTCTCTTATCACACTATTTCTTACTTTATTCATCAGAGTCTTTCCAGCTATACTTCTTTCATCTCCACAGCATTGATATTACTTTCATGCTTCTGCTAACATCCTTCGCTCAGTATCACAATAATACTTTCCGTCTCTGGTAAACTTTGAACCCAAGTATACAAAATCATTCACTTGTTTCGCTCTTTCTCCTTTAATCAGCACTTTGCAGTTTATCATGCTTTCTTCTCTTTTAAAAACCATTATTTTTGTCTTGTTTACATTCACTTGCATCATGTATAATATTAACCGTCGCCTTCAACTATTCCTCTTCCTAATTGCTAATATGACCGGATCATAGGCGTTAAGGATGCATTTGACTAATTAACATAAGTACAATAAGCCAATTGAATCGACTCTTTAAATTTGTAATTTGCGTTTGCGAAGTTGGCCTTTTTACACAGTCCATGAGAGTTTCTTTGATCTCGAACATCATTATTTTTAATTAGATAGATAGATAATACTTTATTAATCTTCTGGGGTCTTTTTTACAAAACATGAGACAAGTCATTAAAATAGGTAAATGCTGTAAACTAAACAAAATACAGGTAAAATAAGTAAAATACATTGTTATGAGATATAAAATAAATACAATCAGGAAGTACGTATAAAAGGAACCAATAAACAAACATAAAAAAAGGGTAGAAAAATATGTTAATTTTTTTATGTAAAAAGGTATAGCTCAACATTAAAAAATATATGCAAATATACAGAGAAACACATGCAGTTGATGATCAGTTAATCAATTATAGAGTTTGTGCTGTTGTATATACTCATTAAGCGAGTAAAAAGCATGAAGAAACAAAATATTTTTAATGCTAGATTTAAAAGTTTTGTGATTTGATATCGGCTTTATACTCTCTAGCAGCAGGTTAAAGAGGTAGCCACCAGCATAAGTAGGCAATTTCTTATACAGTATTCTGTGGTACTGTTGTAGGTGAAAATCATATTTCGTTTTTGTGTTATAAGTTTGGTACTCATTGTTTTCTTCTAGCTTTTCTCTATTGCAATGAATATATGTTAGTAGTTTGTAAAGGTAAATGGATGTAACTGTTAGAATTCCATTTTCAACAAACGTATTTCTGTATGACTCTCTATAGCCCAGGTCAAACAAGAGTTTCATGAATCTTTTTGTATGATGATACTCTAAATATTTCCGTGGCTCTGCCCCAGACAATTATGTTGCAGCTGATAGAGGAGTAAACAAAGGCAAAGTACGGTAAACTAAGGCATAGTACATGTTTATCCGATAATTTCTATGAAGATTTTATTTCATAGTGCTAATTCCAAAGTAAATTCAGTTTAGATTCTTACAGACAGCGTCAACGTTATTGTTGAAGGAGAGTTTATCGTCAATCTCTAAGCTTAGATGTCTAGTTATATGTGATGTAGATATTCTTGTGCGGCAGATAATGAATGTAAGAGTGTTAGTTAACTTAAGGTGGCTGGTGAATTTAATCAGTACTGTTCTTTCCAGGTTAATGATAAGATTATTACTATCACACCAATGTTTGAAACTTTTTGCAGCTAGCTCAGTTTTGTCTTGTAGTTCAGCAGCAGTATCAGCATCGTTTCATCAACATAGATAAAAGTGCGCACTTGGCCGATATGGTTCGAGAGTTCGGGAATAATCCCACTACACGTTTATTATGATTAGTGCTGTTATAGATATATAGAATCATTTCAGCAGACAATGTCTAAGTTAAGTGGTAAGGACGAAAGCCATGTTGGCTGGGGGTAATAATATTGTGTCTGTCTAGGTAATCAACACGTTTATTATAAACCGCAGCTTATATCACTATTAAGAAATAACTCAAAAGGCAGATCATCCTGTAGTTCGTCATGCTTAGGAGATCATGCTTGAGAGATCGTCATCTTTTTTAAAAACCGGAACTGTTTTGGTGATTTTAAGTTGACTTGGAAATTGCTACTCGGTTACAGAGGAGTTCACTATCATGACTATATAGTTTGATATGTCGTCAGCATATTCTTTTAAAATTACAGTTGGAATCTCATCTATGCCTATTGAATTATCAAGGAGGATTATAAACATGAGATATATAATTAATTTTTATCAACCTATGTAGTTGTAATATTTTCACTGTTCTCAAATGAAATTAATGTAATTTCTTAGATAGAATATATGTAGATAGAAGAATAGAGAATTTTACATTATTTTTTCTTTGGTGATTTTTGAATGTTTATACAGAATTCTGAATGATCATAGTATTTAATAAATTTATTGTTTGTAGTGTGTATTGTCGGTTTTGTAGCCTCTCCAGGTCGTCTAAAATAGCTTTCGGGGAAATTTTCTCTCATTTTCTACATCTATTGTTAAAGGTAGATAGTAATGTTTTAGATGAATAATTACTTTCAATCAATCGAAAATGTGAGGTGGTTAAACGCATTTAAAAAAGCTAGTTTCGTATAAAATAAAACGGTACTCCGCTTCAAATTTACAAAAATTACAAAAACAAATAAAAAAGTGTTTAAAAACGAGTAATATATACAATAAATAAATAAATATTTTTTTTATTTAAAAAAGTCGCATCCTCCCGAAGGTTATTAGCGACGGTACAATAGCAAGCTTAAATTTTATATAAAATAATAATAATAAATATTTTTATCTATACATAGCTATGAAAACTTACCGGTAAAGATGGGTCTTCTTTTACTTGCTTAGTAGTTTTCTTTTTCTTAAAAAAAAATTAAAATAATACCTTAATACTGTAGTTAATACAAAACAAAACCCGATACATGTCAAAAAATATGTCACAGCTACACACAGTTGCAAAATTGTCATAATTATAGGAGTATGGAGAAACTGTAAAACTGAATGAAATAAGTCAAATCTTTTTATTTTAAATATGAAACTAATTTTTTTTTAAAAGGAACAGTTTTTTAAACGAACAAATACCTTGTTAACATAATCAAAATACTAAAAAGATACCCATTTAAATCGACAATGCCACCAACTACGTTAGTTTTGAGTCATAGGCACACATAATTTTATTTTAATTTAATGAATATTCTGTTTTTACGGTTAAATAGTCACTAATGTAAATAAATTGCATTATGGTAATTCATCCTACTTGTAAATAATTAGTAACTATTAGTAAACCGTTAGGGTATGATGTGTTCAAAGTACGTTGAACAAACTTAATATTTTAATAGGTGGTACTACTGGTATGAAATATCTGCGTCATTAATAACGTGCTTTGGATTTCATTTTGTATTTACTTCTTCTTCTTCCCTCTTTAATGTAAGCAATTTGCTTGTTTTTCTTCGTATCCTCTGCCGTTCAATTATTAGAAAGGTTGTCGCTCCATCTCTTTCGGGGTCTTAAACCGCTTCGGTGCCCTAAGGGCGACTTGTCTCTAGTTATTTCGACCATTCTGTCGTCATTCATCCGGTCTATGTGTTCGTTCCACTCTCTCTATCTTCCCAGTATCCATTCATTTACATTGTCTATTTTACATGTTCTTCTAATGTCCTCACTTCTCTTCCTGTCAAAAAGTGTTTTCCAGCGATCCTGCGCACTATTTTTATTTCGGTGGTTTCTAATATTCTCTTTGTGTTCGATGTATCTGGTCTAGTTTCCGCTGTGTATGTTAATATAGGTCGGATGACTGCCTTGTAGATTCGGGATTTGGTCTCGATTCCGATATATTTGTTTTGGAGGATTGTATCGTTCAGGTAAGCTGAGGTTCATGCTGCTTTAGCCGCTTGGTTTCTTACCTCCCCCTCGATGTCACCGTATCCTGATATTTCTATGCCTAGGTATTTAAATTTCATCTTCTGTTGTATAATTTTATCATACATTACCAGTTTGCATCCGATAGGTGTTTTTAAAGTGGTCATGCATTTCGTCTTTGCTGCAGATATCTTCATTTTTAGACTTGTTGCCGTTGTGCTAAATTTGAATAGTAATCTCTGTAGGTCATCTTCGTTTTCTGCAATCAGAACAGCATTATCGGCATAGCATAGGATTTTGACGTCTTTGTTCCCCATTTTATACCCTTTCAGGTTACGAGTGCTTTTTATTATTTCGTCCATAACGATGTTGAACAATAAGGGGCCAAGGGAATCTCCTTGTCGAATACCACTATTTACAGGAATTTCTTCGGTAGTTTTGCCATTAATTTTGGCTTGTATTTTGTAAATACTTTCGTTGGTTTTTATGATGTTGTATGGGATTTGCCTGTTGTATAAAAGGTGTACCACATCCTCCAGTTGTATTCGGTCAAACGCCTTTTCCAGTACTATAAAACACATGAAGGCTGGTTTGTTATACTCGATGGATTTTTGTGAGTTAATTTATTTTATTTGTTATAATCTTTGTTACTAGCTTTAAGGTTGTATTTAGAAAGTTTATTCCTCGGTAGTTTGCGGGTATCTTTTTGTCTCCTTTTTTAAACAGTAAGATTGTGGTACTTAGGCGCCATTCGTCCGGAATTTTTTTATGTAAAAAGATTTTGTGAAATATGGCTGTTAGCTGCTGTTTCAGGCTTCTCCCGCTATATTTAAGAAGTTGATTTGGAATACCATCTTTTTTGTATTTACTGTAGTGCGAAATTATTGGATGTGACATAAGCTATCGTAATTTTCTTATATTTTTTGGATGTACATTTGCCAGTGCAAAAAGATACATTTAAAACTGTCAAAAAAATAATTTGGTGTCTTTTAATTTAACAAATAATAAAGCATTGGTTGGGTATTTCCTGCGGTACCCACATCATTGATTGATAAAAAGCTAACCAATTGGAATTATATAATTGGTAAATCTCATACAGTGCTTTTATTTCAAAACCAGCTAGTCCAAATAACTTTGATTTTGCGTAAATGTAAAAAAAACAAGTCGAATTTTAAATCAAGGGAAAGATTTAAAAATGTTATTCTGCTGTTTCCAAGTGTCGTTTAATACCATGTCATGAACTAAATTTACATTTTCTTTGGTCACTACAGTTTTGGAGGCTCCTGCAACTGGTGCATGTTAACAGTACTCTCTTCCCAATTTGAATTTTTGTGACCAGTTCTTAATTACCTAGTACAAAGTGGCAGAGTCACCCAATACTTTTACCACGTCCTTATACATTTCTTGCGGTGATAACCCCTTTTTACAGAGGTATTTTATTGCACCTTTTATCTCAATTTTGTCCATTTTTATAAAATCACGCACACCTCAATGTGTACAAACACGTACTGATCCGCTGATGCTAATTGGCACACACTAATGTCATACAATAAGCTTTTGCCTGACACTTTATTTGCATTTGTCATTCAACGCCAACTATGTTAGGGACAACAAGTCGTGAACTATCCTCGTTAAATTAAGGAGCTGTTTGTAATTAACTTCATTTTAGTTTGTGTTGTTGTTTCGCTATCTTTATTGTTATTAAAATAAATCGATAAAATAAATTGTTGTTTATATGGCTGATTTGCATTTTTCTTAGGTTCTTATTTGATGTTTTACAGGGTAGCGGTTGCTATTTAAAATTTTAATGAAGAGGTCAAAGATGTTAAAGGGGTGCCACTTGAAAGGAGTCATCCTTTTGAACGTTTTGTATGAACTGTGTTGGATCTGTAATGTTTTTTTTTTGGAGTTCAAATTTTTTTTTTTTCTTCAAAAGTTAACGCTATTTTTTTAGTTCGTAGAATATTTATTTTATTTTAAAAGAAAAAATTGTTTGATCTCTTGCCTCGGTTCTAAACGTTTCACACTAATTTCTAGCGTCTAGAGAAAAACGATAATTTACGAACTTGTACCACCACTGGCCACATTCGGCCGAAGAACTCGGCACGCTGATCAGTCTCACCCATTTACTCTCAAGATTGACACTACAAGGACCAATCTCCATTAAGAATCCTTCTTTTACAGGGCTGCTACAGAATGGAACAAGATTTCAAAATCAGTTTTTCCAGAAAACTATGATCTGCAACTTTTCAAAAAGCGGGTCTACAATCATCTCTTTTCTATAATCCCTCCCCCTATTAATAGTCGCAGTGCCACACGATAAGTCCAACCTTTTTGCGACTATTTTCAGTACAAAAAAAAAACTGTGTGTGTGTGTGTGTTTGTTACAAACAATTAAAAATAGCTTCCGCTTATGAAATGATAAGAAAAAGTTTAAAAGAATATGGTTGACATAAACAGAATATTGTTAATGACAATTATAAGTTTTTATAAACAATTTGAAATCGTTTTTATAATAATTTTAATAATAATAATTAAAACAACATATGGTAATTTTTATTTTTTTTATTTGGAATTTAGTCGTGTGGACCTCTCGGGTCGCAACCAGAACACTGATATTTTAACAATAATTTCCAAATAATCAAAACAATAAATATTTTCAACAAAAGCATAAATATGATAAAATAAAAGCATAATTAAAATAAAATATTGCTTTTTTTATTTTTATTTAAATTTGGATGTAACCAAACGCGACGCGACTTAACTGTTATTACATCACGTTTAAAAATCACAGTAAAAAATATCAGTGTTATTAAAAAATCACGATATCGCTTATCTCTACTAGCGTCGCAGTTGTCGAAGACACATGTCGACGAGGTGTAGTAATGTTGTTAATTATTTGATTGTTTGTCGCGAATACTTATTATATTTTGTACTGGTCGCGCGGCCATTCGGGCCCTCGTGAGTAACACCACAACATCATCGGTGGTGTGGGACTGTATTCAAGCCCTCACTGAGTTAGCGACGGTAAACAAAGTCACTTTTACATGGATTCCTAGGCTTACAGGGATAAACGGCAACGAGGTAGCCGATAAACTGGCAAGAAACGGGACCCTGGTGGAACCAAGAAGCCAGTTGGTCGGATTGCCAATTGTCGAATCAAAATATTTATTGAAATTAATCCTTGAACAAGAACATATTGCTCGGTGGAATGCAAATACTGGCTGCAGAACATCAAAACAGCTGATGAAAAGACCTCTCCAGAATAGGGCTGACGCACTCTGGACGATGGACCGGAGTAGACTAAGCAGCACGTTTGGCCTGCTCACAGGAAACATCGCACCTCTACAAACTGGCGGCTGGCGGTCGAGAAAAACTGCCGACTATGCGGAGAGGAGAAGGAGAGCAGTGTACACATTCTGTGTCCCTGCCCGATGCTAGTGGGGTACATGTATTAAACCTGGGGCCGTACGATTATGGATTCAAGCGATCTATAAGAGACAGGGCCAACAGAAATCCTGAGGTTTGCCAAAATCAGCGGACTAGAATTCTGATGCCCTGAAGACACAGCGGTAGTCACAGAGAATCAAAAGATCTAGGTGACATAGGTGCCGATACCAAATCCCCAACCGCAAGATTGTAATGTAATGTTGTACTGGTCGACTGGTTTTTGTGCACCTCAGAGTTTTGTATTGACATTTCTATGGTCCGCAATTCTTTTTTTATATTTGTAGAAGCTTATATGCCAAACATATTTTCAACTATTATGCAAATTCTGGAGAGACGATAAATGAAAATCCGTTTAAAAGTCTCCATTATGAAAGGAGAAGTAGAATAGGTGAAGACGTAAAGTGAATATTTGCGTATTTTTATCTTAATACAAATATTCGGTTTCAGATTTGATGTAAGGATGAAGCACATGGCAAATATTCGTACATGATTATTTTTTTCAAAAATTTAAATAGTTTTTAAATATGTGTATGATGCCAAGGTAACAAAAACTAGTAAGAAAGCAGATTAGAAATAGTAGAGATAGTAAAACACAATGTTACATTTGCTGTAGGAAATACAAAAGTCTGGGTATCTCACCTCGAATAATCTATTTATAAAAATGAAAAAATGTTTGTATGTATGTCCTTCCAAACGGCTAGACCGATTGGGATGAAATTTTCAGTTGTTTTATACATATCAGGGGTGGTTTTAGTGAAAAAAACTTTTGTGTAGGAAGTGGTAATTGTACCTCCCATATAACGCAAATGAAATATTCGTAGCCAAACACCTGTCATTTCAAATTTTTATTCGAAAATATTGAAGCTGTCAAACATTTATGTATTTGAGTAATTTCAATTTGAGCAAAGATCCCCCAAAATTGTGCAACGAAACAAGACTTGCTGCTAAAAAATTATCGCCGAATTTAATCGAAGCCACAATCATCAGCGGAAAATTTAAAGCAGAAGATGTGCTGATACCACGAATTCCAATGATTTCAATAGATTTGCCATTTAATTTCAAGCGATTACAGTTTCCGGTGCGTCTGGCTTTCGCTATAACCATCAACAAGGCTCAAGGCCAATCTCTAAGTGTTACTGGTTAGATCTTACAAAGTTTTTCGCACGGTCAAGTATATGTTGCCTGCTCCAGAGTTGGAACACCAAAAAATCTTTACGTGTTCACATCTACCGAAAAAACTGTAAATATTGTTTATCAGCTGGCATTAAAATAAAACATTTGTTAAATAAATGAAATTTCAATATGGATTGGGCAACCCAAAAAAATAAAATAAAATAATGGGGTGTAGCAACGTGCACCGGGTTCTGCTAGTTAAATATAGTGCGTAGTTAGTAAATGAGTGTTTTTAATGAAACATTAAAGTAATTTCATATACGAAGCGTATTCAGGCATAACAATGCTTTATTTAACTTTACAGTTATGCTCATCAACGTGTTTGTGCTGAATTACTTCAACATTGACAACAACAAAACTTACTTATATTTGTGACAATTGTTATTGCAGGTTATTAAAAGCAAAAATGAAATAAATTATACTTACAGGTGAATCCGGTGTTGTTTTGACTTCTTGTTTTGTATTTACCATTTTAATAGTCGATTAAAAATAAGTAGATATACTAATATTTGAATCACGAATATTCATAAAATTTTCGTAATGTCATAAATGTCATAAACATGCCTAAGTGATTAATCGAGAAACGACTACTTTATTATTTTGTATTGTTTTTAATTCCTTAAATGTTACACTACTATTAATAAACGGCAACAAAACAAACAAAAAGATATATTACAAATTAAAAATATATTTCAGAATTGGAAATATATACACATCCCTAATGTTAGAGATATGTTTTAGAATGTTTTACTTTATGATTTTTCCCATGATTTACATTCCTTCTTCGATATATAATTTGTTTGCAATAAAAACAGTAATTGGCTTTTAAATAGTGTTTGTTAAATATAAAACGAAGACATTTTCCCATGGAAGACATTATTTGGGCATTTGGCCTTTATTTTAGTAGTATGCGACAAAATTAGAATGCCATGGAAATGGGTACTACTCAAAGCGTGGGCATATGTACTTTTCACAAATGAATTTCGGTTTGGAATTGATCCCGACTTCAAAAGGGTTCGCGAATGGACAGAGCCTATCAACACAAAGCAATTAAACAACATTCGGTCAGTGCACTCTTTTTGAGGGTCTGGCGAGGGAAAAAATCAACATCATTCTGTTTTGGCTGGTAAATCATTGGTGGATCAGATACTGGCAGTAGTATGCGACAAAATTAGAATGCCATGGAAATGGGTAATACTCAAAGCGTGGGCATATGTACTTTTCACAAATGAATTTCGGTTTGGAATTGATCCCGACTTCAAAAGGGTTCGCGAATGGACAGAGCCTATCAATACAAAGCAATTAAACAACATTCGGTCAGTGCACTCTTTTTAAGGGTCTGGCAAGGGAAAAAATCGACATAATTCTGTTTTGGCTGGTAAATCATTGGTGGATCAGATACTGGCAGTAGTATGCGACAAAATTAGAATGCCATGGAAATGGGTACTACTCAAAGCGTGGGCATATGTACTTTTCACAAATGAATTTCGGTTTGGAATTGATCCCGACTTCAAAAGGGTTCGCGAATGGACAGAGCCTATCAATACAAAGCAATTAAACAACATTCGGTCAGTGCACTCTTTTTAAGGGTCTGGCAAGGGAAAAAATCGACATAATTCTGTTTTGGCTGGTAAATCATTGGTGGATCAGATACTGGCAGTAGTATGCGACAAAATTAGAATGCCATGGAAATGGGTACTACTCAAAGCGTGGGCATATGTACTTTTCACAAATGAATTTCGGTTTGGAATTGATCCCGACTTCAAAAGGGTTCGCGAATGGACAGAGCCTATCAATACAAAGCAATTAAACAACATTCGGTCAGTGCACTCTTTTTAAGGGTCTGGCAAGGGAAAAAATCGACATAATTCTGTTTTGGCTGGTAAATCATTGGTGGATCAGATACTGGCAGTAGTATGCGACAAAATTAAAATGCCATGGAAATGGGTACTACTCAAAGCGTGGGCATATGTACTTTTCACAAATGAATTTCGGTTTGGAATTGATCCCGACTTCAAAAGGACTCGCGAATGGACAGAGCCTATCAATACAAAGCAATTAAACAACATTCGGTCAGTGCACTCTTTTTAAGGGTCTGGCAAGGGAAAAAATCGACATAATTCTGTTTTGGCTGGTAAATCATTGGTGGATCAGATACTGGCAGTAGTATGCGACAAAATTAGAATGCCATGGAAATGGGTACTACTCAAAGCGTGGGCATATGTACTTTTCACAAATGAATTTCGGTTTGGAATTGATCCCGACTTCAAAAGGGTTCGCGAATGGACAGAGCCTATCAATACAAAGCAATTAAACAACATTCGGTCAGTGCACTCTTTTTAAGGGTCTGGCAAGGGAAAAAATCGACATAATTCTGTTTTGGCTGGTAAATCATTGGTGGATCAGATACTGGCAGTAGTATGCGACAAAATTAGAATGCCATGGAAATGGGTACTACTCAAAGCGTGGGCATATGTACTTTTCACAAATGAATTTCGGTTTGGAATTGATCCCGACTTCAAAAGGACTCGCGAATGGACAGAGCCTATCAATACAAAGCAATTAAACAACATTCGGTCAGTGCACTCTTTTTAAGGGTCTGGCAAGGGAAAAAATCGACATAATTCTGTTTTGGCTGGTAAATCATTGGTGGATCAGATACTGGCAGTAGTATGCGACAAAATTAGAATGCCATGGAAATGGGTACTACTCAAAGCGTGGGCATATGTACTTTTCACAAATGAATTTCGGTTTGGAATTGATCCCGACTTCAAAAGGGTTCGCGAATGGACAGAGCCTATCAACACAAAGCAATTAAACAACATTCGGTCAGTGCACTCTTTTTGAGGGTCTGGCGAGGGAAAAAATCAACATCATTCTGTTTTGGCTGGTAAATCATTGGTGGATCAGATACTGGCAGTAGTATGCGACAAAATTAGAATGCCATGGAAATGGGTACTACTCAAAGCGTGGGCATATGTACTTTTCACAAATGAATTTCGGTTTGGAATTGATCCCGACTTCAAAAGGGTTCGCGAATGGACAGAGCCTATCAACACAAAGCAATTAAACAACATTCGGTCAGTGCACTCTTTTTGAGGGTCTGGCGAGGGAAAAAATCAACATCATTCTGTTTTGGCTGGTAAATCATTGGTGGATCAGATACTGGCAGTAGTATGCGACAAAATTAGAATGCCATGGAAATGGGTACTACTCAAAGCGTGGGCATATGTACTTTTCACAAATGAATTTCGGTTTGGAATTGATCCCGACTTCAAAAGGACTCGCGAATGGACAGAGCCTATCAATACAAAGCAATTAAACAACATTCGGTCAGTGCACTCTTTTTAAGGGTCTGGCAAGGGAAAAAATCGACATAATTCTGTTTTGGCTGGTAAATCATTGGTGGATCAGATACTGGCAGTAGTATGCGACAAAATTAGAATGCCATGGAAATGGGTACTACTCAAAGCGTGGGCATATGTACTTTTCACAAATGAATTTCGGTTTGGAATTGATCCCGACTTCAAAAGGGTTCGCGAATGGACAGAGCCTATCAATACAAAGCAATTAAACAACATTCGGTCAGTGCACTCTTTTTAAGGGTCTGGCAAGGGAAAAAATCGACATAATTCTGTTTTGGCTGGTAAATCATTGGTGGATCAGATACTGGCAGTAGTATGCGACAAAATTAGAATGCCATGGAAATGGGTACTACTCAAAGCGTGGGCATATGTACTTTTCACAAATGAATTTCGGTTTGGAATTGATCCCGACTTCAAAAGGGTTCGCGAATGGACAGAGCCTATCAATACAAAGCAATTAAACAACATTCGGTCAGTGCACTCTTTTTAAGGGTCTGGCGAGGGAAAAAATCAACATCATTCTGTTTTGGCTGGTAAATCATTGGTGGATCAGATACTGGCAGTAGTATGCGACAAAATTAGAATGCCATGGAAATGGGTACTACTCAAAGCGTGGGCATATGTACTTTTCACAAATGAATTTCGGTTTGGAATTGATCCCGACTTCAAAAGGGTTCGCGAATGGACAGAGCCTATCAACACAAAGCAATTAAACAACATTCGGTCAGTGCACTCTTTTTGAGTGTCTGGCGAGGGAAAAAATCAACATCATTCTGTTTTGGCTGGTAAATCATTGGTGGATCAGATACTGGCAGTAGTATGCGACAAAATTAGAATGCCATGGAAATGGGTACTACTCAAAGCGTGGGCATATGTAGTTTTCACAAATGAATTTCGGTTTGGAATTGATCCCGACTTCAAAAGGGTTCGCGAATGGACAGAGCCTATCAATACAAAGCAATTAAACAACATTCGGTCAGTGCACTCTTTTTAAGGGTCTGGCAAGGGAAAAAATCGACATAATTCTGTTTTGGCTGGTAAATCATTGGTGGATCAGATACTGGCAGTAGTATGCGACAAAATTAGAATGCCATGGAAATGGGTACTACTCAAAGCGTGGGCATATGTACTTTTCACAAATGAATTTCGGTTTGGAATTGATCCCGACTTCAAAAGGGTTCGCGAATGGACAGAGCCTATCAATACAAAGCAATTAAACAACATTCGGTCAGTGCACTCTTTTTAAGGGTCTGGCGAGGGAAAAAATCAACATCATTCTGTTTTGGCTGGTAAATCATTGGTGGATCAGATACTGGCAGTAGTATGCGACAAAATTAGAATGCCATGGAAATGGGTACTACTCAAAGCGTGGGCATATGTACTTTTCACAAATGAATTTCGGTTTGGAATTGATCCCGACTTCAAAAGGGTTCGCGAATGGACAGAGCCTATCAACACAAAGCAATTAAACAACATTCGGTCAGTGCACTCTTTTTGAGGGTCTGGCGAGGGAAAAAATCAACATCATTCTGTTTTGGCTGGTAAATCATTGGTGGATCAGATACTGGCAGTAGTATGCGACAAAATTAGAATGCCATGGAAATGGGTACTACTCAAAGCGTGGGCATATGTACTTTTCACAAATGAATTTCGGTTTGGAATTGATCCCGACTTCAAAAGGGTTCGCGAATGGACAGAGCCTATCAATACAAAGCAATTAAACAACATTCGGTCAGTGCACTCTTTTTAAGGGTCTGGCAAGGAAAAAAATCGACATAATTCCGTTTTGGCTGGTAAATCATTGGTGGATCAGATACTGGCAGTAGTATGCGACAAAATTAGAATGCCATGGAAATGGGTACTACTCAAAGCGTGGGCATATGTACTTTTCACAAATGAATTTCGGTTTGGAATTGATCCCGACTTCAAAAGGGTTCGCGAATGGACAGAGCCTATCAACACAAAGCAATTAAACAACATTCGGTCAGTGCACTCTTTTTAAGGGTCTGGCGAGGGAAAAAATCAACATCATTCTGTTTTGGCTGGTAAATCATTGGTGGATCAGATACTGGCAGTAGTATGCGACAAAATTAGAATGCCATGGAAATGGGTACTACTCAAAGCGTGGGCATATGTACTTTTCACAAATGAATTTCGGTTTGGAATTGATCCCGACTTCAAAAGGGTTCGCGAATGGACAGAGCCTATCAATACAAAGCAATTAAACAACATTCGGTCAGTGCACTCTTTTTAAGGGTCTGGCAAGGGAAAAAATCGACATAATTCTGTTTTGGCTGGTAAATCATTGGTGGATCAGATACTGGCAGTAGTATGCGACAAAATTAGAATGCCATGGAAATGGGTACTACTCAAAGCGTGGGCATATGTACTTTTCACAAATGAATTTCGGTTTGGAATTGATCCCGACTTCAAAAGGGTTCGCGAATGGACAGAGCCTATCAATACAAAGCAATTAAACAACATTCGGTCAGTGCACTCTTTTTAAGGGTCTGGCAAGGGAAAAAATCGACATAATTCTGTTTTGGCTGGTAAATCATTGGTGGATCAGATACTGGCAGTAGTATGCGACAAAATTAGAATGCCATGGAAATGGGTACTACTCAAAGCGTGGGCATATGTACTTTTCACAAATGAATTTCGGTTTGGAATTGATCCCGACTTCAAAAGGACTCGCGAATGGACAGAGCCTATCAATACAAAGCAATTAAACAACATTCGGTCAGTGCACTCTTTTTAAGGGTCTGGCAAGGGAAAAAATCGACATAATTCTGTTTTGGCTGGTAAATCATTGGTGGATCAGATACTGGCAGTAGTATGCGACAAAATTAGAATGCCATGGAAATGGGTACTACTCAAAGCGTGGGCATATGTACTTTTCACAAATGAATTTCGGTTTGGAATTGATCCCGACTTCAAAAGGGTTCGCGAATGGACAGAGCCTATCAACACAAAGCAATTAAACAACATTCGGTCAGTGCACTCTTTTTAAGGGTCAGGCAAGGGAAAAAATCAAAATAATTCTGTTTTGGCTGGTAAATCATTGGTGGATCAGATACTGGCAGTAGTATGCGACAAAATTAGAATGCCATGGAAATGGGTACTACTCAAAGCGTGGGCATATGTACTTTTCACAAATGAATTTCGGTTTGGAATTGATCCCGACTTCAAAAGGGTTCGCGAATGGACAGAGCCTATCAATACAAAGCAATTAAACAACATTCGGTCAGTGCACTCTTTTTGAGGGTCTGGCGAGGAAAAAAATCGACATAATTCTGTTTTGGCTGGTAAATCATTGGTGGATCAGATACTGGCAGTAGTATGCGACAAAATTAGAATGCCATGGAAATGGGTACTACTCAAAGCGTGGGCATATGTACTTTTCACAAATGAATTTCGGTTTGGAATTGATCCCGACTTCAAAAGGACTCGCGAATGGACAGAGCCTATCAATACAAAGCAATTAAACAACATTCGGTCAGTGCACTCTTTTTAAGGGTCTGGCAAGGGAAAAAATCGACATAATTCTGTTTTGGCTGGTAAATCATTGGTGGATCAGATACTGGCAGTAGTATGCGACAAAATTAGAATGCCATGGAAATGGGTACTACTCAAAGCGTGGGCATATGTACTTTTCACAAATGAATTTCGGTTTGGAATTGATCCCGACTTCAAAAGGGTTCGCGAATGGACAGAGCCTATCAATACAAAGCAATTAAACAACATTCGGTCAGTGCACTCTTTTTAAGGGTCTGGCAAGGGAAAAAATCGACATAATTCTGTTTTGGCTGGTAAATCATTGGTGGATCAGATACTGGCAGTAGTATGCGACAAAATTAGAATGCCATGGAAATGGGTACTACTCAAAGCGTGGGCATATGTACTTTTCACAAATGAATTTCGGTTTGGAATTGATCCCGACTTCAAAAGGGTTCGCGAATGGACAGAGCCTATCAATACAAAGCAATTAAACAACATTCGGTCAGTGCACTCTTTTTAAGGGTCTGGCAAGGGAAAAAATCGACATAATTCTGTTTTGGCTGGTAAATCATTGGTGGATCAGATACTGGCAGTAGTATGCGACAAAATTAGAATGCCATGGAAATGGGTACTACTCAAAGCGTGGGCATATGTACTTTTCACAAATGAATTTCGGTTTGGAATTGATCCCGACTTCAAAAGGGTTCGCGAATGGACAGAGCCTATCAATACAAAGCAATTAAACAACATTCGGTCAGTGCACTCTTTTTAAGGGTCTGGCAAGGGAAAAAATCGACATAATTCTGTTTTGGCTGGTAAATCATTGGTGGATCAGATACTGGCAGTAGTATGCGACAAAATTAGAATGCCATGGAAATGGGTACTACTCAAAGCGTGGGCATATGTACTTTTCACAAATGAATTTCGGTTTGGAATTGATCCCGACTTCAAAAGGGTTCGCGAATGGACAGAGCCTATCAATACAAAGCAATTAAACAACATTCGGTCAGTGCACTCTTTTTAAGGGTCTGGCAAGGGAAAAAATCGACATAATTCTGTTTTGGCTGGTAAATCATTGGTGGATCAGATACTGGCAGTAGTATGCGACAAAATTAGAATGCCATGGAAATGGGTACTACTCAAAGCGTGGGCATATGTACTTTTCACAAATGAATTTCGGTTTGGAATTGATCCCGACTTCAAAAGGGTTCGCGAATGGACAGAGCCTATCAATACAAAGCAATTAAACAACATTCGGTCAGTGCACTCTTTTTAAGGGTCTGGCAAGGGAAAAAATCGACATAATTCTGTTTTGGCTGGTAAATCATTGGTGGATCAGATACTGGCAGTAGTATGCGACAAAATTAGAATGCCATGGAAATGGGTACTACTCAAAGCGTGGGCATATGTACTTTTCACAAATGAATTTCGGTTTGGAATTGATCCCGACTTCAAAAGGGTTCGCGAATGGACAGAGCCTATCAATACAAAGCAATTAAACAACATTCGGTCAGTGCACTCTTTTTAAGGGTCTGGCAAGGGAAAAAATCGACATAATTCTGTTTTAACTGGTAAATCATTGGTGGATCAGATACTGGCAGTAGTATGCGACAAAATTAGAATGCCATGGAAATGGGTACTACTCAAAGCGTGGGCATATGTACTTTTCACAAATGAATTTCGGTTTGGAATTGATCCCGACTTCAAAAGGGTTCGCGAATGGACAGAGCCTATCAATACAAAGCAATTAAACAACATTCGGTCAGTGCACTCTTTTTAAGGGTCTGGCAAGGGAAAAAAACGACATAATTCTGTTTTGGCTGGTAAATCATTGGTGGATCAGATACTGGCAGTAGTATGCGACAAAATTAGAATGCCATGGAAATGGGTACTACTCAAAGCGTGGGCATATGTAGTTTTCACAAATGAATTTCGGTTTGGAATTGATCCCGACTTCAAAAGGGTTCGCGAATGGACAGAGCCTATCAATACAAAGCAATTAAACAACATTCGGTCAGTGCACTCTTTTTAAGGGTCTGGCAAGGGAAAAAATCGACATAATTCTGTTTTGGCTGGTAAATCATTGGTGGATCAGATACTGGCAGTAGTATGCGACAAAATTAGAATGCCATGGAAATGGGTACTACTCAAAGCGTGGGCATATGTACTTTTCACAAATGAATTTCGGTTTGGAATTGATCCCGACTTCAAAAGGGTTCGCGAATGGACAGAGCCTATCAATACAAAGCAATTAAACAACATTCGGTCAGTGCACTCTTTTTAAGGGTCTGGCAAGGGAAAAAATCGACATAATTCTGTTTTGGCTGGTAAATCATTGGTGGATCAGATACTGGCAGTAGTATGCGACAAAATTAGAATGCCATGGAAATGGGTACTACTCAAAGCGTGGGCATATGTACTTTTCACAAATGAATTTCGGTTTGGAATTGATCCCGACTTCAAAAGGGTTCGCGAATGGACAGAGCCTATCAATACAAAGCAATTAAACAACATTCGGTCAGTGCACTCTTTTTAAGGGTCTGGCAAGGAAAAAAATCGACATAATTCTGTTTTGGCTGGTAAATCATTGGTGGATCAGATACTGGCAGTAGTATGCGACAAAATTAGAATGCCATGGAAATGGGTACTACTCAAAGCGTGGGCATATGTACTTTTCACAAATGAATTTCGGTTTGGAATTGATCCCGACTTCAAAAGGGTTCGCGAATGGACAGAGCCTATCAATACAAAGCAATTAAACAACATTCGGTCAGTGCACTCTTTTTAAGGGTCTGGCAAGGGAAAAAATCGACATAATTCTGTTTTGGCTGGTAAATCATTGGTGGATCAGATACTGGCAGTAGTATGCGACAAAATTAGAATGCCATGGAAATGGGTACTACTCAAAGCGTGGGCATATGTACTTTTCACAAATGAATTTCGGTTTGGAATTGATCCCGACTTCAAAAGGGTTCGCGAATGGACAGAGCCTATCAATACAAAGCAATTAAACAACATTCGGTCAGTGCACTCTTTTTAAGGGTCTGGCAAGGGAAAAAATCGACATAATTCTGTTTTGGCTGGTAAATCATTGGTGGATCAGATACTGGCAGTAGTATGCGACAAAATTAGAATGCCATGGAAATGGGTAATACTCAAAGCGTGGGCATATGTACTTTTCACAAATGAATTTCGGTTTGGAATTGATCCCGACTTCAAAAGGGTTCGCGAATGGACAGAGCCTATCAATACAAAGCAATTAAACAACATTCGGTCAGTGCACTCTTTTTAAGGGTCTGGCAAGGGAAAAAATCGACATAATTCTGTTTTGGCTGGTAAATCATTGGTGGATCAGATACTGGCAGTAGTATGCGACAAAATTAGAATGCCATGGAAATGGGTACTACTCAAAGCGTGGGCATATGTACTTTTCACAAATGAATTTCGGTTTGGAATTGATCCCGACTTCAAAAGGACTCGCGAATGGACAGAGCCTATCAATACAAAGCAATTAAACAACATTCGGTCAGTGCACTCTTTTTGAGGGTCCGGCGAGGAAAAAAATCGACATAATTCTGTTTTGGCTGATAAATCATTGGTGGATCAGATACTGGCAGTAGTATGCGACAAAATTAGAATGCCATGGAAATGGGTACTACTCAAAGCGTGGGCATATGTACTTTTCACAAATGAATTTCGGTTTGGAATTGATCCCGACTTCAAAAGGACTCGCGAATGGACAGAGCCTATCAATACAAAGCAATTAAACAACATTCGGTCAGTGCACTCTTTTTAAGGGTCTGGCAAGGGAAAAAATCGACATAATTCTGTTTTGGCTGGTAAATCATTGGTGGATCAGATACTGGCAGTAGTATGCGACAAAATTAGAATGCCATGGAAATGGGTACTACTCAAAGCGTGGGCATATGTACTTTTCACAAATGAATTTCGGTTTGGAATTGATCCCGACTTCAAAAGGGTTCGCGAATGGACAGAGCCTATCAACACAAAGCAATTAAACAACATTCGGTCAGTGCACTCTTTTTGAGGGTCTGGCGAGGGAAAAAATCAACATCATTCTGTTTTGGCTGGTAAATCATTGGTGGATCAGATACTGGCAGTAGTATGCGACAAAATTAGAATGCCATGGAAATGGGTACTACTCAAAGCGTGGGCATATGTACTTTTCACAAATGAATTTCGGTTTGGAATTGATCCCGACTTCAAAAGGGTTCGCGAATGGACAGAGCCTATCAATACAAAGCAATTAAACAACATTCGGTCAGTGCACTCTTTTTAAGGGTCTGGCAAGGGAAAAAATCGACATAATTCTGTTTTGGCTGGTAAATCATTGGTGGATCAGATACTGGCAGTAGTATGCGACAAAATTAGAATGCCATGGAAATGGGTACTGCTCAAAGCGTGGGCATATGTACTTTTCACAAATGAATTTCGGTTTGGAATTGATCCCGACTTCAAAAGGGTTCGCGAATGGACAGAGCCTATCAATACAAAGCAATTAAACAACATTCGGTCAGTGCACTCTTTTTGAGGGTCTGGCGAGGGAAAAAATCAACATCATTCTGTTTTGGCTGGTAAATCATTGGTGGATCAGATACTGGCAGTAGTATGCGACAAAATTAGAATGCCATGGAAATGGGTACTACTCAAAGCGTGGGCATATGTACTTTTCACAAATGAATTTCGGTTTGGAATTGATCCCGACTTCAAAAGGGTTCGCGAATGGACAGAGCCTATCAACACAAAGCAATTAAACAACATTCGGTCAGTGCACTCTTTTTGAGGGTCTGGCGAGGGAAAAAATCAACATCATTCTGTTTTGGCTGGTAAATCATTGGTGGATCAGATACTGGCAGTAGTATGCGACAAAATTAGAATGCCATGGAAATGGGTACTACTCAAAGCGTGGGCATATGTACTTTTCACAAATGAATTTCGGTTTGGAATTGATCCCGACTTCAAAAGGGTTCGCGAATGGACAGAGCCTATCAACACAAAGCAATTAAACAACATTCGGTCAGTGCACTCTTTTTGAGGGTCTGGCGAGGGAAAAAATCAACATCATTCTGTTTTGGCTGGTAAATCATTGGTGGATCAGATACTGGCAGTAGTATGCGACAAAATTAGAATGCCATGGAAATGGGTACTACTCAAAGCGTGGGCATATGTACTTTTCACAAATGAATTTCGGTTTGGAATTGATCCCGACTTCAAAAGGGTTCGCGAATGGACAGAGCCTATCAATACAAAGCAATTAAACAACATTCGGTCAGTGCACTCTTTTTAAGGGTCTGGCAAGGGAAAAAATCGACATAATTCTGTTTTGGCTGGTAAATCATTGGTGGATCAGATACTGGCAGTAGTATGCGACAAAATTAGAATGCCATGGAAATGGGTACTACTCAAAGCGTGGGCATATGTACTTTTCACAAATGAATTTCGGTTTGGAATTGATCCCGACTTCAAAAGGGTTCGCGAATGGACAGAGCCTATCAATACAAAGCAATTAAACAACATTCGGTCAGTGCACTCTTTTTAAGGGTCTGGCGAGGCAAAAAATCAACATCATTCTGTTTTGGCTGGTAAATCATTGGTGGATCAGATACTGGCAGTAGTATGCGACAAAATTAGAATGCCATGGAAATGGGTACTACTCAAAGCGTGGGCATATGTACTTTTCACAAATGAATTTCGGTTTGGAATTGATCCCGACTTCAAAAGGGTTCGCGAATGGACAGAGCCTATCAACACAAAGCAATTAAACAACATTCGGTCAGTGCACTCTTTTTGAGGGTCTGGCGAGGGAAAAAATCAACATCATTCTGTTTTGGCTGGTAAATCATTGGTGGATCAGATACTGGCAGTAGTATGCGACAAAATTAGAATGCCATGGAAATGGGTACTACTCAAAGCGTGGGCATATGTACTTTTCACAAATGAATTTCGGTTTGGAATTGATCCCGACTTCAAAAGGGTTCGCGAATGGACAGAGCCTATCAATACAAAGCAATTAAACAACATTCGGTCAGTGAACTCTTTTTAAGGGTCTGGCAAGGGAAAAAATCGACATAATTCTGTTTTGGCTGGTAAATCATTGGTGGATCAGATACTGGCAGTAGTATGCGACAAAATTAGAATGCCATGGAAATGGGTACTACTCAAAGCGTGGGCATATGTACTTTTCACAAATGAATTTCGGTTTGGAATTGATCCCGACTTCAAAAGGGTTCGCGAATGGACAGAGCCTATCAATACAAAGCAATTAAACAACATTCGGTCAGTGCACTCTTTTTAAGGGTCTGGCGAGGGAAAAAATCAACATCATTCTGTTTTGGCTGGTAAATCATTGGTGGATCAGATACTGGCAGTAGTATGCGACAAAATTAGAATGCCATGGAAATGGGTACTACTCAAAGCGTGGGCATATGTACTTTTCACAAATGAATTTCGGTTTGGAATTGATCCCGACTTCAAAAGGGTTCGCGAATGGACAGAGCCTATCAACACAAAGCAATTAAACAACATTCGGTCAGTGCACTCTTTTTAAGGGTCTGGCGAGGGAAAAAATCAACATCATTCTGTTTTGGCTGGTAAATCATTGGTGGATCAGATACTGGCAGTAGTATGCGACAAAATTAGAATGCCATGGAAATGGGTACTACTCAAAGCGTGGGCATATGTACTTTTCACAAATGAATTTCGGTTTGGAATTGATCCCGACTTCAAAAGGGTTCGCGAATGGACAGAGCCTATCAACACAAAGCAATTAAACAACATTCGGTCAGTGCACTCTTTTTAAGGGTCTGGCAAGGGAAAAAATCGACATAATTCTGTTTTGGCTGGTAAATCATTGGTGGATCAGATACTGGCAGTAGTATGCGACAAAATTAGAATGCCATGGAAATGGGTACTACTCAAAGCGTGGGCATATGTACTTTTCACAAATGAATTTCGGTTTGGAATTGATCCCGACTTCAAAAGGGTTCGCGAATGGACAGAGCCTATCAACACAAAGCAATTAAACAACATTCGGTCAGTGCACTCTTTTTGAGGGTCTGGCGAGGGAAAAAATCAACATCATTCTGTTTTGGCTGGTAAATCATTGGTGGATCAGATACTGGCAGTAGTATGCGACAAAATTAGAATGCCATGGAAATGGGTACTACTCAAAGCGTGGGCATATGTACTTTTCACAAATGAATTTCGGTTTGGAATTGATCCCGACTTCAAAAGGGTTCGCGAATGGACAGAGCCTATCAATACAAAGCAATTAAACAACATTCGGTCAGTGCACTCTTTTTAAGGGTCTGGCAAGGGAAAAAATCGACATAATTCTGTTTTGGCTGGTAAATCATTGGTGGATCAGATACTGGCAGTAGTATGCGACAAAATTAGAATGCCATGGAAATGGGTACTACTCAAAGCGTGGGCATATGTACTTTTCACAAATGAATTTCGGTTTGGAATTGATCCCGACTTCAAAAGGGTTCGCGAATGGACAGAGCCTATCAATACAAAGCAATTAAACAACATTCGGTCAGTGCACTCTTTTTGAGGGTCTGGCGAGGGAAAAAATCAACATCATTCTGTTTTGGCTGGTAAATCATTGGTGGATCAGATACTGGCAGTAGTATGCGACAAAATTAGAATGCCATGGAAATGGGTACTACTCAAAGCGTGGGCATATGTACTTTTCACAAATGAATTTCGGTTTGGAATTGATCCCGACTTCAAAAGGGTTCGCGAATGGACAGAGCCTATCAACACAAAGCAATTAAACAACATTCGGTCAGTGCACTCTTTTTGAGGGTCTGGCGAGGGAAAAAATCAACATCATTCTGTTTTGGCTGGTAAATCATTGGTGGATCAGATACTGGCAGTAGTATGCGACAAAATTAGAATGCCATGGAAATGGGTACTACTCAAAGCGTGGGCATATGTACTTTTCACAAATGAATTTCGGTTTGGAATTGATCCCGACTTCAAAAGGGTTCGCGAATGGACAGAGCCTATCAATACAAAGCAATTAAACAACATTCGGTCAGTGCACTCTTTTTAAGGGTCTGGCAAGGGAAAAAATCGACATAATTCTGTTTTGGCTGGTAAATCATTGGTGGATCAGATACTGGCAGTAGTATGCGACAAAATTAGAATGCCATGGAAATGGGTACTACTCAAAGCGTGGGCATATGTACTTTTCACAAATGAATTTCGGTTTGGAATTGATCCCGACTTCAAAAGGGTTCGCGAATGGACAGAGCCTATCAATACAAAGCAATTAAACAACATTCGGTCAGTGCACTCTTTTTAAGGGTCTGGCAAGGGAAAAAATCGACATAATTCTGTTTTGGCTGGTAAATCATTGGTGGATCAGATACTGGCAGTAGTATGCGACAAAATTAGAATGCCATGGAAATGGGTACTACTCAAAGCGTGGGCATATGTACCTTTCACAAATGAATTTCGGTTTGGAATTGATCCCGACTTCAAAAGGGTTCGCGAATGGACAGAGCCTATCAATACAAAGCAATTAAACAACATTCGGTCAGTGCACTCTTTTTAAGGGTCTGGCGAGGGAAAAAATCAACATCATTCTGTTTTGGCTGGTAAATCATTGGTGGATCAGATACTGGCAGTAGTATGCGACAAAATTAGAATGCCATGGAAATGGGTACTACTCAAAGCGTGGGCATATGTACTTTTCACAAATGAATTTCGGTTTGGAATTGATCCCGACTTCAAAAGGGTTCGCGAATGGACAGAGCCTATCAACACAAAGCAATTAAACAACATTCGGTCAGTGCACTCTTTTTGAGGGTCTGGCGAGGGAAAAAATCAACATCATTCTGTTTTGGCTGGTAAATCATTGGTGGATCAGATACTGGCAGTAGTATGCGACAAAATTAGAATGCCATGGAAATGGGTACTACTCAAAGCGTGGGCATATGTACTTTTCACAAATGAATTTCGGTTTGGAATTGATCCCGACTTCAAAAGGGTTCGCGAATGGACAGAGCCTATCAATACAAAGCAATTAAACAACATTCGGTCAGTGCACTCTTTTTAAGGGTCTGGCAAGGGAAAAAATCGACATAATTCTGTTTTGGCTGGTAAATCATTGGTGGATCAGATACTGGCAGTAGTATGCGACAAAATTGGAATGCCATGGAAATGGGTACTACTCAAAGCGTGGGCATATGTACTTTTCACAAATGAATTTCGGTTTGGAATTGATCCCGACTTCAAAAGGGTTCGCGAATGGACAGAGCCTATCAATACAAAGCAATTAAACAACATTCGGTCAGTGCACTCTTTTTAAGGGTCTGGCGAGGGAAAAAATCAACATCATTCTGTTTTGGCTGGTAAATCATTGGTGGATCAGATACTGGCAGTAGTATGCGACAAAATTAGAATGCCATGGAAATGGGTACTACTCAAAGCGTGGGCATATGTACTTTTCACAAATGAATTTCGGTTTGGAATTGATCCCGACTTCAAAAGGGTTCGCGAATGGACAGAGCCTATCAACACAAAGCAATTAAACAACATTCGGTCAGTGCACTCTTTTTGAGGGTCTGGCGAGGGAAAAAATCAACATCATTCTGTTTTGGCTGGTAAATCATTGGTGGATCAGATACTGGCAGTAGTATGCGACAAAATTAGAATGCCATGGAAATGGGTACTACTCAAAGCGTGGGCATATGTACTTTTCACAAATGAATTTCGGTTTGGAATTGATCCCGACTTCAAAAGGGTTCGCGAATGGACAGAGCCTATCAATACAAAGCAATTAAACAACATTCGGTCAGTGCACTCTTTTTAAGGGTCTGGCAAGGGAAAAAATCGACATAATTCTGTTTTGGCTGGTAAATCATTGGTGGATCAGATACTGGCAGTAGTATGCGACAAAATTAGAATGCCATGGAAATGGGTACTACTCAAAGCGTGGGCATATGTACTTTTCACAAATGAATTTCGGTTTGGAATTGATCCCGACTTCAAAAGGGTTCGCGAATGGACAGAGCCTATCAATACAAAGCAATTAAACAACATTCGGTCAGTGCACTCTTTTTAAGGGTCTGGCAAGGGAAAAAATCGACATAATTCTGTTTTGGCTGGTAAATCATTGGTGGATCAGATACTGGCAATAGTATGCGACAAAATTAGAATGCCATGAAAATGGGTACTACTCAAAGCGTGGGCATATGTACTTTTCACAAATGAATTTCGGTTTGGAATTGATCCCGACTTCAAAAGGGTTCGCGAATGGACAGAGCCTATCAATACAAAGCAATTAAACAACATTCGGTCAGTGCACTCTTTTTAAGGGTCTGGCAAGGGAAAAAATCGACATAATTCTGTTTTGGCTGGTAAATCATTGGTGGATCAGATACTGGCAGTAGTATGCGACAAAATTAGAATGCCATGGAAATGGGTACTACTCAAAGCGTGGGCATATGTACTTTTCACAAATGAATTTCGGTTTGGAATTGATCCCGACTTCAAAAGGGTTCGCGAATGGACAGAGCCTATCAATACAAAGCAATTAAACAACATTCGGTCAGTGCACTCTTTTTAAGGGTCTGGCAAGGGAAAAAATCGACATAATTCTGTTTTGGCTGGTAAATCATTGGTGGATCAGATACTGGCAGTAGTATGCGACAAAATTAGAATGCCATGGAAATGGGTACTACTCAAAGCGTGGGCATATGTACTTTTCACAAATGAATTTCGGTTTGGAATTGATCCCGACTTCAAAAGGGTTCGCGAATGGACAGAGCCTATCAATACAAAGCAATTAAACAACATTCGGTCAGTGCACTCTTTTTAAGGGTCTGGCAAGGGAAAAAATCGACATAATTCTGTTTTGGCTGGTAAATCATTGGTGGATCAGATACTGGCAGTAGTATGCGACAAAATTAGAATGCCATGGAAATGGGTACTACTCAAAGCGTGGGCATATGTACTTTTCACAAATGAATTTCGGTTTGGAATTGATCCCGACTTCAAAAGGGTTCGCGAATGGACAGAGCCTATCAATACAAAGCAATTAAACAACATTCGGTCAGTGCACTCTTTTTAAGGGTCTGGCAAGCGAAAAAATCGACATAATTCTGTTTTGGCTGGTAAATCATTGGTGGATCAGATACTGGCAGTAGTATGCGACAAAATTAGAATGCCATGGAAATGGGTACTACTCAAAGCGTGGGCATATGTACTTTTCACAAATGAATTTCGGTTTGGAATTGATCCCGACTTCAAAAGGGTTCGCGAATGGACAGAGCCTATCAATACAAAGCAATTAAACAACATTCGGTCAGTGCACTCTTTTTAAGGGTCTGGCAAGGGAAAAAATCGACATAATTCTGTTTTGGCTGGTAAATCATTGGTGGATCAGATACTGGCAGTAGTATGCGACAAAATTAGAATGCCATGGAAATGGGTAATACTCAAAGCGTGGGCATATGTACTTTTCACAAATGAATTTCGGTTTGGAATTGATCCCGACTTCAAAAGGGTTCGCGAATGGACAGAGCCTATCAACACAAAGCAATTAAACAACATTCGGTCAGTGCACTCTTTTTGAGGGTCTGGCGAGGGAAAAAATCAACATCATTCTGTTTTGGCTGGTAAATCATTGGTGGATCAGATACTGGCAGTAGTATGCGACAAAATTAGAATGCCATGGAAATGGGTACTACTCAAAGCGTGGGCATATGTACTTTTCACAAATGAATTTCGGTTTGGAATTGATCCCGACTTCAAAAGGGTTCGCGAATGGACAGAGCCTATCAACACAAAGCAATTAAACAACATTCGGTCAGTGCACTCTTTTTAAGGGTCTGGCAAGGGAAAAAATCGACATAATTCTGTTTTGGCTGGTAAATCATTGGTGGATCAGATACTGGCAGTAGTATGCGACAAAATTAGAATGCCATGGAAATGGGTACTACTCAAAGCGTGGGCATATGTACTTTTCACAAATGAATTTCGGTTTGGAATTGATCCCGACTTCAAAAGGACTCGCGAATGGACAGAGCCTATCAATACAAAGCAATTAAACAACATTCGGTCAGTGCACTCTTTTTAAGGGTCTGGCAAGGGAAAAAATCGACATAATTCTGTTTTGGCTGGTAAATCATTGGTGGATCAGATACTGGCAGTAGTATGCGACAAAATTAGAATGCCATGGAAATGGGTACTACTCAAAGCGTGGGCATATGTACTTTTCACAAATGAATTTCGGTTTGGAATTGATCCCGACTTCAAAAGGGTTCGCGAATGGACAGAGCCTATCAACACAAAGCAATTAAACAACATTCGGTCAGTGCACTCTTTTTAAGGGTCTGGCAAGGGAAAAAATCGACATAATTCTGTTTTGGCTGGTAAATCATTGGTGGATCAGATACTGGCAGTAGTATGCGACAAAATTAGAATGCCATGGAAATGGGTACTACTCAAAGCGTGGGCATATGTACTTTTCACAAATGAATTTCGGTTTGGAATTGATCCCGACTTCAAAAGGACTCGCGAATGGACAGAGCCTATCAATACAAAGCAATTAAACAACATTCGGTCAGTGCACTCTTTTTAAGGGTCTGGCAAGGGAAAAAATCGACATCATTCTGTTTTGGCTGGTAAATCATTGGTGGATCAGATACTGGCAGTAGTATGCGACAAAATTAGAATGCCATGGAAATGGGTACTACTCAAAGCGTGGGCATATGTACTTTTCACAAATGAATTTCGGTTTGGAATTGATCCCGACTTCAAAAGGGTTCGCGAATGGACAGAGCCTATCAACACAAAGCAATTAAACAACATTCGGTCAGTGCACTCTTTTTAAGGGTCTGGCAAGGGAAAAAATCGACATAATTCTGTTTTGGCTGGTAAATCATTGGTGGATCAGATACTGGCAGTAGTATGCGACAAAATTAGAATGCCATGGAAATGGGTACTACTCAAAGCGTGGGCATATGTACTTTTCACAAATGAATTTCGGTTTGGAATTGATCCCGACTTCAAAAGGGTTCGCGAATGGACAGAGCCTATCAACACAAAGCAATTAAACAACATTCGGTCAGTGCACTCTTTTTGAGGGTCTGGCGAGGGAAAAAATCAACATCATTCTGTTTTGGCTGGTAAATCATTGGTGGATCAGATACTGGCAGTAGTATGCGACAAAATTAGAATGCCATGGAAATGGGTACTACTCAAAGCGTGGGCATATGTACTTTTCACAAATGAATTTCGGTTTGGAATTGATCCCGACTTCAAAAGGACTCGCGAATGGACAGAGCCTATCAATACAAAGCAATTAAACAACATTCGGTCAGTGCACTCTTTTTGAGGGTCCGGCGAGGAAAAAAATCGACATAATTCTGTTTTGGCTGATAAATCATTGGTGGATCAGATACTGGCACCAGTTGTTGATGCATAAGCAGCAGCTAGTCCAAACTTTGTTTACATGCATGATAATGCCAGAATTTCACTGGTATAAACGTAACATTAGACTATAAATAATTGCTATAATGAATTAATTTTAATGATTTTGGTTACATTTAAAGTTAGGAAAAAGGTATTTGAATATTTTAAAAGTAAATTAGCTTCAAAGTTTCTCTATAGGATTGGAATTAACGTTATTTTTATGACTTTTTTAATAACAAAATCGCAATAGTGTAAAAAGTTATTTATGGTGCAAATGGAACACTAGTAATGAAATTAATGGTGTAAGTGCGACACCAGTAGCATGTTTTATCTCCTCTACTTCGAATCACAGCGGATTTATTTGTCTAGGCATGCTTCTAATTAAACTTTGCATAAAATCTTGAGAAATTTGTTTCCGAGCAGCGATAATTGCATTTTCAAGTTCACTTGGGTTTTATACAAATTCAAAATGTTTGTTTCCCTGAAAAAACAAAATTTATTTTTGTATATTTTTTTTATTACACAAATATGTATATTTATATTAGACAAAAAAAGGGTTTTAAAAAAATTACAGGCATATTTTTAAAATATCCTTAGACATTGCAGCTGGGTGTTTTTACACAAAGCCTGCATTATTACCGCAAATTTGCGATGCTGCTCTTCTTTTTTTTAATTCCGTAGATTTAATAATTAACAAAAACGACCATTAACCACATCTTTTAGAAATAAATAATTTTCTTCAAAAGACTTATTCATACATTTTATCACAAAAGCAATATTTACAAGTTTAAATAAAATATTTCAGTTCAAGTCGGCGGACAAATTTTACCAGTAGCGTTGGTAACTAATACCTGACGAATTTCTTGCGTCTGGGTGTGTTTTTTGCACCGCATGACACTCTAGTCTGCCGAATTAAATAATAAAAATGAAAGTAGATCAGTCTTCGCTGCTATCTCATCGTAAAATAATTCTTAGTATCAGGGGGCGTAGCTCAGATGGTAGAGCGCTCGCTTAGCATGCGAGAGGTACCGGGATCGATGCCCGGCGCCTCCATTTTTTTATTTATTTTTATTTTTTGTTTATTTTAAAATTTTTAAAAGATACCCTTAGCTTATAATAGATTCATGAATACATCACTTAAAAAAAGTAAGCTATAAAGTACATTATCTTGCTCTGCAAGCCGAAAGTAACGGCCGCATTTCAGTCCCGAATAATTGTAAGATTAATGCTGCGGATATAAGCATTCTAAGAAGTATAGCCTGAGTGATCTGGTAGATAAAGTGAGAAATAGTAAGATAAGGCTACGGTGTGGCGTAAAAAAAGATGTGGCAACAAAGATAGATAAAAAAATGCTTAGATGATACCGACGAGCATGTATGAGAGCGCTTATGAAAGTTGAAGAAACAAAAAATTATTCTCAAGACTTACCCCGTAATAAAATCATAATGTTGACAAAAATAATTTATGGTGTTAATGGGAATTAATGGTGCGACACAAGTAATGTGTTTTTCCTTCTCTACTTTTGTTCATAACATTTATGCGCCTTGGCATGCTTCTAATTATATTTTGGATAAAATCTTGGGAAATTTGTTTATATGCAGTGATAGCTGCACTTTCAAGTTCCCCTTTAGGTTTATAGGTGTAGGTATTTGACGTTTGCCATTGTTCTTTAGGTGATCCTATAAATGCTCGATTGGATTCAGATCCTGGCTTTTTGGTGACCACTGCAAAACTGGTATACCAACTTGTTTAAGATAATCGAGTACCTCCCCAGCTATGTAAGGTCAAGTGTTGTCTTGCATAAACAGAAAATTGGGTTCCAAAAATGGACCAAAAGGCATTAGATGCTCTATTACAATATTCTCAAAATAGTAATTAGCATTCATGGATCTTGTTTGGACAGGAGCTATCCTGTAAAATTTTAATCGTGGACTCGCTGCTGGAGATTTTAAACGATGCAGGACACATCGGTTAGAGATCACATGCAGCAAGCTCTCAACCTGGTTACAAGATGAACGAACTTGCAGGAACTTAATCCTAACAAGGCAGCCATAGTAGCATTCACCCGAAGATGAAAAATAGAGGGCCTAGGACCCATACGACTTCGAGAGGAGGACATACAGATAAAGGGGTAAGTCAAATATCTTGAAGTAACTCTTGACTCCAAACTGACCTGGAACCAGCATCTAGAAAAAACAGTCAAAAAAGCGGTGACCTCTCTAGTGACGACCAGACGCTCTTTTGGAAAATAATAATGGCTTAAACCACGTATGCTGCACTAGCTGTACAACACGGTAGTTATGCTGTCCATTACATATGCCTCTATAGTATGGTGGCCCAAAACACAACAAAAAGGGGCTATAACAAGATTAGGTAAGGTGCAAAGACTTGCCTGTATTGGAATACAGGGACATTTAAATCAACACCAACTGCAGCCATAAAGGCACTCCTAAGGTTGCCTTCTATCCATTTTGTGGTGCAGGGAGAGGCTTGGTGCCTTCAGACTGCATCCCAGAAAACAAACACGGAAAAGGACACTACCACAAAAGAACAGAAATAATTTAAGAATCACTACGGGGCTTCTGACCTGCACCAGTAAAAAAAACCCTCAACAAAATGGAACTGTATAATGGAGATCGACCTGCAGACTGTGCGGCAAGGATCCGGAAACAGTATATCTTATACTGTGCTGCTGCAGGACACTGGACCACAAAAGACAGACAATTTTTGGGCAGCCATCCGGCGACTCAGAACTTTATTGTTTCCAACCAGTATAGAACTTGTATGAAAGTACTGGGTTCGGTACAATAAAATAAAACCACATAGGCAAGATATAATGAGCCAACAGGCCTAAGTGTCACCGGAGGCAAGATCAAGAAAATGTGCGTAGAAGTTCAAAAAGCAGTGTCAGAGAAGAAGAAAGCCTGGCTGGATTGGCTCGCTACAAAAACCAATCAAAAAACGCAAAAGGCAACTATTGAGGATGTAAACAAGGCAAAGAATGATTATAAAAGGTTAACAGGTGTGGCAAAAGAGGTTGTGGCAATAATGAAGTTGAGTTATACAGATGAATTTGATAGGTTATCTGACGATTTCCAAAGCAATATTAAACTTTTCTGGAAGTACATAAGAACAGCCAGAGGTAAAAATACTACCTCGCAACTGGAAAAAATCAAAAACCAAGATGGGAGTATGGTAAAAGGAGAAAAATGCGTTTTAAAGAGATGAAAGGAATACTTCAAAAGTTTATTTGAGAAATAGGATGCACAAGTACAGGCCCCATTTGAAGACATGAGTGAAAGTTGTAAGGAAAGTGAAATTAGTACGACAGAAATTGTGGAAGTGTTGAACAGTATGAAATTGGGTAAAGTTGCTGGGTACGACAGGATAACATTTAAAATGCTGAAGGCTGGACAATGCGTGATAACTAGTCTGCCCTTTTAAACTTTGTTGGAGGAATAGTAGCTTACCAGACGACTGGTACAAGGCTGTTATCGTGCTGCTTTACAAGCAAAAAGGTTTGTAGTAGGACTGTAACATTGAAAAAGGTGTGAAACAGAGATATGTGGCTTGGTCATGGCTGTTTAACTTATACATAGACGATTGTTTAAAAGATTTGAAAGAGAGTGCGCATGGATTGAAAATAAATGATTCGATCGTCAAATACCTTCTTTACGCTGATGATCAAGTCATATTAGCGTCATCTGACGAAAAGTTGCAGGCGATGGTTAATGTTATGCATGATGTCCTGAAAATCAAATGGATAAAAATAAATGTAAGCAAAACAAAAGTAATGGTTTTTAAAAGAGAAGAAAGCATGACAAACTGTGAAGTTCTGATTAAGGGAGAAGAATGGAACAAGTAAATGAGTTTGTATACCTGGGTTCAAAGTTTACGAGAGATGGAAAGTATGACAGTGACATTGAGCGAAGGGTGTTGGCAGAAAAACAATTAAATAGAGCACTGTATAGCTTTATGAACACCCAGAAAGTTTCAAAAAAGGCACGTGTGGCTGTGCATAGAGGAGTGTTGGTTCCTACACTTATGTATAGTAGTAAATGTCGGGTTTGGCAGAAAAAGCATGAAAATAGGATTAATGCTGTCAAGATTAGTAGTCTGAGAGTCTGAGAAGTATAGCCGGGGTGACTCGATTGGATAAGGTAAAGAATAGTGAGATAAGAAAATGATGTGGTGTAAAAGAAGATGTGGTTACAAAGATAGATAAAGGAATGATTAGATGGTTTGAACACGTAGAAAAGATGGATGAGGGAAGATTGACGAAACAAATTTATAAGGCATGTGTAAATGGACAAGTCGGTAGAGGTCGACCTCGGCGAACATATCTCGATCAGATCAACATTCTTTTGAAGAAAGGCCAGGTCAAGAGTACCAACAACCGACGAGCATGTATGAGAGCACTGATGAAAGTAGAGGAAGCAAAAGATGTGTGTTAGAACTGTAGCAAGCGGAAGGAAGTGTATGTATGTTTTCTATAAAATTATACATAGTCAGTTCATAGGTATCCAATGGTATCTCCACGGTCCTTTGAAAACAAAGTACCTCTTGAACCTACAAATATTAAACCTCGTGCTTACCTAAATAATTTTGGTTTTTCATTCTTGGTTAATTTAGCAGGAGCTCTAAATCATCGTCACTAATATCAATATCCGATAAAAATTCACTATCTTTTTCATCACTCATGTTTATAAATTAATTAATTAAAAATGTAAACTTGCAGCAAATAACTTTAAAATTACAGAAATGAATTACCAATTGACAAAAAACTCAATGCGCAGATCAGTCTAACCAGTTTTTTCTTTTAACTATGTACTGAAATTACAGTCCAGAATCGTACACAAACTGCCACAAATTTTGTTGGAACAGCAAAAAGGATCGTCCTATAAACCGTCAGCTCTCGGTTGAAACGCGTTTTACTTATTGCGCATGAGCGTGACCGTGCGATGAACGGTTTTTCAAGCTGCTGGAACAAACCTTTAACTTTGACATTATCGCTCATCCAATAAAACTGAGGTCCGCACTATCTCTTGTTCAGTTAAATACCTTGCTCGATTTATTTTTCTTATTTTTTTGGGTCAAAAATTACCCAGTATACCACAAAAAACGTATTACTTTCAAAAAAGAAAGAAGCTTACTTTTAACGAAAATCTATCGCTAGTACTGCACAAAATAATATATATTATATTCTTTAAAACTGTATCGCGACGATCTGTTAAGCAGTACAGATGTAGCTTTTTTTGATTCCTTTGCATTACCATTTTGTAATGAAGGATAGAAGCGAATATTTGTAAAAGAATTAAATTTTATATCCCGATTAAAAGTAATTCCTTTTCCAAGAAAAAAAGTTTTATTATAATCTTTGATATATTGATAAAAAGAGTTTATAAGGTATGATTAATTCCGACATTTTTTTAATTGTATGAAAAATTATTATAAATTTTTTAATGAATTCCAAATTATATACAGTTCTTCAGTTAAATACATTTCACACCGTAGCGGGAAGGAAAGTTTTAGATCTCACTATCTGCTCTAGGCAGATTATGGGTGAAACGAAGGACTAGAGGGTCTCAAACGAGCCCTCCCTGTCGGATCACGGGCAGATCATTTTCAGGCTCGACAAAGTTTGACCAAAGGTGGCCTGCGTAAAAACCCCAAGAGAACAGATTGGGACTCCAATTAGAAGGACCTAGCAATCAGCCTCAAGGACTTTCTCAAGAGGCATGGAAATATGGCAAAAATCGAGCTCTGTGTCGAACATTTACAGAAAGGTATGATTGACAGCTACGAAAAGAACTGTCCAATTAAAACAGCTACGAACACCAAGAATACTTCTTGGTGAAACCCTAAACTGCAGGATTTCAGAAAGCAGCCCGAAGGTCTTGCAACAAAGCCAGGAACACAGGCCGCCAGTCCGATTGGGAACTCTTCAAGGGGGTCCAGAAAGACTATAGAGATTCCGTAATCAAAGCCAAGAAGAATATCTGGGGGAAATTCTGCGAATCGGTATAGGGCTTGCACGAGACTGCTAGGCTTAGCAGAATTCTGGCTATCCTTGAGACAATTCGGATTTCAGACGGAAGAATTGTGACAGTACATATGCTAAGGAAAAACTTTCCAGGATTTCATAGGGAGACCAAGGAATAATTCCTAGAGGAGCTGCCTGTGTGAGAAAACAGGATAAACTGCTGCTAAAGATTTTAGACCAAAATGCTTAACGTCCTTTGTATTAAAAACATTGGAAAAGCTCAACATGCATATCGTACGGGCTTCTCCGTCGACACTGCTCTTCACTCGGCTGTTTTATTTATTGAGAAGCAGTTCGAGAAAGGCTTTGTTGTAGGCACCTTCTTGGATTTAAAGGGTATCTTTAACAACACACCACATAAAGAAAGCGATGTGTAGGGAGGCTGCTCGAAGAGGTGTATCAGAAAGAATTGTGGAGTGGATCCGAGGCATACTAGAGCGGTGAGTGACGGCCTTACAAGGTGCGTTGAAGGTCACTGGATGGGTGGGGAGAGGCTGCCCGCAAGGAGGAGTACTCTCCCCACTCTCATGGTGTTTAGTGGCCGATCTTCTTCTTTAGGTGCCCTGTCCTCCTCGGACGTTGGCAATCATCAGCGCTATCTGAACCTTGTCTACAACTCGGCGGAACAATGTGGTAGTGCTCACTCCATACCATTGGCTAAGTTTTTTAGCCAGGATATCTTTCTTCTACCCGGGCCTCTTCGTCCTTCGATCTTTCCTTCTATAATAAGCTTTAAAAGTCGATACTTGTCATTTCTTAAGATGTGACCAAAATACTCCAGTTTGCGCTTTTTTAGTTTAAACAGAACTTCCAGCTGCTTGTCGAGGCGTTGAAGTACCTCGGTGTTACGCACTCTTTCTACCCAGGAGATTCTTAATAGCCTTCTGTACGTCCACATTTCAAAGGCCTCCAATTTTTTGCACATCGCATCTGTAAAAGTCCAAGCTTCCATTCCATAAAACAGTATGCCGAACACGTAACAGCGAAGCACTCGGACGCGCAGAAGCAAGCTTAAATTTCTGCTGCAAAGTACTTTACGCATTTTCAGGAACGAAGCACGAGCTTGTTCTATTCTGGCACGAATCTCCTGCATGCTGTCCCACTTCTCATTTAGTTGACACCCAAGATATTTAAAAGTTTCTACTCGCTCAATTCGTTGACCGTTAATTGTCAGGTGACCGTCCACGTTGTTTGATTTGCTAACTGCTAGCCACTTTGTCTTTCTCACGTTCAGGCTAAGTCCGGCCTCTGAGCTTGCAGCCGTCACGCGGCTTACCAGCTCCTGCAGTCCTTCCAGTGAGTCGGCAACAAGAACCGTGTCATCCGCATACCTCAGATTGTTGATATTAATCCCATTGACAGATATCCCCTCGTCACATTTATCCTACGCCTCTTGAAATATGCTGTCGGAATACAAATTAAATAACAGTGGTGATAAAATGCATCCTTGACGAACGCCTCTCAGGATTTTGATCTCGTCGGACGCGGTGTTATCGATTCTTATTTGAGCACTTTGGTTCCAGTAAAGGTTGGCTATTATTCTAAGGTCTCGTTGTTCCAGTCCTATTTCTCCAAGAATGTTGATCAGTTTTTCGTGCTTTACTTTATCAAAGGCTTTTTCGTAATCGATGAAACATGCGTAAACGGTCACCGACATGTCCTGGCACCTTTGGATAAGAACCTGTATGCTAAATAGTGCCTCCCTTGTTCCAAAGCCATTGCGAAAACCAAACTGAGAGTCCCCCATCATTGTCTCGCAGTTCGCATATATTCTTTTGTGTATTATTTTCAAGAAGAGTTTAAGCACATGGCTCATCAGGCTAATAAGACGATAATCACCGCAGTTCTTGGCCTTCGCGTTTTTGGGGAGCGGGACAAAAGTAGATTTTAACCAATCAGAAGGTATACTGCCGTTTCGGTAAATAAGATTGAATAGCTTTACCAGCGTGTTCAGTGATTCTTCGTTTTGCAGTATTTTTAGAACTTCTATATAAACGTCATCAGGACCACTAGCTTTCCCATTTTTTGAAATTGACAGCGCATACTGAACTTCTGCCTTCGTTATGTCCAAGCCTTGGCCTTGATTAAAGAATTCTTTCTGAAGTTCTGGCCGGGTATCGTGAAATAGGTGCTCGATGTAGTCGCACCATTCCGTCAGTTTTTCTGAAGTATCCAGTATCAGCCTGCCCTGTGCGTTCTGTAAAGTCGTCGCGTTTCTATTTCTGCAGATACCTGCTGCCTCTTTTATCTTCTTGTGCATGTTGAAGGTATCGTGTTTTGCTTCCATTGCTTCTATCTCTTGGCATTGCTCGTAAAACGATTTCTCTTTTGCTTCTCTTATCTTGTTTTTGATTATGCGGTTTTGCGCCCGGTATTCGTTGCTCTTGCCTTTGAGTGTCCGTCTTTTTTCCATAAGATCAAGGATTTCCTCTGACATCCATGGTTTCTTCTTGTGGTTTTGTTGAGGTTTAAGTATTTTGGTGGTACTTTCTGTGATGGTATTTTTTATATTGGACCACAATTCATCAGTCTCGGCTGCCTCCGTTATGGGTATCGCATCAAGTCTGGAATTCAGTTCATGTTTCAGTTTACTCATTATATTTATGTCCTTTAGCCTTGAAACATCTGGCTTATTATGTCTGGGTCTTTGCAAACATCTTTTGAGTGTAAGTCTTGCTGTTGCAACAACTGGATTATGGTCTGAGTTTATGTCTGCACCTGGATATGTTTTTGCATACTTTATGCAGTTTCTGTATTGCTTTTTAATAAGTATAAAGTCTATTTGATTACGAATAATTTTTTCAGGGGTATGGGCGCTAGATGTCCACGTATAGAGCCTTCTTGTTGAAAGTTTGAAAAAGGTGTTTGACACAATGAAATCTTGTTCCTGGCAGAACTGAACTAGCCGGTCTCCTCTATCGTTTGCTGTTCCCAATCCGTATCTACCGATAATATCCTCTCGTGGTGTACTTCCTACTTTGGCATTAAAATCGCCCATGATAAAAGTCACTTCTGATTTTTTCGCCAGCTTCAGGGTATCTGTAATTTGTTCGTAGAAGTCTTCTATTTCCTCATCGGGGTGATCACATGTTGGTGCGTAAACCTGGATGATGTTGATGTCAAATGCTGCAAGCGTAGTTTTATAAAAAGCACCCTGTCCGATACCGGAACAAACGACATTACTGACTTGCTGGTTTCCTTGTTCATTGTGATGCCCACGCCATTGTAGTGTTGGTTGTTGTCGCTACCCGAGTAGAATACTTGATGTTCATTTATTTCTTATTGTCCCGAATTGGTTAATCTTATTTCACTAATTCCTAGTATCTCTATGTTAAGTCTTTTTATCTCCTTGATAACATTGTGTACTTTACCCGCTTGATACATGCTTTTAACGTTGCACGTATCAATATTCCTCATGACTGGCTCGGTGATTCTTAGCACCCTCTGGTCATTTAAGACCTACCGGGGACTGAGGGCCTTGGCACTTTCTTTTCCAGTCATGCTGATGATTATCCTGGGGAATTTAATGAGGTGGTTTCCCGTTGCCTTCCTCATCGCAGCCTTACAATCGATTTGATCATATTATGAAATGGTCGCTTGTAAGTATCTGGTAACGAACCTTAAAGGACGCAAATCTTCAGTAGCTTCGCTCCAGGAATGAAGCAGCTGCTGCCCTGCTTCATGCTAGTTTTGGTCAGCCCCGGGTATTTCATTTCCCCGGTACCACCCATATCTGGGAGGCGTTCCCCTGTCCGTCACCTGGGGAGGCTCCCGATGGAGGGCTAGCAACCCCACACGGGTTAGTGGCCGATAGGCTTCTTAAAACAATAAACTATAAAGGTTCTTTATGCAGGGGTATGCTTATGATTTGGCTATCCTAATACGAGGTCCCTTTCTGGGGCCACTTTTAAAGTGCATTCAAATTTTTTGTTGTCTTGGAAAAATAAAATATATGTTTGCATGCTTTTATTTTTTTTTATTACTCAAATTTGTGTATCCATATTAGAAAAAAAAGTGTTTAAAAGAAATTACCATCATATTTTTAAAATATCCTTAGAAATTGCAGCTGTGTGTATTGACACAAGCCTGCATTATTAATGCAAATTTGCGATGCTGCTCATTCTTTAAATTGCAGGCATTAGGACGATTTTTTAGCACATCATAAAAACTTTGTTCTTTTTATAGTTTTTATTCTGACGAACTTCCATTAGGTATTTATGATCCCCTCTCAGATGAAATTTAACATTCTGCATGTACAGGCACTTACTTTTTTTTGAAAAAAATATTTGAAATCAGGTCTCTTATTTGTAAAACTCACTGTCAGGGGTTTACTTTTGACTATAGATTCATTCTTTTATTTACTTCCGTAAATTTAATAATTGACAAAAACGACCATTAACCACATCTTTTAAAAATAAATAATTTTCTTCGATAGACTCATTTATAAGTATCCGAACTAAAGCAACATTAACAAATGCAAATAAAATAATTTCAGTGTAATTCAGCGGCCAAGTTTTACTAGTAGCGTTGGTAACTAATACCTGACGAATTTCTGGCGTTGTTTTTTAACTGTACGTCACACTAGTCTGCCGAATTTAATAATTAAAATGAAAGTAGATCAGTCTTTGCTCCGATATCATTATATAATATTTGTAAATATCAGGGGGCGTAGCTCAGATGGTAGAGCGCTCGCTTAGCATGCGATCGATGCCCGGCGCCTCCATTTTTTTAATGTTTATTTTAAAAACTTCAAAAGTTCGCTTCATCTCAAAATAGATTTATGATTACCAAAAGAATAGTATAAGGCATATTATTTTAATAAATCATAAAAATACACATAGTTAAAAAAAGTAAGCTATAAAGTAATAACTAGCTGGGGTACCCGTCTTCGCTCAGGGTCATTATATGAGATTGTGTGGTAGTTGGAATAAAAGGATAAGTTTTAAAATATAAGAGATGAAAAATTGAACTATTTATATACTTGTTTATAAACATTTTTCATTTCGTTTTCCGGAGTATATATGTACAAATTTTTTTAAATTTCCTACTCGAGAGCCTACGTATAGTTGACCCTGAGAAAAGCAGGAGTCTTTGAGGTTGATGCCGTTATTTTTTAAGTTTGTCCCTGCGCTTTGTTAATTGTTTTTTGTTTTTTTTTTTTTTTTTTTTTTTTTTATTATGAAAATAGTCGCAAAAAGGGTAGACCTATCGTGTGAGCCGCGGAAGGGATTATAGAATGGGGAAATGATTGTGAACACGGTTTTTAAAAAGTTGCAGGTCATAGTTCTCTGGAAAAACTGATTTTGGAAGCTTATTCTATTCCGTAGCAGCTCTATAAAAGAAGGATCCTTGATGAAGATTGGTCCTTGTAGTGTCAAGCTTGAGAGTAAATTGGTGAGACTGATGAGCGTGCCGAGTTCTTCGGCCGAATGTGGCCAATGGTGGTACAAGAGTTTTTATTTCTCTGGAGCATCTGCCATGGAAATATCTATAGAGCAATGACTGGTCTGCAACTCTTCTTCTATGTTCTAGAGGGTGAAGGGTATCTGTGAGAGTTGAGCTGTTTATCAAGCGAATGGCTCTTTTCTGAATGGAATCTAGAAGACGAAGATAATGCCTTGATGCTAAACCCAAAATATACGGGCAATACTCCAGTAGAGGTCGGATTTGAGCCTTGTACGCCGTCAACAGTTGATCGGGAGTAAAAAACTTTTTGGCTTTCCACAGAAAACCTAGCCTCTGGCTTGCCGACTTTGCGATGTTAGCAACATGGTCATGCCAAGACATATTATTGGACACCGTGACTCCCAAAATAGAGATGGAGGGACTTGGTTCAAGGGTATTTCCGAACATTGTGATGGGATGATTTGAGGAATTTACTTTTTTGGAAAACGTGGCACTTTGTGTTTTTTGGGCGTTGAACTGAACAAGATTGTTGGTTCCCCACTCGGCGATTGCTTCAAGATCTCTATTGATGGAATCAACCTGTTCCTGCCTGAGTCTATTTGTATCATTCACCGAAAGTGATCGATAGGATGTGAAAGTTGAAACAAGTGTGCTATCGTCTTCGAAACTGTAAATGGGGTTCGTGGTGGTTTTCAAGAGGTTGTTGATGTGTAAAAGAAATAAGGTGGGGGACAGGATGGAACCCTGGGGGACCCCGGCATTGGTTTTAAACGCATCAGAAGAAATACCGTCAACTGCCACATGTAAGGAGCGATCTTGCATGAAGCTCAAGAGCTATTGGCGCAGTTTGGTTGGGAGACCATAGGCAGATATTTTACTTAACAATGCCTGGTGCCAAACGCGGTCAAAGGCTTTAGATATATCCAAGGCTATTGCACGGGATTCACCAAACTTTTCAATAGTGTTTGTCCAGAGCTGAGCGCTTTGTTAATTGTAAAACTATAGGCAAATTTGATTATAAATTGCAGTCGTTTTAATTGGAATGGTAGTTCAGTAGAGATCAGTGGTGTTCTAGTGATAAATAGTGTGTGTCCTTTGTCCTTTCCATTCATAAATTTGGCTTCAATGATGTTATTTGATAGCTGTTTGACAATCATCCTTATTCCATTACATGGTTTTGGTGAGTTGAGATTTCTGAGTAGTATGATCAAAGATCCAATTTTCAGTCGAAGGAAGTGTAATGGCATTCCTAGTACTTGCAAAGAGTTTAAAAATTCTGTAGGGAAGTTGACACTTTAATGAACGTTAACCATCGTATTGATCGATTTGTATATTTTCTCTTCGCCGGGAATTCGTGGACAATATTATTTTTAGTTGCCAAAATTGCCCTCTGACATAGCCAATCCGGATTGGTAAAATTGTGATTAATGTTGAGATAAATTTGGTCGATGAGTTCGTTTTCAGTAGTATTGTAAAAATGACTGCTGAGTTCAGTGAGGCCAGTGTTAAAGTTTTTGAGCAAAATGTGCTTTTGGTTTATCTTTCGATAGCTCAAATCTCATACTTTTGTTAGTCGCAGTATTTTCATGTGTGGCTAGAAATGTGATTTTTTTAAACATGCATTGATTTCGTTAGCTGGTGTTAACTTGAGGATAACTGTTTGAATTGTCCATAATGTTTCACAACATTCGAGAGTGGTTTGGAATGTTTCACAATAATCTGGGATGTTCCGGGATGTTCCCGATCGTTCCAGACTATTCCCTTACATTCCAGAATGTTTCAGGATGTTTTGAAATGTTGTGGAATAATCTCGAATAGGTACTCTCAAATTTTCTGGACTGTTCAAGAAATTTCTAGAGTGAAAAACTTCCAGCACTAACATTTTCAAAGGCACGCGTTCCATGTAAAAATTGGAACCTTTTTCATGTAGGTCTACTACACCCTATCCTACACGTACTTTTATAATACATACTGATTATTTATACTGTAAAATTAATTTCAAATAATACCTAAGTAGAAAAAAGTGTGTAAATGTTTACATTTATGAAGGTATTAGTTTTTTAGTAAGGGTTTTAAAGATCTGAAGGTTAAAATGTACAAAAAAAAACATTACATAAAAGTTAATCTATCAATCTTAATACTCTGTTCATTTCTTAAAATTTGAAGAAATCACATATTTTCTCGGAGTATAGTCCAAAGAATCTTTGTCAGAGCTGGGTTGCTGCTAAAGCACTAAATTATTTTTAAAGGGAGTTCACATGCTAAAGAGATGATACAGGAGCAATGCTTAATTTGTGGATTAAAATTTCTAAGCTTGGTTACCTACCTAGGTGATCCAAATGGCTAAAGTGGTTCTAAATACAGCAATGCGGAATATTTCAAGCGATAAGCAACCAAACCATCTTCGGATGTCCTTCAGCCTAGAATGTTGGCGCCTGCCGACAGACCTCTTGCCTTTTATAATCAGAAGCTCATATTTTTCTCCTCGCATAATGTGAACTATATAGCGCGTTTTTCTCTCCCTGATGATAAGTATGAGATTTCTCATGTGATTAAGAGCTTCCATATTTGTCATTCTTTGGACTCATGATATTCTTAGTATACGGCCGTAAATCTACATTTTAAAGGTATAAATTTTCTTTTTAAATGATCTATCAAGAGTCCAACTCTTACATTCGTATAGGAGAACCAAGAAAATGTAGCATCTGACTAAGCGTACTCAGAGCTCCAGGCTTAGAACCTTACAAAAAGTCGTCACATGCTTATAAATGTCTTTCTGGATTGTTCAATGCGGCTTCTGACTTTTTTCTTTGGGTCACATTGATTATTCATGTTACTTTATTAAATTTTAATGACTAATAATGGTTATACCTAAGCTTATCCAGTGATGTCCTAAACTTATATCTAATTAGGTCAAGCCTCCTACGCATACAAATGGAACACGCACGCACTTGGTTATACATTTTATACACAAGTAGTACACTAATTTAAAGAGTTCTCTTAAGTATTCGAGTCAAGTTCTGGTTGTCAAACAATTGAATAACTTTCGGATTGACATGATGGTGCAATTTGGTATTATGTTTGCCATTAAATCTCTAAATCTCTTTTATAACGTAAGGGATTCCAAGGTCCCTATAAATATCTGGACAGATTGAATAAATTTATTTTGCTTTTTTTTTGTACACCCCCAAAGCTGCTGGATACCACAGAGCAAAACTGGTTTAAAAATATAGTTGTAGATGAGTGAGAATTTTGCCCAAGTTGACAGTCGAGAGTTTCGACCGAGAAGCCAATAATATTGTCCGTATTTTAAATTAAGCTCATTCTTTTTCTTCTTGAAATGCTACTTTTTTCAAATATGTATAAACAAAAAAAGGTAATGCCAACGTGGATCTTGCGTTAAAACTATGTTAACCAAATTAAATCCTTTATTTGTTGAGAACGTCCCAATTGATCATATTTAGATAAAAGTTGTTGTTGGTACTTTCGTGGATAAGTGAACTGCGTTTTAAAAGTAATAAATTTTAGGGCGAAACTGTGAATTATATTATTTAGAATGAAAACAAGATGATTAGAAAATTAATTGTCGACATAGTTTAAACAAAATCATAAAAAAGTTTATTGTTAAATGCAAAATATCAAACATTGTCGAATGCTTTAAAGGTATCCAAAAAAATTTGTAAATATTTAAATCTCGGAGTTATCGTTTTATTTTGTTTAAAGTTTACTTTATACATAAAAATTGAATATTTGTTGGATCGTGCAACAAAAATCAAATAACAACATAAAAATATATTCGACTTGAAAAACCTAAACGATATAAATCATATATCAAAGCACATTGAGGTCTACAATAGTCCTATTTGTGGGCCATTGAAATGAAAAGGAAGCCGGTAGACGAGCATGTTTATTGAATTTGGTCCTCTCCTCTTGACAAGTGATATCCAATATAATTTTCAATTTCATTACACAGGGTGAAACATTATTGAAAGAAAAATGACTGATATTAATATAAAAAACTGTTGTAAGTCATCCAATGTATTTAAGTATTTATCAAACAGTTATTTATGTTGTGTTAAAACTACTTTTAGTATTTTTTTAATCCAAATAAATTAATTTAATATTTTATTAAGTTAATTAACAGAACTGAAAATATCTTTAGTAAGATGTTTTGTTTAAATTTTATTCTGAAACGATAAATCATTATACCATTAACATAAATATAAAAAAATTGTTTCTTTATTTAAATTTTCAACATTCCTGCGACAGTTTTTTTTTTAAATTTTCATTTTATACTATAAATTCGATTAAGCGATTTTTATTTTAATTCTAAAATATTCTTATAAGAAACTATTTTATAATGGGTAAAAGTTTCTTAATACTGGTCTTAAAAAGTTCATAAATGAAAAAAAATCTCTGAGAAAAGGTTTTATAGAAAAAGCGATAGTTAGGAAATCTATGGTGTTTGGTGGGTTGGTAGTGCTTATGGTGAAATACTTTTGCACAAGTAAGAAAATAACCACAAAATAAAGTATTTCAGACCGTAAAATTGGATCAAATCAAATCACTTTTGGCAAGTAAGGCCAAATAAGGGTAATGGGAAATAAGGATAAGATTTGGATATGCGTAAGCTCGCTACGGTCTATGCATGTATTCGCGATTCGTGCTGCGTGAAGTGTGATTTATTCATGTTTGCAGTAAATTCGCGAAAATGCAAAACGCCAGTGGGTACATATATTATTATATTAACAAACTATTAAATTAACTATAAACACAGCCCGAATTTTGGCGAATAAATGGTTCGTGTTGATATTTGTCAACTTACCTCCTCCAAGAGCGAATCACCCGTCAATTATGTGAATACATGTATAGTCTGTAGCAAACTTAATGCCTTGTTTATACGAAGCCATGGCGAATGTCCGTAGAATGCATGTGCGTTTGTTTGCCATTAATTAATTATTGTTTAACGTCAAACGAAAGCACACCACAATAAAAAACCAGGCTGACTTGGCTTCATCTAAACAACACGAGCCAAGACAGCGGTGGCTTGTCTTTAGGACTGGCACCAGCGCACTGGCTTTGTATAAACCATACTTAACGCTCGAGAGTTCATTTTAAGCGGTGCATTCGTTTACACCGCTTAAGTACAGCTTGTAGAGAAAATTTAAAACATAATATATTTTGTGCGTTTTAAGTTCTTAATTTTAAAATGCTGTTTACAACTAAAGTAAAAAACAAATATTAGGTGGATAAAGTCGTAAGATAATTGGTAACTTATTAAATTTTATGCAAGCAAAAGCAGTAGCTAAAAAAGTTACTAATATTTTATTTGCAAAAGTAAATTTTTTAAAGTCTATTTTAATGAATTAATTATGATGTTTCTGTGCTATATTTATATAAAACCTATTGTTTTGGGCATATTTTTATACTTAATTCTTTTATAGGTTCAAAAACGTGTTGCAGCAGCGGAATATATTTCAAAGGAATCAACAAAAGTGATAGTTGTGAATCAGATTTCTATTAACTTGGGTAAAATATATAGATATGGATATAGAGCAATGAAACTGATGGGTCAGACGTAGAAGAGAGCGATTTGTCTGGAATAGAGGAATTAAATGAGGACGATGGGGTTTAAAACTTAACTGTTAAAATTATTAAACACTACTTTAATTTATAAATTTAATGTGTAAATGTGTTTAAAAATATTATTTGGAATCATAATCCCCTGGTAGTTCCTCGACGCGACCTGATTGGCACTTTTTCTTTTTATACCTATTTATGAACAGGTTACCGGCAAATTTTTATTCCAGGTATAAAGCTTGGATGTTTGATCTGGTCAAAAATATGCACACTTTTAAATAATCTTTAAAATAGTAAATTCTTCTTCTTCTTACAGTGTCTTGCTTTCTCAAGCGTTAACGACTCCCATATTGACTACTTCTTTGTATCTATCTCTATCTTGAGCTGCGTGGAGAAGTTTCTCAGCAGTTAAACCTGTCCATTTTCGGAGATTTCGAAGCCAGGATAGCTTTTTGCGGCCTATCCATTTTTTTCCCTTGATCTTGCCATTCAGAATAAGCCGAAGCAGACTATAACGTGGTCCACGCATCACATGTCCCAAATATTCCAGTTTGCGGCGCTTGATGGTAGTTAAGAGCTCTTTATCATGCCCTATTCTGATGAGTACATTTTCGTTGGTAGTTCGGCTTGTCCACGGAATTTTGAGCATCCGTCTGTACAGCCACATCTCGAATGCAGCGTCCATGTTTCGCAAGAGTACAACAGAATAGACCATACATAACACTTGATAAACCTTTCCCGCAGATGAATGTTAAGTTGCTTGGCACAGAATAGCGGCTTGAGATTCAAAAATGCTCTTCTAGCTTTTTCTATTCTAGCCTTGATTTCTTCGTCTGGATCCATCGACTGATTGATCCAGCTTCCAAGATATTTAAAGTGCTGAACTCTTTCTATATTCTCGCCATCAAGTGTTATTCTTTCCAGGCCAACATTTATTTTGCTAAACAACCATAAATTTAGTTTTTCTGACATTGATTTTGAGTCCCCATAGTAAATTGGATCTTAATAAATCCTCATTATAACATTTATTTTAGACCCAATTTTTATCAGTGTTCTTGATAAAGCTACCTTGCATAACTTTATGAGTAGCCAGAATGTGTCAAAAAAGGCACGACTGGCTGTGTATAAAAGAGTGGTGGTCCCTAAACACTTATGTAAGAATAATCCTGCGGAGATGAACAGTCTGGGAAATATATCCTGAGTGACTCTGGTGGATTAAGTGAGAAATACTAAAATAAGGAAACGATGTTGTTAAAAGATGATGTGAAAACGAAGATAGATAAAGAAATGCTTAGATGGTACAGACAAGTATGTATGAGAGCGCTGATGAAAGTTGGAAAAGCAAAGGATGTGTGGAAGAACCTTAGCGGAAGTAGAAGGAAGTGGTCTCTGTCTACCTCTACGGAAAAAGGCGTGACTATATGAATGTATGTAACGAAACATGTCAAATAAATTTTTCTTGCTTCCTAAACTGAAAGTGCACTCTTTCTGGCGGCATTTCAGTGCTGAAAAATTGACTTTTGCGACCTGTCCACTTTTGCGGACAATTTGAAGTACAGTGCGCTCTCACCAAAGTGGGCTACTTTGCATGGTTGGGTATGACAACAGTCTACAGAGCTTGTGTATTTATTTGACTAAACGTAATCTTACATTTCAATAAAAGTAACAATGTCTTACAGCGACATATAATAGATAAATAGAAAAAAAAAGATTAATGGATTAAAAATAGAGCGTGCTACACTTGGCGAAATGGACAGATGGTGGCACTAAAGCAAGTGGGATATCATACGCTATTTTAATACTTTTAATATTAATTATTTAACTTTACTTTCGGCTTGCGGAGCAAAAAAAAAATATACAACCCAAAGCAAGAATGTTATATGCAAGAAAATCTAACTTTCTCAGCTAGGGTCGCAATATACTATTAAAATATAGTAAAAATTAAAAGAAAAGTGTATTTTCCTTACCATTTATAAAATTTTATTAAAGTAAAACTTCTTTAGGCGCGCTCGGCGCTTGGAGTAAATCGAAAAATTTCCCAAACTTGCGTCACGGTGAAAAACCGAACGGAAGTGGGCGGGGCGAGTTGCTCCCTAGTCGTGCGTATAGAGTCAAGTGTTGCGCGCGGGGAGAGATATTGGAAATATTAAGGAGGGGAAGGCCTCTTGCTGTTGCGAACGAACGCACGTGGCGTATTTTTGGTATAGTAGCGCTTACGCTGTAACAAACTGTACATGACGCCATATTAGCAGGACTGGTAGACTTTAACCTAAAGTGTTTTACAAACAAACAGTGGCTTCTATCAGTTATGTATTAATTTCGTTTTAGATCTTATTTTTTTTATCATAAACCCATTGTATCCTTCTTGGAAACTCATGATGTAAAAAATTGAATAAAAATTATTATTTTTGTGTGATTAAAGTTAAGATTATTATTAATATAAACTTCTCCCTTCGCTGTCTTACTGAACTTTTACGCAGAAATAACATCTTATCAGAATAAAAATTGAGCAACAACTTTTTGATTTGACTTGTACCCCACGACAACCTCAATGAATCCCACAAAATAACGTCCTGATTTCCAACCTAAAAAGTTTCACTTCTGCGTGGGTTTCCACGCACCCCTTCTTTTTTAAATTGGTCTTCTTTAAACCTGTAATTATTGAGTAAAACTTAATGCTTTAACCAAAAATTCTTTACGAATAATTGTTACAAGGACTTTACCTACAACATTGAAGGACTTTTGTACTCTTTCTTCTGCGCATCTCTAAGGCCAAGCTAGAATGGCTGACCTGTAGTTTCTTTACAAAAGTAGCCACTATTACTCAAAATTAATTTTCATTTGGTTTTTGTGGCCAAACTTCAAGTTTCAAAATTATTTCCCTTCATCACCTTTTCAGTTGAAAAATTAATTAATTAATTTTTGAGTTTTGGTAACGAGTATGATTCCATCTTTTGTTTACTTCGTTACGTCATACCGAATATTTTGAAGTCACCCTGTTTGTAGGGTGTTTTTTTTAAATTTTCATCTAAATCTGCCTCTTACATAAGACTGCTAAGTTTTTACTTAAATTCTCTATAAGAAATAACCTATTTTATTGAGTTTAAAAATTAATATTTAAATATACTCAATTTGTTCATTTTTAAACAGATTATGGAAAGCGCCACTCTGTATATTTTCCAATTTCAATATCCTTTGATATATGAGTGCAAGCTACGATATATTTCGGCCTAAATATTAGCATAATATTTTAGGATGTTGTCAATATGTCTGACACCCCTCTTAACAGCCCATTCTCTAGACTTATCGAATTAATGAATACAGTAAACTCATATCCTTCAGAAGTGCATTGAAGGATATTAAACAAGGGTCCCGGAATGCCAATCTAAAGTTTCCATTTTTTCTATAGTGACAGGTGTGTTTTTAATTTAATTATAGCTAGAAAGAAACGTTCTTACAGTTATTATTGGATACAAAAAAATTAGAAATACAAAAAGAAGTTTAAACATTTCATTAATCTGTACATCATACATATAAATAAAATTGAAATGGATCTGATTTTAAAATATATCCATTTTTCTAAGCTTCTTTTACTTTCATCAGTGCTTTCATACATGCTTGTCGGTTACTGGTACTCTTGACCGGACCTTTCTTCAAAAAAATTTCTCTCTGTTGTCCGTCTTTTTGATTGTCCAGGCACATCTCTGTTATTACTGAACGGATTTAAATGTGTTTTTTACAAGTAGATAGAGCTTGGCTTGAAGCAAATTACAGGCTTTATTTCATTTAAATCGGATGTAAGAAAAAAACTTATTTCTCTTTTCTATTCCGAGTTAGTTCCTTAAAAATTCACTAGATATTATTGTAAATTTTTAAAACGCATTTGGTGGTTAAAAATGAATTTGTTATTAAAACGGATGTCAATCAAAAGTTATCCTCATTTAAAGATATTAAAATAAAACCAAATTCTACGTGGACGAAGCCGCGAGCAACAGCTAGTTTATTAATAAAAGAAAAGAACGATTTTTTATTTATTCTGTTCTTTTATCTTCTTCTTCTACTAGGTGCCATGACCGTTTAACGATCGTTGGCGATCATTCTGGCTATCATGTTTGCAATCATTATTTTGTTGGTAGCCGCTCGAAAAAGTTGTATAGTGGTGAGACCAAACCACTATCTGAGATTTTTGAGCCAGGAACTTCTTCGTCTGCCGGGGCGTCTCTTAGAATGTCATACTTTTTTGGGTGTCTCATGATATGTCCGAAATATTTAAGTTTTCGTTGTTTTACAATAATGACCACTTCTGTATTTTTATGCATTCATCCAAGCATCTCCTCGTTTGTGATCTTTTCCACCCAACTTATTTTTAGCATTCTCCTGTCCAACCACATCTCGAAAGCTTGTAGACGTTTGAGCGTGGCTTCTGTTAGTGACCATCTCTCGACTCCGTACAAAAGAACTGAAAAGACATATGCTCCAATCATCCTCATTCGCAGAGCAATCGATGGGTCGTGACTGGTAAAAAGTTTTTTCATGCGAATAAATGTTGCCCGGGCACACTCAATACGTATTTTGAATTTAACTGATGAGTCCCAGTCCTCGTTTATCCTGCAACCAAGGTAGCTCGCACTTGAGACTCTGTCTAATTGTGTTCCGTTGACGTAGACACTAGCAACTTGATTTTGAATTCCTTTGCTTATTAGCATGTATTTGGTTTTTGCCGAGTTTATTTTCAAACCAAATACTTCGTAAGCTTCAGTTACCCTACTAATAAGTCTCTGTAGGTCATCGATGGACTGCGCGAGTATTACAGTGTCATCCGCGTATCTTATGTTGTTGAGAATTTGTTCATTTATTATCATTATCATTAAAAAAAAAAAAGAATTATTTATTTTAATGTGATAAGTTATGATAAACAGCCTCGTAAAAATAAATTTATTGTAAATCGTCCGTATTGTTCTAAATGTCCTTGCGGTAAAAGCATCTCATTTCATTCAATTACACGTCTGGAACCATAAATAACATCAAATGATTCTCACACCATCATTACACCATACATCCCCGAATCACGAAATAGCACTTAACCGCTGTTTCCGAAAAATCCATAAACCTAATACCACCTACCCTAGTCTCTTGTCACTCCCTAACGCACTCCTGCATCCAACAATGAAGTACAATTCATTAAACTTTCCAACAAGGGCAAAACTGGTCATGTGGGGTAGTTCTTTACGACAGGGTCGAATCCAATATAAATACTTGATTTTACACCCAGTTACGTAATAACCAAATTTTTTATAAAATTTGAAAAACAACATGGTGCACCTTTGACGTTTAATCACAGGAAAATTATAAAGGACGCTTTTACATCCAACGAGATAAAATCGAATTCCGGATTTCTGCTGTTATTTCCAGATAACCACTTGACAATTCACCGTTAATTGTACGACGCTTCTTCAAGAATAAATGAGTTTCGCCTCCGCTATCATCGTTCAAATGTTGAGTTATCACACTCAAATCAAAAAATGTTCACATAAAAAAGATTTTTCATTAAGATTAATACTACTCTAGATAAAAAGTAATGAGACTGCATTTTTAAAAAATATTGTTAACAGTTGACATAAATGTCATGACATCTGCCTTTTTAACTTTCCAGTGGAAGTTATAGTAATGGGTTCAGTTTTGCGAATCCAGAATTTTGACATATCTCCACATTTCAAGGTCCCCAGAGTCCAATACAATAGTTTTTAAGTGGATGTCTGTGTGTCTATGTATGTATGTATGTTCGTATGTACGTTCAAAATTATTTTTCGTCTCGATTATTTTTAGAACAAAAAATTATATCGACGAATAATTACGCAACTTAGAACTGATTAGATTTTCAGCTGTTTTTTATGAAATATGAAAAATATAATGACAATATTTCATAAAAAGAGATAGTTTTAGAAAACAAAAATAGGAATTGAAGAATTTTAAACTTGTGTTTGTATTGAAAGAATAGCATTGAAGACGCTATAACAGTGAAAAATTATTGTTAGTTCAAGCATTGTTTATAACAATTGAATATTGTTACTAACAAATGATTATTGATCACAAAAATTAAAAAAAAATTTCAATTGTTATAAACAATTTAAAATCGTTATTTATAATAATAATAATACTTATAACAAAACATATAGTATTTTTTCGTTCTTTTTACTGGGAAGTTAGGATTGTGGACTTCTTGGGTCGAACCCAGACAACTGATATTTAGATTAGAAATTGCAGCGTCTTCTGTGTTGTCAGCGATATTTCTTCTTCTTCTTTTTATCCATATTTAAGGTCTTTCGATCTTTTAGTTTTGCAGGTTCCTCTGTATCAGTTCCTGGAAGGTGGACTGCCAGCTGTCCTTCCATCTCTTAGGTGGTCTTCCGGGTGCTCTTTTCCCTATTGGTTTCCCTTTAAGTGCGATGCGTGGTAGTCTACTCTGTTCCATTCTTCTTACGTGAGCGTACCAGCATTATTTATTTATTTATTATGAAATATATTAATTGATATAGCGCACCCCACGCTTTTGATTGTAAAATTATTTTTTTATAAAGCGTGTTGTCTTGGTTTTTTTAAACTATATTAATTTTTCATTTTTTAGTTCGCATTTTTCTATTTACTGACAATGATTTCTCAGGTTCCCTCTCCGGACGCTTAAAAATCGATATGACCGCAATCTACTATGCCGCACTTTATTTTTTTATTATCCTGATGATCCTGGACAGAATATTTGTAAAAAATTATAAAATTATTGTATTGTCATCGGTCCTTTAAAAGTAAACAAAGTTTAAATTCGATCCAAGTTTTTAAGTGGATGAAAATCGTGTCCAAAGATTTCGTTACATAGACAGATAGATAGATACAATTCAAGCTAATAAAAAGCGTATAAAAATCAAATGGATGGCATTACGTATGCATTAGAGTCCATAAAAGAGAATACACCACCGCTTTGAAGACTATACCGAAAATTAGGCATAATAATTGTTTCAAATACTGGACAATTACCTGTATTAAAAGGATCTAGGACAAAAATGATCAGAACAAAAGTGGTATAAAAAATTAAGCGTTTTTTTGAGGTCTCGACAATTGTGTACATAAAATAGGTATTAAAACATTAGAAAAGCATCAAATTATTCTGGGTAGATAATTACAATAAAAAGTTTTAAAAAAAGTGCCTTTACTCAAATTGGCGTAGCTAACATTAAAAAATGGTTCCATGTTTTGGATGGTTTTAAATTTTGACTATTTACAAAGTGATTATTAAACTTTTTATTTTAAAAAAGGGTAACAAAATTAAAAACGTAAGCATGGAAGATAAAAAAATACAAAAACTTAACATTGCCATTTATAAATGTTACCCTAAATATCTAAGTAAAATATTCGCATAACGCTTAAATATATCTGTGATACTGTAACACAGGTCTGCAGCTACAAAACTGCATAGAAATGTTTTTAATTTACTTATAGATTATACTTCCTAAAACCAAAAAAATTCTATGACGTCTATTTATTTTTGTTAGTGAAGTGGTTATATTTATTTTTCATAAAATTTATGGTTTATTTATAATTCGTTATTTTATCTCATGAAAAATTGATTTTTACATTCACTTATCCAATTATAGCATACTGTACAATATAAATGTAAACAAACCTACTTTTGGATAAAATTATGTGAAAAAAGTTCAGTATCTCACATGATATGTAGGGCCACATAGACATAATAAAGCTTTCAAACTAAACAACACTGTTGTTTCTATTTCCTAATAATGGCACCAAGAGGCTGTGTTATTTCTCCTGGTAGCTTTTGTTTTATTTGTGGTGAATGCACTCTCAATGGTCAGCAGAGAAATATTAGTGATTTTGTAAAGGTTTATTTTGTTAACTTCAAATTTAAACTGAGGGATCAAGACACACCATGGGCTCTTCACAAGTTGTGTAGAAGATGTAAGGAAGATCAACTTCTGAGGTAACTTATTTTCGTGGTATAGGCACCAAAAAAAAGAACTTACTCAGTTTTTCCCAAAAGAGCGAAATCTAGTTTCTGTTATAATTTACAAGGTCTTATGAAGTGTTTTGATGTAGAATATAATTTATCTGAATGGTGCCTATTCATTGACTCATTTGATTAATTTTAATAAATTGGTGATTTTTACCAATACTGTGTATGTTTTACATTTGCAGAAAAACCTTACGTAATAGGGGTAAATGTTAGCCATTTTTGAAATCAGCGCAATTTAAAACATAAAATTTGGTAAACCTGTGATATTTTCAAGTACACTGCATGTAAATTTTGCTCTAAGCAATACTACTTACTAACTGCTTAGTACTAAATTACAAGTAAAACTATTACAAATAAACAAATATATTATTTTCAAAAGAATAAAGCTGCACTTCTACAAATGGTTCTCAATTAACTAGCTGCAGTAATTTTTAGAAAGAGGTAAACCAAGTATAAACTACACTTCAATAGACATGGATAAGTATTAGGTATAATGCGGTTTACACAAGATTTACAGCATAATTTTGCCACGTCTTTTAGTTCTCTAAAGAGTACTCTGCCAGTGGTCTCTCTACTGGCAAATTATGCCCGAGCTCAGCCGTAGAGGGTAGAAGAAAAAAATATATAAAAGTGAGCCGCGCCACCGACTTAGACGGTACAAGCCGGAAACCCCTAGGTCTAGTAGGCACTAGCAGAGCCACACGATAAACAACAAACAATTATGGTGAACTAGATAAATAAAACTATATTTACAATTCCTGCAATATTTTAACTAAGTAAAATGATGTTCTGATTTTTTACGACAAATTCTGTATTTTTGTAAAGTGGATTAAACGAATTTAATACACTTTTCTTAAAATAATATTTAAATTAATTATAACAATCTTTCAGACAATAATAAAAACCTAATGATGTACAAAAGAGAATAAAAAACTAAAAAAAAAAATGTTCACAATATTTAAAATTTCAAAAATAATTGGTTTTATATAGAATTCCTGATAGCAAAAGATTAACACAAAAAAAAATACAAAGTAAATGGACTTGCAACAAAAATAATAATTTGAAACCCTCACAATAACCACATAAATTATATTCAGTAATGTATAAATTCAGATTCAACTTGGAGCAGGTATAAATTTAATGAAAAATAATTTGTTACTTTTAAACTATTGAAAACACTTAGATCAAGCACATAATAACTGAAGTTGATAAAATTGAACTCAATACTATGTAACCAATTGAAAACTTCATTAAGACACCACTGTTACGTCGATGATCCAAGAACAGAAACACCAAGTAGTATTTTTAAAGATTTACACTGTTTAAACACTCGAGCTTATTTCAAAAATAATTCTTTTTACGATGGCTGTCCTTCAAAATAGCAATATTGTGGGATATTTACAAATAATTATGAATAAACGTTTTTACTTGGACACAAAGAACTATTGAGAATATTACTTTAATCAAAGTTCAGACTCGGCATAATATCCAATGCAATAAATAGTTTTCAACAGTGTACCATATTAATAAATTAAAACAAAACTTAATCGTGGTGTCAAAAATAAGTCACGTCGTTTAAATATACTAAAATAAATCACTTGTAACCTTTGGATACACGAATTCACGAATCCTGTGGCCTACTCCTGGCCGGATTGATTATGGAACTGCACCTGGTACTTAACAATGGCTTCACTCCATCAGATCCCGCACGCGGCGCCCCAATAACCAAAATATCCACCACAAAGGCACAACAGAATGGTCAAGTTAAAAATTAAATGGTTCTTTTTCAAAATCCAATTAAGATGGCCCAAATACAGCCAGATATGAAAAAAAGAACCGTAGAAGTTCTGCTCACGTGTTAATATCAAATCGTTCCAAAAACTCTCACCCGACTTCCACCACTGACACCAAACGACTCTTGTCCACTCCTCACTCCCAGGCCGGATATCAGAAAAATGACACGGAACCCACGTCAGCCAACCTTTGCAAATCTATGTCCCTCACTCATAATCTCGCTCGTCCGTGTTGATAGCCAGCCCATCCACACAGACAAGCAAACCAAACAATAATATAGCTGACAACACACGACGATCGAGGCCAAAAATCAAGGCGAAATCTAATACAAAGACTCCCACTCCAATTAACAAACACGTCACAGCCATTGATAATTAAATCCTATCCCTACTAAGTATGCAACACTATATACAACAAACAAAATACGGTATGCAAAACTATTTACGAACACCAGCCTATCAGAGACACAATTAATAATGAAACGGTAGATGGGAAAAAATAGGCACCCGACAATTTTTATGTTTTAACATTTAAGAATATTAGAATGATTATTTTTAGAACCGCAACAATTTTTTATGCTAACAAAATTATTAGCAATGTTTGGTGGTATGTAAACAAACTTTTTCTTTTCTTGATTGGTTGAAAACCCTCATGGGTACTGATTGCATTGTGTACATCGCGTATCAGTAGTGTCGGACTCGTACCGACTAAAACTACCTCTCCTGTGCCTGGAAGTGTCTGGATGACATACTCAGGTACAGACGGCTGTCTGTATTGACGTTACTTATTTAAGTTTTCTGGGCTAGTGGGCATTTCCCTGTTTTAAGTGGCACGCACTTACTCTATCCACTTTTATTAACACATTCATTTAAACTCTTCCCACAGTAGGTGCACTATTCGTCACGCCTTTTTTTATCTTATAAGTATAAGTTCTAAAGGACCCATGACCAGTCAAGGTTTGTGTAATGTGGTAATCGGTGGACCTGAAGTTACACCCTGTCCATGTTATAATGCATTCCCTCAGTGTTGCGTTCCTCTCTTCGTTCTTGTCCCTTTCTGATGCGTTTCTGGTGTCTAGTCACGTCCGCTCTTTCACGAGAAGATCCATTAATGTTGTTAACAAACTAATATAAAGTAAAAAAAAATCATTGCAAATTTTAAAAAAAAACTTTAATTCGTACCATTATCAAAAAAATTACATGCTTTAAAACATAAACTTGCAACTACCCACTCCTTCGTATTTAGTTATTACCAGTTGATTAGATACTTAATGTTACAACTGTTCTTTTAAATTTAAATGCAAATGATCTATTGCTTCATACAATAAATAAAAAGCTACGAAAGAAACAAAAACGTTGAAGTAAAATTGTTTTTTTACCGTTTCCAAAATATGTATACATAATAAATTCAATATACAGAATCACAATATCTCTGATGGGTGAAAATTATTACTAAGTTAGTTGTACTCAAGAATAACAAACCGTCGAGAAGCGACATCTTTGTCGAAATGTTTGATACGAGAGTGCGTATGGATTGAAAATGAATGATTTAATCGTCAAATGTCTTTACGCCGATGAACAAGTCATATTAGCATCATCTGAAGAGGAGTTGCAGGCGATGGTTAATGTTATGCATGATGCCCTTAAAATCAAAGGGATAAAAATAAATGTAAGCAAAACGAAAGTAATGGTTTTTAAAAGAGAAGAAAGCGTGACAACTGTAAAGTTCTGATTAAGAGAGAAAGAGTGGAACAAGTAAATGAATTTGTGTGCTTGGGTTCAAAGTTTACGAGAGATGGAAAGTATGACAGTGACATTGAGCGAAGGGTGTCTCGCAGAGCTACCGACATTACAGCTGCACCATATAAAGGGAATTTTTCCCATGGCAAAACCATCAGGCCAACCCTGGTAAATGAATTGAATTATTTAGTTGCAAAAGTCGGTACTGCGTTATTTGTTTAATTTTTAATAGGTTGATAAACGAACATGCTGATAATCGACTTTTTGTATGATATAAAATTTTTGGTTTCGTTGAAAAACGGCGATTCTTCGATGGTTAAAATTATAATTTTGTTAGTAGCTAAGTTGGAAAAATAATTGGTGAGTTTGGTTAAATTATTGTTAGCTTTCTTAAAGAAAAAATGTATTTTAGATTATTTTTAGTTTAGCCTTTAAATATTTTTTTTAATAAAGATTCTGTATTTTTATTTTGGTCAAATTTCTTAAAAGGTATAATTTTGTTAAATCATACGTTATCTTTGACCCCGTAGTTAATGACTCGATATATATATTTTTTCCTTATATAGTTACCAACGAATAATGGGCCACGAATAATTAAATAACGAATTAGCGAATTTGGATTAACTGAATATACTGAAAATGCAGAATTAGTTACCAAAAGTTTCAAATGGATGGTTAAAATCTTGGATAACCATCGTGTGGTTACACAGTCCAAGTTCTTTTTCTGTTTTATTTGCGATTTGTAACTCTTTTAGATATAACTTTACTGTAGTCGAATTGTTTCCACTTATTTTCATTTTTATTTTTATTCATCAAACTGGTTGTTAAATTCTTGCAACATCTTATTTATTTTCAAAAAATGATGACAATAACTTTGGAGCTTTTGGTACTAAAATAAAATAAATTTGTTCAAGTTTTTTTTTTTTTTTTTTAGTAATCTTATTATTAAAAATTACGTGCTCAACAGCATTTTTGTTTTAGTTAAATAAGTTTAGTCAGATATTTTAAGATATAAACAAACAGATCCGTGAACTGTTCCCCCGAATTGAATTTAATTGAAAAGTCAAATAGAGTTTAAAAAGTTTTTTTTGTTTAATCATTTTTACGAGTAATATCGACTACTTTTTTCCAAAGTAGAGTAGTAGCATTACAACCCGAATTAAAAATCAAAAAGCTGCAGTAAAATCAAATAAATTGATATGTTTCTGTGACTACGAACGATTTTCGATGTTTAAGATCAAGAAAAAAATTAACTGTTGGTATTTAATGCAATTTCATTGCATAACATTTTTTTGTGATATTTGGCATTTAGAAAATGTTCGCTCAATAGAGGCATTTGACGTTTCTCGTCGGTTTGTTATTCTCATATAGTATTATTCTCAGGCCGGCCCTGCTGTGCGACCCCCCAAGACTAAAGTGTGTAAAGAGCCTGGCGTGTCAATTTAATAATGTTTCCGACGAATTAAATTTTTAGTTTTCCTTCGTAAGGGAAATCCCCGATGCATTTTCGGCATATCCAAGATCTTTATATTCTTCAAGGGGAAACATAAAATAGAGGGGTCGATTCAGTTTATCTGTCTGTCAGATGCACAAAGGTTTTTTGAGGATTACCTGCTCGTCGTCAAAGAGATTTCTTGTTAATGCTTACATGTTATATTTTTGAGTTCTTTTTATTTATTTAACTTTTCAGTTTATCTTTTATACGGTGAATAGCTGTCCTCTCCACAAATTACGAGAAAAAACATTCAAAATGGAATAAATAATAAATAAAAGTGTGCATTTATGCAACAGGAATGTTTATTACGATATCGTTAATGAAGCTTAAGCATTTTAAAAGATACTTAGTTACGTCATTTTATATCCTTAATGTGTATTTATAATAAAAAAATGTAGTTGATAATAAAACTACAAATCTTATATAAAAATTATAAAACTCAAGGATTGATTTAAATAAAAATAAACGAATATTTTATTAGTACGATATATTTCGATTTACTCCCAAAACAAGTGCAAGATATAATAAAAACGTATTCTACTCAAAAACTATATTTATCGTAAAGCGTATTTAAACCATCTATCGATAACAAAATGCGTGTATTTTCTGTCGTCTCTTCATGAAGAATATATCTTACACAAGACTGGACTTGTTGACCGATATCAGCACTTTTTCTTAGTCATCCTGATTACCTCTAACATAGGCGGGGTATTGGGAATTTCGTCACACTTAAATGATCGTAAGATATTATTCGGCTTCCGCCTTCAAGGAAGGTCTATGAAAAGTTTTTCTGCAGAGCGAACAACGTATTAGGTCGGCGATTTAAATTCTTGGAGCTAGAGAACATAATACAGTGTGGAACAGCCAAATGGAATAAATTCGATAACGAATAAATGAGAGCGTGTTGGAAAAAACGCTTAGACACGTCGATTTGTATTTTTAGATGAGCATTTTTTTCAAAAAAAAATAATTATATGGGGTGTGTCATGTGACAGTGGCCGATACCAACTTTCTTATTTTAAACAACCCCCTGTATATTATTTATTTTTTAGATTCTTCAGAAAATTTTAGACATAATTCATGTACAATTTACCATACCTATCTTCAACTGTTTCGGAAATATTAAGTGTTTTCAGATGTATTACAAAAATTGACATTAAAAAAAAAAATTATTTTATTTCACAAATAATGTAAAAAAAAACAAAAAAACATTAATTTCAATGTAAGAGATGTTCAAAACGTTCGCCGCGAATGTCTTGGCAACATGCTAATCTGGTATAGAAATGTCTTCTAACGTTACTTAACATCTCAGGCGTGACTGATCCAATCGCAAGCGTGATTCGTCTTTTTAAGTCATGTAAGTTGAGTGGTTTAGTTTTGTATACAATACTTTTGAAATATCCCCACAAAAAGAAGTCTAATGGTGTCAGATCAGGAGATCGTGCTGGCCATTCTATCGATCCGCGCCTCCCTATCCACCGATTTGGAAAATTTTGGTTCAGGTACTGCCGGACATTAATACAAAAAAAAGCAAATGAATGGGGCACTGCATAGCTTTATGAACAGCCAAAAGTGTCAAAAAAAGGCACGTCTGGCTGTGCATAAAGGAGTGTTGGTTCCTACACTTATGTATGGTAGTAAATGTTGGGTTTGACAGAAGAAGCATGAAAATAGGATTGATGCTGCAGAGATAAGTAGTCTAAGAAGTATAGCCGGATTGACTCAGTTGGATAAAATAAATAATAGTGAGATAAGAATACGCTGTGGTGCAAAAAAAGATGCGGCTACAAAGATAGATAAAGGAATGCTTAGATGGTTTGGATACGTAAAATGGATGGATGAAGGAAGATTGACGAATTAAATTTATAAGGCGAGTGTGAACGGACAAGTCGGTAGAGATTGACCTCGGCGAAGATTTCTCGATCAGATCAACATTGTTTTGAAGAAAGGCCAGGTCAAGAGTACCAACAACCGACGAGCATGTATGAGAGCACTGATAAAAGTAGAGGAAGCAAAAGATGTGTGTAAGAACCAAAGCAAGTGAAAGGAAGTAATGTCTGCCTACCCCTAATGGAAATAGGGTTGACTATATGTATGTATGTATGACCTGATGACCGGCATAAACGAGGCATTTGACGATCAAATAATTCATTACCCATTTATATGGTGTTCACCGAATTATTTTTAACATGAGACATGAATGACTTAAAAAAATTTGTCGATAAAAGCTGACAGGGACGATAAATTGTGGCTCTTTTTAATTGAACAGGATAAGCAGTGCAAAGAATAAGAATTAATTAATTTAAGGTGCGTTGTACAAATTTTAAAAAGGGGGTAGTAACCTTTACAACCGTAGAATTGGGATTTACGATTGTAGAAAAAATTGCTAGTTACTGATATATTTCCAATTGGGTATTAAGACGTAAAAATATCGGTAATCCAATTTTATATATTATTGAAGGCAACGATAAAATTTAATTATTGCACGGGTTTTTTATTAAAATTCCAGGAGTGAGAGTAAAATAACTTTGTTATATTATTTTTTTTTACCATTGCTATGAATAGCCAGAAAGTGTCAAAAAAGGCACGTCTGGCGGTGCACAGAGGTGTGTTGGTTCCTACACTTATGTATGGTAGTGAATGTTGGGTTTGGCAGAAGAAGCATGAAAATAGGATTAATGATGCGGAGATGAGTAGTCTGAGAAGTATAGCCGGAGTGACTCTGTTGGAAAAAGTTAAGAATAGTGAGATAAGAAAACGCTGTGGCATAAAAGAAGATGTGGTCACAAAGATAGATAAAGGAATGCTTAGATGGTTTGGATACGTAGAAAGGATGGATGAAGGAAGATTGACGAAACAAATTTATAAGGCCAGTGTGAATGGGCAAATCGGTAGAGGTCGACCTCGGAGAACATATCTCGATCAGATCAACATTGTTTTGAAGAAAGGTCAGGTCAAAAGTACCAACAACCGAAGAGCATGTATGAGAGCACTGATGAAAGTAGAGGAAGCAAAAGATGTGTGTACGAACCGTAGCAAGTGGAAGGAAGTGGTCTCTGCCTACTCCTATGGGAAAAAGGCGTGACGTTATGTATGTATGTATGTACCATTGCTATTTTAAAGCCTTATTTATGCTTTTTTGGATTATATATTTAGGACATAGGTATTTATCATTGCAACAAACAATTCTATTTATAAATTTCATCTCATTAAAAAAATGTATTTTTACTGTTTGGAAAAGTTAATTATTAAAAGTTCTTTTAAACTTACATTACTTTGGAAATTTAAAACCACATCTTTTGTACGACAAAATAAATTTATTATTATAACCTAAAATTTGCACTTGTAAATAAATTTAACCTGATTTTTACATTTAAAATAAAACTCAACCAAGACAAATTTATCATTAAACTTAAATTTTATTTTTTACTTTTAGAAAAGTTGAACATCCGAAATTCATTTGAACTGATTTTTGTAAAGCTAAAATTATAACCCTTATACGTCCGAATATAATTTATTATTATTGGTAAAAACCTATTCTTTACTTGTTTAAAAAATATTTAAAATTCAATTGAACTGCTTTTTGTATACTGTTTTTGATAATTAAAAATACATCTTTTGTACGACAAAATTAAATGTTTGTGTATCAAATAAATAATTTGTTTCATTGTGATACAAGAATTTTTTTTTTGTTATTACTTGGGAAAAGCAAAGTTCAAAGGGGATAAAATTTAACCCCTGGCGCAAACAACTTTTTTTTTAATATTTAGATACAAAATTTGAACTACGCCCGTGTTTAGGCTAAGATTACCCGGAAGCCTGTTGGGTTGTCATCGATTAAGATAACTTTAAAATTGTGTAACAAAAAAGGGAAAGTCCGTCACAGTTGCATTTTAAAATTTACTACTTCACTACTTCAACTAATATTATTAATAACATTCCGACAGGATATTTCAAGAGGCGTTGGATGAATGTGACGAGAGGATATCTGTCAATGGGATTAATATCAACAATATGATGTATGCTGATGACACGGTTCTTGTTGCCGACTCCCTGGAAGGACTGCAGGAACTGGTAAGCCGTGTGACGGCTACAAGCTCAGAGGCCGGACTTAGCCTGAACGTGAGAAAGACAAAGTGGCTAGCAGTTAGCAAATCAAACAACGTGGACGGACACCTGGCAATTAACGGTCAACGAATTGAGCGAGTAGAAACTTTTAAATATCTTGGGTGTCAACTAAATAAGAAATGGGACGGCATGCAGGAGATTAGTGCCAGAATAGGTACTTTGCAGCAGAAATTTAAGCTTGCCTCTGCGCGTTTGAGTGCTTTGCCGTTACGTGTTCAGCATACTGTTTTATGGAATGAAAGCTTGGACTTTGACAGATGCGATGTGCAAAAAATTGGAGGCCTTTGAAATGTGGACGTACAGAAGGCTATTAAGAATCTCCTGGGTAGAAAGAGTGCGTAACACCGAGGTACTTCAACGCCTCGACAAGCAGCTGGAAGTTCTGTTTACAATAAAAAAGCGCAAACTGGAGTATTTTGGTCACATCTTAAGTAATGACAAGTATCGACTTTTAAAGCTTATTATAGAAGGGAAGATTAAAGGACGAAGGGGTCCGGGTAAAAGAAATATATCCTGGCTAAAAAACTTAAGACAATGGTATGGAGTGAGCACTACCACATTGTTCCGCCGAGCTGAAGACAAGGTTTAGATAACGCTGATGATTAACAACGTCCGAGGAGGACAGGGCACCTAAAGAAGAAGAAGAAAAAAAAATAGAATAAGGCTGTTGGTTGTATACAACACTCTAATTATGCAATTGATAAAATTGGCTAAAAAAATATTTTTTAAAATTTACGGCTTAAAACACATTATTGAAAGATTAAATTTATAAACATTGAGCTCGACAGACTAAAACAAACTAGCTTGTTATCGATTTACTAAATTCAATACCATAATACCATAAACAAATAATATTAGTTTTTAACAAATATTATTCAATGTATATTATGTTTATAACTTCATTTCCCGCGTAATTCAAAGTTTGCATTGCACTGATGATGTCATTAACAGAAAGTAAATTATGTTAATATACAGCAATATATTTCGATTTCAATAGAATAAATAGAATCATTCAATTTTACGTTGAACAATAACCCCGAAAGGCAAACCACTCAATTTATGTATCGGCATTTAAAGGGTTCATTAAAATTTATAATTATAATTATACCATTGGTAAAAATGTAATTGATTACTTTGTATTATTATATTATTATTAATTTAATGATGACAACCATAGGTAGTAAACCAAAGTTTTAAATTGTCGAGAAAAACTTTTTTGTAAAAAATAAATAGACTTTCATGGGGATTTAAAATTGTGTGACCAGGACTTGTACAAATTTTTTTGATTTAGCTGATCTCGAAAGACTCATACAGACGACTGCTGTATGTCAAAAATATTCTTTCTCTTTTTACTGCCAAAAATGTCAAACTTACGTAAATAGCAATGCCAGTCATATTTTGATTTTTTTTTGATATCTTTAATGAAAAACTAAAAGAAGTATTACTGTAGATCTAAAGTATTTTAAGTAAAATCGGTGCAACTTAAAATTTTAAAACCTGAGGTCACTTCTTGAACAATTAATCTTTGGAACCGGCCCACCCCCAACGTTTTACCCTTAAACGATTTCTTTCGGTTACCCCTTCGTGATAAATGGTTTCAATTAAATTCCAATGTAGGTAGGGTCTTAATAAACAGACTGCAATTTTTTGTAACTTTCGATTATTTCAATCCTATTAATATTTTCGCCGAATGCTGTGGCAAGATAAGCCCCTAAATTCGGGGTGATTCGAATTTAGAAGGGGACCGTCGTTCTATTCTCTAAAAAAAAATAACATTGTCACTCTTTCAGTGAGATTTCTTTTGTCGAAACTTTTCGTCAATGCTGAAGTTTTGTGAATTAAGTCAAATGGATTTTTCAGATCTGCGTAACTCGATTTAAAACTCTTTGAATACTACTCTATTTTTACTTTACCGTTAGGTAAAGTATTATTAATATATAAATTTATTTTATATTATTATTATCCTAATGTATATCTACAAGCTATAAGCTATAAGCAACAGCAGTAGAGAAAGTAAGAGGTTTTTTTCTTTTAAATGTAATTCCTGTCACAAATATGGACATAAAAGTTTAAATTATAGATTGAAAGTTAAAAAATAAAAACACGAAGCATCCAAGGCAGAATGAAGAACAACAAAGTTTCTGAAAAGTCATGTTGAAATTATTAACGAAAATGGTGAAATTGTTTTGAAAGCTGGAAGAAGAGATAAACTATATCATATCCAGCAAGTTAAAGAATCCGTTTCTGTAGCAAAATCGTCAAATCTCAGTGAGATTCAAAAATGGCACTGTCGCTTTGGCCATTTTAATAAAAAGCTTTTAAGGTATAAAATTTAATTCTTCAGAAAACCTGAATGAATGTGAAATTTGCATCAAAAGTAAGCAAGTAACGTCTCCATTCTTTACATCGTGCTCAAGAACGGAAGGTGTATTAGATCTTATACAGTCCGACATTTGTGGTCCCATGAATAACAAGTCTTTGGGGGAAGCACGGTATTTTGCTACTTTTATAGATGAAAAATCTACAATGGTGCAGGTATATTTTTTGAAAACAAAAGACGAAGTGAAAGAAGCATTTGTAAAATTCAAGAATTATGCAGAAACAGAGACTGGGAGAAAAATATAAAGATTGCTGAGTAACTAGAATTTTGCAAACATTTTTATTACAACAATAGAAAATTAAACAAACGTAAAAACATTCATATCTCGGGCGGTAATCAAGATATTGTAATTTTTTTTTTAAATTGTTCGTTTTCCAAAAACGCGTTAGATGGTCCAATAATTTTTCAGATATCTTTGCAACTATGGTCCGAATTGTTATTTGTTTATAAGCAAAAATCTAAAATCGCCAAAAAAATGTATCTATTATTAACAAAACTTTTTTTCCAAATCGCTTATGCATAATAATACGAAGCTACTCGATTTTTTTCCACCATGTGGGCCTTCGTCAGAAAATTCTATTGAAGGGCAAAGATTTTTCGATGATCGCAGATTGTTGCTAAACTATACCTCGCAGATCGATAAATTATGCACGATTCTCTTGTGGCTCCTTTACATCATGTACGAGTTTCAAACCGATATGTTGATAAACACCCGATTTGCTATTAACCGCTTAATTAACAATGTTTGCATGTTTTTTTCGGGACCTTTTTTACAGAGGAATTGGTGATGTTGCTTTATTAATGGCTATTTCATAAATAATAAATTTTTGGAAGTTGAAATTTTATTTTCTATTTATAAGTAATAAAAGATGATAGAATAAATTAGATGATTAGTTGTTTTAGCAGCTATAACTAAAAGAGCTCAAATTCCTTTTTCTTCTTGATTGCCTGCAGCTCCTACTCCTGTTTTTTCTTTAGTTTATTCTTCTACATTAGTAACAGCAGGAGTTTATTTATTAATTCGATTTAATTTTTCTTTTAGTGAGAATTTAATGTATACATTAGTTTTTTTATCTTCAATATTTATATTTATATCAGGATTATGTGCTAATTTTGAATTTGATCTAAAAAAATTTATTGTCCTTCAACTTTAAGTCAGTTAGGTTTAATAATAAGAATTTTAGCTTTAGGAGAGTATAATTTAGTTTTTTTTCATTTATTAATTCATCCTTTATTTAAAGCTTGGTTATTTATATGTGCAAATATTTTTCATAATTTGAATAATATTCAAGATATATAGGTGGTTTAATTAAACATTTGCCTTTGACTTGTACTTATTTGTAATTTGTCTTTATGTGGTTTGCCTTTTATATCTGGGTTTTATTTAAAAGATTCAATTTTAGAAATAATATCAATAAATTATTTTAATAATTATATTTATATTATTTTTTTTATTTCTGTTGGTTTGACAGTTTCTCATAGTATTCGGTTAATAAACACATTTTATTTAAAACTTTTTTTGATAGGACGCGTTTCGATCTTAAAAATATCCATTTTTTAATTTTCAAAAATTTTTTATTGCTAAAATATACCCCGGCAATGGCAAAAAACTCAGGACTATATTGTTGTAGGTCTAAACAACCTATAAAAAAATTGGCCAGAGGGTGCGCTTCTTAAATAGAACTTCATAAAATATGGCCTAAGGTACTGACTACAAGGAAAGTTTTGCAATACGACGCAACCACGTAACGCAGGAGTCTCAGTGTTGATGCATGTTCAGACGTGTTCATACTTGCACACTATCCGCTGCGCCAAGTCGGTGGGCTAAGTTGTTTGTCAGCAGTGATATGCTATGGCAACTTGGTTGCGAAATGATATTTTGGTGGTTTTGCGGTATAACTTCGCTCATGGTTTAAACATACACCAGTGCTTAGAAGAAATGACTCTTGCACTAGGTGATAATTGTTCACTTTGTACGACTATATTCATGTAGTACAATGAATTTCAAAGGAGAAATATTAGTCTGGAGGACGCTGACAGGACCGAAAGGCCTCCAACGACCGTTACGGGAAAAAACGTTAAGGAAAATACTTGACGAAGACAGGCGAGTGACTTACCACCAGATTAAGGAAACCTTAGACCTAAATACAGCAGCAGAAAGATAATTTGCACGTGACGAAAATGTGTTTTCTCTGGGTGCCGCATAGTCTGTCTGAAGACTAGATAACGCGACGTGTGAAAAACAAAGTTTGGGTCTTTTATGACGATATAATACCCGTAACAGTAAAAATTCCCGATCAATAAAGGAAATATTGATAGCTGTATTTTTTAAATCAAGTGAAATTGCTGTGCGTGTCATGTTGGACACACACAAGACAGTTACAGCTTAGTGGTACACTAAATAATGCCTTCCCAAAACCATCGACTCTTTAAAGAAGATCCGATCCAATTAAGAATGGACACCTGGTTCTTTAATCTTGACAATGGCCCAACTCACCACGGGAAAGCCTGTACCAAATATTTGACCACTACAGGACTAAAACTGCTTGAGCACCCTCCTTACAATCTAGACCTTGCACCCTGCGACTTTACATTGTTCCCCCATGTAAAAATAAAGCTAAAAGGGATGAGGACCTTTTAAGGGTTTGGGATAACGAGTGCGCCTTACTCCTCAGCGGCAGATGGGGTTTAAAAATTGGTTTCGGAGGATGGAGATATATATTGCCTATGGTGACGATTATTTTGAATAAATAAAATAAATAGAGCTGTATTGCGAAACTTTCCTAGTTTTCTTTGAATAAGACGCCTACCTGACGAGCAAATCCCAGCCGAAACACGGTCGTGGTTCGTATTTTAGAATAATAATAAAGTAAAAAATTAATTTGGCGCCAGAAATTTTACTCTGCTATGAAAGCAACTTTAAATTTTTTTTTCTTTCAAAACCAATCAAAAATTGTGGAGAAAGGGACAAGAGAAAAACATTTTTCCTGTATCTAAAATTTATTAAAATTAATGGAAAGCTTAACAAAAATTTTTATTTTTTTTTTATCCAGTGAATCATTTATTTTTTAATTTTATTTTATTACAAATAAAAAAATTTAATCCAAACAATATTTCAGAAAATAAAATAAAAGTGTATAAAGTACCAGGCGATAAATATTGCAAGAGTAAATAAATATTTCTGAAACAAATAGTTTAAAACTACATAAAATAATCTTCGACCACTGTTGACAACTTGATCAAAGAAAGTATTGTCCAAATAAAAAAAAATAATAAAAACAATGCATCATTAATATGTTTTAATTTATACTTTAACCATACACTTGTGAGTCTAAGCTGACTTGGGACTGTAAACAGTCCCTGAGACAACTGGCAGCAAACAATCAGGTTACTCTGATGTGGGTTCCAGGTCACAAGGAAGTTAAAGGCAACGAAGAAGCAGATTGCCTTGCCAAAGAAGGGGCAAATACAAAATTTTCCGGCCCAGAACCCTTCTATTGGCTTTCCAAAGCCCACTTGAAAGAAAAGGTTCGACGCTGGGAAACAGATAAAATGAAATCTCACTGGCATAAAGTGCCAGGACAAAGGCAAGCGAAAAGGCTAGTAAGTCTTTCGACAAGGAAAGCTTAACATCCTCTCGAGTTGGACAAAAAAGACTAAAAACTGGTGACAGGACTCCTCTCTGGACAATGCCCTCTGGGGTACCACCTAAAAAAGATGGGCAAAACAGAAAGTGATAGTAGCCGTTACTGCGAAAACTTTGCTGAAACATTTGCTTTGCGAAGAGACCTTCCTAAAGCCATTCGATATCAAAAACTTAGCCCCCAGGAAACTGATAAACTTTACTCGAAGTCTCGGAATCCCGGGTCTTGAATAGATTAAGGGTTATGCACAAAAGATCTGATTCTGTGTGTGTGTGTGTGTGTGTGTGTGTGTGTGTGTGTGTGTGTGTGTGTGTGTGTGTGTGTGTGTGTGTGTGTGTGTGTGTGTGTGTGTGTGTGTGTGTGTGTGTGTGTGTGTGTGCGTGTGTGTAATTTTGCGACATGTCCGTCTAATGTTTTTTTTTTTAATTCGTCTACATTTTGCGGTTTTGACTGATAAACAACATCTTTTATTGCTCCCCAAAAAGAAGAGGTCAAAAGGTAACAAATCAAGTGAACGTGCCGCCCACATAATTTCTGGAGATCCGTTTGCTATCCAGCGGTTATCGAAACGGTTTTGTAGGTGGTAGCTAATGATTTTCGCATTGTGTGGAGGAGCACCACCTTGTTGCCACCACTATTCTTGACGTTTATTAAGAGGAATATCTTCTAGCAAATCATAGCAGAAACGGCAAGGTGAAGTTTGGAGAGTCATTTTTTTAGCTATACATTTGTGGTTACCAACTAGATTAAAACATGGATTTTTCAGGTTTTGATGAAGATGATAAGGATATGTTGGATTTGGTCTACTTGGCTAATGTGCAAAAAACAAACGATTTCGGGCTCATACATTGTGTCTAAAAAAGAGGAAAACAGGTGGAACATTCGACGTTATGCATAAATTAAACACATATCCTGATCGGTTCCAGAATTTTTAAAGGATGTCCCTCCCGTGAGTGATTTTATAATGTATTGGCTCTTGTAAAAAACCTTCTTAGAAAGAGATCAACGAACTAACTGATAACTTTAAGGTTAGTAACTAAACAAATTAATTTAGTAATAAATGTTATTTATAAACAGAAAACATATCCAAGAAATATTTTGACTTTTTATAAGGAAGTGAACCCGATTTTGGCAGAAGTGTCAGGTAATTTCCAAAATTAAAATCATTTTCCTATTCAATTTGTTGCTGCACGCTAAAGTAATGATGCCCGCCAGTGGCGTTGGCATCGGTTGCCATCGGTGGTACGTCTTCGATGAAAGAATCCCTTGCCAAAGTATCGATTTTCTTTTTTTTCTAAAACTAATGTCTTTGTTGCGTTCCGGTGTTTCTGTCAGGCTTGATCCTAGTGTGCATTGCGCCTAGTGTGCAGTGTGCCATCAAAAAGTAAGGTCACAGGGCCATTAAATAAACCGCACCACGCATTTATACCCCAAATATTTTGAAATCTTGTTTTCATCACCCAATATGGGTTTATGGGTGACGGTTGACTACACAATTGTTGTGAAATCTAGCCTCATCGCTCCACAATATTTTTAATAAAAAATGTGGAATATCATTAAGTCTTGCATTATCATTCTTGCAATAAAATCAATACATCCGGCCATCTCCAGGTTGTAATTCTTAAATAAAGTGCGCTTTAAAACGATGGTAATTAAAATCTTTTAAAATTTTATAACTGAACTTCTTAAAATACCAATTTCATTGATCAGGGTTCTAATAGAAACCTTGGGATTAAGATTAAGATTTTGGTCACATCTTCTTGTAAAAGTACCTCGTTTATTGTTTGGAAAATGGCCGTCTAAGTGAGCGCTACAAATTCGTAAACGTTGCTTCAATTGAAATATTCTGTTTTAAAAACCTTTTTTGATGTAATTGTTGAGAAATTATTTTCTTTTTATGACGAAATTGCTCACGCCCGCCATTAACCGTTCTGTCAGTCTAGCATCAAATCTCCCCACACATTTAATAAGTGACGACATATCTCTCATATACTTTCTCTTACATTGAATTTGGCAATTTCTGCGAACATTTGTCGTTGATTACACCGTTCGACAATTTCGCAGCGGACGATAATTTAATGTTAGTTCTTCACTTTATTTAAAAACTAAACAATTTGTGGTAAGACATAATGAAAATATTTTGTTACTTTTATTGTAAATTATGTCGAAAAGTCACCAAAATCATAATATTTTCAAAATAAAAAAAAATTCCCAGCTATTTTTTTCATTTGAAAAAAGTTAATAACTTTCCGACATTTAACTGTAATTATTAAAATTGTCCCCAAAATTTTGCTGCAAAGTAATCTATATTAACAGCGTGAGTAGAATAATTAGATTTTTAATATGGCGGGCATGTCAACATCGTCTTAAGCTTTTTCCATAACTAAGTACAACATGTACAACACGTATAATCATAACTTGTCTAATACTTTTATTTCAAACGTCAAGAATTATAATTGTTGATCTGACAGGTCAAATCATGGCAACATAGATAAACATTAAACAGCAATTAAAAGCCATTTTCTTAATTATTTATGAGCTGATTTTAATTTTGAAAAATTTGTTTAGACGATGGAAGACTAAAACCAAAATTAAAAAAATATATACAGGTTGCTATTAAAAATTTTAAAGTTAGGGGTTTTCACTAAGGAATGAATATTTAAGGATATTGAAGTGTATAAGAAATGAAATAAACCAGTTTTCGTCGCATTGAAACATCTCTATTCGTTTAGAAGATATAGCCTGCATAAATTAGTCTGGGACACCCTGTATATTTCGAGGTAAGCAATAAAAAAAGCTATTCTAAAAGCATAAAATGATTCCAAATTTATTCAGCAGACAGAAACTGAACGTTTTTAGCCATCGGGAAGAATTCGATCGGCTCTGGCCGCCAACAGTCGGATTAGTCTTGATTTGATTGGCTTTTCTTATAAATCTTTTGGATGTAATCAATGAGTGAAATTAGGAGTTAGCTCTTTTTTTATTTAAATTTCAAGAGCAGTAATAAAAAAGAATAATCTAATAAAATATAAAATTCCCACAATTTCATTTTTCACCAATTTCTTTATAAAGTAAAAGTTTTTAGTTTCTAAGAAAGAAAACAAGATAGAAAACAGTGCCTGCATTATAAAACTACAGGTAATGCAATTGTAGTACCTATTTGTTAGCAGAAAATACTATAAATCGAATAAGGTCTATCAAATAAAATTTCAGGGAAAAAGGTTGTATTTCCTCTCTCGTAAATCAATTTAAACAATTTTGGCAGGCCAGAAAATTGCTTTGTTCGATTTAATCCCGATTCGAATCGGGTAAGTTTGAATTTCGCATCACCCGTTTTACGTTAGATATGCTTTCTGAAATAGGGAACAATTATTATTCAACCGGGAGATTATCATTAAATCCATCCATAGTGCAATACGCGATTCTCTTTGAACGGAATAATCAAAAATAATGGCTACATTAATTACAAATGGCAGCGTGCGACTGGATCCGTTCAAGTTTAATCGTCGGCTCTTTTATTTGCAGACCGTTTCTCAAATTAACTTTACGAATGTCCGCCTTAAATTTCTGCCAATAACATCACAAACAAACAAATAAACTACACAGGGGACATTGAGCACAGTTTTTCTAGTGTTTTTAAATGATTGATTTTAAAATTATTTGCTGTAATATTGACACGAATACTACAGACAAATTTTTGCTTAACCAACAATTATAACAATTAAAAATTAGAATAAAACTAAATAATACTGAATAGGTCACTTAGAAATCCATAAGAAAGAAATGTAAATTTTTTTTTTTTATGTTCTGGTTCCCACGAAAAGGGATATCCTGTAATGTTCAGAGAACATCGTGGGAACCAAGGGAAAGAAGGTAGGAATTGGTGTTCTTCTTAAATTTCTGGAGGTTGTATGCCTCGGGGAACACCTCCCTAGGCAATGAGTTCCAAAGCCTCGCAATTCGTTGGATGAATGAGTCTTTGGAAAGTGATGTTCTGCAGGTCTCCAAAGTGACCACGAAGGGGTGTGAAGACTGAACTTGACGGGTTAATCTCGAAGAGACTGCCAAAGGAGGAACGATTGTTGATATTTCAGAAGAGCCATCGCCCATGAAAATATCTATAAAATAGAGACAAATCGCCGACTTTTCTACGGTGTTCCAGACAAGTGAGCGAGTTTGTAAGCGAGGCATCACCGACGAGACGAATTGCCCTTTTTTGGACAGAATCCAATAGCTTTAGGATATGTTTAGGTGCCGCACTCCAAATATGGGAACAGTATTCTAGTACAGGTCGAATCTGTGCCTTATAGATCATAAGCAGCTGACTGGAGGTGAAATAGCTCTTGGCACGAAACAAAAAACCAAGTTTTTGGGATACACTTTTGGCAATGGACCTCACGTGATTTTCGCAGGAATGGTTATTGCTGATAGTAATACCAAGCATCGATATGGATGACTTCAGTGGTATGGTTACTCCTGACAAAGTTATGTTAGGCACAGTGAGATCAGCTTTTCTAGAAAAAAGTAAGTAGAATTATAAATAAAGTTTAATATTATTTAAGTTATGTATAGTTTTTTTATTTTATATAATATTATAATCTAATCTTTATATATAAAATTCTGTTGTGCGCGTGTTCATAATTTTTTTCCGAGATTGATGAGATTGTTTGATAACAACAAAAGTGTATCTGTTATACAATCGACCTTCTTTATTTCAGCTAACTCACAGAGTGACTTCTATATATAAGAAGAGTTATTAAAATAAATTTATATTTAGTTTATGCTTATCGTTTTCGTTTTTTAGAATTTATTTTATTTTCACTTATAATTGCACGAGAGGTTTATATTTTATCAAGTAAATTAGGGTTGTTTAATGAGAAACCGTTGCCTAGCAATTGTAAACTTCCCAAGAAAGGGTCCAGAGAAATTTACGACAACTACCGTACAATCGCCCTAATACCGCATGCGAGTAAAGTTATGCTGCAGGTGATTTTGGAAAGACTTAAGACACGCCTGCTGCCCGAGATATCTGAAGAACAGGCTGGATTTTTTCCTGGTCGTGGCACCAGAGAGCAAATCCTCAACATCAGACAAATAATAGAAAAATCTCGAGAATTTAATGTCCCTTCTTATGTGTGTTTCATAGACTATAGCAAAGCCTTTGACTGTGTTAGATGGCAGGACATGTGGAGGTATCTCCTCAAAATGGGCACCCCAGGACACCTCGTTGAATTATTGAAAGGTTTATATCAGAACAACACGGCTAAAGTAAAAGTAAATGGAGAACTGATTGAATCATTCCGCGTCGGCAAGGGCATAAGACAGGGATGTGTTGTAAGTCCACTTCTGTTTAACATTTATGGCGAGTGTATTATCCGTAAAACTACAGAAGGCTGGGAGGAAGGTATTTCTGTGGGCTCAAGAACAATCAATAACCTTAGGTATGCTGACGATACTACAAAGACAAAAATAATGATTATCGACCGGCCAAGAAACAACAGGCCAGAAACCAAGGAAATAAATGGTATAGCTGTGGTTAATCAATTCGTGTATCTGGGATCGCTTATAACGAATTCAGGGGAATGCTCATCGGAAATCAAAAGACGGTCAGGGCAGTTGTAAAAGAAGCCATGGTAAGGTTCACTAAGATTTGGAAGAGTCATAACATAACCCTATCCACCAAGACCAGACTCGTTAAAACTCTAGTATTCTCAGTCTTCTCATATGCATCAGAGTGCTGGAAACGGAAACGGATAAACGCGCTATCGATGCTTTTAAAATGTGCTGTTGGCGAAAGATGTTACGCGTATCATGGACACAAAGAATAACAAACGAGTCGATTCTAAACCAATTGAAGATCAAAAAAAGACTGTGCACTATCGTCTCTGAGCGAATAACATCCTTTTTCGGACATATCGTCCGAAGAAACGGACTGGAAAACCTCACCGTCCAGGGGAAGGTACAAGGAACGAGAAGCCGAGGTAAATCACCAATCAGATATGTGTACCACTTTGTCAGGAAAACCGTAGTACACCTCAATGAATGTTTAAAAGCCACGGAAGACAGGCGGATATGGAAAGATCTCACAGATCACAGATCATGATGGCACGATACCCGAAACGGGTGACCGAATAGAAAGAAGAAGTATGGTTTTATTGATGCATTGCTGTTCCTGTTATTTTGATTAGAGCTTTGTTCTTTAATTCCGCTTTTACTTAATTTGCTAACTGCTGCCGCTCGATTTTAGTGATTTTTAATTTTGACACGTTTGACATCTAAACCAATGCGTTGTGCTGATCATTGAGTCCATTTGGAAATATCATTAATTCCAATCGGCACATTCTTATACCTCTTCTTCTTTAGGTGCCCTGTCCTCCTCGGACGTTGGCAATCATTAGCGCTATCTGAACCTTGTCTACAGCTCGGCGGAACAATGTGGTAGTGCTCACTCCATACCATTGTCTTAAGTTTTTTAGCCAGGATATCTTTCTTCTATCCGGGCCTCTTCGTCCTTCGATCTTCCCTTCTATAATAAGCTTTAAAAGTCGATACTTGTCATTTCTTAAGATGTGACCAAAATACTCCAGTTTGCGCTTTTTTAGTGTAAACAGAACTTCCAGCTGCTTGTCGAGGCGTTGAAGTACCTCGGTGTTACGCACTCTTTCTACCCAGGAGATTCTAAATAGCCTTCTGTACGTCCACATTTCAAAGGCCTCCAATTTTTTGCACATCGCATCTGTCAAAGTCCAAGCTTCCATTCCATAAAACAGTATGCTGAACACGTGACAGCGAAGCACTCGGACGCGCAGAGGCAAGCTTAAATTTCTGCTGCAAAGTACTTTACGCATTTTCAGGAACAAAGCACGAGCTTGTTCTATCCTGGCACGAATCTCCTGCAGGCTGTCCCACTTCTCATTTAGTTGACACCCAAGATATTTAAAAGTTTCTACTCGCTCAATTCGTTGACCGTTAATTGTCAGGTGTCCGTCCACGTTGTTTGATTTGCTAACTGCTAGCCACTTTGTCTTTCTCACGTTCAGGCTAAGTCCGGCCTCTGAGCTTGCAGCCGTCACGCGGCTTACCAGCTCCTGCAGTCCTTCCAGTGAGTCGGCAACAAGAACCGTGTCATCCGCATACCTCAGATTGTTGATATTAATCCCATTGACAGATATCCCCTCGTCACAGTTATCCAACGCCTCTTGAAATATCCTGTCGGAATACAAATTAAATAACAGTGGTGATAAAATGCATCCTTGACGAACGCCTCTCAGGATTTTGATCTCGTCGGACGCGGTGTTATCGATTCTTATTTGAGCACTTTGGTTCCAGTAAAGGTTGGCTATTATTCTAAGTTCTCGTTGTTCCAGTCCTATTTCTCTAAGAATGTTGATCAGTTTTTCGTGCTTTACTTTATCAAAGGCTTTTTCGTAATCGATTAAACATGCGTAAACGGTCACCGACATGTCACCGGCACCTTTGGATGAGAACCTGTATGCTAAATAGTGCCTCTCTTGTTCCAAAGCCATTGCGAAAACCAAACTGAGAGTCCCCCATCATTGTCTCGCACTTCGCATATATTCTTTTGTGTATTATTTTCAAGAAGAGTTTAAGCACATGGCTCATCAGGCTAATAAGACGATAATCACCGCAGTTCTTGGCCTTCGCGTTTTTGGGGAGCGGGACAAAAGTATATTTTAACCAATCAGAAGGTATACTGCCGTTTCGGTAAATAAGATTGAATAGCTTTACCAGCGTGTTCAGTGATTCTTCGTTTTGCAGTATTTTTAGAACGTCATCAGGACCACTAGCTTTCCCATTTTTTGAAATTGACAGCGCATATTGAACTTCTTATACCAACCTTTAGAATTTTCTTCTTCCAAAGGGGATTTGGTGTAAGAATTACTCCGTCCAATTTTTTTTTTTTTATGAAAATAGTCGCAAAAAGGGTAGACATATCGTGTGGGCCGCGGATGGCCCGCAATGTGACTATTAGAAGGGGAAGGGATTATAGAAAGGAAATGATTGTGGACACGCTTTTTAAAAAGTTGCAGGTCATAGTTCTCTGGAAAAACTGATTTCGGAAGCTTATTCCATTCCGCCCTGTAAAAGAAGGATTCTTGATGAAGATTGGTCCTTGTAGTGTCAAGCTTGAGAGTAAATGTGTGAGACTGATCAGCGTGCCGAGTTCTTCGGCCGAATGTGGCCAATGGTGGTACAAGAGTTTTTAATTTCTCTGGAGCATCTGTCATAAAAATATCTGTAGAGTAATAACTGGTCTGCAACTCTTCTTCTATGTTCTAGATGGTAAAGGGTGTCTGTGAAGGTCAAGAGTACCAGCAACCAATTAACATGTATAAAAGCGCTGATGAAAGTGGAAGAAGCAAAAAATGTTTGTAGGAACTGTAGCAAGTAGAAAGAAGTGGTCTCTGTATACCATTTCGCGAAAAGTTCATGACTATATGTAGGTATGTTACTTCTAACAAGGTGCAATATTATAACTTTAAATTTAAATAATAGTATTTAAACATAAATGTATACAATCTTACAAATTCAAGGTATTTGGGAATTTGTTAACAACCCTATTCCTGCAGTTTTAGAATAAATTGACAAACAAGCACGACAAACTAATTTTTGTAACAAATTATGATTTCCTACTTACAAAACTTTTTATAAATTGTGGCAGCTAGACTTTTGAAAATGCAAATACTTTTCTTATTGCGATAACATAGGATTACCTGTTAAAATTCAATGATTTATTTCAAGATTACGTTTTAGAAGAATAATTATGATTAGCCACAAACGTGGCTAATTTTTTACTTTTTTTCATAATTGCATCAGCTTTAATAAATTCTTATGGGTACAACCAAGTCTACTCTGTGTATTGCTATTAAACTCCGAAACTTTTGTCGCATTCCTTTTGTAAGAGCCAAATTAATGGGACTTTCTTAAAGAATTAACTTAAAGGAGTCTAGACATCGTAACTTTTAATAAAATTGATCCTTTTAAAACAATTACCGAATGCGGTCATTATTATAAATTATTCATCAGATCATGTTTTGCTTTTCGAAAATATTATCAAGAATATTCAATACTTTCTGTTTCAGTTGATAAATAACCAAACTTATTATTTTTGTTCACGTTTTCTGTAAGACTATGTTATGTTATGTTATGTTTGGTCAGAAGGAGAAAGTAATAATATTCCCCAGTTACTTTCATTCGAGAATAACAAATATTGCAATTAACGATTTAAAAGAGGTGGTTAATATTTTAAAAATACTATCCTGCATTTTAGATTGGTTTAAACCTATTAATTTTCATGGATAATATTTTAAAAACAATTTTAAATAATATTTTTGTTTTTGATTATATATATAAATAAATAGCAATTTATGTATTTACTAAATTAACACCAAGTTTACCTACACTTTTATAAAACTATAACAGTATGTCTGTGCATTGAAAATATTTACGGCATTGCACAGCTGCCCTCTAGGGTGCAATGCCGAGCCGCCCTGAATGAGCTAGCAGCTAAGTTTAGAGTTCACATTGTCTGGGTACCCGGACAAAGGGACATACCAGGCAACTGTAAGGCGGACGAGCTAGCAATAGAGGGCACCACCGTCCCAGCTGCATCTGTCTCATCTCGGCAAGGAGTACCGAGTACAGCAAAGTAGTTCAAAAAGGCAACTTAAGGTGGAAAAATGAACCCACATGCACATCATTGAATCAGATTTGGCCTAAACTAGATCTACGTCGAAATAATGTTTTGTCTCTATGAGAAAGAGGAGGAAACAATGGTACAAATTCTCTGCCACTGCCCTGCCCTAGGCAGAAAACGGATTTTTATAGGACATGTGCAAGCGGGTGAAGTTGGAAATAATATTAATGAGAACGTTCGTAATGAGCACTACTGGATCTTTTAAACTCTAATTTTTTTGTATAGGGTAGTGAGTGGTGATAATTAAAATTAAAAGCGGTAATATCTGCAATTTTATAAATGTTACAAATACAAATGAGATATGGGCGAAACTAAGCGATCTGGAAATAGTTGTTGTGTTCCTGGTTGTTGTGTTAATGAAGATTTAAGTAAAATAAAATTCTATAGATTCTCCACGCGGAGCTATAACCTCAAGAAGAGAGTGTTTGATAATTTCAAACCCGGTCTGCAATATCACTAATGTCATGGCTTTGGGTTATGCTACCGATGTAAAACAATAATTATTTATGTGTGATACATTTCTATTGAAAAAATATACATTATAAATAAATATTTTTCACTTACTTTAAATTGTAAATCTTTTATACCTCTCACACACAGCTAAATGATTTATAAATTGAATATATTATAAATTCGCGGTAAGATGTAATGACAGAAAAGGCGTCCAATAGTATTTTGTTGCTTGTCAGCGGCGCTAGTAGTCATCGTGCACATAGCCTATACTAGGGTAACCGAACTTTGATGACTTATCTAATCTCAGCTTAGTTAGCATCAAAGACCTTAACTTTTTATTAAAAGTTCCAACTGGTTCTCACGGTAGAGGAGGAAGGCACCGCGGTCCATCACGGTATCACAACGGGCCAAAAGGCCTGAGTGGGTTTTCCCCGAACCGCCATTTTAACCTAACCTAATCTAATATATAATATATCCTACAAAACTATAATATTTATTAAGCATTTGGTTAATATTTATATAATATAATTACTTTTAATACGAATAACTTAAATTGGATAATAGCTTATGTTTTAAGACACTATAATAAAACTGGAATAGAAGAATGTTTATGTTAATTAAAAACATTTATAAAACGATATCGTGTTTAGGTATTCCTGACTCCAAGTCACCAATTTGGGTACATCTAATATACAGTGAGTCCATAAAGTAACGCATAAATTTATTATTCGTTAAATAAACAGTAATATAAAAAAATCCAGAAACAGGTCGATTTTAATTTTTATTCGACTATTTTTTAAAAAAATAATTTATGATACGGGGTAAATAACCTTTGTATGATAACGTCAGCACCAGTTTTTTTTAAATAAAACATCCTTCTTTTTTTCCAATTTGCGGATTTCCCTTGCTGAGCTGATTTCAAAAATTATTATCATACGTTGGTTAAAATTGGTACAGAGTGGACAAAAACGCAAAAGTTATTTTAAAATTGTATCTATCCACTTTCATAAGTAATCCTAGCCGTTTGACTAAATAGAAAAAGTTTAAAAGTATTTTTTGCCATTTGATTTTTTAATTTAGCGTTAAAAACTGTCATAAATATTTAAGTACAATTACGTATTGTTAATCTAATTCATTATATCGTATTTAAAAACTATTTTGTTAAAAGGCTGAAAGTGAGAAAATTGAAATTTTAATGATGATTGGTGTTGGCGATAGGATGCGGATTTACCAAAAGGTATGCACATTATTTCATAAAATGCACCCAGATCGTGAACATATCTTTCAATCTACGGTTAGCAAAATAGAAAGGAAATACGAACCGAAGCAAGGTAGACCTGCACTTAATGCAACAAGATGTAATTTTTGCTGCAGTAAACGATTCACACTGTCCATTGCGGAGATTATATAAGGATTTGGTCTTTAGTATTAAATATTTTTAAAAAGGCAAAATACCATCCTTATAAAGTATGTCTCATCCATGAGTTGGCGAAAGATGACTGTGATCGCAGAACTGAATTCTTCGAGCACATGATGAATCAAAACAATAATAAATTAAATAACAATTTCATTGATACTGTTTTATTTAAACGGGCATGTTATCCGGCAAAACATCCGATATTGGTCTGATGAAAATCCAAATTGAATGCAAGAATGCCATACGCAAAGACCACAAAAAATCAACGAATTGCGAGAAATATAATTATTTGTTCTTATTTTTAAGATGAAAATTTAACAGAATTATATCGGATTTTCTGCAAAAATAAATTCTTAATTTGACCCAGTTTTTCCTTATATTAAAATTGCCAACAGCAGAATATGGTTTCAACAGGTTCACAGCTGTTTTTAAACAGAACATTTTGAGATCGATGGATCGGAAAAAGGGGAACAGTGGAATGGTCTGCTAGGTCACCCGATCTTACCCCATTAGACTTCTGAGGTTAAAATATAAAGTCTACACAGACCTGACAATATCCGTGACCTAAAAGCCGAATCAGACAAAAAATTCAGAACGTAACACCTGCTATGCTACAAAATGTTAGACACGAATTTATTACCAGGTCATTGCTTAGTGAGCAATGGAGAAAAATTTGAACATTTACTGTAAATTTTTCTTGGTTTGTTTTTGATAGAGTGTGCTTTTAGTTTTCATCAATTACTTTGTAAATAATAGTCACAAACATAAACAATTTTTGCGTTTTTGTCAACCTTGTACCAATATGAATTAACTTGTGAAACATTTTTGAAATCAGCTTAGCAGGGTAAATCTGCAAATTGAAAAAAGAAGGTGTTTTATTTAAAAAAACTGTATAATGGATTATTCTTTAGAAAATAGTAAATTTAAATAAAAAGACGACCTGATTTTGGATTTGCTCTTATTACTGTTTATTTAGCTAATAATGAATTTATGCGATACTTTGTCACGTGCCTATTTTTTTTTCCCATCTACGGTTCATTATAATTGTGTCTTACTCGTAAGTAGTGTTGCATACAGTACTCTGTTATAACTCAAATATATCATTCGTTGTAGATAATGTTGCATAACTTGTAGGGGTAGGATTATCGTTTGGTTTGCAATTTCTGTGTGGATGGGACTGGATATCCACACGGACGAGGACAAAGCGCGGACTTGAGAAGATTGTGGGTTGACGTTTATTCCGCGCCATTTTTCTTGATTTCCGATATAGGAGCGTCAGTCGTTTGGGAAGCTTCATCGAAGTCGGAGGTGTTGGTGAGGGTTGTTGGGGACGGTGTGTTATTAGCACGTGTGCGGAACCTCTATGGGATTTCTTTCATATCTGGCTGTATTTGGGCCATCTTAATTGGATTTTGAAGAAAGAACCATTTGATTTTTAACTTGACCATTTTGTCTTGCTTTTGTTATGGATATTTTTGGAGTTTTGGTGTCGAGTTGAATAGCCGTTGTCGGGATTTATTTGAGGGAAGCCATTGTTGACTGGCCGGTGCCGCCCCATAATCTAACCAGCCCCAGGAGTAGCCCAGGAGTAGGCCACAGGAGTAGGCCACAGGAGTAGGCCACAGGAGTACATGTGAATTCGCATACCCAAAGGTTATCAGTGATTTATTTTTAAATATATAACGCCGTGTCTCATTCGACACCACGAGTAAGTTTTGCTTTAGTTTATAAATATAGTACTTTGTGAATTCGTATACCCAAAGGTTATAAGTGATTTATTTTTAAATATATAACGCAGTGACTCCTTCTGACACCACGATTACGTTCTTTTTTAGTTTATTAATATAGTACATTGTTGGAAACTATTTATTACATTAGATAATACGCCAAAACTAAACTTGGATTAAAATAACTTTCTCGATAATTCTTTATGTCCAAGTAAAAATGTATTTTCTTCCTACTTATTTGTGAATATTCTACAATCTTGATATTTTAAAGGACAACCATTGTAAAAATATTTTTAAATAAACTCGATTGTTTTGGCAGTGAAAATCTTTATGTAAACGGTTAACTAGTGAATTATCTGCCTTTATGTAAATGTTTGAATTAGTGTTATTAATGAGTTAACTTATATATGTTTTACCATTTTTTTTTTGCCTTTATGTAAATGTTTGAATTAGTGTTATTAATGAATTAACTTATATATGTTTTACCTTTTTTTCTTTGCCTTTATGTAAGCGTTATAATTAGTGTTATTAATGAGTTAATTTATATATGTCCTACTTTTTTTGTAACTTGGTAGAGTCTGTTACTCTTACTTCTGTTCTGGTTATTTTATAAAGTTGTAAATTTTACATTTTTGGTTTGTTTTAGCAAGAAAATTTTACCATATCTGTTAATTTTGACTATATTTGTTATGATGTTGCTATTGAACTGTGTACCTTAATTATCTATTGTGTGAGTAAAGTATCCAACATATTTTTACTATAATTTTATTTATTTGGTTCACCATAATAATAGTTGTTTATCTTGTGGCCCTGCTAGTGCCTATAAGATCTAGGGGTTTCCGGCTTATACCGTCTAAGTCGGAGGCGCAGCTCACTTTTATATTTTTTTCTTCTACCCTCTACGGCTGAGCTCGGGCATAATTTGCCAGTAGAGAAACCGCTAGCAGAGTACTCTTTAGAGAACGAAAAAGACGTGGCAACTTTATAAGAGCGCTGTATATGTATCCTACCAATTTTATCATCTTACTTAATTGGGAAACGGTATAAAAAGACTATGATACACGAAAACAAAATTTGTAAATAAAGAAGCCTTAATTAATAAATAATATATTTTATTTTAACAGCAACATTTTCCACCTTATTTTTTTAGCAAAAGCAAGTTATAAATAAAATTATTGAGAATTGTGGATAAAAGTACCATTTAAAAAAAATTAAAATACCGCTTCAATATTGTTTAGTTTTCTTTTTAAATGAATCTAATAATACCTTAAGTAAAATCAAATGTCGACTTAAATTTAACTGTCCTATTTATAAATAAAATGGGATTACATATTCGTCTGTAATTTTATTTAAGATAATTGTCTTCTCACAGCTAGTACTTTAAAAAAAGTCATGTCATAGTCAAGTATTTTAAAGACTGAACTGACAACAGGTCTTAAGACACTACTCTCGAGACAATCCTTAAGGCTAGACTCACAAATGGATAAGGGTCTGAGAGAAGTCTTACATACAAGCACGTGCATGTGCAAGTATCAGAGACTGCGTCTGCCACAAATGGACATGCCCATTCTCTGCTGTCGTGACTTTGTCTCCAGTATTTCGTCATTGTTGGAAGATTTTTGTCAGTTGAGACTTGAGTTTATTCTTTTAATTTAATTTCACAATAAATATAAATCGGTCAATAATTTTTCAAACGAAGGGAAAAAATAGATAAAAGAGAGTGGACTGATGATGAAGTGTTAAAGTTAACCCATCTTTAGGTATGAAATGTGAAACATAAATCCACCCATTTACTTATCAAACCCTTTTTTTAACTTTTCGCCTTTTTTACAATTTTATATACAATTATAAAAGCAAGAGCCTGACGTTAATTCATTTGGAAAGAAAAGATAGAAATAAATAAATTGCGATAAAATTGCACAACTGACTCTCAAGTCGACATGAGATGTTCCTGGCCACGGGACTGCAGTGAGTGTCGAGTCTCACAAAAATGTCGTAAGAGCGTAAGTGATTTAAAATGGACAACACCCTGTGGGACTTTAATGTATGCTATACATTTTAAAACATTCGCAAAGCTGAAAATTCTCTAATGAAGATACATACATACATACATAAAGTCACGCCTTTTTCCCATAGGGGAAGGCAGAGACCACTTCCTTCCACTTGCTACGGTTCGTACACACATCTTTTGCTTCCTCTACTTTCATCAGTGCTCTCATACATGCTCTTCGGTTGTTGGTACTTTTGACCTGGCCTTTCTTCAAAACAATGTTGATCTGATCGAGATATGTTCTCCGAGGTCGACCTCTACCGATTTGCCCATTTACACTCGCCTTATAAATTTGTTTCGTCAATCTTCCTTCATCCATCCTTTCTACGTGTCCAAACCATCTAAGCATTCCTTTATCTATCTTTGTGACCACATCTTCTTTTACACCACAGCGTTTTCTTATCTTACTATTCTTAACTTTATCCAACCGAGTCACTCCGGCTATACTACTACGACTACTCATCTCCGCAGCATTAATCCTATTTTCATGCTTCTTTTGCCAAACCCAACATTCACTACCATACATAAGTGTAGGAACCAACACACCTCTATGCACCGCCAGACGTGCCTTTTTTTGACACTTTCTGGCCATTCATAAAGCTATGCAGTGCCCCATTCATTTATTTTCCTGCCAACACCCTTCGCTCAATGTCACTGTCATACTTTCCATCTCTAGTAAATTTTGAACCCAAGTACACAAATTCATTAACTTGTTCCACTCTTTCTTCCTCAATCGAAACCCCACAGTTTGTCATGCTTTCTTCTCTTTCAAAAACCATTACTTTCGTTTTGCTCACATTTATTTTCATCCCTTTGATTTTCAGGGAATCATGCATAACATTAACCATCGCCTGCATAAAAGTACATATTAGTATAACTGTTTTATAAGTAAAAGAAGCATACAATAATTCTGGAAGCAATTACTTTATATATAAAAATCTAATCCTATAGAAAAAAGGCTAATTTAAATTTACGTTATCTCAAAAGAACTATAATGTTTTATTGCAACTGTTAATACTTTATGGATATATAGTATAACTCCAGCAATAAATTTAATGTAAAACTCTTAGAGTGCAGCAAGTGAAAACGTTGCAGTAGAAACTAACATACTAGTCCTTCAAGAATTTACAAAGGCAGTGGTGTCGTAAACAATAATCATAAGAAGCATTTCAATATTTTTTTAAACCTTTAATTAAATGCAATATTATATGAAATTGTTGTTAGCCACAAAAATCTTATTTTAATTTCTTTAATAATAAAAATAATAATAAACTATCGACTCCCGCAAACGGCACTAAAAACACCCATTGTATCTTCCCGTGATAGCAATTAGCGATATGCTATAACTGTCTTGCTCCAGAATAGAAGCAGATCACTGATTGGTAACTGCCTTAGTTGCTGGGGCACAATAAAAACTAAACCCAGCAAAGTCACCCAAGGTCTGGCATACGCCGGGTATTAACCGAGGATATGGAGGCTGGTTTCCTTCTCTCCATACAATCCACAATAAAAAGTGTTGGCCAGCCTTAGATTGTGCATGTGGTATCAAAGGGCACCATAAACCTTCAGTATGTGGTCCTGCTGGTCTAGCATCCTCCCTACCCAGTGACACAATGCTTCTTAATAGGTCTTCTCGGTGAAAAAACCGCTTAAGGGTCCTTGAGTGTCTAAATTTATTACTTTCATAGTTTTGGTTATTGTAACTAAATACTCCTATTGCATTAAGACAATATCATATTAAAATGAGCTTTTAAAATTGCATCAATTAATGAGTGGATACAATGAAAATTTTATTACAAATAAATATTAAAGGTTAATTAACTAACCGTAAATTTGGAGTCCTTGTGCACAAATAAGAGCTCCAGTTAAAAAACTTTATTGTGCAAGAAAAATTATGTACTATCAATAACCCTTATTATTTATATCGGCACCACCAAAGACAGATCAAAGTTCATATATATATATATATATATATAAATATTTATATATAAAAGATGTATTTTAGTTTATTTTTGGTTTTAAATATTTTTTTAAGAAAGTTGCTGTATTCTTTGGATTGATCAGACATTTAAGAAGGTTGTATCTTGTTAAATCATGCGTTAATTATGAAAAGTGGAAAGCCTCCGTAGTTAATGTCTTGATTTTGTTTTGTATTGTTTTTTTATATAGTTACCAATAAACAAGAACGACGAACAAAAAAAACAAGGCCAACGAACAAAGACGGAACAATAACGGAACGATTAGCGAATAAAGGATTAGCAAATAGTGGATTAGCGAATAATGAAATAACCGAATATTTTGAAATGCAGAATTAGTTACCCCTATTAACACAAGTAGTCTGCTGTTAATGCAAGGTTGATTGATAAGTCCTGTTTTATAGGAATGGTTGAAATCTTGGATTGTCATTACCTGGATACATACTTACTCTAATTTTTTTTTATTTATGCCATTTAAAACTCGTATATGTGTCACTTTAATGAAGTCAAATTGTCACGACTTATTTTTATTTATTAAACTGGTTGTTAAATTCTTGCAACTTTTTTTTTATTTCAATAAAGGTGACAACAACATTGAAACTTGTTTTATAAGATACTCTTTGTGTTAAAATTTACAGATACGAATAAATTTGTTGTTTATTCATTCTTTTAAGTAATTTTATAATTAAAAATTACATGGCGCTTAACGGCATTTAAGCTTTAGTAAAATTAGTAGTATTTTAAGATATTAAAAAAAGAATAGACAGATCCGCGAACTGAATTTAATTAAAAAGTCAAGATCACATCCCTAAGATAGAGACTATAGAGTTTTTTTTGTTTAATCATTTGTAATATCGACTACTCTTTCCTAAGAGAAAGAGTAGCGTTACAGCGGTCAGGCTAAGACTCCGTTAAGAAGAATTAAAAACATAAAACTTGGCCATTTTAGTCATTAATGTTCTGGTCATTAAAAACGGTTTTGGGAATTGAAATAAAGCGGGATGCAAAGCTCTTCGATTTGTTTTATATGCATGTGTTATTAATTGTATCATAAAATATATTTAATAATCTCATCTCCTTTAAGTCGGTGCATAGCGATGCCCCTGTTAGCGGGGTTGAGCAAGTGCAACCTGGTGCAGGTAAACTCAAAGTTATCAGACCAAAGTTGGTGGAACAGTTGTAGCATCAAGAGATTTACATTAAAGGATAGTTCACGAAAAAGAATCGGTTCGATAAAGAAGAACTAAATATCCAGAGGTGTTACCTTTGCTACGCTACAGTGTTTAATGTACTAATTTCATAAAGTTACCTACCCATATTGGTCTATTTGCATAGATATTTTTTTTTATTAAAAAATACCCATTGGAGTACCATCTTTTTGTAATTAAAAATAGTCTTAGAAGAACATTAATTTGCATCTAACTATTCTTAAAACTAGGTCGATGAAATTAATCGAAAATTTTACACACAAAGCTTCTTTGTGCAATATTTGATAATGTGTAAATAAAAATTGACCGATCTTGAATAGTCAGATATCCCGATTTATCACCTTTAGACTATTTTCTATGGGGATATCTAAAAAACATTGTGAACAAGACAAAACTTAATAATCGGTATGTACAGAGAAATGAAATACTGATAACAGCTCGTCAAATAACAAATCAGCAATTACTTACTTTTATTATAAGTGCTCTTATACATGCTCGTCAGTTGTTGGTACTCTTGACCTAGCCTTTTTTTAAAACAATGTCGATCTGATCAAAATATGTTCGCCGAGGTCAACCTCTATCGACTTGTCCATTTACACTCGCCTTGTTTTATCAATCTTTCCTTATCTATCCTCTCTACGTGTCCAAACCATCTAAGCATTCCTTTTTCTATTTTTGTAACCACATCTTCTTTCACACCACAGCATTTCTTCTTCTTCTTACAGTGTCTTGCTTTCTCAAGCGTTGACGACTCCCATATTGACTACTTCTTTGTATCTATCTCTATCTTGAGCTGCGTGGAGAAGTTCCTCAGCAGTTAAACCTGTCAATTGTCGGAGATTTCAAAGCCAGAATAGCTTTTTGCGGCCTATCTATTTTTTCCCTCGATCTTGCTATTCAGAATAAGCCGAAGCAGACTATAAAGTGGTCCACGCATCACATGTTCAAAGTATTCCAGTTTGCGGCACTTGATGGTAGTTAAGAGCTCTCTATCGTGCCCTATTCTGATAAGTACATTCTCGTTGGTAGTTCGGCTTGTCCACGGAATTTTAAGCATCCGTCTGACAGCCACATCTCGAATACAGCAATGCGGTCAATAATTTTTTGGTGGAGCGTCCATGTTTCGCAAGAGTACAACAGAATAGACCATACATACCACTTGGTAAACCTTTTCCGCAGATGAATGTTAAGTTGCTTGGCACAGAGTAGCGGCTTGAGATTCAGAAATGCTCTTCTAGCTATTTCTATTCTAGCCTTGATTTCTTCGTCTGGGTCCATCGACTGATTGATCCAGCTTCCAAGATATTTAAAGTGCTGAACTTTTTCTATATTCTCGCTATCAAGTGTTATTCTTTCCGGGCCAACATTCATTTTGCTAACAACCATAAATTTAGTTTTTTTGACATTGATTTTTAGTCCCCATTTATTACTTTCTTTGTTTATCTTGTCTAACATACATTGTTATTCTTTCAATGATTCAGCTAGGAGCACAGTATCATCTGCGTATCGAATGTTACTAATGGTTTCGCCTCCAATCTTTATTCCTTCACCAGATTGTGTTGCCCCTTTAAATAGAGGGTAGAGGTTGAAATGTGTAGGAGACAAAATACAACCCTGTCTCACAACTCTCTTTATAGGTATCTTAATGGTCTCCTCTCCATCTACTGTTCTGTGGCGGATTGATTCCAGTAGAGAGAAAATAACAAACGTATATCATTATTATCGAGGGGTATATTCTGCAGAGATTGTAAGAGTTTGTTATGCTGTACGCGATCAAAAGCCTTTTCGTAGTCGATAAAACATATGTACACCGGCTTTCTTACCTCCCAACATCTTTGAAGTAGCGTGTTCATGCAAAATAGTGCTTCTCTGGTACCTAAGCCGCCTCGAAATCCGAATTGTTATTTACTCATGCTTTATTCGCATTTGTTGTGTATACGGTTTTGGACAACACGAAGTAGAACTTTTAGAAGGTGGCTCATAAGACTTATCAGTCGAAAATCATTACAAGACGTGGAATTACTTTTCTTTTGCAAGGGGATGAACGTGGATTTCTGCCAGCTCTCTGGAAGTTGACTGGTTTCATAAATATTATTAAAGATACGAGTTAGTACTGTAATGTTTTCATCGTCCAATAATTTGAGCCACTCTCCTGGTATTTGATCTGGTCCCGGAGTTTTTCTGGATTTTAGTTGCCTCATTGCTTGTTCAACTTCGGAACGTATGATGCTTGGGCCCTGTTCAGCTTCATTTTCGTAGACTATGTTATCCTCCCGATTATCTTCAAATAGTTGACAGATGTATTGAGTCCATTCCTCTTTAATTTCATCTGGGTTTAGAATAAGTTCAGCTTTCCTTAGAGTGTAGGGTATCTTCTTGCGTTGTATGCCAGTGATTTCTTTGGCTTTTTTGTGAATATTAAATTTATCATGTTTCTGTTGTAGCTCTTCCATTTATTTACATCAAGCTTCCATCCAATTTTTCTTAGCCTCCTTAATCTTTCTTCGGATCAGCTTATGTGTTGCTTTGTAATCATTCTGGTTCTTGTTCTTCAGCTGTCTTCGCTTGCCCATTAGGTCTAATATATCGTCAGTCATCCATTCGTGCTTTTTTACTTCTTTGTTAGCTTGTAGAATTTTGCCTGCCTCTAGCATTGCTCCTTTTATGGCTTCCCACTGAAGATCAATAATATCGGCATTTCTTTCGAATGTTACATCAGCTAGAATTGCATGAGACTCACGGGAGATGTTTCGGCTGCGAGTGGAGGTGAATCTCTCTTTAACTTCATCATTTTTAAGCAGTTGGAGGTCGTATTTTAATTTTCTTGGCCGGGTTCTCCTAATTTTTTTTAGCTTTACGCATATTTTTGCACTAAGTAGAGTATGATCCTAAGCAGCATCTGCGCTCGGGTACGTTTTTGCATTTTTGATTGCGTTTTTGAATCGACTGTTTAACAAGATATAGTCAATCTGGTTTCTAACTATGTCATTTTTTTTAACGGCGGGCGATTTCCAGGTATATAACCTCCGTTTCGGCTGTTTAAACCATGTATTAGTAACAACGAATTTTTCTTCCAGGCAGAAATTCATTAAGATTTCGCCTCTATCATTTCGACGGCCTAAACCCCAAGATCCAATTACTCCGTTTGTGGTTTCAGAGCCGACCTTGGCATTGAAATCTCCCATTATTATATTTACCTCATGTTTCTTTGTGTGGGCGATCATATCTTTGACCTGTCTATAGAATTCTTTAATGTCGTTATCAGGTTTGTCTGCAGTGGGAGCGTATGCCTGAATATGTAAAAATTTACTGGGTGAGCTTCTAGTTTAATCATTATAACCCGATCTGACAGGGGAACAAAGATTTTAACTGCTTGGTTTAATGATCCTTTAAGTATGATTGCTACCCCATTTCTGTGTGTATTATCAAGTGTACCGGAATAGTAGGTGGTAAATTCATTATTTTGGATAGTTCCTGTTCCAGGCCAGTGTGTTTCACTAATTCCCAAGATTCTAATATTCAATCGTTCGGCCTCAAGCAGAACATTTCTTAACTTCCCAGCTTCAAACATCGTGTGGACATTCCACGTAGCAATTTTATCAAAAATTTTTTGTTTTCCTCCCGGGGATTCTTCGCACCCCTGTCCCATTAAAGAGACGCCGGGGACTCGGGGCCATTGTGTGTTTTGTATTTATCATGAGAGTTTTTCTTGGGACGTATTGTGCAGTAGTTTCCCATTTTCTTTCTGCACCGCAGCTTTTCGACCGGTTTCGCCACTATGGCTGCGCTCGAAAAGGTGACATGTATTGCCGATTCGTCTAGGACTATCGCCGCTACCGTTTAAGAACGAGGCTGCTGCCCCCCGCAATTTTTCACCATATCTGGCTACTCTCGCTTAGTTTAGCCTGCAGGTCAATACAGTTACCAGGGTATGGCACTTGGAGCCATAAGTAAGAGCTGGATATCCTGTGAGGACCAGTTACTGTGATTCACCGTTTGTCTACGACGCTTGGTGTGACCAACCACAGTAAAAGGTGCTACTTCTCCAGCATACCCCATTCCATTATCTCACTATTCTTTAATTTATCTAACCGAGTCACTCCGGCTATACTTCTCAGATCACTCATCTCCGCAGCATTAATCTTATTTTAATGCTTTTTTGCCACAGGAGTATGTGGCTTCGCCATGACTGTTAGACTTATACATAGACAATTGTTTAAAAAATCTTAAAGAAAGAGTATGGATTAAGAATGAATGATTCCTTCTTAATATTATGCATAATGCCCTGAAAATCAAAAGAATAAAAGTAAATGTAAGCCAGATGATAGTAACGGTCTATAAAAGTGAAGAAAGCATGATAAACTGCGAGGTGAGGATTAAAGGAGAAACGGTGGAACAAGTGAATGAGTTTGTATAATTGGGTTCAATGTTTACGAGAGACGAAAATATGACTGTGACGTTGAGCGAAGGGGTCTCTACACTTATGTATGGTAGTGAATGTTGGGTCTGGCAGAAGAAGCATGAAAATAGGATTAATGCTGTGAAGATGAGTAGTCTGAGAAGTATAGCCGGAGTGCCTCGGTTGGATAAAGTAAAGAATAGTCAAACAAGAGAACGCTGTGGTGTAAAAGAAGATGTGGTTACAAAAATAGATAATTGAATGCTTAGATGGCTTTGACACGTCTAAAGGATGGATAAAGGAAGATTAACGAAACAAATTTATAAGGCGAGTGTGAAAGGACAAGTCGGAAGAGGTCGACCTCGGCGAACATATCTTAATCAGATCAACATTGTTTTGAAGAAACGCCAGGTCAAGAGTACCAACAACCGGCGAGCTTGTATAAGAGCAGTGATGAAAGTAGAGGAAGTAAAAGATGTGTGTAAGAACCGTAGCAAGGAAGTGGTCTCTGTCTACCCCTGCAGGAAAATTTTTGGGACTTATAAGACTTATAATAATATACTTAACACTGTTTATATAATAAAAATAAATAAACTACCTATAAATAAATTAACTATAAATTAAACTTAAACTTTTCAAACGAATTAAAACCAACACCAATGCACAACATAACAGTTCAAAGGATATCGATGACAAGAGATAATTATTATGAATGTCTTTGCCAGAAACCAAAATATGTCTGATTGATTGTATCGTAATCACCTTTAGTTGTCTCATATGGAAAAAGAAGTACCTTTTCTCTCTTTATCTTATACTACAGTTACCTGTTATGCGTTACTAGTAGCGCCATCTATTAAATGGCAGGCTCGTAACTTGTTCTCCATTTTTCTTATACCAGTTGCAATGCTGTGGGTTTATGCTTTGTTGCACACTTTATATGACAACTATCTGAATCAAAGTGCTTCGTGATGTTGCCAGATTGTGAATAAAATTACAATTTCTAGATACAATAGTAAGAAACTGTACAGTCGGCTTAATCACGAATAATTTCACTATTAAAAACTACCATTAATTACAAATCCACTACAAAACATTAATATCTCTCTTTTTTAAAACCAACAGAACCATCATCCTGTCAAATGGGTTGCCTAACATATTATACTTCATAAACTTGTACCCTCGTAAAATAAACACCTCGTTGTGAGTAATATTAAAAACTTGTTATTACTATTTTGTAAATACTGACCCATTGTTGCAACAAACTAAAGATTTGTAAAATAAATTATAACTAAAGGAAGAATATTTATTAATATGTAAAAAATTATCATTACACACATATTTTATTTTTTGTTTATTAAATTAGTTTGTCTATTAAGGAATCATGACATGATTTATTTGTAAGGACTCTTCGTATTTTTATCTTAAAATATATTTGTGTTTTAGAACAATCTATTATTTCCTGCAAAATAATTATTATAATTCCTAACCGTCTGGCGTCAAAGGAAGATCCCGGTTCCAGTTTCTTCTCCTTGGCTGGCACGCCAAACAATTTTAATAGAAATATCTGGAGCGTCATAAATAACATCGTGGATCGCTTGAGATGAAAACGGCAACCAAAAAAAAAATAGTCGTTTATTAAAATTATTAAAGAGTAATTAAAATTTCCTAAGGATGTGTACACATTTGGAATCTTTTAATTACACGACGTCTTCGCCGAGTTTCCATATAGAGAGCCGTAAATTTAAATAAAAGTTAAGAGAAATATACAGTAACTTAAAAAAAATCCGAACACACAGTAAAAATTAATCAATTCCAATAAAATTTATACAGATTGTATTACGTACGCATTCGATAAATTTTCGAGGCCCGCTTAAAATTAAGTGATTTATGGTATGCTGAGAACTGTCAATCAGGGCTTTTTAAATTTAATAACAAAGGTCAGCTAGATTATTTGGTGGTTGAGGTCAATTACTCTTTTGATTGCCGATCATATTCCTCACCTGTAACGAAAGTTTATTTAACATATTGTTACGGAATGATAAGTACCCATTGGACGCCAAATGTGTTACCCTAATTATCTGGGAGCGGATCTTTATTTTACAGACTTACTTAACTTGTGCCGCTTAGCGCCAAGTATTTATTAATAAAATAAAAATACTTAAAAAAATACAAGTAAATTAAACCTGTGTCTGTATATAAAAGCGTGATGTATGAAAAAAAATAATTTTTTTGGAACCATGCTCAAAAGTTCCTGCTAGTTGCCAAAATAAGACTTTTAAAATATGAGTCCTTAATACATCTATTAAGAATGTATGCAGCGCACTTTTTGATTTGCCATAAAATAACACGGAAAAAATTGTTATTATACAAAAAAAACATGAGGTCATTTTTGATAAGTCAACTCGGTTAAAAGTTTTTTAAAGTCAAATTTAAATTCACAATCAATTTAGCTGTTTTCTCCAAAAAAACGACCTGCGGTGGATGTCGAAAGCCATCTACAACTTGAACATATTTTTGTCTCGTAATCAGTTTCATCTTTCAATTCAAGAGCAGAAAAATGTTGGTCGAATTTGTATTTTTGTTAATTTATTTCATATTAAAGCATGATATATTTCAATGTCTGCTATCCACGCGACGAACAACGATTCAGAATTCATAAAAAAATTATTTCTATCTGACCCGCCGGTGTTACAACGAGCTTATCAAAAAATGAATGATCACTTATGGTATTTTAATGACGAATTGGCAACGATCTCATTATTTGATGATAATGTATCGGTTGATGTTAAAAGAAAAATTGTTGAGGTAATTTAGAATCGTTAAGGTTCTATAACAATGCGTCAACGGTACAAATTTGCCGAAAAAAATTTGGACTTTTTATTAGAAAAAGATTCGAGTGACTTTTTGTCAAAAAATTTGCTAGAGATCTTTTAGAATTTTGACTAAATATACGATTTTCTTAAATATAATGTTTCAATATGGTGCAGTACTCGTAATGACACATACCAGGAAAGTTTGGTATTTTTTAACACATTAAAAGTCACCAACGATGTAGATAAACGAGGGGTCGTTTTAATTGAGAAATACAACAATAACCTCACTAAAGATGAGCAACTTGTATACAAGAAGGAGAATATTTTGTTAAATACTTGTTTAATGAAATAACTACATCTTTTTTGTTTATAAATTATAATTTAATACTAATGACGTTTGTGAAAGTGTAACTACTAAATTACATTATTTACAAAAAATACCAAAACACAAAAAAAGTGAGAGTTTAGGAAAAGATGTTTGATTCCAATGGCGTTTTATATTGTATAAAACGTTACCCTAAAAAGAGTTGGGGGTCAAAAGGACGAAAATCCATAAAAAATATAAAAAGAGTTATTGCAACTGCTTCGAATTTATTGTTCATTGTATGGTAGTATAATATATAATTTTTCATAAATTAATATTTAATCGTTTTCGAGCAACGTTAAACAATACCTAATTGGTCCAAGACGACTACCATTTGCGAAACAGCAAAAGGTGGAAAAGCTGGTTAACAAGATGATGGAAGATGGAGTAATTGAAAAATCAGCAAGCCCTTGGTCTGCGCCGGTTGTGTTGGTTACTAAAAAAAGGATGGATCTACAAGGTTTTGTGTAGACTACAGAAAATTAAATAATGTCACGAAGAAGGACAGATACCCATCACCCAGGATTGACGACACTTTAACAACACTAGCAGGTTCACGTTGGTTTTCAACACTGGATTTAAAGAGCGGGTAATGGCAATTGGGCATACATGAAGATGACAAAGAGAAGACTGCTTTTTCAACTGAAAATGGGCTCTACCAGTTTAATGTGATACCCTTTGGATTATGTAATGCCCCAGCAACATTCGAAAAGCTAATGGAATAAACACTAAGTGGGCTTACGTGGAAAACTTGCCTGGTATATCTCGACGACGTTTTGGTTATGGGCAAAAATTTTTAGAATCATCTGCAAAATTTGCAAAAAATATTACGAAGGTTCAGGAATGCCAACATTAACAAATGTTTCTTGTTCCAGAAAGAAGTGGATTTTCTGGGCCACACAGTTTCATCAGCAGGCATCCAAATAGATGAAAAAAAGATCAAGGCGATTCGAGACTGGCCAAGACAAAAAGATAAACATGAAGTGAATTGCTTCTTGGGCCTGTGTACCTATTATCACCGTTTTGTGAAAAGATTTGCAGATATTGCTGCACCCCTGCACAAGTTGACAGAAGACCGAGTCAACTTCATCTGGTCTAGTCTAAAAGAGCATTTAAAAAACTAAAGGACGCTCTATGTTCCAGTCCAGTTTTGGGCTTTTCACAACAAAGAAGCTTATTCATACTAGACACAGATGCAAGGAACAAAGAAATTGGAGCCGTACTATTACAAGTGAAGGATGGTCAAGAGAAGGTGATAGAGTACTACAGCAAAATGATAAGCAAATCCGAGAGGAACTACTGCGTCACCAGGAAAAAACTGCTAGCGATCAACAAAGCAGTAGACCACTTCCACAAATATCTTTACGGAAGTTTCTCATAAGGACGGACCATGCAGCCTTGAAGTAGCTACTGAATATAAAGAACCCTGAAGGTCAGGTAGCAAGGTGAATAAAAAAATTAAACCAGTACCACTTAAAGATTAAACATGAGCCAGGGCGATTACATAACAACGCAGATGCCTTCTCCAGAAGACCTTGTGCGGATAACTGCAAGCGCACTGTATGTGGGTCGAACGTCATGAAGGAATTGCCGATATAAGATAAATGAGACTGACAACTGAAGACGAATGGACACCAGCCCATCTGAGAGAAGATCAAGAAAGTGATCCCAACATTGTGGGTTATCTACGTTGGAAGGAAAGTGAAGCCATGATACCTACTTCGAAGGACCGGGCACCAACATTCAAAGCCATGTGGACACAATGGGAATATCTTTTTGTAAAGAATGGGTTACTGAAACGAGTTTGGGAGTCAGCCGATGGCACGAAAAAAATTCCCAACTGGTTGTGCCCAAGACAAGGATTAATGAAGTCTTGAAGGAGATCATCTGGGAGTTAATTAAATTTTGGATAAAATAAGACAAAAGGGATTAACGTCTTTCATTATTTCTGATGGCTTATAGAGCACCCATTCATGATTTTACAAAGCTCACTCCAGCCAGCATAGTCTTCGGAAGGGAACTTCGTTTGACCTGTGATTTGGTGTTCGGGTCACCAAGTGCCAAAGAGAAAGAAGCTTAAGATTATGCAGACGAGTTACAGGATAGCTTTTTAAAAATCCATGAAACGGCTAGGAAAAGATTAAGGTTGGCAAGTAATAAAATGAAGGCTCGCTATGATCTTAAAGCAAATTGTAGGAATTCAAGATGAAAATCGAGTATGACTGTATAATCCACAATTAAAGAAAGGTGTGTCTCCCAAGTTGACACCATCTTGGATAGGACCATAAAGGGTGATAAAAAAAATAAATGATGTGGTTTATAGAATCCAACGCAGTCCCAGAGCCAAGATGAAAGTCGTCCACTTAGAGAGGTTAAAGCCCTACAATGGTGAGGTATCGCAAGTATTTTACGATCAAATTTGAGAGGGGGATTATGTTCCAAGCCGGACCTGTTGTCTGTCGCCTTGAGGCGCGTCGATCACAAATAGGGTGAATATTAATGCGCCGCTAGTATTACACAGAAGACACTGGATGATTCTCGAGTTACTTTGAAAAGTGTCGATTATTCGAGAACATTGATTGCTAGGTATTTAAACGGAATCTTAGGACGGGGTTTTTAAGTTTAGGTTTAAAGTTTAAGTTTTTGTAGTTTAGTTAGTTTGAAGTCAAGTATTTAAAGTAATTGTAAAGTGATTATCTAAGTGATTTGTATAGTCAAATTATTGTGAAAAAAATAGTAGAATAAAAATTGTTTAGTTATTGACTGAGAGTTAAGAATTACCAAACCTAATGATAAAATATCGTAACAGTATAAAAACCAAATTAGAAAAATGGGAAAAATAAAAAACTGCTAAATCTGTTAAAATTCTTCCATTCTTTTGCAGCATCTGGTTCGAAAATAAAAGAAAATCACGGACTCACTTAGGGTAGTACTTTTTAAAATTCTATATCCAACATCTGGGTACTTATGAATGTTCTGGGTATTAATCCATGTACTTATTAATGATCCATAGACTTATCGGTTACTTATATACTTATCTAGGTACTTAGTCTGATCCGGGCACGTAATCTTATATCTGGGTACTTAAATTAATCTGGGTACTTATATACTCAGACCTACATACTTCATGTGGTACTTAGTTACGTCGGTACTTACGTACTTAGTAATATTCTGGGTAGTTAGTTACTAAAAAAAGTTACAAAAAAAAAATAAATAAATATCAAGGTATTAACTGTATCAGCTACAAATAATTTTTCCTTTATTCGAGTTAAAAAAAATATGAAACAAACCAAAAGCTTATATATAGTTAATTCCGGATAACAGAGAGATAACAGTACAAACTTGTACTTATTTTACAATCGTATCCACCGAAACTCCACAATTTATATTGTAGATATCGACTATCAGCTTGTCGTTAATTCGCAAAAATTATGTCAACCAGTGACGGCTTCAAAATCAAAATAATCTAATAAAATTGCCAGAACCGGCTCTTACAAATCAATATTATGTTGAAAAGAAAAAACTCTCGTTACATTAACTGAAAACAAAAACAAAATTTAATTGTACTATAACTTGAATAGGTGTGGACTCGTATTAACCCGAACTTCGTCATACGCTTCTACAAATAAAATGCGTACACTTTAAAAACGCTTAGTAGAAGACAGTCAAATCGTAAATTTTAACACTGCGCATGTATGAGTCATAGCCGGTAGGAAACTTTGTCATAAATCAGTCGTAAAAAGAAACATTTAAAAAAAACACAAACAAAGAAATATTTTAGATTTTTTGTAAGGCCAAAAAACCAGGTGAACGTGAAAGTTAACAATTACCATTTATTTTTACACAATTAAAAAAGTGTACACTTAGATAAAACACTAACTCTTTGAACTGAAAAAAATTGAAAAAATAAGAGATTTAAATTTCGTTCTATATTTGACAAAAAAATATAGCTCTTACTGTAAATTTGTTATTCGCAACTAAACGCAAACCATTTGGAGAAAATAAAGAATAATCCATCAATAGCTCGCTCGTGAGTGAGATAAAACTTCTTCAACGTTTTCCCCCGTTCGTAAATTATCGTGGAATAGTAAGAAAAGGGCCCATCATCGTCAATTCTAATTTGTTAGCGAGTTTGAAAGTCGGAGACACAGTTAATTTTCGTTGGGGTTTCCAAAAGGAGTTGATTGAACCATTGACACGCCAAAAAGTTTAAAACTACCCGTTGCGAGAAAACTTTCAGGAGGGGATGTACAAAAAACGAGTGAATTACTGTTTAGTGTAATCAAAATAAAATTTCTAACACTGTTTTTTTTTATTCGAATGGATGAGAAAATACCTCCTTTCGAATGTTTTTCCTTTTAAGGTGGTGCCATCGAAGGGGTGTCGGGTTAAAGCATCTTTTCAAATGACGCCAATTTACTTTGGAGATTTTCAGTAGATTTTCAGTAGATTTTCAGTAGAATAAGTATTTTTATTCAGTGGCGTAGGCAGTTGCTAAAAAAATTATTACTTTATTTTACTGACAATATAAATTACAAAAATTCAATTTTAATTTTAAAAAATATTTGTTTGATTAATATTACTTTAATATACATAATTTCTTTGAAAGTTTGTAAACCAGTTTTATTGATATTTCTCAATCATGATCATACATCATGCTTTTCTGTTTCACCCCGATATTTGTCAGTATTCATTGGAATTTAAGGAAATGCCGAAACACGTCGATTATTGTGGGAGACACATTTTAACGATACAGATATTTGTCATTTGCAACTCCCTTTCTTCCACTTCCCCCACCCCTTTATTTAAAATGGGGAATGTATCATGTGTAGCGCATCATTGGAAAGACATTTAGATAAAGTATTTAGGCATATCATCCATGATTTTTTTCGATATTTACAACATTTTTGCAAAACAAGTCCTAAATTATTTTAAGTGTCACAACTTTTAAAAATGATACGCAACACCATTGTTTTGATAATGTGTTAATTTTTCTGTCTCATTTTTAAAAAATATGGTAATAAATTTAACTCGTTTTAAAATTCATTTTAAAAATATTTAAAAAATACCTAAATTAAATTACTAATATCAATTTTAAACGTATTAAATTTATAGTTTTTTACAAAATTCATTTTAATTTACTTTTAATGTGACAGAAAAATTAACACATTATCAAATCATAGGCGTTACGTTTCATATTTAAGAGGTGTTGCACTTTAAATTACTTAAGACTTTTTTGCAAAGACGTAAATATGAAGAAAACATCATGGATGATCATATGTCTGAATCATCATCACAGTCATAACATCTTGTCAGATGTATTGTGAACTCATTTTATTGTCAGTTGTTGCTGGTATTGGCCGAGGCATTACTGATATATTATAATTTGTCGATTGCTCTCCTAACGGTGTTTCGCCATCTCATCCGATTAGAAATCAGTTCGGAAGCCCCGCTGAAGTTTAGATTAAGACACATCTTTGTTACATCCACCCATCGTTTAGGAGATCGACCACGTCGTCGACCAGTGGGGGAATGGCCCTGCACAACTAGTTTTTCAATTTTGTCATTCCTGTAAATGTGTCCAAAAAATGTCGGGGCACGCTTCAATACTATAGAGGATAGACGCCTGTTGTAATTGACTTTAAGGCCGTAAGCCTCGCTAGTTTGTTCCAAGGTATTAAGAAGAGCTAATAGTTCAGCTTCTGTGGTTGCTAGGAGAGCTGTATCGTCGGTGATTCTCAAGTTAGACATTCTAGTTCCACCAATAGTTATACCTCCATCCCAGTTGTCCAGCACCTGTCGCATGATGAATTCAGAGTAAGCGTTGGAGAGCATAGGGGATAGTATACTGCCCTGACGAACTTTTTTTTTCGTTTTTGTTTCGGCTGACAGCATCCCGTAAATTCGCACATGAGCTGTGTTGCTATATATGTATATACATATATAATGAAATATCGATCCGGGATTGCATCCGTTTGTAAGTTAAAAGCCGTTTTGTTTTTGGCATACATTTCGCCAAGATCTCACTTGGTATTTTCAATGCGTAGTCTTCGCCGGTCGGCTAAGGACTGAGAGTTTCTGTCATCAAATCAGGTGATATTTATAGGTTTGCACCGAAGATTGTAACGGCGCTCATTGGTTGGCATTGGCTTCACCCCCTCCGAAATTTTGTTTGGTATTATGTCGGTTGTGTTCAGACGTTCTAGTTCTAGTTTTTTAAATATGGTTTTCAAAAAAAAAACAAGCAGAACCACAACGTCTGAACACAACTGACCAATGAGCGCCGTTACAATCGTCGGTGCAAACCTATAAATATCACCTGATTTGATGACAGAAACTCTCAGTCCTTAGCCGACCACCGAAGACTACGCATTGAAGATGCCAAGTGAGATCTTGGCGAAACGTCTGCCAAAAACCAAACGGTTTTTAATTAACAAACGGATGCAATCCCGGATCGATATTTCATCACATTTCACCATCCGTGAATCACTACGCTTGAGCTCTTGAGCTTCATGCAAGATCGCTCCTTACATGTGGCAGTTGATGGTATTTCTTCTGATGCGTTTAAAACCAATGCCGGGGTCCCCCAGGGTTCCATCCTGTCCCCTACCTTATTTCTTTTACACATCAACGACCTCTTGAAAACCACCACGAACCCCATTAACAGTTTCGCAGACAATAGCACACTTGTCTCAACTTTCACATCCTATCGATCACTTTCGGTAAATGATACAAATAGATTTAGACAGGAACAGGTTGATTCCATCAATAGAGATCTTAAAGCAATTGTCGAGTGGGGAACCAACAATCTTATTCAGTTCAACGCCCAAAAAACACAAAGTGCCACGTTTTCCAAGAAAGTGAACTCCTCAAATCATCCCATCAAAATATCCGGAAATACCCTTGAACCAAGTCTCTCCGTCTCGATTTTGGGAGTCACAGTGTCCAATAATATGTCTTGGCATGACCATGTTGCTAACATCGCAAATTTGGCAAGCCAGAGGCTAGGTTTTCTGTGGAAAGCCAGAAAGTTTTTTACTCCTGATCAACTGTTGACGACGTACAAGGCTTAAATCCGACCTCTACTGAAGTATTGCTCGCACATTTGGGGTTCAGCACCAAGGCATTCTCTTCGTTTTCTAGATTTCATTCAGAAAAGAGCCATTCGCTCGATAAACATCTCAACTTTCACAGATACCCTTTACCCTCTAGAACATAGAAGAGTTGAAGACCAGTCATTGCTCTACAGATATTTCCATGATAGATGCTCCAGAGAAATAAAAACTCTTGTACCACCATTGACCACATTCGGCCGAAGAACTCGGCATGCTGATCAGTCTCACCCATTTACTCTCAAGATTGACACAAGAACCAATCTTCATCAAGAATCCTTCTTTTACAGGGCTGCTACGGAATGGAATAAGCTTCCAAAATTAGTTTTTCCAGAGAACTATCACCTGCAACTTTTTAAAAAGCGTGTCCACAATCATTTTCTTTCTATAATCCCTTCCCCTTCTAATAGTCGCAGTGCGGGCCGTCCGCGGCCCACACGATAGGTCTACCCTTTTTGCGACTATTTTCTTAAAAAAAAAAAAGTATAAAATTCAACTTATTCGGTAATTTAGGTTTTATTTATTAGGTTTTTTGGTTTTTAACCTTACGTTACGTTTGGTATCTGTCGGTTAAAGTTTATTTATCCCTGGTCAAAAACAGCAGGCATTAGCAATTTTATTCCTCAGCTCCGAATACGTTTATATAAGCTTCGTTTGGTCTGTATATCTACCAAAAGAAATTTTATCTGCCCCAATGACTACTTCAATGATTTAACGAATTGCTAGTTTCGATTTTCTCGGAAGTCCGCTGTTTTCGACGTACGTGTTTAAATTTACAAGTTTATCGATGAATCTAATGTACAATAATTGGGAAATTCGATTTAAAACCAACAGTTTTTTATTGCAACGTCATCTACATAAATTTTGTTTTAAAAAGTATAATAATATTAAAATTCTTGAGAAATGTTTTGTCTATAGTAACTATTTTGTCCAAATTACATTTGCAAGATGTTGTTTAATACAAAATTTTTAAAAAAATTTAATAAAATAATTGCCAAAAGTAGAAACAACAAAGATTCATTAAAGAAAACCTTATATTATTTTCCTGTTTCCACAGTTTGTTTTTATATAGTTTTAATAATTTTGTTAAAAGCTAAATATTTTTTTTAAATACATATATTTTTTTTATTATTTTAAAGTGTGGCAATTAAATAAAATATATTGGGGTTCTATGATTAATATTTATGGGTTAAAATTGTTGATTAAGTACTAACATACTATAAAACAATTGTTGCAGTAACTATTAAAAAAAATATGAAAATTGTTCGCGTCGCCAAAGATAATTGTCGTTATCTTATAAATTATTTGATAATTTATTCGATGTGTTTATGGATAAAATTCGTATTTTAAAAACTCTGGAACATGACCAAATATGCTCCGCCCACCAAAACGTATGCAACCTGCGATCGTGACATACAAATGTCCAATGAATGACCGATTTTAGTGAACACCGGTAGAAAACATTTACATTTTAATTTAACTCATTATTTTAAGGTTGAGACAAAGTAACGGTGCAAAATTAGTTTATAAATGAAACTGAAAAACATTTAAGAAAAAAAAAATGTTAGCAACATATCGAATGCACCGGAATGTCTACAAACAATCCCAGACAGAAAGTTCGCGGCTTAACCATTTTATGCAATATGTGCTCCTCTAATTTAACCAACAGCTTAGATCTTAAGAAAATCTTATTGGACTTTAAAGCAGAAATGCAACATAAATTTGATACACATATCAGGGCCCTTAAGGATGAAATTTCCGCTCTTAAAAATAAACTAGCGAAAGTCGAGACACTTAACACCGTGGAAATTACCGACAAAATAGCAAACGAGGCCGTTGAGCGCATGACGCGTTCAAGAAATAATATCATTATTAGGAGTGTATCCAAACTTAACGGTGATATCCAGATCACGACCAGATCACGAAGGGAACAAAATTGATGAGGTACTAAATGCGGTTAATTCACAAGCAAAACCAACAGCTTTTTATCGAAAAGGCAAGCAAAATGACCACTATCCCAGATTATTAAAGGTCATAATGCCAACCGAATCCGATGCTAAGTACTTATTAAAAAACAAGAATCTTCGAATAGCTGTGTAATGTAGTTCTTCCATATTTCTAGCTTTTGTTCTATTTCTGTGACTATTTTTCCGTTGTTATAGAATATATTAAGTTGCTTTTGTTTGCTGGTGCCGGCAAGTTCTTTGATCTTTTTGTGTATGTTAAAGCTGTCGTGTTTGGCTTGTAGGTCCTCAATTTCTTCACATTTTTTTTTATAATAATCTTCTTTTGCTTTTCTAATTTTTGTGCAAAGTATTCGTTGTGTTTTCTTATATTGTTGTTTATTTTTTTCCTTATAGCTTCTTTTCTTTTCCATGAGATTAAGAATTTCGCTAGTAATCCATTTTTTCTTTCCTGTGGGTTTCTCTGTCTTTAAAATGTCTAATGAGGGTTCCAATAAGGCTGATTTAATTCTGCACCATTTTTCGTGTATGTTTCTGCAGTTTTGGTATTCTTCCTTGCTTCCGAGTGTTTCCAGATTTTTTTTTATTCTTGTTTGCAACTCATTCCGTATTTTTTGGTTTTTTAGGTGTTTTGTTTTTATTCGAGATTCTCTTTTCTTTGGAATTCTTTTAAGTTTGAGGTGCATCTGGGCCACCAAGGGTTTGTGGTCCGAAGAGAAGTCAGCGCCCGGGTAGGTCTTAACTGACTTGATGTTGTTTCTATATCTTGCGTTTATCAAAATATAGTCTATTTGATTTCTTTTTGGGTTCTGGTCACTGTCTTGTGGGGATTTTCATGTGTAGAATCGTCGGTTTGGAAGCTTGTAGAAGGTATTGGTTATTATCATCTCTTCCTCTTGGCAAAATTGTACCAGTCTATCGCCCCTTTCGTTTCTTGTCCCCAACCCATATTCACCTATATACTTGTCACATCTCCCTTTTTCGACCTTTTCCAAAAATAATAGTGATATCTCTTGGTTTTAGTGATTTAAGCATTTGTCTGGAATATACAGGCACTGCTTGTCGATAATTGATGACAAGACACCAGTAAAGCAACAATACTTAATGGATCTCCGTACACAACTGAATGATGCCCGTACGCAAAATGGTGAAGACAATCTGACAATCAAATACGTCAACGGCATCCCTAAAATCGTTACATTTCGCCAATAGCTCTTCTCCTACATCCTTTGTCCAATGGTCCCTTTTTTACACAAATTTTTGCTCGCTTATGGCTAAATATAGCAAATTCACATGCTCAATCCAATTACTAAAACCTGATATAATCCTTATAGGTGAAACTTGGTTAAAACCCTCAATTTCAGACTCTTTTATTAATATTTATGGCTATACTATTTACAGATCTGACAGGAAAAACCGTGCCGGCGGTGGTGTTTGCATATATTTATCGCAAAATATAACACAAAATTTTTCAGTAACTTGTCGAACTATAGCAGTGTCGTATATTGATATTCTTCCTCTTAAAATTTCTAAACGCTCTACCTTATTTCGTTTTATTTGCGTGTACCGTCCAGGCGACACACAGCTTGTCGATGATATTACCTTTTTAGAAAATCTCAAGGAACTTTTATTCTGCAAAACGTCTTAATTATTGGAGATTTTAATTTTCCAGATATCGTTTGGCCAGTAGTAAATGTTCCTGAAGGTATAAACTCGAGAAACGCTTTTATGAATTTTGTTCTAAACAGCAATTTAGCGCAACTCATGCACAAACCCACCTGCTTTCAAATCAATAACATTCCATCGACTCTCGACCTCACTTTTACAAATGATGACCAGTTAATATCATCTCTGTAAATATGTTCTCCAGTAGAAAAATCCGATCATGCTGTGTTAACTGCAAAAATTCAACTAAACATACCCCTTTCCAAAAAAGAACCTAACTATTCGATACTTAAGACAACAGATTATGCAAAAGTCAATCATTCTTTGTATCAAATCGAGTGGGATGAAGTATTATGTGACTCAAACAATTGTACATCATTATGGAACAGATTTCACTCTATCACAACTTATTGTCTCGAGGAGAATACTACCGAACGAAGAGCATACTGTAACAAACTAAAACCATGGATTAACTGGAAATTTCTACAGATGCAAAAACACAAGCGGAACTTATGGAAGAAATATAAACAATCTTCTAATCTCTCTGACTTCCTAACATATAAAAGTTTCTCTTACCGACTGAATGAGCAACTATCTAGCTCTAGGCAAAACTATAAAAAAAACATTGTCAACAGTGGTAGCAGCAAAAAGTTTTATTAATAAATTCGCACATCGCTTTCTTGAAAAGTTGCCACCCCATCTTTACAACAAGAAGATGGAAACCTGTGCTATTATTACGAAACAGCTAAAATTCTTGCTTTGGCTTTCGCTAACGTTTTTACAAACGAACCACCCGTTGATGCACTACCAGCCTTTTTAGGACCTCGTATCGAAGCATCACTTCACATTATCACCTTTCCTTAAAACCTAATTCCAAATCGCCAACTACATCTTAAAACCGATTCCTCCCCAGGTCTAGATGGATTGACTGCATTATTTTTAAAAAAATGTGCTAACACATTATCATATCCGCTGTCCAAAATCATGAACTCCTTATTTTAGGAAGGTTGTATTTCGCCAACCTGGAAATTATCATCAGTCACTCCAATATTTAAAAAAGGCAATAAAATGGATCCTAACAATTACCGTCCCATAAGCCTTTTACTCATTGTCTGCAAAGTAATGAAATCCATTGTTGCCGACCAAATGGTCGACTTTTTGTTGCGGGAAAATGTAATACCAAACTTCCAACATGGTTTCATAAAGGGTCGATTAAACTTAACCAATTTACTACACTGTACCAACGATTGGTCCATAGAACTCGATGACAGACATCCTTTAGACATAATTTACCTTGACTTTTCTAAGGCCTTTGACAGGATGCCAAAACGTAGACTTCTACTAAAGCTTGATCATCTTGGCATACGAGGTACTCTTAACAAATGGTTTTCAGCCTTTCTAACAAACCGGTTATTCAAAGTCAGAGTTGGACAAGAATTCTCCGAGGAAAGACCTGTAACTAGCGGTATTTCACAAGGTTCCGTTCTTGGACCCTTACTTTTCATCGCATATTCCAGTGATCTTCGATACTGTCTGTCAAGCTCAATTTCGGCTTACGCTGACGACACAAAACTCTACGGAAATCCTAACATTAGTTTAATTCATTTCTCTAAAAGATATTTTAAAATTTATATTGTTTGTCGACTTGGATTTTTTGACGTTTTAGTTTGTTTCTGACTTAATTAAATCTTCTATACATTTATTTTCAGTATAAATTTTATTTTATTTAATTGATAGAGTTTCCCGTGAGTGCGCTTGATATATTTCTTGGTGGATTTTAAATTTTTTTTATAATTTTATATTTTTTGTCAGATTGAGATTTTTTTTGACATTTATTTAAGTTTAATTTTTATGCATTTTATTTAAGTATAAATTGTATTTATTTCATGGGAAGCTATGAGTAACAGTTGTAGTAACTATAACCAAAACAGCAGCGATAGGGGTCGCCAAGCTTCCTGTGGGGCCGAGAAGTGGACTGCGGACAGTCACTTTGCTACTTTGAAAGTTTTGGGATAGTATGACAGATATTCTAAATAAGTGTATTCTAAATAAGTGTACCAGAATAAAAGAATTATAATGTTGGGTGATTATAATAGTTGGGTAGGAGTAAAGCTTGATGAATATGACAGTATTCTGGAAATGAACGGTGACGGCAGAGTAAATGAAAACGGAGAAAGTCTACTTGAAGTATGTTTGGAGTGGTATCTTATGGTAACAAACACAATGTTTAACCATAAAAGGATCCACTTGTACACAAGACAAGAAGTATAATTGATTTTGTAATTGTGGATAAAAATTTAAAAAAGAAAGTGATGGACACTAAGCCATACCGCGTTATTGCTATTTAAGTGTGTGGTGTAAGTAAAAGAAGAAAAGGATGCAAGCAACAGAAAATGTGCGTAGAAGGAAGCCTGGCTGGATTGGCTGGTGACAAAAGCCAATAACAGAACGCAAAAGGCAACGATTGAGGATGTAACCAAGGCAAAGAATGAGTATAAAAGGTTAAAAGGTGTGGCAAAAGAGGTTGTGGCAAGGAAAAAGTTAAAAGATAAACCACGTGTGTGTGTGTGTGTGTGTGTGTGTGTGTGTGTGTGTGTGTGTGTGTGTGTGTGTGTGTGTGTGTGTGTTTGTCAGATCTCGAGAAGTAGATAATATTACCAAATTATTTTAGTGAACCCGTTGGATGCTGTTATTATTTTTCCGGTGTTCGAGTTTCCTACAAAAAAGTATTAACAAAATTTTAAATAAACTTATACGTTTACTTGTTTGAAACATTTTTGTCGTAGGATTTTATTTTAAACTTTTTGGATTGTTATAATTTTGTTAAATGTTAGTTACATTTCTGGTTACAACAGATGCAGACCCAGTGCATAAAACATAAGTGTAATCCCAACCGCATTGGAGTCAAGAATTTAATCAAACAGCAAATAAAGAGCTTAAATGGTCATTTCAGTTTGGGCTCTAGGTAGCCTGATTAACAAAGTTTCCTAATGTAAAATAGCATTCCTATGTAAATCGTTGCATTCTGTCTATGGTGTTTCAAAAGCACGTGCATTTTACTGCCTCATAAAAGGATTACGTGGTCCGAAGCACAGTCTAAAGATTTTCGCTATTAGAATTGCAAAAGGAATAATTTATTGGTATTTTGACGAAAGTTTGTGTCCGTTTAAAATTGATAATAAGTAATCTGAAATTCCTAAGCAAATAAAAGGAGTTTAAACTTTTTTCAACTTCTAATTGAATTTTGAAGAATTAACGGTGCTACTTATTAAACTTTTTTCTTTCGAATTTTGAAGTATTGTAGCCCTCTTTCGAGGAAAAGCGTAGGCACGAAGAAGTCACACTTCAGTATTTTACCTAAATTAAAAGTTTCGCGCTTCAGTGAACAAAGTGAAAAAGAAAAAAGTTCATGATCTCTGCCTAAAGAAAAATCGCGAAAATTTCCAACAATGAAAAAAGTTTTTTACTACTCGATCCATTTGCTGGTTGCCAACCTTTTTAAGTCTACAAAAAAAACGTTCCCTATAATAACAAATAATACAAAAATCTACAGCACTTAAAGCAATTAACGATAGCACATAATGCCAATTATGTTGATCAAAAAATAATTTAAGTATCACTATTTTTTAAAACAAAAAGAAATTAATATTTATTTTTGAAAAAATCTGAATATTGTAATGTATTCTTGTATTAGTTCAATTTAAGTAGTATACAAGGTTTGACAATAAAATCAGTCTGTTCGTAATATTTTATTGCATTAATCAAGTCAATGTCTTGTTAAATATAACAATTTCTATATTATTTTAGACGGTACATAAAATTGCAGATATTCAAGTTTTATTATGTAAAAAAAACGGTTTTTCCGATTGAAGATCTATAAGCGACAGCTGGCAGTTGACAGTTAGATAAGCAATTTTATATACGGTTTTAAGACGTTGTCAAATCTGATTATCGTAGTGAAATGAATTTTTTAAAATGGTTTGAGAATCTGTCTTACTAAACCATCAGTAATTGTTATGGACAATGTCATATTGCTTTTTCACATACTATGTGTAAACATGAGCTTCTAAAGATTGTGGATTGGTAAGTATATTATATTTTGTGTCTATATAATAGTTTCTAATTTTATAAAACAATCTTCTACCTGTATTTTTTTGCATTGTTATTAAATTAGTTTTACTGATTTTGTTAAAAAAATAATTGAAAATGGTATATTTTTTAGAAACAAACCACCAAAAAGATATTTGATAGATAACCAGGCTGAACAATATGGACATAAAGTGTTACGACTTCCACCATATCACTGAATTTTCAATCCAATTAAATCGATTTGGGGCATTGCAAAGTAATATTATAATAAACATGTTGGCCGTGATGAAAATTCAGAAATAGACTGAAGCACTTCAAACCGTTAACTCAGAGATCTGGAAAAACTCTATTGACCATACAGAAAAATAACAAATGGTATAATAGACAACGAATATTAGAAAGACAAGAAATTACTTCCATTGTTATTAATATTAACGCTAATAGTGATGTTAGTGACTTTAAGTAAGAATCAGAATTTTTTTTTTTATGAAAATAGTTGCAAAAAGGGTAGACCTATCGTGTGGCCGCGGACGGCCCGCACTGCGACTATTAGAAGGGGAAGGAATTATAGAAAGGAAATGATTGTGGACACGCTTTTTAAAAAGTTCCAGGTCATAGTTCTCTGGAAAAACTGATTTTGGAAGCTAATTCCATTCAGTAGCAGCCCTGTAAAAGGATTCTTGATGAAGATTGGTCCTTGTAGTGTCAAGCTTGAAAGTAAATGTGTGAGACTGATCAGCGTGCCGAGTTCTTCGGCCGAATGTGGTCAATGGTGGTATAAGAGTTTTTATTTCTCTGGAGCATCTTCCATGGAAATATCTGTAGAGCAATGACTGGTCTGCAACTCTTATTCTATGTTCTAGAGGGTGAAGGGTTGAGCTGTTTATCAAGCGAATGGCTCTTTTCTGAATGGAATCTAGAACTAGAATCTACACTAGACTTTGCCATGTTAGCAACATGGTCATGCCAAGACATATTATTGGACACCGTGACTCCCAAAATCGAGATGGAGGGACTTGGTTCAAGGGTATTTCCGGACATTGTGATGGGATGATTTGAGGAATTCACTTACTTGGAAAACGTGGCACTTTGTGTTTTTTGGGCGTTGAACTGAACAAGATTGTTGGTTCCCCACTCGACGATTGCTTTAAGATCTCTATTGATGGAATAAAAAAATAGCTTATCCATTCTATTTCAGACATTTTGTTAATTAAACCAATGAAATATAGCTTAGAAATACTTTTTTTGTAATTTATCAATATTTTGCTTGAAATTAAAAAGCAGCTATTAAGTAAGTATGTCAGCCTCTAAATAGCATTCTACCTTTATTGTAAAGAATTTTAACCTGTATTATTTTTATTAATAAATTTATGATCAGTATTATTTTTTTGTTACTGCCTCTAATTAATTGATTCGAATTAAATAAAGCAATAATAAACTAACTTAAATAGTTTTTATTGAAAAACTTTTGTCTAGGTAAAATTCTCAGATTTTTTTTGGAATGTCCTAGACTAATTAATGGTAAATATATACTACTACTACTATCAAAGTCTGGCAACGTTGTTCAAATGTGACCTCATACTCACTCCATGACGTGCATGCACTTATCTGAGCTTTATATAAAAAGAGCTCATTTTCTGAACAAATTTTGTAAATAAAAAAATTTCCTCTTCCGTTATAAAATTATAAGCAAATTTGTAGGAAAAAGTATTTTTAAAAATTCGCAATATTCACGATTTAATTAAATAAGTAGCCTTTGGAAATAAATAGTACAGTTGCATATATCAATAAACGTTAATTAGGATTATTTATTAATTTAACATTACAAAGCACATAAAATGTTACTACTAATACTACAGAAAGAAACAAAGTATGTTGAATCACTTCAAATTCAACAACAAATTTTTAATGCAACCACCTTCTACTCTAAACACTTATCCAATCTTAGCCTTATTTCTCTCACTGAAGCCTTACGTAACATTTCTCTAGATAGTTTATCACTAGCATTTCTAATTTTTTCTTTTAAATGTTCCAAGTTAACATACGGTGTTCTGTAAACTTTATTTTTCAAAGTTTCCCACAAGAAGTCCAGTGGGGTCAAGTCCAGTAATTTAGGCGCCCACTGTATCGGTCTTTTTATACCTATTCAATTTTCTCCATACGTTTCATTTGAATATTGTTGGACAATTCTTGTTTTATGTGGTGAAGCTCCATCATGCTGAAAACAGATGTTTGCTTGCAGCAATATAGAAATCTGTATTTTACTGTATTTAAAATGTTGGCAGAGGTCTATTTTTTGTCTTATTAACCTGCAATGTTTTTATGTATTAATTTTTTTTTTAAAAATGTTTTTTTATTCAAAAACAGTGATGTGGGTACTATGTTCTTGTACTGAATTTATTTAAATATGCCAAAGAAAAGCCTAACAAGAGAAATAAAAATTTAAACCACAGGCAAATTACTTTATTGAAGATTTAAAAAATAATTAAAAATAAACTACTTCTAATTAATGGTTTTTACAAATACTAAAACTGTTTGTGTTTTTTTTCACTAGCGTTGGGCTTTTTTATATTGATAAACGGATCAAAAACAATTTTGGTATCTTTAGGATCATCGTCGCCTAGTTGGTCTTTTTGACAAGGTTTAATTAGAACTTTATCTATGAGTCCGAACGTTAGTGCTTCATTTGGCGTCATGAAATTATCTCTTTCTAAACTTGTTTCTACTTTTTCTAGTGGCATTCCAGTGTGTTTTTCGTATAAAAGATTGATTTGTTTTTTAAGCTTTAGTATTTCTTCAGCTTGAATTTTGATGTCAGTCGCTTGTCCAACTACTCCACCTGATGGTTGATGGATCATTATTCTAGAGTTGGGCAGCGAATTTCTCATGCCCTTTGCACCTAAGGAACCGTACAAAATTTCATTAAAATGTTCTTATATTAAAAAGCCGGTGATTGAAGAAAGAGGAAGCAAAAGAATAAAAGGCTAAATAATTACTTAAAGTGATAAAATGGTATAATAATATTTCTATTAATTTTCAATTTCAAATAAAAAAAGAAGCCATGATGACAGCTTATCTTCGTTCAGAAAATAAAAGGTATTGAAAAAAAAGAAGAAACAAAACAACAATAAAAAAAGGTGTGCGTCTCGGGACGCCTGACAGAAGTGATAACTTCAAATGAATTGCTTAAAAACTATTAGATATTGAACGTATTTAACGTAACAAATACTTAGATAATAATTAGAATTAAAATAATCATTTGGGTAAGGATTATAAATGAATACCAAATTTTTGGTAAATTAGTGACATAATTAAAATTTTTTAAGAAAGTGAACAGCTTATTTATTTAATATAAAATAAATCGTCGGTAAAATTGAAAAACTGCTTAACAGCAGTCTGCATTACCGCGTATCTATATTTTCGCTTATTTACAGGAGGAAGAAAAAACTGATTATCTTGGCTGTTAATAAACATTGTTTTAACTAAACTTATTCGTGATTTGTATGACTAGTATTTTATACGAATGTGACTTAAATTTACTAATATCTTTATTAGATTTTGAGAAACATTCACAAATAAATAACAATAAATCAGAAACAAGCGCCACTCATGTCAATACTTTTTCTAGCATTCGGTAAACACGCGGCTTTGCTGCCAAACACTCGCCGAACGTAACGCCAACTACTGATACGCGAAATTTTTTTAACGGCTAAATAGACGTTTCTTATTAGCTAATTTGAATCACGTGAGTTATACTAGGAGCCAATAAACACTCTGGACCCACTGGCGCCAAATCTCAATTTTGCAACTTTTGTAGATACGCGGTATTGCAGAGCGTTGTTACGCGATTTTGCCGTCTCACCGACGATATCTTATGTATAATAATTAACATTCTTTAATAGATAAAGTTGACTCGCTTTCATTTACATTATTATTATCTAAGCCTACAAAAGTAACAATGGGCTTATGTTAGTTATAAAAAGAAACAAAAATTTTACACTTAATATTATCTAAAAATCTTGCAAATATTGCATCAAGAGTAGTACCATGACTAGTAGTAGCAATGTTTAGATTATTAATCATCTTTAATTGTAATTTAACAATAGAAATAAAAACCAGAATTAAAAAGGCTCGTACCAACTTTATAAAAATAAAAAAAATACTATGTACGATTGGCAAAATATATGTACTCAGTGTGCTCTACTAAGGTGCAGAATCAAGGACGCTAAATGCAGATGCAATGAGACGGCTTAACTTTTTTGCAATGTGGGTGTATAGAAGAATTTCGTGGGTAGATAGAATTACTAACATCGAAGTGCTAAGAAAAATCGGTAAACAAAGTTAAACGTAAAATTAAGGAGAGAAAGTTACAGTATTGTGGACAAATAATGCGCTGCGAAAGGTACAGCCTCTTACGACTAATAATGAAAGGAAAAATAAAAGGCAGAAGAAGCATAAAAATAAGACGAAATTCATGGCTAAAAAATTTGAAAAAATGGTTTGGTTGCAGCTCCAAACAACTTTTTAGGGCAACTGCCTCAAAAGTTGCGATAGCGATGATGATTGCCAACCTTCGCCGCGAAGATGGCACTTGAAAAAGAAGAATTGTAATTTAGAATCAAAAAATGATACTTAATTTTGTGCTCGATCAGCAGCAAAATTAACATTGAAATATCCGCTTGGAATAAAGCAACAGATTGAGTGGGGTGAGCATCGAGGATGGCTTGCGTGACAGCCTGGCACCGTTACGCTTTTGGGAATGCGACCACGCACCCGAAAAGTTAACAGCCATAAGAAGTTCATCATCAATCATCATCAAACAGCCTGTCTTGTCCACTGCTGAACATAGGCGTCCGTTAACGATCTCCATTTATTTCGATCCTGGGCATCCTGGATCCAATTTGGTGCTACTCTTTTTATGTCATCCGTCCACCGGGTCGGCGGACGACCTCTGTTCCTGAACGCATCTTGCCTAGGTCTCCACTCTATGATCTTTTTGGTCCATCTTTCGTTGGTCATTCTTGCGACATGTCCAGCCCAGTTCCACTTTAAATATAATATTCGCTGGATTGCATCGGTAACCCCTGTTCTCTGACGTATTCGATCATTTGGAATCTTGTCTCTCAGCGTGACTCCCAACATGGAGCGTTCCATGGCTCGCTGGGCCACTCCTACTTTATTTACCGATTTTCGTGTTAGAGTTAGGGTCTCCGAACCATAAGTCAGAACCGGCAGAACACACTGATCAAACACCTTCCGCTTAAGGCATATGGGGGTTTCGGACTTAAAAATGTGTTTCAGCTTCCCATAGGCGGCCCACGTTAGCCCTATCCTTCTTTTGATTTCGCAGGTTTAATTGTCCCTGCCAATCGTAACATCATGGCCCAGATATCTGTAGGATGTAACTTGGGAGATTTCTTTTCCTTCTACTAAGTAGTTTCGGCTTGGGACTAGATTTGTCATGAAATTTGTTTTCGATGGATTTATTTTAAGCCCAACTTTATGTGAAGCAGATGTTAGTCTCATAAGCAGTTTCTCTGCCTTATCCAAGCTATCTGAAATCAGTACAATATCGTCCGCGAACCGAAGGTGACTGAAATTTTCACCGTTAATATTTATACCCATATTCTCCAACTCGACACTCTTGAACATATACTCCAACAAAGTGGTAAATAGTTTAGGGGAGATTGTGTCGCCTTGTCGTACAGCGCGCTGCACTCTGAATCTCTCTGTCTCTTCATGGAGTCTTACGCTCGCTGTTGCATTTTCGTATATATGTTGCAGTATAGCAGAGTATCTGTGGTCTACTCGGCAGTCGGCAAGTGCTTTAAATATCTCACTGTGCTTGATGGAATCAAACGCCTTTTCGTAGTCCACAAATATTAACACGAGTGGCTTGTTGTACTCAACGGACTTCTCGATCAATGTCTTAATAACTTGCAGATGGTCATTTGTTCCGTATCCGGATCGGAAACCTGCCTGTTCTGTCGGCTGGTAGAAGTCCAATTTCGATGTTAGACGCTTAGTTAGAATTTTGGTGAACAATTTATAGAGATGAGAAAGCAGGCTAATTGGTCTATAGTTCTTCAGGTCGGCAATGTTGCCCTTTTTATGCATGATGATTATGATTGCATTGTTCCAGTTCGTAGGTGTTGTGGTTTCCATAAGACATTTATTGAATAATTTTGTTATGGCCTTTAACAGTTGTTCTCCACCTTCCCTAACTGCCTCAATCACGATGTCGTCCTCACCTGGAGCCTTATTGTTTTTCATTTCCGACATTGATTTTAGGACTTCTTCCTCTGTTATGTCAGGTATTTCCTCCGATCCCTGGTTTAAAACTCGAGGGATGTCCTCTGTGCATCTCAGCTGTTCATTATTGCAATATAAATTTGCATAGAAATCTTTCACAGTTTCTAGAATCTCTTGTTTATTTGTGACTATTTGTCCATCTGCGTTTTCCGATAAGAAGTTATCATATAATAAAAAAGTTAAAGAAGCTTATGGGTTTTTTAGAGTGTACATTCCGAAAGGAAGTTCTACGATGGTGGTCTGAAAAGTTTCTTACCTTAACGTGACGTAAATAAAAGCTAGGGAATGTGGTTGCGTATCTTTTGACAAATACTTACCAAAATTTCAGCATTTTTGGACGCGTAGTTGTTTGACAATCGTGTGAATGAGTCAATGTTAATGTTTTTGTGAAAATGAAAAAAATAGAGTATCGAGCTCTCATTAAATTTTTGTTTTTAAAAGGCAATAGATACGCCTACGCAAATCAAAAATGGGTTGGACGTTGTGTACGGAGACTCTGCATCATCATTTACAACCGTAAAATTTTGGGCATCTGAATTTAAACGTAGCTATACCAGCTTGAGAAACGATGAACGTTCGAGACGTTCAAAAATTACATCCACTGACGCACACATCGCTAAAGTTCACTGAATGGTGCTAAACGACTGTAGAATAAAAGTAAGAGAGATATAAGTTATGAATATGTCCAAAGAACGTGTTTGTCACATATTAAATCAAGAATTAGGCATGAAAAAACTGTGACGCGTTTGCTTACGTTAGACCAATAAGGCTCCAACGCTCCGTCTGAGATTAATTATAAACTTGGTTGCACCGTTATGTGCCTGAAACAAAATACGATGCACTGCAAGGAGGAAATCGTCTCCAAAAAAAGCAAAAACTGTGGTTTCGGCTGAGAAAGTGATAGCGACTGTTTTTTGGGATAGTCGTGAAGTTATCGTAGTCGACTATCTTTAAAAAGAAACAACCATTACGGAAGCATACAACGCATTATTACTTAACAAGCTAAAAAGAGAAATTGCGGAAAAACGGTCATAAAAATTATGTTTCACCAAGACAAAACTCCAGCGGTTGCCACAAATTACTGTTTTAAATGCTTAACAACCCACCTTACTTACCAGATCTAACACCCAGCAACTTTTTTTGTTTCCTAATCTTAAAATTACTTTTGGAGGACATCGGCCATCACCTCCGGAGACAATTGTTTTACAGAGAAAGAAGCCAAATAATATTTGGACGGTATAAAGAGATAGGAGCATCGCTGGAAAAAGTAGACTTACAAGATGACTATGTAGAAAAAAAAATATATTTAAAGAAAAAATGTCTTGTTTTTTTGCTAGGTCGGTAACATTTCGGACCACCCTTCTTAATGAATCATGTCCTATTCGCGTTATTTAGGTTTACTTAAACCTACAGTTCCAAATGTTAAAGTTAGGGTAATAATGAAACATACAATGCAAGAATAATTATTTTAAATTGGTTACTGATGTAGTAATAATAGCTTAGAGTTTATAAAAACTGTTACTTATTAAATAAATTTTCATTTACTTTATAGATGATTAAAAAAACGCTATTGCTAAAAAAATATTAGTTTTCCCATTTGTTTTAAAATTAAATAAAGTTTAAGTTTGGTGGTGTATGTACTAACCTGCAGCTAAAAGTAAAGATGCCATACTGCAAGCTTGTCCGACACACCAGGTTGCTACTGGCGGTAGAATGTACTGCATGGTATCGTAAATTCCTAAGCCCGAAGTTATTACTCCGCCAGGTGAGTTTATATATAAATGAATCGGTTTCGTTGAAGATTCTGCTTGCAAAAACAATAACTGAGCTATAACAAGAGAACTGGATATGTCATTAATCGGACCCATCAAACATATTATTCTTTCCTTTAATAATCTAAAAAATTATTATATCTATAATTTAATTGGAAAAATAAGCAGTATTCTCTGTTCCAAAACAAATATTTCTTGTTAAAAAGAATTTAACCTGGAATAAATATCAAAAGCCCTTTCTCCTCTTCCAGATTGTTCAACAACAATAGGCACATGATGAAATGCGGGCACATTAACCATTGATATATTGTCGACAGCATTCTTGAGCAATACCTTCTGTAGTTGTCCCCAAGCATTTCTAAAAACCATTTTATAAGTACTTTTAATTTTGATAAATGTAATTTATCTTGGCAATATGTTTGTGACTTATGACAACATAATTAAATAAACAACAAATCAAAAGCTATGCGGCGTCTTTGATGTTTGAGCGATCGAACGCTCTAGTAAATATAGCTAAAAAGACAAGGAACTTAGTGCATTACTTAATTATATACCTGCCGATGGATATTGAAATTGTGCAAAAATCAATAAAAAAAGCAGAATAAAAAAAACAAGTACCCGAATGTAAAGTCAAATAAGTTTAATGTCAGTTAAATTTAGACATTGGCAATAACAAAATATAACACGACAAAAATGTCACGTTATTCTGAAATGGACCTTAATGTTACAGTGGCAGTTTTCTCGATCTTTTGCTAACGCATTAGGGGTTAGTGGTAAGAGGTAAGAAGACTTTAGCTCACCTTTAAAGTTTCTATTTTCCGGGTCTTTTGTAGACAACGACGGGTTTAAATCAAATACATTACTTTAACAGGCATTTTAAATAAATTATGGTAAAAGAGTACACAATTAAGGTTGTACTATTTAATATTTTATTAGTCTGTAGTTACAAAAATAGATTTATCTTGTACAGTATTAGAATTTACACATGTGCCAAGTATTGTTAATTACTTTTTTAATAAATAATTTAATTTAGTAGTAAATTGTGTCTAGATCTGTAAACTTCTAGGAGCAGTGTAGCAAAAAAAGGTAAAGTAAACCTCTGACTTGAAATTTTGTAAAAAATATGTTAAAATATTGTTCTTATGTTTACAAAAACAAATCTATTAAAAATGAGATATATACATACAAACATATAGTCACGCTTTTTTCCCGTAGGGGTAGGCAGAGACCACTTCCCTCCACAAACAACAAGAATACTTCTTGGTGGAACCCTATCCTGCAGGAATTTTAGAAAAGAGGATCTAAGGTCTTGAAACAAAGCCAGGAACACGGGCCGTCAGTCCGATTGGGAACTCTTTAAAAGTGCCCACAATAAGTACAGATATTCTTAAATCAAAGCCAAGAAGAATAGCTGGGAGAAATTTTGTAAATCAGTAAAGGGCTTGCCCGAGACTGCTAGGCTTTGCATAATCCTTGCTAGAGGCAATTCGGATTCCAGATGAAATAATTGTTACAGGAATGCAATGCCTAGTTTTATGATCACAGATGGCAACACTTTTTTTTAAATTTTATTTTTTTTCAGTTTTAATCCTTTGTTATTGTGATTATTCCAGTCCACTAATTATATCGAAGTTGAGTATTCATTTCTCCCGTGTAAAAAAAGGGATATTACAAACACCCGATTTAATACACCTAGTGAAAAACTTTCCGAGATTCCATAGGGAGACCGAGAAACAACTCCTAGAGAAACTGCCGGTATACCAAGGTACACCTCGCAATTCAGACTGGAAGTTAGCATATAAAGTGGTGAGAGCGGATAGGGTAAAACAAGCCATCAACACATTTGGGCCCTTTAAATTGGCGGGACCGGACCGGATATTTCGAGCTCTTCTACAAAGAGGACTGGAGTTAGTGTCCGGGTCTCTGACCAAAATTTTGCTTGAAAACTGGCGAAACTGGTGTTAATTTCGAAAACGGGAAAAACAGGATACACTACAGCCGAAGATTTTGGACCATCAGTGCTCTCATACATACATACAACTCTTCGGTTGTTGGTACTCTTGACCTGACCTTTCTTCAAAACAATGTTGATCTGATCGAGATATGTTCTCCGAGGACGACCTCTACCGATTTACCCATTCACACTCGCCTTATAAATTTGTTTCGTCAATCTTCCTTCATCTATTCTTTCTACATGTCCAAACCATCTAAGCATTCCTTTATCTATCTTTGTGACCACATCTTCTTTTACACCACAGCGTTTTCTTATCTCACTATTCTTCACTTTATCCAACCGAGTCATTCCTGCTATACTTCTCAGACTACTCATCTCCGCAGCATTAATCCTATTTTCATGCTTCTTCTGCCAAACCCAACATTCACTACCATACATAAGTGTAGGAACCAACACACCTCTATGCACCACCAGACGTGCCTTTTTTGACACTTTCTGGCTATTCATAAAGCTATGCAGTGTCCCATTCATTTGTTTTCCAGCTAACACCCTTCGCTCAATGTCACTGTCATACTTTCCATCTCCAGTAAATTTTGAACCCAAGTACTCAAATTCATTAACTTTCCCTCTCAATCGAAACCCCACAGTTTGTCATGCTTTCTTCTCTTTCAAAAACCATTACTTTCGTTTTGCTTACATTTATTTTTATCCCTTTGATTTTCATCGGTACTTAACTTGGCAAATAATAAAATAGAAAAATATCTTTATGAATTCGATCATCCTCGTCTACCGCTGGATAAATAACTTCCACTAGTCGGGTAAAACTTTTAAAAGCACAAATTCAATAATACCTATTCAATATTCGCGTGGTGAATTCAAAATGAATATCACGTACATGTCGAAAAAGGTCAATATAAGGGGGCATCTCAAGTCGCAGGAGTGGCGAAAGCTTTATCCTTCTGTCGTTGACAGAAGATCCGGCAAGGAAACCGAAAAAAATTCTGAAAGGTACAGACAGGAGTCGCCCACGGCGATGCATGTTCATGCGTGCCGCGTGGTCGCTCCTGCGTGTCCTGCATTATCCTTCGAAAAGACTTACTCTGAAAAATATGTGCACGAACTGTATACGTATTCGTACGTGACGGGCATTCTAACATCGGGTATATTTTGCTTCGGGGATGCATTCGTAAAAAAAACTTAGTTCTAGACATTTTTAGTGAAAATTAAAAATCTTTTTCCAATAATATTCAATACATTACTACTAATTGCTTTGAAAAGATTTAAGCTCTTGGACCAAAAAGTAAGAGGTACTTAAGTGCTGTTCTGTCCCCGCAGTTTTGTAAGAAAAGATTAGCGCGAGGCCCGGGCCAAAAGGGCAACTTCGCAAAAGCCGATTCATTTTTTAAGAAAGCAATTAGTCGCTAATAACAGGCAGGTGTATCGACGTACATAATATTAGCCAAAGAATACTAGTTTTAAAAATTTAAATTCATCATCTTTCTCGAGCAAAATACGGCAACGATAACGTATCTCAGTTGTTAGTCTACGCCATCATACAGTGTGGAACAGCCAAATTGAATAAATTCGATAACGAATAAATAATAAATGAGAGCGTGTTGGGAAAAACGCTTGTACACGTCGATTTGTATTTTTAGATGCGCATTTTTAAAAAAAAAATAATTATATAGGGTGTGTCATGTGACAGTGGCCGATACCAACTTTCTTATTTTAAATACAACCCCCTATATATTATTTATTTTTTGAATTCTTCAGAAAATTCTAGACATAATTCATGTATAATGTCACATACCTATCTTCAACTGTTTCGGAAATATTAAGTGTTTTCAGATGTATTACAAAAATTAACATTAAAAAAAAAATTATTTTATTTCACAACTTTCGCTACATTACACTCAATACTTATTTCCCATTTAGCTCTTAATATTAAGAAAATAAGCAAAAACCATTAATGCGTTCCTTTTTACTGATATGAAATAAAAAAAATACAAAAACAGTTTTGTTTATTTTTGTATAAAACTCATAGCCTTGGCAAATTGTTGTCTATCTGCATGACAGTAGTGATCATTGTCGTTTGAATTTCGTTAACTGTATATTATAATAATATCAGAAAAATGGTTCATTTAACAGAAATGCACAAAATAACCATTCTACAAATGATTGGTTATGGAGATAACACACGGACACAAATGGAAGTTTCTCGCTTATTTCACGAAAAATTTCCAAATTTACCGCCTATATCCCAAGGAACAATTAGCAAAATAGAAAAACGGTTTCGCGAGCTTGGTCATGTGAGACAGACAAAAAAAGTAGTTGCCAATGAGCTAAGCGATAATGCGAAATTGGATGTTATGCTTGAGTTTCAAGAAAACCTACATAATTCTGGTCGAAAAGCAGCCTCACTGTTCAACATAAGCCACCCATCAATTTTTCGAATATTAAAGGAAAGTAAAATGCATCCCTATAAAATGATGCCCACTCAGGAGCTCATGGAAGACGATTTGTACAGAAGAACGTATTTTTGTGAACAAATGATTAAAATGTTAGATAACAATGTGATACAATTAGAAGATGTTTTGTTTTCTGATGAGAGAACATTTACACTTCACGGTCATGTTAATCGTCAAAATTACAGCTATTGGTCTAATGAGAATCCTCACTGGATGAGAGAGGAACATTCGCAATATCCTGAAAAAGTTAATGTTTGGGCAGGAATTGTTGGAAATCATATCGTAGGTCACTTTTTCATTGATGGCAACTTGAATGGAGATAAATATTTAGAACTGCTCCAAAATAATGTCGTGCCAACTTTGACAAACTTATATCCTGATCCAGCAAACCCACAAGTTCCTGCCAATATACTATGGTTTCAGCAAGATGAAGCACCACCCCATTATCAAATCAATGTCCGGCAGTACCTGAACCAAAATTTTCCAAATTGGTGGATAGGGAGGCGCGGATCGATAGAATGGCCAGTACGATCTCCTGATCTGACGCCATAAGACTTTTTTTTGCGGGGATATGTCAAAAGTATTGTATACAAAACTAAACCACTCAAATTACATGACTTAAAAAGACGAATCACGCTTGTGATTAGATCAGTCACGCCTGAGATGTTGATTAACGTTAGAAGACATTTTTAAACCAGATTAGCATGTTGCCAAGACGTTCGCGGCGAACAGTTTAAACATCTTTTACATTGAAATTAATATTTTTTGTTTTTTTTTTTACATTATTTGTGAAATAAAATAATTTTCTGTTTTTAATGTTAATTTTTTTAATACATCTGAAAACACTTAATATTTCCGAAACAGTTGAAGATAGGTATGGGACATTGTACATAAATTATGTCTAGAATTTTTAGAAATATTCAAAAACTAATTAATATACAGGGGGTGTATTTAAAATAAGAAAGTTGGTATCGGCCACTGTCACATGACACACCCTATATAATTATTTTTTTTTGAAAAAAATGCGCATCTAAAAATACAAATCGACGTCCAAGCGTTTTTTCCAACACGCTCTCATTTATTCGTTATCGAATTTATTCCATTTGGCTGTTCCACACTGTTTAATTGTGCATAATCTCAAACTGTACTTACGTTCGCAATTATATTAAGTGAGAGGTATCGTAATTGGTTTTGTCAACAGTATTTTAAAAAGGGCATAAGTTTATACTTTTTAAGAATCAAAGGATATATTTTGGGTTGCCTTGTTCAGGAGAATTTTGGGTTGCTTCATAAAGGAGTATTAAGTTGCTATGTGTTGTTTATATATTATTATAAGGAAAAAGTTAATTTTTAAAATAAGAAAAATGTCACGAAGACATATGCGGGTAACATCGAAAAAGTACGAATATATAAAAAAAAATCTAGAACAGAGAAGAATCAGGCAACACAGTACTCCTGTGTCGAGTACGCAGTAGTAACTTACGTAAGATATTCTTTCCGGAGCCGTGCAATTTTCGACAATAATTGATGTAAAAACAGTCGATTTTAGAAGCTTTCCAGTGTATGCCACCTATATGGAGACCAACTTAAATCAGTTTTAAAAGAAAAATATTTTTATTACAGTATTGTTAACATACAAGACTGTACAATGAACGTGGATTCTATTCCTTTGGGTCCAAATAAAGAAGGACCATTTAATACTTCAAAAACCGAATTGTTCCAAATGAAAACTACTATTTTATTTTAAAGGCCAGTGTATTGTAAATGTTATCATCATCCTCCCAGCGGGTGCCGATGAAAGTGTTTCTTTTTATTAATGGTTCAAGGCAAGGGACTAGAAGGGTGATCAATAATGCTAGACCTTACACGTTTCAAGTCATTGTTGAGGAAAAATGTATAGTTTTGGCTGCACCTAATGAATTTGTAGCCTGTAAATGGTTACAAAAACTAGTACACGCGGCTGGTGGGGTTTACAATCTTAAAGAAAAAAAACCAACTTAATCATGTTCTTTACTTATGACAAGTGAACATACTCTAACCGTTAGAAAAGTGTTTACTTGTATTTTAAATAATTTACCAACATCAAGAAGTCATCATGAACCTGTCAAAGGAACTCAAGTCTTGTTCGTCTTTGGTAGCCCACAGCTCTCCGAACTATCGGGACAAAACAATATTTATACTACTAATATTTATAGGTCTAATAATTTACCAAAACAATACTTCATTAATCTTGGTCCCAAAATGTAAAATAATTTTTGAGTATGTGCGGTTGTAAAACTTAAAAAGTCGAGAAGATGTCCTTCATTTGTGTTAAGTATTTTTGTTTTCTTTAAGTGTACTTTAAGTACGTTATGTTAAACATACATACATATAGTTACACCTTTTTCCCGTAGGGGTAGGCAAAGACCACTTCCTTCCACTTGCTACGGTTCTTACACACATCTTTTGCTCCCTCTACTTTCATCAGTACTCTCGTACATCCTCGTTGGTTGTTGGTACTCTTGACCTGGCCTGTTTTTAAAACAATGTTGATCTGATCGAGATATGTTCGCCGAGGTCGACCTCTACCGACTTGTCCATTCACACTCGCCTTATACATTTATTTCGTTAATCTTTCTTTCTACGTGTCCAAACCATCTAAGCATTCCTTTATCTATCTTTGTAACCAAATCTTCTTTTACACCACAGCATTTTCTTATCTCACTATTCTTTATTTTATCCAACCAAGTCACTCCGGCTATACTTCTCAGACTACTTATCTCTGCAGCATTAATCCTATTTTTATGCTTCTTCTGCCAAACCAACATTTACTACCATACATAAGTATAGAAATTAACACTCCTCTTCTCACGCCAGACGTGCCTTTTTTGACACTTTCAGGCTTTTTATAAAGCTATGCAGTGCCCCATTTATTTTTTTCCTGCCAACACCCTTCGCTCAAAGTCACTATCATACGTTCCATCTCTCGTAAACTTTGAACCCAAGTACACAAATTCATTTACTTGTTTCACTCTTTCTCCCTTAATCAGGACTTTACAGTTTTTCATGTTTTCTTTTCTGTTAAAAACCATTACTTTGGTTTTGCTTACATTTATTTTCATCCCTTTAATTTTAAGGGCATCATGCATAACAATAACCATCTCCTGCAAGTCCTCTTCGGATAACGCTAATATTACATAATCATCGGCTTATAGAAGGCATTTGACGATCAAATTATTCATTTTCAATCCATACGCACTCTCTTTTAAATCTTTGAAACAATCGTTTATGTATAAGTTAAACAGCCATGGCGATGCCACGCATCCCTGTCTTACACTCTTTTCGATGTTAAACCAGTCCGTGCAAGTTCCGTTAATCCTGACACAAGCATTGGAATTGTCGTAAAGTAATTTTAGTATTAAACTACCGTTCACCACATGTATAGGCAATGTCGACTATAATTCACTCCTTACCACTCTATTACAGGCCTTTTCCAAGTCTACAAGAGTGCAATAGACCTTTTGACTTTTAGCCAAGAATTTTTCAATTATACCTCGTAATGAAAATACCTGATCTCCTTCCTCTTCTAAATCATGCTTACACATCCCATATCATCTTGTCAGTTTCATTCGACACTCTTCTAATCAATATCTTTGCGTACAGTTTGCCGACTATGCTGAGTGAACTTATACATTCGTAGTTCTTACAGTCCTGCTGCGAACCTTTTCTTTTGTAAAGCGACACGATAACGGCCTTGCACCAGCCGTCTGGTACGCTACCACTCCTCCAACACAGGTTAAAAAGGCGGTACAGCAGACTAGCTACCACGCTTTGTCCAGCCTTCAGCATTTCAACTGTTATCCTGTCGTACCCAACAGCTTTACCCAATTTCATACTGTTCAACGCTTCCACAATTTCTGTCGTACTAATTTCTCTTTCATTGCAACTTTCACTTTCGAAGTATTCCTTTCATCTCTTTAATACGCAGGAAGCGGCCGTGTGTTTACAATCGCATAAATATGCCTACATTCCGTTGAATCACCATAGCTCCCATTCCCCGAGGAATGCGTTCTTAAAAGGTAAAAGAAATACAAAAGTTTATTTGAGAAAGCGCAGGCAGCGCAGACATGAGTGAAAGTTGCAATGAAAGTAAAATTAGTATAAAAGAAATTGTGGAAGCGTTGAACAGTAAAAAATTGGGGAAATCTGCAGGGTATGACGGGATTACGGTTGAAATGCTGAATGCTGAACAGGGCGTAGTTGCTATTCTGCTGTACCGCCTTTTTAACCTTTGCTGGAGGATGGCAGCGTACCAGTAGACTGGTGTAAGGCCGTTATCGTTCCGCTTTACAAAGGAAAAGGAACGCAGCAGTACTGCAAAAACTACCTAGGTATTAATTTGCTAGCATCGTCGGCAAACTGTATGCTAAAGTATTGATCAAAGAGTGACGAATGAAACTAATAAAAAGGTATGGGATAAGCAAGCGGGACTAAGGAAAAAAAGTGGATGCATGATTGTATCCTTTACGCCGATGATCAGGGAATATTAGTATCGTCTTAGGAGATGTTTCAGGCGACGATTAATATAATGCATGATACCCTTAAAATCAAATGGATGGAAGTAAAAGTAAGCAAGAAAAATCTAATGGTTTTTGAAAAAGAAGATAACATGACAAACTGCAAGGTAATAACTAAAGAAAAAAGAGTAAAGTAAGTAAATTAGTTTGTATATGTGGGTTCAAAGTTAACGAAAGACGGAAAGTGTGACTGTGATATTAAGGAACGGGCGTTGTCAGGAAAATGAATAAGTGAGGCCCTGTTTAACTTTATAATCAACCAAAGCGTGTCAAAAAAACGACTGACTGTGCATAGAGGAGTGCTGTTTCTACACTTGTGTATGGTAGTCGATGTTGGGTCTGACAGAAGAAGCATAAAAGTAAGAACAATGCTGCGGAGGTAAGTAGTCTGAGAAGTATAGGCGATGAATAAAGTAAGGAAACGATGTGGTGTGAAAAAAGATCTGGTAACAAAGATAAATAAAGAAATGCTTAAATAGTTTGGCAACGAAGAGAGGATGGATATAGACGAAGGATATTAACGAAACAGATTTGTAAGGCGAGTGTGAATGGGCAAGTCGGGAGAGGTCGTACTAGGAGAACGTATGTCGAACTGATCAAAATTGTTTTGAAGAAAGTCCAGGTCAAGAGTATTAATAACCAAAAGGCATGAATGAAAGCGTTAATAAAATTAGTGTCTAAGAACCGTAGCAAGTGAAAAGAAGTGGTCTCTACCTACTTTTACAGGAAAAAGGTTTAAGTTGTAATTGAACATTTGGCTATGCTTACATTTAAGCTTAAACATCACACAAAGATATACTATGTAAAGTATAGAGTCCTGAATAATTAAAAATTAAATATTTTTAAATTAAACAATATGACTATAGTTTATTTAAATTAAGAGAAAAAGTAATTTGTATACAAATCATGATAAATGTTAAATTATTTTCTCAAATAGATTATAGACTGTGTCTTATAAAATAAAACATTTTACCCTCTTGTTGATAAGTTTTAATATCTTAAATTTCTTAAAAGAAAACTAATTTGCATAGAAATGTAATAGGTTGTTTTAAAACAATACCGAAACCCCCAAAATACATCAAGTGAAAATACTGAATAAAATTAAAGAAAGCCTTATGCAGTGAAAATTTGAAATTAAACTAATCACTGAATTGCGTGCGGCACGTGACATCCCCCAGTCTATATTATGCTTTACCCTGGTTCCCCTTTGATCTACAAATGGGAAAAAGTTTGCCTGCTCAACGAATTGTAATGATTATCTACGTCGAAAAAATAAGAGTAACATTAAGTGAACCGTTTTATTATTACTCGATCATCTTAAATAACAATATACGTGTAATGTTTTTTTTTCTACTTAATCTTAAATCTAACTGTTTGATAGACAATAAACTTATAAAAATATAATTTAAAGTACATTCTTTTTTATGTTCGTAAGTTCGAAAGTTGAATGTTACAATTACACTGAATTTATTTCAAAACCAGCCAGTCCACATAACTTTTGATTGTGCGTAAATGTAAGAATAACAAAAAACACGTCAAATTTAAAATAAAGGCCTACATGAAGTAAATTAATAACAGCTCCTTAAATGTATTTACAATTACTGTTTGAAATGTGTTTTTAAATATCCTCACAGAAATAAGTCAAGTGGTGTATGATCTGAAAATCTTGCCGTCTTACAGCTAGTGCTTAATATGGTTAGCTCCGTTCTGTTGAAGGTATATATTCTGTTCATCTAGTACCGTATTTCCCTGTTCATCAACTTGTCTTTCTAGTGATTGAGTAATAAGTGAATCAATTTGATTTTCTAATAATTGTAGGCAAAATTTTCCCGTTAGGTTTTGGTCAATATAAAGTGGTCCAATTATCTCATTGCCTAGAATAACAGCCCATACATTGATCTTTGCTGAAAGCTCAGTATTATCCTGTCGAAACACGTGAGGATTTTATATTTTATAAAGAAAAAACTTATGCAATTTTAACACTTTGTGTATGGAACCAATAAAAATATTTGTAAATTTTTATACTTTTGAAATGGACTAGGTAGGATCTATAGCAAAATGACTTATTTTTTCAAATTGTGTAGTTTTGTCAAGAACTCTGGGATTATTAATTTTTTTATTACAAACGGATCCAGTTTCTCCAAATTTTCGTAGTAACTCTATATTTCAATAAGTTCTTGCAGAAAATACGTCATTTTAAAATAATTAAAGGTGCTATAGCTACAAATAATGGCTAATTTAACGTCACGAATAACTAACTATAAATACTATTAATATTTTTAAAACAAAGAAACAAAATGACATGTAAAAAGGTTTAATTAAAAAGTATTTTTATATTTTTCGACGGCGTTCCTTTATTTCACTATTCTTCACTTCAGAGTCACTCCAGCTATACTTCTCATCTCATGCTTCTGCCAAACTCAACATTTACTTCCATACATAAATGAAGGGACCAGCACTTCTCTATGCACAACCTATTTGACACGTTCTAGCTCACTTTAAAAATATGCAGCACCCCATTTATGCCAATACCCTTCGTTCAATATCACAGTAAAACTTTCTGTCTTTCATTAACGTAAACTTTAAACTCAAGTATACAAACTCTTTTACTTGTTCCACTTTTTCTCCTTTAATCAACTTCTTACAGTTTGTCAGGCTTGCTTTTCTTTTAAAACCCATTCTTTTTATTCCTTTGATTTTGAGAGTCTCATGCATTATTTTACCCATCGCCTCAGATAAAGCTGATCATCGGCGCAAAGAACGATTAAATCATTTATTCTCAATCCATACGCACATTTTTTTAAAAAAACATTTATGAATAATTTAAACAGCCTTTGTGAAGCCACACAACTCTGTATAATACCTTTTTCGATGATAAACCAGTCCGTGTAAGCTCCGTGTATCCTGACAAGCACTGGAATCCTCGTAATGATTTTATCGATCGTATTTTACCGCTCACCCCATTCATAGACAATGTCGACTACAATTCATTCCTTACAACTCTGTCCTAGGCCTTTTTCAAGTCTACGAAAGTACAGTTTCTACAGTACTTACGATCGCAATTATTTTATTATTATTTATCATTTTGTTATTTTATACTGAACACCTTACATTTTGCTGTAAGTTTGTCGAGGAGATATTAAAACGATAACAACTAATTTTAAAAAAGTATCCCATGGATTTAACAATCTGCATAAACTTAATACTCTATTTACTTTCATTTTCAAAAGCAATGTTTCAATGGATAGGTAAGCCGATGTATTTTTACGCAAATTTTCTATAAATATTATAAATTAAAAACTAAAACACATATTTTTAATACTAAAATACTTATTTCAAATATTCAAGGAATCTTTTGGTCGTACATTTCCTTTAAAAATGTTTTAAATTTGAAATCATCCTATACATTAAACATTCTCAGGAATTCATGTTTAGTACAAGATATTATTTTTGTACAGACAATTTAATCTGGATATATGAATGTCAATCTTTTTACAATGCAATCGTGATAATAAAAACTTGCAATACAATCCCAAAGAAACTTAAATGCTAAAAAAAGGTAAATTTTCCATTATTCCGTAAAAACGGTTTTAGACTTTGTCCTATTCAGTCAAAAAATCTTATATGCTAACATCCTCGCATTCCCAATAGGATTACCACTCACAATAATGTTAAATTTAACAATTCAACAAATAAAAACTTTCTCTGAATGCCTCGAATTACTATGGTGGCCAGTTGACATCAACGAGAGATTATATAGTCAGATATTTTTGTTATTACAATATTTACTCTTTGGAGTCAATGATTCTAAACACTCAGTACAATAGCTTAATAATTTTATTCTAATATTTTTACTTAATAAATCACTAAGATATTCACAACTGTATACAATTTTTTTATAACACTTTATAATTATTTTAAAACTAAAACTTCAAACTAAACTAAACTTTCGCAATCGCTGTCTTTTTATATTTCTACAAATTATTACTCAAAAGAGCGAATATTCTCTTTTGTTATTTCGACGTTTTCTCGAAATTACTGGTCCTTTCTAGAGGCCTTTAATCGCACCGCAGACATAAATCATGCATTTTTTATTGTTGTCGACGCGCTGTCGCCCCAAAGGCAACTTGTAATATTATGAAAAAGACAATTTTAAAAAAATCATTATCCATAAAGAATATGTACTAAAGTTCTACTATAGTTCTTATTTCATTACCACTAAGTAATAAAAATGTGGGCATTTTGAATTAACTATACCTTGTATCTTAGAAATTCGTTGAATAAAAATATTGAGTAGTAAAAAATGATATCTTGGGGAGATGTGGGTTTGTCGCCTTGTCTAATGCTGATGGTTAGTGACATTTGTCTGTCAACATTGCAGGTTATAAACGTTTTGGTGGGCGTTGCGTATTTCAGTACTGTTCAGGAATAGGTCACATGCCGGAGATTCATTCTTCTTATGTTTTTAGAGAAGCAGCGTTGTATTTTTAAGTACCGGTACCCATGTCCTTCCTATTGATTCTAAGTGTTTCCTCAGTTTCATTTAAAGACCTTTCCTATCAAGCTATCAAAAACGTACGTGCTTTAAGGAATAAGTTTATATTCAGTGCGACTCACGATAAATTGTAAAGATTTCTACCTAAAAGTAGGGACTGGAAATAATCATTAAAAATAACTACGTTTTTTATAATTTACACATTGAGTTATGGATGTTAACAAAAACAATGTCTGATCATAACTTTTTAAAGAATGTTCTTAAAGCAAAATAGAGGAAGTATGCGTTTAAGTAAGTGCAGTCATAATAACAAAATTCTGCGTAGAAACTGCTGCTTCAACATAATGCACAACACTTCACCAAAATTCACACACCATCATCAGAATCCACAGACTTTTCAGAACTCTCTGTTAAATCATCAGAATCTAAAGAATGTAGATCTACTATAATAGGTTCTATAACATTGTCCATCATCCCATTCAGCTTCCACATATTATCTACTTTCTTCACAACGTGAGAAATAGCGTTCTGCTATTTTGTTGCTCCTATTTTTTTCAAATAACCATTATCCAACACGATAACCGATTTGGGCTCTATACGTGGAGAAAGTTTTTCAACCACTTTTCAAAGCTTGCGGCATTCATATCCTCATGATTGTCCCCAGTTTTTTTTGGATACAAACACCAAAGCAGTATCTGGTAGATACCCACAATCACTGCCGATATGAGTCACAATTACTCTTGCCTTTTTCTGTTGGCGCTTGTTATCCGATCGACAACCCTTCAACAAATGCTGGGCGAGCACTCTTTACTTCGGTATTTTGCCAAGTTTTGGAAATCTTTGTCCGTTTCGTAGAGGTAATACATTTTTTTTTACTTAAAATAGTCGCAAAAAGGGTAGACCTATCGTGTGGGATGCGGACAACCCGCACTGCGATTATTAGAAGGGGGATGGATTAAAGAAGATATCTACGCCGCCATGTTATTATTTCTGGGCTATTAATTAATAGTATATTACACACCCAGGGCAGTTAAGTAAGAAATAACGAGTTTTCAATCCTATCTACAGGATCATCATCAGTGCATTAATCTACAAGTAATATTAAGCTAGTTGAACTTAAGTAAATGACATAATGCATTACAGGAGTTAAACTTTTTATAAAGATAAATTTTGGAAGGTTGAAAAAAATTTTAAAGGTATATTTATATCTAAGTAATATCTTTAGATGTTGTCAACAGCTTGAACTCATAGTGTCTTATTACAACTAACCTAATCTAACTAAAGAGAGATAGGTCTGGACCAACAAATGGACTGTCGGTTTTGCTGCGTGGAAGACGAAACTGCTGAACACATACTATATTCATGCCTTGGCCTGGAAAAAATAAGGTTCAACATATTTGGTTACACTAACCTAGAACCTACTGATTTTAAAAAAATCTTACCCTATACAACCATGAACTTCGTAAGAAGGGCTGGATTGTGCGGTGAACTGTAGCCTCTAGGGGTGAGCCACAATAGACCTACTAAGGGTCGTGGTGGAGGAGCGACCACACCCCACTCACATGATACCTAACCTAACCTAATATCTCTAGATTTTTCTCAAAATAAGAAATGTCTCAGAGAACATATTTGTTTCACGACTTGGGGAACAATGTCATTTTTTATTTCATCCACACAGCTTTCATAATTGGTACCTTGTTTCCAATAAAGAAAAAATGTACGGTTCTGCGAATAATATTTTTCTGAAATTCGTCTAATTTTATTGCTTTGCTACCACGGTGGTGTGTGTATTGGAGTTTGTAAAGTTTTATTTACTTTTATTATTTTTTTTTTTTTTATGAAAGAGTAGACCTATCGTGTGGGCCGCGGACGGCCCGCACTGCGACTATTAGAAGGGGAAGTGATTATAGAAAGGAGATGATTGTGGACACGCTTTTCAAAAAGTTGCAGGTCATAGTTCTCTGGCAAAACTGATTTTGGAAGCTTATTCCATTCCGTAGCAGCCCTGTAAAAGAAAGATTCTTGATGGAGATTGGTCCTTGTAGTGTCAATCTTGAGAGTAAATGGGTGAGACTGATCAGCGTGCCAAGTTCTTCGGCCGAATGTGGCCAATGGTGGTACAAGAGTTTTTATTTCTCTGGAGCATCTGCCATGGAAATATCTGTAGAGCAATGACTGGTCTGCAACTCTTCTTCTATGTTCTGGAGGGTGAAGGGTATCTGTGAGAGTTGAGCTGTTTATCAAGCGAATGGCTCTTTTCTGAATAGAATCTAGAAGACGAAGAGAATCCCTTGGTGCTGAACCCCAAATGTGCGAGCAATACTCCGGTAGAGGTCGGATTTGAGCCTTGTACGTCGTCAACAGTTTGTCAGAAGTAAAAAACTGTATACGCACTATCCGTTCAATTGTTAATTCCAATCAACCTGTTAAAAATGAAAAACGATTTTGCGCTTCCACCGTAGTAAATGTTTTTGATAGCCAGTCATAAACTTTCCACACAATTGTCTTTTCATCTTTTAAGATGGGTTTTCGTCGTTGCGACCGCGTATCACTGGGTCCTGCCGTTGTATCCATCTTGCTGAGGTAAGCACAAAAACTAACTGTTAATCCAAATAATTTCACAGTATTTTTGTCAATCTGTAGGTACTAACATTGATACCAGCAAATATTTAAAATTATAACCGTTACAAAGACTATGAAAAGAAAATAATACATAAATTAAATTTCGATTTACACATTATTTCATCAAATACAACGAATAAAAGCATTCACTACAGACTAATTGTTATCATTGTTCCGGCGCTGCATGCATGTCCAGCTGGTTAGGTTTTCTCGTAATAACCCGGTGATTCCGGACAAATTCTGCATCGACGTTCACGTGATACAAAATGAATTACCTGCCTCAATTGTTTGTGGTAGTAAACAATCTCATCAGGAACGTTTATAAGAATTCTTTTTGTAAAATAAAAGTGCCTGCTGTGATACTTTTATTTTTTTATTAAAAAATATAATCAATAAATTTTACATCTATAGATTTTAAAATAATTACAAAATTAAACCCTCGATATAATGTATATATCCCAACGTTGGTATTTAGTAAATCTTTTTTTGGTATATTTGCCTACATTTGTTTTATTTGCAATCTTGCGAATAATTGTTTTATTGTAGCGATACACAGAGAATAAAACCAAAATAAAAATACGCTCGCTGGATTTTTTGCTATATCAAAAAAAAAAAATCATCAAAGGAACGAGCATAGTCGTTGCGTAAGGAATTTTAAACATTCAAAAGACAAAAAAGGTTAATTTACGAAGCGTAAAAACTTCTGGTGAAAAGCCAAAGCGGTCAATTCAAAAACGCGACGCATTTTCTACGAAAAATGACAAACATAAACGACTTCATAGAGGCACTTGCTTAAAATTTTTGGGGGTTTCTACATAATACGTAAAATAATAAGTATTAATCACGTTTAAAAATAAAACTTACTTTTAAAAAACAAACAGTCCACAACTTGGAGTTTTTAGTACTTTTAATGTCCAAATAAAACAGGCGTTACCTTAAAATCATCATTTTTAGTTTGGCTTGTTACAATTGTTTACGCCGTGTTAGTTACAAATGTTTACTCACGATTTAATATTGGAACACAGATATTGTTCGACTGGTAATGTATCTCGGAACATACCCTATCGTCTAGTGTTAGTTTATAGGTAATCGACACGAAGGCCGAGCTGTCACATAAGGTTCTTTTGTGAATGATAATAATCCATCAAAAAACACGTGTAATTAAAGATCTTAATAAGTTTGTGTGTACCAGTTTAGACTGCTTTCTTACCATATTGTTTTCTTGATCTTACCTTGGACTACATGTTACAAGACATACAGCATATTCCACGAATATATGATGGTAACGAAATATCGTTAAAAACTCGATAACCAGTATTCAACTGTACATTTAAGAAGTACGAAAGTAAATTCCCTTAATAATTTTAAACAAATTTTATTTTATAAGGGACATCTGGTTTGGAAATTAAGGGTCAATATTTTTATTTGTTAATCACTTTATTTATTGTACATAATAAGAGAGGTAGGTAAGTAATTTAAACACACTTTACTAATTAACTACGATATTAAGATTTAACTTGGCTAGTTAATTTATTTTGTTAGATTTTTTGATAGATTGCTAGAAAAGTAATTAGTAATCCTGGGTTATCATTGTAGTGGGAATCTACATTAAAATCTTATAGTACCGATTGTAATTTCAAGAAGTGTATGTATACCTACCTTATAAATGTAATAGATGTTTTAGATGTAGATGCATTAATATTGAATGTACACGCTTATTTTAACGCGGAAAAGAACAATGGAGGTCTGCGATGTGTTGAGATTCGATGGGTATTGGTGAAACAAAATTAACATCAGTTTTAAAAAGTGTAAAAAATGGACATAGTAAACAAAAAGTTAAAAAATATAAACTTCGTCGACATCCAAAGACTGTTGATATTCCCAAATCTTACAAATTTGAAATTTGCGACATTGTGTACAAAATGCGTGAAAAAAAAGAACTTGTCTATTTGGATTTAGTAGTAAAAAAAAGTAAAAAAAAATGTTTTTAAATTTCTTTGGATAGTTTTGAAACATACAGGGTATAAGTTTAAAAATAAAGACAACCGAAAGGCTTTGCGTGAAAAAGCTAGCTTGCACATGTAATTGAATTTTTAAGAAATTAAACTCACTGTAAACAAGAATGCTCTTCATTTGTTTATCTGGACAAAACTTGGATTTTTGCTAAAGGTGATACACAATTTTTTTTGCAGATGATAGCATAAAGTCTTAAAAACTCAACGACGGTGAAGAAAAAGACACATTATGTGCATGTAGGTAGAAAGCATGGTTTTGTTGATGAATCTTTTATTTTTGTCAAAATCAACATCAGCCGATTATAATGACAATATGGATGTCATTGTATTAGATAATGCTCCGTACCATTCGGAAATTTTAAATAAGCAACCAACAAACTCCTGGACGGTAAAGAAAATCAAAAAATGGTTAATGAACGAAAATATTTTATCTCGGCAGTATTGCTTCAAGCTGGAATTATTATCGATAGCTAACAGGCACAAAAAACAAAAAAATTACAAAGTGGATCAAATTATACTCAGTTATGAACATCGTGTGCTAAGACTTTCGCCCTATCATTGCCAATTTAATTCCATCTAGTATATTTGGGGAATATGCTAAACTTATTACGACAATCACATTGGATCTAATTGTTACAGTGATAAGGCTGTTTTGGAAACCTGGCAACGAGCACTTAATACTGACACTCCTGAAATTTAGGAAAAATTTGTTCACAAATTGTGAAAATTTATTAGAGAAATGGTGGGTTCGTGAAAACCGCATCGAATCAGTTAATCCTGTTATTATTTACAATTTTAATGTGAATAGCGACGACAGTGATTCCGATTATGATGACTATAAATCTGATGCTTGATAATACCGTAAGTATTACATGATTAAACATGTTTTTTAAATTTGTGCCGATAATTTATGTATGTTGCATTGCCTTTTAACATAATTAAATATGTACCTATTTCACTTCTGTCAGGCGTCCTGAGACGCACACCCTTTTTTTAACAAATTTATAAATAGTTTGTCAACACAATACATTTTGACCTATAAAGACATTTTATATAGAATATAAAATTATTTGTCACTAGAAAATTAAGTGTATTCATATAAAATCTTGTTGGTTAGTCACTAATAATATAACGTTTTAACCTTCACCTTGTCGGTTTTCTCAGAGACTTTCACAGTTTGCTATGATTTATATAGCCTTTTGTATTTTTGGTCATTACTCTAGGAACTTTTGATTAAAACTTCTACAAAATGTATAAATTGGAGCTAAAAGCGGTTCATCATAGTTGTATTTCATAGCTTCAAATGGGTTTTGGAATGGTTTTAAAAATAGGTATTTTATTTAGTAGACATACTTGCAATTTTCGCCCTTTAAGCCAGTATAAGCTAAGAAGTTTCAGTTCGAGTTGTTTCTACTCCGTGAATATGTGTTTCTTTTAGATTAGTTTTTTTTGTAACGAGTTACTAACTTTTATAGTATTCTAGATCTTGATTTCTCGGTTTAATTCAACTGAAGGAAATAGATAAATCAGTTTTTTAACTTAACGAAGTTAAATTAAACTAATCCAAAGTTAAGTGCCAAAGAGTTTTTTAAATAAAAATTACTAAAAAGAGTGGAATCAGTAACCTCGAGCAAATCAAACTGTATCTGTCTATTTTAATACCACCAGAAAAAAAAACATGTTACACCGACAACAATATTTTTTTCGCCTTATTGAAATAAATAAAAAAATGTAAAAGTCGATAAAAAAGTTTATTAAAAATTGGAAACAAGATTTATGAAACAACAAAAAAATGGTTACAAAAAAAATAATGTTAAAAGGAAAATAAAATAAACTATATATCCTGTGGTGACCCAATCCATTTGAAACTGATTTTTCATCAACATATGATACTAATTTTTTATGGTATTCCAAACCATACATGAATGGATATAGTTACGCCATTTTCCCCTCAGAGGTAGGCAGAGACCACTTACTTTTACTTGCTACGGTTCTTACACACATCTATTACCCCTTCCACTTTCATCAGTGCTCTCATGCATGAAATTAATTTTTTTTAAACCAAACTAATTTTTAATCAGTAACCAGTATTAAGTGTGTAACCGGTACAATTAATACAACTGGTACGGAAAGGAGTCACCACGCTAACGTATGCAGATGAGCACAGGAGAACTGATTACTAACTTACGTAGGTAATCACGGGACATGGCTGCTTCAGAGACCTGCACCAAATCTAAAAAACCGAGAATGATTGGTATTTCTACTGTAAAACCTCTTAAAAATGTAACGGAACACCTATTTTTGATAATGTGTCTATTTTCCTGTTACATAAAAAAAATAAAACATTTTTTTTAAAAATTAGTATTTTTGATATAAAGAGAGTATGTGTGTAACATTAATATTAGTAAATCAATTTAGGTATTTTTTAATTACTCTCAATTAACAAGTTGAGATTATTTCTTTATTTTAAAAAAAAAAGAAATGTGCAAGAAGAACAGCGAAATTTGGTCAAACAGGGTTAATAGCTAATAAAACAAAGAACTATGACAGAAAAAATTTACATATTATCGAAACAAAGGCGTTGCGTTTCATTTTTAAGGGTGTTGCACTTTAAATTAATTAATACTTTTTTTGCAAAGACAGTGTAAAAATAAAAAAAAATCATGGATGATCATATGCCTAAATACTTCTTCCAATGCTTTTTTAAAAATGTGCCACACATAGTACATTCCCTATTTTAAATTAAGGGGTTGTGGAAGTGGTAGGGAGGGAGTTGACAACAAACAGATATCTGTATCGTAAAAATGTATCCTACTTGGAACAAAAATCAACGTGTTTCAGCATTTCCTTATTCTAATGAACATACATACATACATAAAGTCACGCCCTTTTCCCATAGGGGTAGGCAGAGACCACTTCCTTTCACTTGCTACGGTTCTTACAAACATCTTTTGCTTCCTCTACTTTCATCAGTGCTCTCATACATGCTCTTCGGTTGTTGGTACTCTTGACCTCGCCTTTCTTCAAAACAATGTTGATCTGATCGAGATATGTTCGACGAGGTCGACCTCTACCGACTTGTCCATTCACACCTTATAAATTTGTTTCGTCAATCTTTCTTCATCCATCCTTTCTACGTGTCCAAACCATCTAAGCATTCCTTTATTTATCTTTGTGACCACATCTTTTTTTACACCACAGCGTTCTCTTATCTTACTATTCTTTACTTTATCCAACCGAGTCACTCCGGCTATACTTCTCAGACAACTCATCTCCGCAGCATTAATCCCATTTTCATGCTTCTTTTGCCAAACTTAACATTCACTACCATACATAAGTGTAGGAACCAACACACCTCTATGCACCGCCAGACGTGCCTTTTTGACAAATATCGGGCTGGACTGTTTTCTGTGACCAACTCCGTATATAAACTTTAGTAGATTATCCTTATCGGTTTCGGAGTAAGGTCTTGCATACAAAAATGTGGGACATTCGGTAAGTAAGCTTTCCCCTAGGGACGTTCATGTGCGGTTCACATACAATTACACGCATTTTTTTGTAGCGAAAATAAAGGAAAAACGCCAGCCGTTCCAGTTAACGGTCTCGAAAAAGGTAGAGAAAAAACAAAAACAAAAGCGAGCTAATAAAATTTTCTTTTTACGCACCTCCAATCAAGAGGGTCGTGGTGATGCCTCTCAGCCCTATTGCCGTGCGACTCGCAGAGGTAATTCATGTGAACTGACCCGAATATTTATCTCGGCTATCCCGATCATCTCATTAGTTTTGTACAGTAACTCGCAGCTCAAGGCTTCTGCACAGCAGGCTGTAAAAGTTGCGATCACTGTGTATGTAACAAAATAGACTCTAGGTCATGTAGACTGTCATTTCTAACATCATTTTTTAAAAGTTTACTTAAATTACATCAAAATATTTTTTATTAATAATTGGTCTACACATAGCAAGCATATAACCGTAAGATCATTTTAATTTATCCACTTTAGTCTGTCACTTATACTTTAAAATGTTACCGGATAATGTTGGCAAGACATAATAATTGCAAAAATGTATACTCAGTGACATTAAAAGTGCCACACCAAGAATAAATGATTTTTTGAACTTAATTTGTTGGCAACAGAATGACTATATTTAAAACATGCTATGATAACAATATTATTGTTTTATTTTTAATAGTTTTTAAAGAAAAAAAGTTTTACCGTTTATCTAATTTTTGTGTGAAGAAAACGATTTATGAGAGCTAGTACTTACAGATATTTTTGGTTATTGTGCCTTCGTCTACTTACGTTAAGCGTAACAAAATGTTTAAATGTTCAAAGACATTAAAATTAACAAAAGGTTAGCGATTTTGACTGGGGTAGAATTAATTGTTTTCTCTCGAGATGTTGGTTTTTCCTATAACGAAATTGGCCGCTGTGATAATTACACTACAATGACGTTAATTCGTGTTTGTCGTGTGTAAACAAAAGAATGTAAATGAATATGAAGAAGACCAAGTAAGGTGTGCCACAGAGCGTCAAGATAGGCACTCTTTCTACTATGCTACGCGTCAAATCGCTGAGCATAGTCAGAAAACTGAATGCAAAGATATTGATTAAAAAAGTAACGAATGAAACTGAGAATATGATATAGGATGTGCAAGCAGGATTTAGAAGAGGAAGGAGATGTATGGATCAGGTCTTTTCATTACGAGGTTTAGTAGAAAAATTCTTGGCTTAAAGTCAAAAGGTCTATTGCGACCTATGACAAAGTGGTGAGGAGTAAATTGTGGTCAACATTGAATGATTGGATTGTCAAATGACTTCTTTACGCTGATGATCAAGTCATATTAGCGCCATCTGAAGAGGAGTTACAGGCGATGGTTAATGTTATGCATGATGCCCTAAAAATCAAAGGAATAAAAATAAATGCAAGCAAAACGAAAGTAATGGTTTTTAAAAAAATATAAGCATGACAAACTGTAAAGTTTCGATTAAGGAAGAAAGAGTGAAACAAGTAATTAAATTTGTGTACTTGGGTTCAAAGTTTACGAGAGATGGAAAGTATGACATTGACATTTAGTGGAGGGTGTTGGCAGGAAAACAGATGATTGGGGCACTTCATAGCTTTAAGAGCAGCCAGAAAGTGTCAAAAAAGGTACGTCTGCCTGTGCATAGAGGTGTATTGGTTCCTACACTTATGTATGGTAGTAAATGTTGGGTTTGGCAGAAGAAGCATGAAAATAGAAATAATGCTGTGAAGATGAATAGTTTGAGAAGTATAGCCGGAGTGACTCGGTTGGATAAAGTAAAAAATAGTGAGATAAGAGAACACTGTGGTGTTAAAGAAGATGTGGTTACAAAGATGGATAAAGGAATGATTAGATAATTTGAACACGTAGAAAAGATGTATAATAGAAGATTGACGAATTAAATTTATAAGGGTGTGAATGGACAAGTCGGTTGAGATTGACCTCGGCAAACATATCTCGATCAGATCAACATTGTTTTAAAGAAAGGCCAGGTCAAGAGTACCAACAACCGACGAGCATGCATGAAAGCTCTGATGAAAGAAGAGGAAACAAAAGATGTGTTTAAAAACCGTAGCAAGAGGAAGGAAGTGGTCTCTGCCTACCCCTACAAGAAAAAGGCGTGACTGCACTTTCTGCAGCTTGACTATGGAGGAATAAAAGTGCTGCTAAACCTCACGAAAAAACACGAAATTAACATAATTATGGGTGATTTTAACTCCAAGCTAGAAAAACGACAGTGTGGCGATCTGGTGGGTTCCTTTAGGCTATCGGACTGGAACGACAGAGGAGATCGTCTACTACAGATTTGCCAAGAAGAGAATATGTAGGTGTCTAATACTTCTGTTCTGTTTACCACCTCGCCGACTATATACATGGAAGTCGCCAGCAGACAAAACAAATAATCTATTCCGAAATAAAATAGATTTTATAATCATTATCAATCAATTTGGGAATTCCATCACAAGGGAATGCACCTATCCCGAAGCAGACGTACCATCAGACCCTTTATTACTTCTGGTATGTTTTAAAATTAGAATAGCACAAAACACAAAAGAATACCCAAAAACAATATTTAACGAACAACTTTGACGGGAAGACCCAAGAACTGAAGTAACTACATCTTTGGTGGAGACAGAAAAAACTTGTATAACATGTGGGGGAAAACAAAAAACGTAATCTTAACCACAGCTGAAAACAAAATAGGATATCAAAAAAAAACCGCAAAAAACTTTGAATGACTAACAAGATTCTCTCATTAATGGATAAACGACGAAAATACAAAAATCGCACAAATCTAACGTTATACAAAAACCTTTATAATCTTATAAGAACGATGATCAGGAGAGCGAAGAATGAATTGTTGAAAAGTGATTGTAAAGAAATCGAAAACCTGCAATTTTTACATGACAATTTCAACCTACATAATAAGGTAAAAGAAACAGCTTGAACATACCGAAAAAAGGCTTTTTACATAATAACAAATTACCCCAACGAAATCGCCAGCAACGTCGAAAAACGAAAAATCATCTGGGAAAATTATATAATTAATTTTTCAGACGCACCAACGGAAAACGAAAGAACAGAAGAGGATATGACAGGCCCCTCAATAACAAAACCCAAAACCAAAAAAGCCATTCACAATCTCAAGAATAATAAAGCACCAGGACCTGATGAGATTCCGGCAGAATTAATTAAACTTTTAGATGACTAAGGCATTGCAGTTCTTTAGAAACATACATACATACATATTGTCACGTCTTTTTCTCGTAGGGGTAGGCAGAGACAACTTTCTTCCACTTGCTACGGTTCTTACACACATCTTTTGCTTCCTCTACTTTCATCAGTGCTCCCATACATGCTTGTTGGTTGTTGGTACTCTTGACCTGGCCTTTCTTCAAAAAAATGTTGATCTGATCGAGATATGTTCGCCGAGGTTGACCTCTACCGACTTGTCCATTCACACTTACCTTATACATTTATTTTGTCAATCTTTCTTCATCCATCCTCTTTAAGTGTTCAATCCATCTAAGAATTCCTTTATCTATCTTTGTAACCACATCTTCTTTTACACGACAGCGTTATCTTATCTCAATATTTTTTACTTTATCCAACCGAGTCACTCCGGCTATACTTCTCAGAGACTCCTTAACAAAATATATGAAACTGGCCAGTATCCTGCCCAGTGGCTTTTATCAACTTTTATACCCTTACCAAAAAGGAACAATGCAAAGAAATGTGATGAGCATAGGCTTATTAGCCTCATGAGCCACACCCTAAAACTATTCATACACCAGAGAATATTTTAAAAATGCGAACAAACTCACAGTTTGAGTTTAGACAAGGTATGGGCATGAGAGAAGCCTTGGTTGCAACGAAAGTACTTGTGCAAAACTGTTACGGCCAGAAAACAAATGAAATTATATATATATATATATATATATATATATATATATATATATATATATATATATATATATATATATATATATATATATATATAATTATTATATATTTCGAAAAGGCCTTTGATATGGTACTTTACCAAAAAGTTCTAAGGCGGGAGGATATTGACCAAAAGGATATCCGATGTTTTGCAAATTTTTATCTGAACCAAACAGCCTAAATTAAAATTGGTGGTAAGACAACTAACAGTTGAAATTCGTAGAGGAGTCCGCCAAGGATGTTCTCTCACCCTCGTTGTTTAATTTTTTTAAACATCTTTTTCAGGAATCAATTAAGGATGTTGAGATGGGCATCAAAGTTAACGGGGTGTGGATTAATAACATCCGATATGCGGACGATACCGTTATAATCTCTAATAACACGCATGATCTTCAACACCTAATCAACGTTATAGAAGAACACTGTAAAAGAATGGGCCTTGAAATAAACACGAAAAAAACAAAAAACATGATAGTGACCTAACTCTTTCAGAAACTCCAGTCTAACACACGGAGGCGAGCCAATTAAGCGTGTAAACAAGTTCAAATATCTCGTAACATGGCTTAGTGTAAACTGAACATATTAGACATAAAATGTCACATAGAACAAGCTCGAAGTGTGTTTGTAAAACTAAAGAGCGTTCTCACAAACGCAGACTTTGACTCTAGAGTAAGATTTATAAAGTGTTACATCTGGTCAGTACTGTTATATGGATTAAAGGGATGGACCTTAAAAGTTGCCACAATGAACAAACTGAAAGTCTTTGAAATGTGGATATACCGCAGAGTACTTTAAATTCCATGTACGACACGAGAAACAAATTAGAACGTTCTTAAAAGGATAAAGAAAGACAAAGAAATGCTAACGACAAACGTCAATCAATAAAAGAAAAACAGCGTACCTAGGACACATATTGCGTAACACAAAATACCAATTATTCAACTAATTATAGAAGAAAGGTAAGAAAGGAATGGGAAAGACAAGGATGTCATGGTTACGCAATGTAAGATAATGAACCGGACTAAGAACGATAGATGACCTAATACATACATTAAGAGACCGTAATAAAATGAATTATGCAATCGCAAACATTCAGTCCATGACTCTAACTTTATAGTGCCCTGCAGTGCGTTAGGTACTTGTGCGCTGACTTCATCGGTAACCTCTGGACCTCAGGGACATCGGTACGAGAGACAGCCTGGTACGCATGTAGTACCGGGGTTGGCAGCCGGCTGTATACTCTTCAAGGAACAGTCGAGAGCTAAGGCAATCTTGACAAAAAGGCAAAACAAGTGCCGTTTGGACAAGACACCTAGCTGGGGTCTATCGCGAAACATTCAGTAATGGATACGCATGAGAAGAAGAAGTTAAATTTTGTTGACAAAATGTTTGTGTTAATAGTAAAATTTAGAAACTAGAAAATATTTAAAAACAGTAATTAATGATTATTTTTTTTGTAAGGATAAAAAAAAGAACGATCTGTAGGTTACTATTATTATATATTTTTATTCCATTTGGGAAAAAGCACCTGACCGCGACTATGTATGCATGAAGGCCTGCGTGATGGCAAACGTGTGTAGTTTAGGGATGTTCGATGACAATGAACACCTGTGCACGTGTGTTTTCTGGGGATTAGGAGACGTTTCTCCTTTTTGAAGAGATGACTCATCAGATTTTCGGTGAAGGTAAACGCGGTGCACATCTGGAGTTCCGGGACTCCTTAATTGAATTGTTGTCAGGTGTGTTCTTTCTTTTTTTTATTCATTTCCTACGCACGATCTGAAGTTCCATCGAAATAAAACAAAAACCACTTAAATAGGATTTTTATGTTTTAATTTAAATCAATGTAGGCACATGTGTAATAAATATGAAAAGTTCAGTAAAATTATATTAGAAAACGAATTAGGTACTAAAAATAACGAAAAAGTTCGTCTGTTAATAACTTAACATATTTATTAAGTTTCTTTCTTATCATGATAAATTAAACTTTTTACTTCACAAATTTAAAAAAAAAAAACGTTACATAAAAGTTACGTTTTTTTATTAAAAACTTTTATTTTATGGGGATTTTTAACCCACAGGTTAAATAACGTAAAGTTTCTGTGGTGATTCTATTTTACTTTTCATTTTTGTAATATTTAAATAATTTGAATTTGTAAGTCTGAACAAAAAACTCAACTGCAACACAGCTACATACATCTGGCCATATGCAGCGAAGATGTTATTATATCGCATAAAATACCAATATTTCCATAACAACATACAGGATAATACATTACTCTAATTAAATCTAAGTTACATGTACAAGTTACATTCTTAACTTAAATGGCAAACACTGTATTTAATAATGTAAACTTATAGCCATTTAAATTAACTTTCAACCCATATAGAGGTTTTCTGTAACTACATTTTAGTTTTTTTATAAAACAGCAATCTTATTTTAAATACATTGTATACCTCTGAATATTATATATTATATTATATTATATTATATTATATTATATTATATTATATTATATTATATTATATTATATTACATTATATTATATTATATTATATTATATTATATTATATTATATTATATTATATTATATTATATTATATTATATTATATTATATTATATTAATTTATATTATATCATCAACGTAAAAATAAAGATAAAAAATAAGCGCTAGCAAGAATATTAAGGCAAATTTATACGAAGCAAGTACTAAAACCAGTAACTAAAATTTGTTTAGTTGAACCGTATAGACTCCTTGATTTAGTTTTTTAGTCAGTAGTTTAGTCAAGTGAATAGAAGCAGATATCATTTACTTGAATAAATGGCTTACTGCACTCTTGTTTTTCGAATGGCTGCAGTGCAGGATAGTTTGGTCGCTTTAAGTAAAGTATATTAGTGGGATATGAATTTTAAATATGACTGGAGTGCATGTTGTTATGTGTCGTTGGACAACCGTAAAGTTTGTGCAAGAATATTGGGATAAACCGGATCTATTAAACACACAAATTTCCCTTTACAAAAACACGCAAGCAACTAAAGCCGCCCTTAAAAATTTCCAAGATATTATGAAGATTAAAGGTTTTGGTTCGAACAAAATAAAAAACAGAATGAAATTTTTAAAATCCACCTATTCTCAGGAAAAGAAAAACATTTTTCTTTTGATAAAATTTTCGATAATTCTCCTCATATACTCAAAATGCACTTTTAAACCGTTAATCAAACAACTACTACCATTTCAACTGGAACTATTAACTAAAACATATTAAATGTATGTAGACACTCCCTTAAATGAAAACAAAAATATTTAAGGTGGCGTTCGATGTCGTGTATTTTTTATTCAAGTTACGTTTAGAAAAGGTTAGACTTTTAAAGCTCAGTTTTGGTGAGTAGATCGGAGTATTAAACGAATATATCGAGATTAATTTCATTTTAAATATTAAGATTTTTTGTCGATAAATAAAGTAAATAATCCAATACATGCTTTTGTCTCACTTCTATCAGTAGCGATTTCTCTAAACTCCCTTCTGAGTCAGTTAATTTATTTAACTTGTAATCCAGACTATTTTATTCATGGTAAAAATAAAAATATTCAAGTCGTTTAGACTAAATCGTAAAAATGCAACATATAGGTACTGCTTGTGAAATTCAAACAGTTTTGTTGTGAAAAGGATTTTTTTTTATTTTTTCGCAAAAATTCTGAGCTACAATTTCCAACTGATATCTTTTATTGTAAGAATTCATTCAGTGAATTATGGCATAAAAAGATTTATTCATTGAGCTCCTAAAAATAAGTTCAAACCTAAAACAAAAAATATTCTTTATAAAGAATTTCAGAAATTTGGGTGCGAGTCCTTTTTTATCAGACGCTTATCGAAACAACTACAAGTATTTTAATTTAAAATATCACGACAAAATGATCGCATAAAGTTGGTAAACTATGTTGCAACTGAAAAAAATCCAAAAAAATCAAAAATTTACAAAATAAATGCAAATTAGAGATTATCTCAATTTTATGCTCGGCAGTGTATATTTATATTTTATAAAATATGTAATCTATGATTTAATTTATAAAAATTGTCATAAAATACTTAAGACTTATCAAGTTTATTACATTGATTTTAATCTAAGTGGATCTTAAAGTCTGTTAACAAACGCTTGAGATAGTAAAGCAATGTTAACTTATTTGGATAAAATATTTTAATAAAAGTACATCCGATCCTTTCATGCCAAAAGTAGAAGATAATTGACTGGATAAAATAAATCTATTGGCAACAAACCTTTAGTATTTATTGTGCTAACAGCTTGCTTGTGTGTGCAATATTTTATGAAAACTTGAAATCCACTGAATAAGAAATAAAATGTTTTCATTCAAATATTTTTACATGGGCGTCGTCTGGCTTATCATCACTTTTTTCCATGAATTCTTCGTACTGTTAGAAGAAATTAAGTTCGCAAAGGATGTCACATAAAACTTTGATTTTATACTGTCTTACCCTCTACTGATTTGCGGCCGGTAAATCAAACATTACAATATCTGATATCGTAATGTGCTACCTAGCAACACTACCTTGTTTTTGTTGTTAAAGAACAAATATTTTTCAGTTTTGACTTAGACTGATATTTTTTTTCTTTAAAATAGGTATAAGAAATAAAAGATTAAAATTAAAATGTTTTTTTATTTAATATATAAAAAGTTTATTTTTGTGCTAACTAAATACTTCTTCTTCTTCTTCTTACGTTAGGACTACGTCCTGTGTTTGCCTCAAAGGTTGCCCAAAAACAATTGGGACGATGAAGACCAGCTATCATATCATCTTTTTGGTGGGCGTCCAGTTGGGCGTGGTGTGTTGGGCCGCTTCTCTCTCACAATTTTTGCCAGCCGGTCGTTTGGCATTCTGCTAACATGGTCTCTCCATTCTCTTCTTCGGTTTCTTGCCCATCTTACTATGTCTTGGACTTCACATATTTCCCTTATCTCTTCGCTTCTTTTATGGTCAAGTAAGGTATAGCCAGTTATCGATCTAAGAATTCGCATTTCCGTTGATCTAAGAAGTCGCTTTGTAGTCGTGTTCTCCGCTCTGGTCTCTATCGCGTATGTCATAATCGGTCTTACACATGTCTTATATATTCTGACCTTACTTCTGGTACTCATGTGTTTATTTCTCCAGATTATCTCTCTCAAGAATCCTGAGATTAGAGATGCCTTTGTTGTTTGAGCTTTTACTTCCTCCTTAATATTTCTAGTGCTAGTTATATTAGCTCCTAAATATTTAAAGGACATCACTTGTTCTACACTCTGCTCATAGATTGCGAGTTTACATCTTCTCGGTTCTTTGGATATTGTTAGCGATTTGGTTTTCTTGACGGATATTTGCATATTGAATTCTTCAGCTGTTTTTTGGAACTTGTGTAAGAGTCTTTGTAGGTTGTCCTCGTCTTCCGATACGATTACAGCATCATCAGCGTAGCATATGATTTTTATTTCTTTATCTCCCATTCGATATCCTCTCCCAGTTACTTTGACTTCATTTATAATTTCATCCATGATGATATTAAATAGGATTGGGCTTAGGCTATCTCCTTGCCTGATTCCGGTTGTCATAGGTATTTTATTGCTTAGCTTTAACTAACTTAACTATAACTTTAACTATAACTAAATACAACAATAATTATTCATTAACAAAACTTTTAAATGCTCTTCTTCAAATGATATGTTATGACAACTTATTTGAGGTTATAGTTATAAGGTAAACATTATTATTAATTACATTTTTTTAATAAAAATGGAAGTCGTGTTCATCAAATCAGACTCAAGGAATCTACTAAAAGTTAGTGTTGACATTGTTGTAACTTTTTTTGTAAAAAGTGTACAGTTTTCAGGTGTAGAAATGAAAGGAACTAAAGTACAACGGTATCTATAAATCACGATTAAAATTTATTTAGCAAGTTCTACATACAGCAATTATTTTTAAGGATGTATAGCAACCTGTACCATCTTATAATTGGATATTTTTATATTTTGAAAGTTTGTGTTTACTACTGTTTATTTTTAGTGACGTCAGGGTAAAGGTCAATTTATTCTACTGCATTAGGATCTATTTCCTCTTCGGAGCATAGTGATTCTTTAAAATGTTCGACCCATCTACTTTGGACTTTCTCCTTCGTGTTGACTATTTGCCCATTTTTATCCTTACACATCTTTAATCTTGATTTAAACCCGTTTCTTGTTTTATTTAAGGTTTTATAGAATTTTTTTTTCTAGTTTTACCCTTTTAATGCCTGAAATTCTTCCTCAATGCAATTTTCAAAGGCTCGTTTTTTCCTTTGATGCACTTGTTTCTCCTTTCTTCTAATGCCTTCATTGAGTTGTTCCCTATTTTGGGTTCTTCTTTAATGCATCAGCCTATATGCATAATTTTTTTTCTGGTGATATTCTTAAATTCTTCATCGAACCAGCCGTTGCGTGGAGGAAGTCTTTTAATGCCTAGAATGTTATCTGCCGCTACTTTAATTGACTGTTTGCATAGGTCCCATTGTTTGCTAGCTGTTAGGCTCTTATCTATTATTATTTCATTTGCAAAATTTTCAAAATGCTTTCGGTATTGAGATTTTTGCACGACATTTTGCACCAACTAGGTAGTGGCCTCAGTTAATTTTAGTTCCCCGGTAGGTTACGGAGGTCCTTGAGGTTGGAAAAGTGTCTGGAGTCCACGAGCACGTGGTCGATTTGATTTATGTTAATGGATATTTCATTTTAAATATTTTACAGTACCTATATGTACTTATACTTTGTAATAAACTTGTATATGTTGTCTATTTTTAAGGATTTATTGGTCGGTAAATTTAGCCAGTCTTAAAAAAATAAAATGAATTGAAAGTAAATGAGGCATTTTTTTTCCTCATGTTATATTTATTTTAATGTTATTTTTTTGGTATAATCGACATTTAATGTTAAAGAATAAAATGAGTCGATAATTTGTTCCTGGGATACAGCCTAAAAACAAATTAAAAATTGACAATTTACTTTGCTGTTCACACATTTGGTTTGAAATCGGTCAAAAACGGACTTTCGCATTTACGTTGATTTGGAAACTCAGTAACAAATCCTAAATTTTGGTAGTAAGTAGTTGGCTTTAAAGCAGCCATGGATTTTTGCTTCCCTTTTGCTAACAGTATTGTAAAAGTTATAATCCGTACGCAAAAACGTAAAAAAAACCGACTTCAAAGACTTATATGGTTTTCCTATGGATGCCATTATCAAAACTGGACCAAATTAAAATAGGACTACACGAGAAGCACCAGCTTTTAAATAAAAAAAGAATAATTAAAATCAGTTTACCCAGTCGAAAGGTCTGAGGTAACAAACATAAAAAAATACAGTCGAATTGGGAACCTCCTCCTTTTTTGAAGTCAGTTAAATATTAAAAATTTTATTTTTATAGAGAATAGGTATCCAGTGATATCACTCCTAGCGAGTAATGCGTATGTTGCATTAGTTTTGTTTACATATAACTGGGTACTGTCAACTGGAACTTAAGAACTATGATTTAGAACGAAGGCACAACACGCACAGCACTATGGAATTGATGCACTAAAAATTTCTAGCGACATTGAGGTAGGTCTAGTGGTTCATACCGTTTCAGTCTTTTTCGTGGTTGTTAAATAAGCAAATCCGTAGCCAACATGCTTGGGTAAAAACTAAGTCTTTCTTGATATCGCAGTGCTGATTTAGAACATTCTTCAATAACTGTTGGGATACGTAGATTGTGATGGAGCACGTAATTTGGTATGAACCAGGGGGTGTTTGTAGTTTCGGCTCTGAGTAGTTTAGATTGGAAACGTTAAATTTTTATGTTTGAGTTGTACTCTATAAGACCATACGGGTTTTATTATGGACTTATATACCAGAACTTTATTGGGTACTGATAGTTGAGACGAGCGAACTATTAGCCAGTAAATTTTTCTGTACAACAACCCAAGTTGTAATCTTTTGTACCAAATATATTTTTCGCAAGTAAGACGTCTGTCTAGATGAATTCCCAAGTATTTAACCTCATTCTTTTGAGGCAGGATGTTACCGTTCAACAATACTGCTGGACACGTTTCTCTTCTAAGTGTAAATGTGATGTGTACGAAATAATATTACATTTTTACCACAAAAGAAGTATATTCATTTAAATAAGTATCCAAAATTGGAATGTTTTATCTAAGGTATTGAATATTCTCTTACTCGACGTTATTTTATACTCGCTCTTTTGAAATTTACTGACGAATATTGAATGAACGACCTTTGCATAAGTTTTTTAGAATTATCTCCGTAGATCTAGTTTAATCTAAAAGAATTTACAATTTCCTATTAAGTAATATTAAATAATGGTATCTGTTTAATTATATTTTGTTATTTACATTTTTTTAATATAACTAATTTTGTGATTATATTGATTACATTTTCCTTATGTGATTTAATAAAAAAACCATTTTACAAAAAAAATATTTACGTAACTCAATTATTTTATTTGGGTTCAAAGTTTATGTGTGCATCAAACAAATTTTAAGTGTTTGTTGAAAAGCAGCATGAAGCCAAAATTATCAAAAAAAAAATTTTTATCTACAAGATACCATTGAATTGGACATTTTAATATTTTACATCATCCATTACAATAAATTTATTGGCAACATATTTAGACTACAACATCTAAGAATTGAATGTAACTGGGTCACAGGATATTTTTTTTTTTAATTTTTTTGAAAAACCGTATTTTAAAAAAATCCTTGGAAACAATAGTCGTCTTTAGCATCTCCAATCATTCTTTGTGACCTACCCTGGATTAATATTTTTGGTCCATTTCTGTAAATAAATTCAATGTATTTTTTTTCATTTATTTCTTCTTAAATGATTTAAAATTTCGTGAAACTATTATTACTAAAAACGGGTGTTTCGTTTTGACTTTTAAAACATATTAACTTGAATGTGTTTGCTTGTTAAAGGCGTGAGTACGGTGTACACAAGTTAATTTTTATATTTGAATAATATAATAAAAGGGTGTGTACATTTTTAATGCAGCATTCATTTTATAATTGGTAATATTTAGAACCCACTCTAATAAGAAGTAAAACCCACTGCACTAAATGAAGTGAATTGTAAAAAGGTCCTACCCTAAAACAACTATATAGGATTTAGTAGTACCTGGGCTTAAATAGTTAAAAAATCACTCAGTAAGTAAAGTCAGTAAGCCTAGAATTTGATCCATACAGTGTGCAACATTGCACTTTTACACTCAAAGAGCATTTAAAACTATCAACAATAAATGGACCTATGACACGAAAGAGTAACAGAGATGTGTAATTGAGCTTATGTAGTGTAGAGCATAGACGTCTATAATGCTCCGCGATAAACTTGTGGTGTACTTGCTCATTAGCTAGCAAGAGGCTGTTGTTTAAAATCAGGTATTTTACCTATTTTATGTTGTTAAATGTCAAATTTTGGGTTAATTGTTCCAATAAAAGAAAAGAAGAGAAGGAAATGTCAAATATTAGAGGTTGGGTTTGTAGAGTTCTTCGGAGTTTATTTTTTGAGTTTTCTCACCGTGTTTAATTAATTGTAATATTTGAGTTTTGTAAGTATTAGGAAGGAAATCTGAATTTTTCAAGGCAAATAAATGGTATCTGTATTTTCCAAGGTAAGAGTTTTCATCGTCGTTCTAATGTCAAATTTTACCTGCGTCCACAAGCGTCGTGTGCAACACAGGTTAAATATAATAGGTCTATTGTAGGGTAGTCTAAAATTTAGTTTTTTTTTAACCACTCATGTAATGATCAGATCAGTAGCTTGGACTTATTCGAACGCTATATGGCAGCAAACTTTCTAGTCTTAGTTTGTGTTCGAGAAATATTGGAGAACAATAACGTAGACTTAAACAGATATGTAGACTAGAGTTGGTAGGTAAAAATTTGAAACGTAGGAAAAAGTAGTTAAAATGTGAAAAACTAGTGGTTAATAGAAAAACCCTAAAATAAAAAAATACTACTTGGTACAAAGCAACTTGTCTATGATAAACAGGTCGTTGGTGAAGATGTTTCATACTACTCACGAAATTGTAAGAGGATTTACAGTGACGGCGGTGATATTTAAATGTTCGTCTGTATAGAGATATAAACTAAGTTTGGAAATATAACCTTAAAAAATAATATACATCACTCTTACATCTTGCAATGTAGATTTTAGAAATCTCACTGTAAAAAACATCCAATAATAGTACAATACCAACCAGCTCATTATCTGTTACAATATCTCAATATATACCAAGATGCTCGACAATTCGATGGAGAAAATTTCAACTAGCCATTCAGTCATAAAACAAGAAACAAGTACGAAGTTGAAAAAAGAGCCAAAAAATGTCAATTAAATTTAAAATATCATACATATTATAATAACTGTCAATTTAATCAAACAGAATCACTGACAGAGAGATGATGTATTCTTTTCTATATTATACGATAAACAAGGACTTATAGTTCAGTAGCATAACGTATAATTTGCAAGTACGCGCTCGAGATGATTATGTACATAGTGTAGAGATAATACCATAAACAGTACGTGTTACTGTGTAACCAAACATAATCAAAAGAGTAATGTTATCTATGAGAAAACGAATCGTTGCCTCCCAACATTAATAATAAAGAATTGAAACAAAAATAAATACATCTGTTATTCTAACCGGTTTTTGCTCACACTTAAAATAAAGTCCATAAACATCTCGATTTATAGTATTCTGTGCTACTCCCCTGAGACGTTTAAATGTAACAACTGTTACTTAATATTGTTATTAAATTTTTTTTTTAATGTAAACGGTTTAAAGCAAGTTACTACCATGGATCAGATCCATAAAATCACTAATGCAATAGAAAAGTTGCTAGAAAAAAATCACAATATATTCATTGATGTGACAGAGGCATTTGATAATGGCTTAAAGAGTTGGAACACTCTCTGTTATTTAAGATTTCTACATCTCGGATAAACATTTTAAATAATTTTAAATAAAAGGGAGACTACTTAAATGACATTCCTAAATAAGAAAATGATACTTTAGCAACTTTTGCAGACGATACTGTGTGATCCTCACTAAACTGTTTTTTTAAAGTTACAAAAGTTGGGTGCCAATTTTGTGTAACTTTAAAAAACTTACTAATGCCCCAAATGTTGGGAGACAATTTTGTGTTACGTTCCCTTTCTAAAGCCAATTGTGAAGAACGTTATAAGTTACCTACCTACTTTTATAAAACTAAATTATTCCAACTCAAGAGCTGCTAATTGTGTGGCGAAAAGTTTTTCCAATACCCGTTAAACTAAATTATTTTATCAAATTAAATTTTACCAAAAGTGTGTAACGAAATAATAAAATAATGATTTAATAAAATTAGCTAAATGTCTATGTACTGGAAAATAATTTTAAATAATTTTTACTGTCTGAAATAAAAAAAAATTAAATAATTATCATTACTATTAATTGTACAAATAAAATTTGATGTATTTTAAATTTTAATTTTAATGTTTAAACTATTTATTAGCAGCTAAGTAACCTAAAGGAAAAAATAATAAAATATTATATTCAGGATTTCGTGACTCCTTGATTTCTCGATTGGATTAAATTCAAGGGGATGTATAGATCAGTTGACGGATCTATACAACCGTATTTTTTCTGAATATATCAAACTAACTATAAAAACAAAATAATTAAATTACGTAAGGGTGCCAAGTAATTGTATAAGGAAAAATGAATTAACTCCAAACAAATCCAATGGTATTATATTAATGTAGTACAAAAAAACGAGCTAGATAATCGACGTATTTCGACTTTAAGGTTGTACAAACTTTGGTCTTATCACTCAAAAACATTTAAAAAAACCTTTAAGTTTACATACAGGCTTATTAAAATTAGAAGAAAAAATTGTTCACAACGTTAGCTGAAAGAAAAAAAAAACATAAATTTAAAACTTTAACAATAATTAAACTGTTAACAATAATGTTGAAAGAAATATATTCCCAAGGTGAATATCTTCTTTAAAAGGAAATCCAATTTTTCCTACCATGTAAACGTCTGCGTCTCAGTATACAATCACAGGAAAATTGTTGTTTAGTTTCCAATGGAGATCATCCAAACCTACTCAGCATATAATGAAAAGTTATATGCTTCTTAACATAACTGCTAAATAATTTTCCTCTTCCAAAAAAATCTTTACATCAGGTACAAAGCCCAAGTATTATACCGTGTTATTTAACTCGAGGCCGACAAAACCGCCAGTAAATCAACAAAATCTCATACATACATGCATATAGTCACGACTTTTTCCCGTAGGGGTAGGCAGAGACCACTTTCTTTAACTTGCTACGATTCTTATTCACATCTTTTGCTTTCTCTACTTTCATTAGTGCTCTCATACATGCTCGTCGGTTCTTAATACTCTTGACCTGGCCTTTCTTTAAAACAATGTTGATCTAATCCAGATATGTTCGCCGAGGTCGACCTCTTTTAACTTGTCCATTTACACACGCCTTATAAATTTGTTTCGTCAATCTTCCTTTATCCATCCTTTCTACGTGTCCAAACCATCTAAGCATTTCTTTATCTATCTTTGTAACCACATCTTATTTTACACAACAGCGTTCTCTTATCTCACTATTCTTTACTTTATCCTACCGAGTCACTCTGACTATACTTTTCAGACTACTCATCTCCGCAGCATTAATCCTATTTTTATGCTTCTTCTGCCAAACCCAACATTCAATACCATACATAATGTAGAAAACAACACACCTCTATGCACAGCCAGACATACCTTTTCTCGCTACTCATAAAGCTATGCAGTGCTCCATTTATGTTTTCCTGCCAACACCCTTCGCTCAATGTCACTGTCATACTTTCCATCTCTAGTAAACTTTGAACCCAAGAACACAAATTTATTTACTTGTTCCACTCTTTCTCCCTCAATCGAAACTTCACAGTTTGTCATGTTTTCTTCTCTTTTAAAAACCATTACTTTCGTTTTGCTTACATTTATTTTCATTTTTCTATTTTTCAGGGAATCATTAACTCTACAACGCCTGCAACTCCTTTTCATATGATGCTAATATGACTTGATCATCGGCGTAAAGAAGGCATTTGACGATCAAATTATTCATTTTCAATTCATACGCACTCTCTTTCAAATCTTTTAAACAATCATATATGTTAAACAGCCATGGCGAAGCCACACATCCCTGTCTCACACCCTCCGTTTATCCTGACACAAGCAGTGGATCTCAAATCGCAGTTAACAAAAAACAGGTAACCGAAAATCCAGCCAACAGGAAAAAGCTGTTGGCAACAGAAAAAGGTCTATAACTAAAATAAAATTGTCACTAAGAATGATTTTCGATCAAGAAAAATATTTAACATTAACGGAGAAGGTTTCCGGCATAAAATATTTTATTAACGTAAAATAAACCAACCAAGCCATTAATGTCAAATTACAATTAAAAGCAAGTTTAAGTACAATATAAAAATTAAAATTATTCCCACCTATTTTACTAGTTATACAATATACTCCAAATAGTATAACCGTTCGCGACCTTTTTCGTTGTCTCACTAAAACTCTTTACAAAATTCGACTGACAACGCCTTAAACAAATAAATTTTATCTATATTATTCGATAAAACTGTCGAATCTAAATTCATGCCCGTAAACTTTACCAATGGAGCTAAACATCTTATACCAATCAACATAAAAAAAATTGGATTCCATTCCCAAAAACAGCAAATTACTTAGGCATGTCCCTCGATAGTAAAATTAGCTGGAAAGCTTACATTAAAAAAAGGAACACCTTCAAACTAAATATAGAAAAATGTATTGGCTGATAGGACGAAACTTTTTGCACAACAAACTTATGTTGTACAAATATATGCTCACACCCGTTTGTAGCCAACAAATCATTCAGAAATTTAAGAAAAAGATACTGGCTGCACCTTGGTACATTCGAAACAGTAACCTACATATGGATTTGGATATGGATACTGTTGAACAAACCAGAGCCAAATTTGCCGTACAATTAACTACATTATAATACTAATGTCCGGGCAATCCAGCTTCTTTAATTAGTGTCATTAAGTGTAATTACCGTTGAGTAAGACCTTAGTTAGTAATAAAGTAGTATAATACTTCATATAATACTGCGCAAATACCACAGTTTATAGTTGCAGAGACGCGAGATTAATAGAATACAGGATGTAAAATAAAACCAAACACATTAACACTTCAAAATCTGGTTTAGGTAATATTTTTCTTTACAAAAAGCCTTAGATTTGCAACAATATAATTCAATCAAAAATGTTCCACGTAAAAACGCTTGTCAATTTAACTTTAAATCTAATAATTCAATAACAAGTGCACTTACATTTATTACTTCAGTGCACTCACGTAGAAAACATCTAATTGGTAACGAAATAGTTCGATAAAGATCAAAAGTGCAAAACGTTATTGAAACGATTACAGTTTTAAAAATGACAGGATAAACAGGGTAAACGATAGACTAACCAAGTTATAGAATGTACAAAGCAAGTCAAATAGTTGACAAAGTGGACCAATAGCGTAAGAAAAATATACAGGGTATTACAGAATAACTATTTCCACTTTTAAGAAATGATTCTTCTTCAAATACCTATCCGTTTCGGATGTTGGCAATTATATTGGCAATCATGTTCTTGTTTTTAGCTGTTTGAAACAATTCTATTAAAGTTTTCCCATATCACGTTCGCAGATTCCGTATTCATGAGATTCTTCTCCTGCCGGATCCTCTTTTCCTTTGACTTTTCATTGCATTATGAACTGTAGTACGGAATATCGGTGTTGATTTCTTATTATATGTCCCAGGTATTTGAGCTTTCTGCATTCTTTCTTCATTCTTTGGAGCACTTCTTTGTTTGTTATGTTAACTATCCACTTTATTCTGAGTATTCCTTTGAACAGCCATATTTAAAAAGCTTTGATTTTTTTAGTGGTGGCTTCGGTGAGCGTCCAGCACTCTGCTCCTTACAGTAATGTGGAGAAGACATAGCATCTCGGGTGTCTCATTTTTGTTTCTAGTGATAGGCTGTGGCTTTTAAAGACATCGCTTATTTTGTTGAAAACGGTTCTCGCCTTCCCTATACGTCATTTTATTTCTTGTACGTTGTCCCATTGTTCATTGATTACTCGTTCAATCCGATTATATTACCGTTGATATATAGGTGAGCTCCCCTTAAACCACTCTTGCTAATTATTATTTGTTTTGTTTTGTGGATGTTGATATTGAGACCATATTGTAGGCTATATTGCGTGATTTGGTCCATTAACCTTTGTAATCCTTCCAAGCTGTCTGCCATCACCATGGTATAGACAGCGTATCTGATATTGTTCAGTTTGACTTCGTTCAATAACATACCCTCATCTATATCTTAAAGGGCTTCGTTGAAAATTCTTTCAGAGTACATGTTGAATATCAACGGTGACATGATACAGACTAGTCTATCCCCACGTAGTATTTTCACCTGTTCCGTTCGATCTCCATTTAAAAAACATGCATGCTGTCTGGTTCAGTATAAATTTTAGATTATTCTGAGATCTTTATCGTCCAAGTCGGCATCCTTTAGAATGTTGATTATCTTCTGATGATGAACTCGATCAAAAGCTTTTTCGCAGTCAATTGGACATATGTATACATCACAATTAACGTCTCTACATCTTTGGATTAGGATCTGAATTTCAAAAAGTTCTTCTCTGGTGCCGACTGCATTTATAAACCCGAATTGGTTATGTGATATCTGCTCCTCGCATTTATTAATATTTTTCGGTAGATGACTTTAAGAAACAGCTACAACATGTGACTTATTAGGCTGATAGTCCGGTATTCTTTACACCTCTTTGCTCCAGGTTTTTTGGGTATTGCTATAAATTCCGATTGAAACCATTTCTCTGGAATATTTCTAGAGTTGTAAATTTTGTTGAAGATGTTTGTGATCCAGGATATTCTATCTTCGTCTAATAGTTTGATGAACTTAGCCTCTATATTATCTGGTCCGACTGCTTTTTTGTTTGTTTTATTGCTATCTTCACTTCTTGCTTTAGTATTTCTGGGACTGTGAATATTTCTGAGGCTAGATAATTGGCATGCGGTCTTTGATCATGAAAAAGTGTCTCCAGGTATCATTTTCATCTGTTTTTCATGTCTTGTTTATCGATGATTATTTTTCCATTTGTATCTGTTATCTTTATTAGTTTTCGTTTCTTAAAGGTTCCCGTTGCCCCTTTCACCTTTTTATGCACGGTGAAGCTGTCATATCTGGCCTGCAGCATTTCTTTTTTCGCACATCTTTCTGTTGCTTCCTTTTTTTTTTGGCTTCTCTGATTCGCCTCCTAATCATTGTTTGGATTCTTTTGTATTCTTCTTTATTTCCCATGAGTGTCCTTTTTTTCTCCATTAGGTTTAAAATGTTTTCGGTCATTCATGATTTCTTTTTTGTATCCTTGTCTGGTTTTAGGAATTCTTTCTTTGTTGTTTTTACTATTTTTTCTAATTTGTTCATCTCTTCTTGTGTTATTCTCACCCCCAATTGGCTGACTCTTTCGTTAATGTAATCTCTTACTATTTGCTTTATTAGGGGTTGTTGTATAGCTGTCTCCTTTTTTTCTTAGTTTTCTTTAGTCCCACCCTCATAAATCCCACTAGAGGAGTGTCATCTGAGTCAATATCAGCCACCGGATAGGTTTTAACTGATGTGAAACAGTTTCTAAATTTCCTGTTGACTTAAATGTCATATATCTGTTTTTTGACGATGTTACCGGGTTTGTCTGCTAGTGATTTCCATGTATATAGTTTGTAAAATGTGTTTAATACTACCAATTCATTGTCTTCTGCAAATGTTTAGAAATAAGAAATGATAAAGGGCACTTAAATAAACATTTTTGAAACTTTTCGACAACTTCGGTCTACTGGAGATTTACTGGCTTATGTCACTCTGGACAAAAACTATTGAAAAGTTTGGTAAATCCCGTGCAAATGCCTTGGATATATCTAAAGCCTTTGACCGCGTTTGGCACCAGGCATTGTTAAGTAAATTATCTGCCTACGGTCTCCCAACCTTTCTGTGGAAAGCCAGAAAGTTTTTTACTACTGATCAACTGTTGACGACCTACAAGGCTCAAATACGACTTCTACTGGAGTATTGCTCGCACATTTGGGGTTCAGCACCAAGGCATTCTCTTCGTCTTCTAGATTCCATTCAGAAAAGAGCCATTCGCTTGATAAACAGCTCAACTCTCACAGATACCCTTCACCCTCTAAAACATAGAAGAAGAGTTGCAGACTAGACATTGCTCTACAGATTTTTCCATGGCAGATGCTTCAGAGAAATAAAAGCTGTTGTACCACCATTGGCCACATTCGGCCGAAGAACTCGGCACGCTGATCAGTCTCACCCATTTACTCTCAAGATTGACACTACAAGGACCAATCTTTATCAAGAATCCTTCTTTTACAGGGCTGCTACGGAATGGAATAAGCTTCCAAAATCAGTTTTGCCAGAGAACTATGACCTGCAACTTTTTAAAAAGCGTGTCCACAATCATTTCCTTTCTATAATCCCTTTCCCTTCTAATAGTCGCAGTGGGGGCCGTCCGCGGCCCACACGATAGGTCTACCCTTTTTGCAACTATTTTCATAAAAAAAAAGAAGAATCAGAAATAAGTTGGAAAGTGCCGGTAGTAGTAGAAGTTGTTGTGATAAAACGCTTTAGAATACAATAAAGAAAATGAGTTTTAAATTCAGGACGATCAATAAACGCGAAGTAATAATGGAGAGCAGAAGAATAGTTGATATGCGTAATACATACTTGAGCCAAGTAACAAAGTATCGACAAAAAAACAGACCAATAGGGTACTTTCGGTATTAAAAAAATAAATTATGACATTTATAAAAATTTAAATTTATGTAGAAATATACCTCAATATTCTGATTTTGAATCATAAAAGCACATTATTATTTTATTTTATTGAACTTAAAAGTCGTAATTTTTAATCTGTACATCACGTGAACTAAAACACGAGGTGTCACGTCATATAGGCAAAAACTGTCAGTTCCATATAAACAGCTAGGTACATATCTATTTTTGAAAGTACCTTATCGCGTAGTTGCGAAGACCGGGGCTAGCCAGTAAAAATTGTGCGTAACAAGAATGCGTTACTCGCTATATTTCTTCCTCTACACTTACTGCCTGCAGAGAGAGGGAGAAAGTAATCCGACTACTCGCACAGCACATTTATTATTAAATAAGTTGACTTAACTACGTATCAAAGATCAAGACATGCTTTATATAATATTTAGAGATTTTTAAGAAGAAAAAAATAAGACCAATTTGGATTTTCTACAATTAATAAATTTCGAGTTATTAATTTTTTAATAAAATAAGAGCCCTATTATTCAATAAACTGCGGTTCTTGTTAAACTGAAAAACTTTTTTTATTCAAATTAAAAATCTGATTCGGAAGACAAGCAAGGCAAGCCTATAATTTCTATAATAGATTATTGTTATATTTAATTATTATTATTATTTTATTTTAACAACTAACTATTATTAATTCATAATTTTATAAATAATTGTAAATTTGGTGAACCTTATTAGATAATATTTATACATAAAAAACGATGATAAAATAGTGTCCTGAAGTATCCCAGCATTTTAAACAACAAAGACAAAGACATGTAGATGACAATCGGAATCAAAGAAGGCAGCGGAATTATCTAGATGAAGTTGGTCCATAACAACAATAACAACAAAGACCGGTCGATGGTGATTGGATCTGTTATAAGTGTGGAAGTATTTGTGGCTCCAGAACAGACTCGTTTAGTCATCAAAGAACCCATATATGATGCTGCAAAAAGACATGTTATACTCTTAAGCGAGTAAAGCCCATGATGAGGAGTGTCCGGAAATGTTTGAATATCAAGATAAAATTCAATCATAGCAATCATGACCGCTTAGATGGTTATATCTAAGCATATTATTTTTCCGGAATATACTGTAAGTAACAGAATTTCTCAAAAATATCCCACTTAATATTACCTAGTACCAACAACCGACGAGCATGTAGGAGAGCACTGATTAAAGTAGAGCAAGCAAAAGATGTGTGTAAGAACCGTATCAAGTGAAAGGAAGAGGTCTCTGCCTACCCCTACGGGAAAAAGGCATGACTATATGTATGTATGTATATTCAAAGAAATATTGTATTCCAGCATAATGGTGCATCAGCACACTTTGGATGGATGGTTTGGGAGAAGGGGGGCCGATATCTTAGTCTGCACGTTCACCAGATATGACTCCAGTTGATTATCTGTATTTGGGCTCATATGAAAAAACTGTTAATACAAAAGAATTGCCTATGGCGCAAATTAGTCTATCATATAATGATTCGTGAACATTCGTATCTATTTCGAACAATTTGGCAGTCGATTGCACAACGTTGCAATTTAAGTATAGAAAATAGTAATCGTAACTTCGAACAATTTTTATAAGGTTTTAGTAATTTCGTTTTCCTCTTATTGAGATTATTTTAAAAGATTACTGGTTAATCTTGATACCAAGAAATTTCCGGACACTGGTTTATTAATAAATTTTTTTTATTTAAGTGCTCTTTATAATTTCTAAAATTTGGAAATAGTTATTCTGTAACACCCTGTATATTTAAACAGCATTTAAGAAGGCCTATAAATTTGTTGTTTTATCTCCAGTCTCCAGATTGTAAAATTTATTTACAGGTAAGGTTTTTTATCTATTTAAGCATTTCAATATTCAAAACATTATTAAAATGACTTTTATTTAATTTGTAGATATAGTAGGTTTGTCCAGTTATATATCTATACAATTTGAATTTAATATTTCGTGGCTCAGGGTTGATTGTGAGACAATTTCTCATAAAATAATATTATAACCCTCTTTGCCAGCTCAATTCAAACTTTATCAATAACAACGAAATATACGCCATATAAATGGATTTAAGGTTTAATAGAAACGTTTACATTTTCTTCTAGCTCTTATTGCCGTTGTCGCTATTAATCCTCGAAATTTGCTTGAATTGTATCTCCAAAAGGCATTCAAGATATTTCACAATGGGAATCTGATGCGTAACGTAAATCAAAACAGTGTAATTTAGTATAATTAGGAAAGTTTTCGGAAGTTCTAATTGTCTTTTTTGTTTGATTGGAGTTGTATGTAGAAGTTTCGATTCGTGAAAACAACTTGGAAGATTTACTTGGATTATAGCGAGTGTTTTAATAGGAAAACGTCGTAACTCCACTTCATGTTCGAAGTGCTTCTTTGTTGGGATTACTAACTTGTCCTACACGATAAGAACTTACCAACAAATGCTTTTTAATGTGAAAGTTTTTGCAAAAAATGTCAATAATTGCTACAATTGAAACTGCAACTATATATCCACCATAGCATTTTAATAAACATGAACTTTGGTGCTTACAGAATTGAATTTGAATGTTCGCTTACTTAATCTGGTACATAAACAGCTCCAAAATGTCTCCGGAGCGGGTGCCACGTCTTTTTTTGGTTCTCTAAAGGGTCCTCTGCTAGTGGTCTCTCTACTGGCAAATTATGCCCGAGCTCAGCCGTAGAGGGTAGAAGAAAAAAAAATCTAAAAGTGAGCCGCGCCACCGACTTAAGACGGTACAAGCCGGAAACCCCTAGGTCTTGTAGGCACCAGCAGAGCCACGCGAAAAACAACAAACAATTATGGTGAACTAAATAAATAAAACTATATTTGCAATTACTGCAATATATTAATTAAGTAAAAAATGATCTGATTTTTTTTAGTGGTTTAAACGAATTTAATACACTTTCTTAAAATAATATTTAAATTAATTATAACAATCTTCCAGACAGTAATAAAAACCTAATGAGGTACAAAAGGGAATTAAAATAAAAAAAAAAACAACAAAAAGAAAATGTTCACAATATTTAAAATTTCGAAAATAATTGGTTTTATATAGAATTCCTGATAGTAAAAGATTAACACAAAAAAAAGAAATACAAAATAAATGGACTTGCAACAAGAATAATATTTTAAAACCCTTACAATAACCACATAAATTATATTCAGTAATATATAAATTCAGATTCAACTTGGAGCCGGTACAAATTTAACGAATAATAATTTGGTTACTTTTAAACTATTGAAAATTTCATTGGGACGTCACTGGCAGCAGGTACAAATTTAATGAAAATAACTTGTTACTTTTAAATTATTGAAAACACTTAGATCAAGCACATAATAACTGATAAGCTGATAAAATTAAATTCAATACCATGTAACCAATTGAAAACTTCACTAAGACGTAACATCGATGATCCAAGAACCGAAACACCAAGTAGTATTATCATAATAATTTCTGCTAAAATTACCAGGCAAGTCTTTATAACGCTGAAATTTATCGTCGATGTGGATGGAACGGCACGTGGTACTTCACGATGGCTTCACTTCATCAAATCCCACACGTGGTGATCTTAACTCGACCCTAATAACCAAAATATCCGCCACATAGGCACGACAGAATGGTCAAGTTAAGAATTAAATGGTTTATCTTCCTAATCCAATTAAGATGGCCCCAAATACAGCCAGATATGAAAGAAAAAACCGTAGAAGTTCCGCTTACGTGTTAATATCAAATCCTTCCAAAAACTCTCAACCGACTTCCACCACTGACACCAAACGACTCATCATCACTCCTCGCTCCCAGACCGGATATCAGAAAATCACCCGGGACACGCGTCAGCCAACCTTTTCACGTCTAAGTTCCTAGCTCATAATCGCGTTCGTCCGCATTAATTGCCAGCCCAAGCAAACCAACAATAATATATCTGAGAACACACGACAATCGAGGCCAATAATCAAGGCGAAGTCTAATAACACCTAATCTCCATCGATTAGCAAAAATGTCACAGCTATTAATAATCGAATTCTATTACTACTAGATAGGCAACACTACATACAACGAACCAAATGCAGTATGCAAAGCTAATTACGAACGCGAGACTATCATAATAATGAAACGGCCGATGGAAAAAAAAATAGGCACGTGACACGGGTGTGATTAAAAAATCAAAGAAAATAAAGATGACGATCAGTCTGCATCCACACGCTACCGCTTCGGTGATTCAAGCTGAGACGGTCTCCACTAATCATTGTGGTAAAGAAATCAGAAGGTTAAACTTTTTAAATAAAATAATAGCCAAGTCGTGCTTAAGGCATTGGCCTCTCCGGTTATCATCTTACAAAACGTGATGGAATGAAAAAATACCCTGGAGGACATATTAGACTTAAATAATGTCAAACTGGTATGGATTCCAGGAGACTCGGGGTAAGAAGGAAACGAACTGCACTGTTGCGTTTTAAAAAGCCTTAGAAGGAGCACCACATAAAGTGAATACACTCAGAAGCTTTGGCTAAATAGAATGGATCCACAGGTCAAATGCACACAAAAAATTCATAAAAGAATCATCATCCAGCCCTTCTCAGGTCCACTGCTGAGCATAGGCATCCCCTAGTTCTCTCCATTCGTCTCTGCTCCTGGCTGATTGTAACCAGTATGTGACAACCCTCTTTATATCGTCCGTCCAGTGCGTTGGTGGTCTGGCTCTGCTGCGCTTGTCTAGTCTGGGTCTCCATTTTAGGAGTTTGCGAGTCCATCTAGAATCGCGTAGTCGAGCGGTATGACCCCGCCAGTTCCATTTTAGTTTGGCTATACGAACTATGACGTTGGTAACTTCCGTTCTTCTCCTAACATCTTCGTTGCTCACTCTATCTCTAAGGGTTATCCCGAGCATTGATCTTTCCATACGTCTCTGTGTTACCTGCAGCTTTGAGGCTGATTTTTTAGAAAGGGTTGATGTTTCCATACCGCATGTCATCACCGGAAGTACGCATTGATCAAAAACTCTTCGCTTCATGCTTAATGGGATGTTGCTCTTAAATACATCTCTCAAAGCACCATATGCTACCCATGCCAGCGTTACTTGCCTCCTCGTCTCGCAGGTTTGATTGTCCCTATCTATTCTGATCTCGTGTCCCAGATATACGTATTTTTCTACAAGTTCCACTCATTGGTCTGGTAGAGTTCCTCACTTGGGACGAGATTGGTCATATATATATATTTTTAAATTTATTTTAAGACTGATTTTTGAACATGCTTCATTCAGGTCTCTTAACATCTTTTTTATTTCTCCAAGCTCATCAGGGATCAGAACTATATCGTCTGCGAAACCAAGATGATTCAAATTTTCTCCATCTATGGTGATGCCTCTATTGTCCCTTTCTAGTCTTCTAGTCTCTTATAAAAGAATCCTCGCATGCAATCACAGCAGACCTGCTTAACCTTAGCCGTACCAGACGACTGAGAGTAAAGGTGGGCCTACTGATAGGACATTGTCGACTCCGCAAACAACTTTGTAGATCACGAGGGACTAAAAATAGGTAATGCCGTTTATGTCTTGAAAACAAATATGGTAAAACATGTTCTATGTCACTGCAAGGGACTGGCAAGTTTCTGGTTCCTGTGCTTGGAAAAAAAAATCCTGAGCTTCATCAAGACCCCCAACAGCCTCTGGAAGTAAGTAAAACAAAAGACCTCATCAGGTCAAAGTGCATACTTACAAAAAGCCTCCTATCTAAACTAATTTAATTTAGTCTTTACAAATATAAAAAAACATTCCCTAGTGAAAAATTGGTAAAGCAAGAAACATAAAAATATTTCTAAATTCTTTTCTAAACTAAAAATATTTAACCATTCCCTATTTTTGCAGTGGATAAATTAAAATAGGTTAATTTTAACCAAGTTTATCAAATCACAAAAAAATAAAGCATTTAAAAAAAAGTTTTTATGACACATTAAACTACACCTCACTACACTACAAAAATTATGAAAAATGTTGACACTTACACACACACTTCCTCCCTCTTTTTAAATGTTATAAATCTAAAAAAAAAACTAAAAAAAGACGTGCGTAACAACGTTTCCAATCTCATAAAAAAAACACACATTCTCACTCGGCATGGGTATGACAAAATAAAATGTTTTTTATTTATGTTAAAAACATAATAAAAAAATTTATTTTTTTTAAATAAAAAAAATAATTTAAATAAACAAACACATTAAACAATTTTCTTAATTAGGTCAAAACCATAAAAAAACTGGTGCGTAAAGTTCCTACGCGCAGATAAAACTTGACACTATTAAATTCAAAATCGGAGGTAATTTTAATCTCTGTCATTTTATTCCTCCCTTTATTTTTATTTCCCCACCACAGTAATGTTAAACGTTTAACGCAACCATCTTCGAAATTGACTCAGAAGTTTTACTTTAAAAAATAAAATGAAAAGACTATAAAAAATGTTTTTTGTTAATTTGTGTTAAGGTAAAAGCACAAAAAAATACAGTGACAAACAATGTGGGTAAAATATACAATTTATTTACTAAACCATCCTAATAATATTTAAATATAAATTATTACTCTTTTTATTTGTTTATTTTGGATACAACTTAAAAATACTTTGGATAAATACTAAATTTGATATTATTTAATCTTAAACTCGAACTCTTTCACTTTCTTTGGAACAAAATAGCTTTTATACATTTTTTTTCCAAATTCAATTTACTCATAACTTTTCACGACGTTTTTATTTTATGAGCAAACCTAAAAAATAACTGCTGCAAACGATTGGAAAGCTTAGCAAAGAATATATAAGATATATAGATATCCCAACAGGATTTACGATTGTTGTTGGAGCTGTCTTTGAAGCATTGAAAAAAATCCTTGCAGTTAACGATCTTACAGTGGCGGAGCTTGTTTTTACATTTATAAAAGTACTTTAACTTATCCATATTGATAGATGTGTATTTATTTTTTACTATCTTAATTTAAATTAAACCAACCAAATAAATTTAATTTAGCTATATCTAGTTATTTATTTATTTTTCGTATGGCAAGATCGTCAAGATTTTAAAAGTGTAAAGTAAATGTAAATAACAAATGTAGACAAAAGAAATAAACGTACAAACATCACAAACACTAAAGTTTATATAAATGCAGATTGCAGATTGCAGATGCAGATCATTCATGGATATCAAGTTCCTTTAGCCATCGAGCCGCATCTGCGTCCGCTACATGTAGTTCCTGTATTGTGCCAAGGTATCTTCTCCTGGAGCAGGCCATAGCGATGTGATGCGGCGTCTGAAAGGGGTCCCCGCAGCTGTAGCTGCAGCCAGGATCCTCGGCAAGACCCCATTTGCACTTTCAGTATTGAGTTTTTTCGTGGTTGGTTCTTATACGGTTGAGTGTCGTCCATTCCTTTCTGGGAAGGTTAAATCCTGGGGAGAGCTCTGTTGGATCTGGTATAAGGTGCAGGTTGCCTGGATTTTTGGCTGCCCACTCTTCTTTCCATGCATCGGTCGGGTTGATCACCGATGAGTTCTTGGCCATGCTTTCAAGGGGGTTTTCGCGATTTTAGTCTGGCAACTCTATCTGAGCAATCCTGGTGATTAGGAGTTGGTTGTTCCACTGGAGGTGGAATATAAGCTAGTACTGGCAACCATTGTAGTGAAGTCGATTTTATAGTGCCAGATACAATCTCATTGTCTCATTGAGCTGCGAGTGGACGACATTATTGTGGGCGCTGTTTAGCCCCACGGGACAGCAGTATTCCGCTACAGGATAGACCAGGTCAAGTGGCGAGGTTCTTAGGACACTTGCATCTGCTCCCCAGCTATTACCTGATATTTTATGGAGTATGTTGTTTCTCGTCTCGTCTTAAGTTTACCTGCGGTTTTTTGGAGGTGACTTTTAAATGTAAGAGATCTGTCGATTGTCACCCCTAGGTATTTTGGGGTGGGGTTACATGATATAAGTTGCCCTCCAAATCGTATTTTTGGCGCATATTGTGCTTATCTGTTGCAGAGGTAAAAACAAGCTGATTCGGTTTTCCTTATGTTAGGCTTTAATCGCCAGGATCTAAAGAACTCGTCATCCTCAGAGGTCTGGAAATATGTGTTCTGGTTTACTAAAGCAATGTCGTCGCGTATATGAACTGTTTTAAAGTAGTCGGTGATAGTTTGGAGATGTAGATTTTAAAAAGTAAAGGGGCCAGCACCGAACCCTGCGGTAGGCCATCATTGAGTCTGTATCTGCGGATGCTTTCCCAATTCAGGTGAACCTTGTTGACTTGTGCATTGCATTGCATTGCATCCAACAAACCTTAACAAATCTGTCGGACAGCATGTTATTTAATAAGTTGACAAGTAATTTAGAGTTGATGGTATGTAGAAATTTTAGAATTATTCATTGTCTCCAGATCGTATTGTATGCAGAAGTGAGATCTATGAAATTGGCAACATATTATTTATAATGTTAAAATCCATGTTTTATATGTGTGGTTACTGCAAGCACTTGATAGCAGCAACTTCTCCTTGACCAAAATCTGACTCGTTCAATAGGTAAGAACTCTTCAGCAGTTGGCTTAATTCTGGTAAGTATTAATCTCATCAGCAGTTTGTAGCAATCGTTGAGAAGTGCTATGGGTATATAATCTTCAGGGATCTGTCCATCCTTACCGGGTTTTAAAATAGCGGCGATCTTAGTTTGCTTAAATAACGGAGGTAGTTGACCAGATCCAACTTTTGGAGCGTCCGGACGCCAAGCGGCCAGCAGTGTTGCCAGATTTTCTTCCGACTACAAACGCGGTAGTCAAATTCAATATTAAATATTTTTTTATTATATTTAATTATAAATTTTTTTTCAAAAAATCTATTATAGAAACTTATTATAATTAACAGGAAATGTCGCTCTATACAATTAACTACATTTATTAATAATTAGATGTACTACGTAATTTGACCTTATACACATCCTCAAACAATTATATAAATATTAAAACAATAATACTATCAAAAAATACAATTTAAACGTGGTCCTTTGAGACTGACACAATAATTATAAATTATGCACAATGTTAACGTTTAAATATAAAAAGTGGTGATTTTTTTCCATGGACTCCAAGAGCTTTAAAAAAGAAATTAGTAGGTATGCACCACTCCGATTATGTAAGCAATATATACACATGTAAAAAAAATTAAATTAGTGAATAGATATTTTAGTTCAACTATTAATCATTCGAGTTATCAGTGTATTACGCTCACGTTCATATCAAAACCGCAGTTTTTATTTGCGACATTAAATATTTATATGCGGAGTCCAAATATAATATACTGGTCTCGTGGGTGCAAAAGTTTGAATAATACAATTTCGGCTAGATTAAATTTGTCGGAACAGACGCAGTTTAATATTAATTTCAGTTTATTCGAGCAAAGGCTATAAATATGACAAATTTATGCGAAATGAACGGTGATAATGTTCAACGAACAATGTGTGCAGAGTTATGGGAATTCGAAATATTCTGGAATTATAGAAATCCCCGTAGTTTTCCCAAGAGAGAACGTTTGTCAGACATATTCCAATTTGTTACTTGCTGCTTTTTTAACTGCGTTCTTTTCGTCCATTATTTAACTCAATATTTATTTTAAATACCAAAATAACTGTGTGTAACAATATATTTGATATCATCAATAGTTACCAAAAGCAAAAAAATGCTGGTATATTTATTCACCTAGCAAATGACAAATTATTTGTGTTTAAATCTGGATGTTAGCATAAATCATAGGAATACGTTAAAATTAAAATAAAACAATATAAAACCGTGTAAGGTAAATGTCCCTATGATCGTCACTGACCGAGTTATCATCAGTGCGATTAAATATTTTTAAAAATTAAGCATTCCATAGCAAAATACATACATACATACATAAAGTCACGCCTTTTTCCCATAGGGGTAGGCAGAGACCACTTCCTTCCACTTGCTACGGTTCGTACACACATCTTTTGCTTCCTCTACTTTCATCAGTGCTCTCATACATGCTCTTTGGTTGTTGGTACTTTTGACCTGGCCTTTCTTCAAAACAATGTTGATCTGATCGAGATATGTTCTCCGAGGTCGACCTCTACCGATTTGCCCATTCACACTCGCCTTATAAATTTTTTTCGTCAATCTTCCTTCATCCATCCTTTCTACGTGTCCAAACCATCTAAGCATTCCTTTATCTATCTTTGTGACCACATCTTCTTTTACACCACAGCGTTTTCTTATCTCACTATTCTTAACTTTATCCAACCGAGTCACTCTAGCTATACTTCTCAGACTACTCATCTCCGCAGCATTAATCCTATTTTCATGCTTCTTCTGCCAAACCCAACATTCACTACCATACATAAGTGTAGGAACCAACACACCTCTATGCACCGCCAGACGTGCCTTTTTTGACACTTTCTGGCTATTTATAAAGCTATGCAGTGCCCCATTCATTGGTTTTCCTGCTAACACCCTTCGCTCAATGTCACTGTCATACTTTCCATCTCTAGTAAATTTTGAACCCAAGTACACAAATTCATTAACTTGTTCCACTCTTTCTCCCTCAATCGAAACCCCACAGTTTGTCATGCTTTCTTCTCTTTCAAAAACCATTACTTTCGTTTTGCTCACATTTATTTTCATCCCTTTGATTTTCAGGGAATCATGCATAACATTAACCATCGCCTGCTACTCCTCTTCAGATAACATAGCAAAATTCCATTATAAAATAATTTTATTATTTGACGACATCTGACTGGTAAAAAATATTTTCAATCGAGTGACATTTGTGATGCAGACGGTGTGTTAAAAGAGCCGGTGTATTGATTAAATCTGTAGTTGGTAAAGTTGTTAACATAAATGTTAAGGTAAGTTGTTCATGTAAAATCTTTATAACATGTACGTACAGGATCTTATTGGCAAGGAAAAACTTTTTAATGAATTAAATACATATAAACTAAGTAATTGGCAAATATTTTAAGGTTAGAAGTCCGTTATAAATTAATTTTTGTGGTGACGAATACTGGTACAGAAAAACAGTTGTCTGCCTCAATATTCGTCAGCTGTGACGGTCATTGGGTCATGGATCATTTTAATAAACTTCCATATATGTCTTTTTTTGAAGTTGCTTTCACAACTGTAGTCGTATCAATATAGACCGAAGATAATATTTACGGTGGTATCAAATGTAGTGACGAATACTGGGTCAATAAGTGACGATAACTGGGTATCTTTATTAAAGATAAGTCATTTTAATTATGATGACAAAGATATGAAAAAAGTGATCAAAGCAGTTGGGAAAGGTTTGCCAATTGCTACAGCAGCCAAAACTTTTAAAGTTCCCCGAATGACACTCTCGGATAAATGTAAAGGAAAATCTGCGATACAGAGAAAAATTGAATCCTCTTCCAAAGTGTCCGAAATTGAAGAAAAAAATTTAGTTAGGTGGATTTGTCACTTAGGTAGCAGGGGTTTTCCGGTAACAATAAAGTAATATTATCCAAATGGGTAAGTAATAGGTATTCAAGTAACAATCAATATTATATCATAACATGATTTTCGAAAAAATTTCGATTACTGAAATAGATAAACCAACTTTACCAACAACAAAAGTAGAGGTTCTTGACACAGTTATTGAGGTAGACCAATTTTCGCCATCTGCGGCACAAACAACTGAGAGAAATATTCCAATGAATCTTTCTTCAACGGCCACAGTACAAGTAGCAGAAATCAATTAAGATACATATAGTGAAAAGAATATGCCCAGTGAAAAGACGGAAAGATATCTTGGCAGACATACCATCTCCTTTCAAAAACAATTTGTTTTGGCCAGATAGACAAAAGGTGATTAGAAAACTAAAAGAAAGTAGCAACTTCTAAAGATTGGCAAAAATATTTTAGAAAGAAAGAGAAAAAGAAGTAAAAAAAAGAACAAGAAATTCAAGAAAGGAAAAAAAAAACGACTAGAAAATACACCAAAATCATAAAAGCAGAAAAATGAAATTTGTAAAACTGAGAAAACACAGAAAGAAACTTGGTTTTGCAGCATATGTGAGGAAGACCGTGAATAAGACATGATTAAATGTTAAAAATGTTTGCAATGGATAAATGAAAGGTATGCATCTGCTTAAAAAAAAGGCTTAAAAATTGTTTTGTAAAATTTGTTTGTCAAATTTGTGATGAACCTAACTTATTCCCTAAATAAATATATAAAAATAATAATAATTTATTTCAGTCTTCTTGCATTTAACTATGTGACGCTTACTAGGACATTAACGAATAATGGTACATGGAAACGTTTATTCTGAATTTGAATAAAATAACACTTGAGTTAAAATAAAGTGTATTTGTCTAAAACACAAAAGATAACTTATTATCAGAAAGATTTTAATTAATACATGAATAAGTTTCATACTGGAAACATTGTCTTAGCCTGACGAATACTGGGACATTTACCTTATTTATTGTTGGGATAAAACTCTCATTTTTTATCAAAAACAAAGTAGGTATTTTTTAGGTTTTATGTGAGTGGGGCGTGGTCGCCCTTCCACCGCGACCGTTAGTAGGTCTATTGTGGCTCACCCCTAGAGGCTACAGTTCACCGTACAATCCAGCCCTTCTTACGAAGTTCATGGTTGTATAGGGTGAGATTTTTTTAAAATCGGTAGGTTCTAGGTTAGTGTAACCAAATATGTTGAACCTTATTCTTCCCAGGCCGGTGCATGAACATAGTATATGTTCAGCAGTTTCGTCTTCCACGCAGCAGAACCGACAGTCCGTTTGTTGGTTTAGATCTATCTTTCTGAGGTGGTATCTCAGACGACAGTGTCCCGTAAGCAGTCCTGTTAAAATACGCAGGTCATTTCTGCTCCATTCTAGGATCTGCTTAGTTGTGTTTCTCGAGGGTTGTAACGGTAAAAACGCCTTCGAGTGGGTTAGCCCTGGTAAGTCGGACCAGTACGTGAGTATTTTCCTCTCCGCCCAGTCCGAAATAATTGTTTTGGCGGCACTTGTGGTGACTCCAAAAAACGGTTCTGGTCCAGTGAACGCAGATTCGGCCCCCTGTTTTGCAAGGGTGTCGGCTTTTTCGTTTCCTTCCACCCCCTGGTGCCCAGGTACCCACAGTAGGGTCACCCTGTTGTTCGCACCAAGGTACTCTAAGGATTCGATGCAATTCCATACAAGTTTAGAATTTATCTTGTTGGAGCTCAGTGCTTTTAAAGCGGCCTGGCTGTCTGATATTATATTTATGTTTTTGTTTGCTAGAGGTCTGTTGGTCAACTCTCTTGCACACAATTCGATAGCGAATATTTCAGCCTGAAAGATTGTGGCATACCTGCCAAGACTGGTAGATATTTCAATCTTTGGTTTCCTGCTGAAAACACCGGCCCCAACTCCATCTGGGGTTTTTGAGCCGTCTGTGTACATTACGTATTCAGTCTCTGGGAAGAGGATTTGTCCCCTCATCCATTCGTCTCTCTCCGGAAAGAGGACTTTGAACGACTTTCCTACGTGTATTTTTGTGGCTAGCAAGTCAGGAACCATCCCGAGAATTTGGTGGTTTTTTGTTTCACTCAGTATCCCGGAGTGATCTCCGAGTTGCTCTCCATTTATTTGCTTTTCCAAAGACAGGAATCTATAGGAAGCTATCCTGGCCTCCCTCTCTAAGAGAATATCTAGGGGAGGGAGATGTAGGAGGTGTTCCATCGCTGCCGTTGGTGTGCTGGACATAGCTCCACTTATGGCCAGGCATGCCAGCCGCTGAAGGCCAGCAAGCTTTGCTCTAGCTGTCTGTTGTAACCCTTTGGTCCACCAGACTACTGAACCATACGTGACCATAGATATTATCATTGTTTGATAAATCCAGTAAATCTGTTTGGGGTTCATTCCCCAAGATTTGCCACATACTCTTCTGAGATTCCAGAGAGAAAACCTGGCTTTGTTTATTGTTTTTTCCAAGTGGGCGTTCCAGGTGAGTCTTTAAAAAAAAAAAAAAACAAAGTAGGTACCTACTACTTTACCAACAAGTACTAACAATGGTGTAGATATAAGGTTGTAATAAAGAAAGCAATTAAAATGTCCCTTAAGTATTACAGAACCAAAAAATATAGGTAGGTAATACTCTTTTATATGTTCGAAATAAAGATCTTTATTAGGTACCTACATTAGATGAGACCACCTAAAAAATACATAGAGAGAATTACAAAAAGTAATGAGGGAAGACGCCACAATTAACTTTAAAGTGCTTTAATTTTTAGACAAACAACTCTTAGTGCGAAAGTTTTTCGTAAACGTGTAAGTAATCATTATATTTACATTATTTAATTATGCAGGACTTGTAAAAACTGGGACGAATAATGAAAAAATCCAGACTGAAAATACTGTAGACATTTATTTCAAATTTAAAATGTCTATTAATCTTGAAATTGGGTACATTTATTTATTTATTTATTCGTATGGCATACATGCAATAATATAATTCCATAATAGTAGTAGTAATAAAAAGAAAAGGAGAAAGAAAAAGAGAAATACAAGCGAAACCAATTAAACAGAGCAAAAAAAGAAAAAGTCAAAATTAAATATTAATATCTAAGTTCACGATCCAGTCAAGCGCAAATTCTTCAGCCTTCATGAAATCACTCCAACTCCCCTGAAATGGGCGCAGAGGGCACTCCTCTCTGATGTGTTTGATGGTTTGGCGAGGGGCTCCGCAGTCACAGCTTGTAGAGTCAGCTAAACCCCATTTGTGGAAGGAGTCAGCGCATCGGTCATATCCGGAACGGATTCTATTTAGCTTGACCCATTTCTGTCTGTCGAGATTGGTACCTGTGGTATCGCAGTCGTACCCTTCGAACCACCTTCGAGCCTCGGGATCCTCAATACGTTGACAGCTTTGTATCCATTGGTATTTTCTACTTATGTTGTTATTGTCCAGTTGTTCGGCTTTCCGTAAAGGAGGTTTTCTGGAGCGAAGACGATTCCTCCGCAGAGCAGGTATGTCGTCGTGTAGAGGGAGCCCTGGATATTCCTGAAGCTTTCGGAATTCTTTGAGTAGAGCTTCAGTTCGGCGGAATTCAGGTGGATACGTATTACTCAGCAGAGGAAGCCAATACGTGGGTGTCGGACGCACTGCACCACTAATTAATCGCATGGTATGGTTTAATTGGGCGTCAATCAGATGGGTGTGACAGCTGTTTAGCCATACTGGGGCACAGTATTCTGCTGTTGAGTAGACCAAGGCCGGGGACGATGTACGCAGTGTTTCTGCAGATGCTCCCCATGTCGTGCCGCACAACTTTTGGATAATATTATTTCGTGTCTTCAATTTAGCAGCGGTATTTTTAAGGTGCTTTCTGTATGAAAGGGTACGATCAAGGGTGACAACAAGTATTTTGGGGAATTGTTGTGACGAAATGTATTTCCATTTAGTTGTATTTGTAGTTTAGCTTTAGCCTGTCGATTGTTTAAGTGAAAAGCACAAACTTCAGTTTTGTTAGAGCTGGGCTTTAGTCTCCACTTTTTAAAAAAGGTGTTTAAAACAGATAGATCTTCCGAAAGGACTGGCTCCGTCTGGCAAAGATCTTTAGCTCTGAAGGCGAGAGCAATGTCGTCTGCATAGCAAAATTTTGTTGATCTGGTATTTGGGAGATCGGCAATATAAATGTTAAATAATATTGGAGCAAGAACCGAATCCTGTGGTAACCCGTTCGTTAATTTTTTCTCCTTGCTAACGCTTCCTCCTAGATACGCGCGAAAAAATCTGTTGCTTAGCATGTTATTAAGAAGGCTGGCGGTTTTTCGGCAACGGGTTATTTTTAGAAATTTATATATCATCCCGTATCGTATGCTGCGGTAAGATCTACAAATGCGACGGAAGTTTTAAGCATCTGTTGAAAGCTAGCCTCTATGAAGGTTGTTAGAGCCAGCACCTGATCACAACAGCTTCTGTTGGGTCTGAAACCTGCCTGTTCATCTGGTATGTGTTCAAAGATGAGGCCGCTGATTCTGTTATATATTAATCTCTCCAATAGTTTATAAGTACTGCTCAGTAGGGAGATTGGTCTAAAATGCTGTGGGAGGTCAGGAGATTTACCAGGTTTTAGGATGGCCACTATTTTTGTCTTCTTGAGCTCTTTGGGAAGGGATTCTCTATCCAAGATATTGGAGAAAAACCGAGTCAACCATTCTTTCGCGCCATTCCCCAAACTCGTCAGGAACTCAGGATGGATATTGTCAAACCCAGGGGCCTTGCCTTGTTTCGTTTGTTTCAGGGCAGCGTTTAATTCGGTCAGAGTGAAGGCAGAGGAAAACTGGGATTCGTTAGGACATTGAGCCTTTAGAGATGTCAGTTCGCGTTTAATCGCCGAAGTTTGTTGTTTGTCACGCGTAGATCTGGAGTTTTCGACTATGTGATTAGCTATTGTATTAGCTATAACATTAGGCTTTAGGCCAGGTTGTTCAGAGGCCTCACCCAGTCTTCGTAGCAGCTTCCATGCCCTTCTGCTAGAATGTTTGAAATCTAGGCTTTGTACTGTCTCGGACCATCGCAATCTTCTGGCAGCATCAAGCTCGTGGAGAAGGGCGTCCGCAATATCGCTATCACCATTTCGACTGTATTCCTCATACAGGTGTTCACATTGTTCACTCCATCCTGGAATATATTCTTTCCTGAAGCCACGGGGAATGTATTTCTTGGCTGCAGCTAGGACAGCTCCCACAAAACGGTAGTAGTTGTTTGGCTCTGGGGGAATAAAATGGATGAACTTATCCAGGTGGTCAGCAAAACACTGCCAGTTTGCCTTTAGGAAGTTCCACCTAGGCCGCGGTGTACACTTAACAAGTGGAACGGTCAGTCCAATATTAACAATTACTGGTCTGTGTTGGCTATGTGAGAAATTCGGCAAGACTTTTCTACGTATTGGTATTGGGTGGCCTTTGTTATCACAAGATACGAAGCAAAGGTCCGTGTTGTAGTCTTTCTTCCAGGCGGTGGATCTAAAAGTACCCATATCTTTGGCATCAAAGGCTAGATAAAGATTATTGTTTTCAGCCCAGTCGCTAAGCGCAACACCGCATTCGTTGTTCTGTACATATTTCCATTGTTCGTGGTGGCTGTTAAAATTTCCAGCATATATCGAAGGGGGAGCAGTAGTTGGCAGGACATGCAGAGGCCACATTACGTTGGGTGGCTTGTATATGTTATTTATGAAAAAACTATCCAGGTTTATCGTGACATTGTGGATTTCATTTGTTGAAATTGCCGACACAAGGTGGACATGTTCGATAGTGTTTCTCACATATGTAGCGACACCATATGCTTTGTGATATGTGGCACCTATAAGTTCGTAATCATATATCCTACCCCTTTTGCGAAGGTCTTCTGCGGTTGGGGCGTGCGTTTCTTGGATCAGAACTGCGTCTACATTGTTATCCAAGAGAAGCTTGGACAGGAAATCGCTTTTTGCTCGGCTAATTCCTTCTATGTTTATGTGGCACAATCGGTATGAGGAACCAATTGTTTTTGTCAGTTGGTCCTGGAAAGGACCATTTTTATCTGTTTGGCCGTCTTGAGTATTTAGCATGTTTTAGCCAGGAAGTCCAAATCTTTGGTCTGGCTGCCGAATCGCTCTAGCTCATTTAGCATTACCCAGGGTGCACGTGCAGTATTCTACCACGGACGCGAGCTAGTTTGCAAGTTTGGGTACATTTCAAATATGATATAAAAAAAATTATGATAGCACCTAACTTATTTTTTTTAATCTACCAATAAATTTATAATAATTATATTTGAACAATTAAAAGTTCTATCCAATTTAAAAAATGTTTAACAAAGGTTTTTTAAGGCTTTTTAAAACATTTAATAGCTGCTTTAATTATCGCTGGAAACTTTGGACTGTTTGTTTGTAGCAATACTTTTTCCTATGTTTTCTAAATTATTTAAAACAATTTCAACTTTTGTTTTTCATTATTAAGAAGTATTTACTTTTCGCCTCGTCTTGGTTTTATAAGTAGTTATTTCGTTTTTTTGTGTAGTTGTTATTCTGATGATGTCTTAAAGCCGAAACATGTTGTATCTCTAAAAACATAGGAATAAATTTACTGTGGCGTTTTCTTTGTTTTATTTATTTAGAGTTTTATAAAAAAAATTTCTTATTTTATGTAAAAAAATATTTGTTTGTGCATCTCTTATTACTTAAGGAGTTGGCGAGCTAAATTTCTATATGAATTACTCATGTTGCAGACATTATTAATAGCGATAAATGTATTATAAGAAACATTAAGAGCCGCGTCTACTACGCGTTGTCACATGACAGCGCTTTGAATTTTTTAAAAAAAGAAAGTGCTATATGATTTGCACATGTCTGCTTTTGAGCCTTATGTTCATAATTACTTTGAAAACAAAAAAAACAAAGCAAACATTGAATTCTGCTTACTTTAAAAAATGATACATACATACAGGGTGTTTATAAATTTATACGAAAAAATTCAAAAGGTGATTGCCGTTATTTTTTAATATTCCTGTTACATTATAAAGGAGTGAAACTAGCATCCCTTTTCCTATTTATTATCAAATCTTTTTTTCGAGATTTAGTTTTGTAAAATAAAAATATTAATTAAAATCCATGTTTGTTTAAAAACATTTTTTAATCCAAGTTTTTTGCTAAAACAAATAAATTCGGTGAGAAAAAATAAAACACAATCTCCTGTTTGATACCATTGTTAATAAAGATTATTATTAATTAATTTTCCTACTTCTCCTTTAAGCGATCCCTCCTCTTTACCGGCCAAATATGATTTCTTGCATAAGGTCATTATTGTGTTGCCTCATGAGTCTGTAAGGATGAACTTAGTAATAAGGTACTGTTACTTTACTTTGATTCATCTTTAATTCGTCTACTTGATTTTATTAATATTCAGTTAGTTATTTTTAGACATAAAAACTTTTACCATTATCTTTAAAGTAAAAACTTCTTTAGGGGCGCGTCTGAGAAAAATTTAGAACGGGGTAAATTTATGGTATCACCTGAAGTCGGCGTAAGCATCAAATGGGTGACGTCATGGCTTTTTTTTCTCCTATCTGCCTGTCAAAAGTGGCCTTGAGCCGATAGCCCACTTTTATCGGGTCATTTATTATTTAATGATTTTAATATGGAGGGTAGCAGAGATAAGGAGAATAATTTTATATGGGACTTTTATTGAAAAAGTGTCTACCAAAATGTGGTATATAAAGGTGGGACTGGTAGTCATACATACATACATATAGTCACGCCTTTTTTCCGTAGGGGTAGGTAGAGACCACTTCCTTTTACTTTACTTCTTCTACTTTTATCTGATTAAGATATGTTCGCCGAGGTCGGCTTCTACCGACTAGTCCATTCACACTCGCCTAATAAATCTGTTTCGTCAATTTTTCTTTTAACCTTTTATACTTATTACTTGCCTTGTTTACATCCTAAATCGTTGCCTTTTGCGTTCTTTAATTGGCTTTTATAGACAGCCAATCCAGCTAGGCTTTCTTTTCCTCTGACACTGCTTTTTAAACCTTCACGAATATTATCGGTAACTTGCATCGTTTCCTTCTTTTACTTACACCACATACGTCAATAGCAAAATCAACGAATTCTTTCTTGTATTGCATTTGGTTGTCGTGAGGTTAAATATAAAATTTACTATTTTAGATAAAGTAAAGTATCATCATCATCTTCATCAGTGGCTTCACAACCCTGGGTGGGTTTTTGCCGACTAAACCACGCGTCTCCATCTTTTCCTATCTAGCATCCGATCGGGTCCATCTTCGATATTCATGGCTTTTAGGTCCTTTGCAATATTATCTCTCCACCTGAGGCGGGGTCGACCTAATGGGCGTTTTCCCCCCGGGACCTCCTCCCACACCAGTTTTACTATTCTATCATCCGGCATTTTTTTAACGTGTCCTGCCCACTGTAGTCTCCTGGCCTTTATGTCGTTTATTATGTTGGTATCGGTGTAGAGTTCTTTGAGTTCTTGGTTGGTTTTTATTCTATATTGTCCTGTATTTTCGTCTCTATTTGGGCCGAATATTTTTCTTAGCAATTTCCTTTCAAAGACCTTAAGTCGTTCTTCGTTTGCAACCGTTAGAGTCCAGGTCTCACATCCATACATTACGACAGGCCTTATAATTGTTTTGTATATGTTCAGCTTAGTTTTCCTGGTAAGTATTCTAGATTTAATTAGGTCTTGAAGAGCAAAAAGGCATCTGTTTGCAGCCTGTATCCTGTTATTTATCTCTTCTGTGATGTCGTTGTTTTCGCTAATATTTGTACCCAGATATTTAAATTGTCTTGTCCGCTCAAAGTTGTAGTCTTCGATAGAAAAGTTTTGTCCTACTCTATCTCGGTTCCGATTTTTTCTGCTGAGGTACATATACTTGGTCTTGTCTTCGTTTATCTTGAGGCCTATCTTCTCTGCTTCCTTTTCAAACTTTATGAAGGTGTCTTTGAGGTCAATCCTGCTATTGCCAATCACATCGACATCGTCTGCGAAAGCCAGGAGCAGGTTGGGTCCTCCTTTGTGGAAGATGGCAGCTGGCTTCTCAATTTTGGAGTTCCTAATTACATATTCCAATGCTATGTTAAAGAGTTGAGGTGAGAGGGCGTCCCCTTGCTTGAGACCATTATTGATATTGAAGGGGTCGGAGAGACTCTGCCCCACTCTTACTTTACATCGCGTACGCTCCATGCATACTTTCATCATCGATATAAGTTTTTTTGGAATCCAAGTTCTTGCATTGCTTTCCACAGCTTTGATCTGCATACTCTGTCGAATGCCTGCTTAAAGTCAATAAACAATTGGTGGAGTTCTCTGTCGAATTCCCAGCATTTCTCCATTATTTGTCTGATGGTAAAAATCTGATCTACGGTGGACCTATTTGGTCTAAAACCACATTGGTATTCCCCCACAATCTCTTCGGTATATGGTTTCATTCTCTCCAGTAGGATATTGGAGAGTACCTTATAACATGTATTCAGAAGAGTTATTCCACGATAGTTTGTGCATTTCTTTCTGTCTCCTTTTTTATGAATAGGGACGATTATCCCTTCCTTACATTGTTCGGGAAGGGCCTCTGTCTTCCAGATCGTTTGTATAAGCTTGTGTATGGCCTTGTGGAGTGTTTCTCCGCCAGATTTTATGCATTCGGCAGGTACGCCGTCGCTGCCTGGAGCCTGGAGAAAAGTATGTCGAAGAGAAATAGATATGCAAATATTTTTAAAAAAATAATTATGCAGTTAAAAGTTGCTCAAGTGAACGTAAAAGTAAACAGTATTGCCGTAGCAAAACTAACTTACATATTGCAGTAGCATAACTAAATTTTTCAAATCGAGGGCTCTTTTTTTTAATATAGTTCTAAAAAAAAAAATACCTGAAAGTTTTATCGCCCTAGCTCTTGTTCTGAAGTTATCGTGCGAAAAGTACAAAATGCGGTAAAATTGAGGATAACCTTGTACGGCAGCGCTACCTGAAGAAATGTACCGTTATGACCCATCTTCGAACTCGGTCTTGGCAAAACTTATACTCTGTTAGCTTTAGTGACCCACCGCCACTCTGTTTCAAGATATCGTGCCCACAAGATTTTTCAACACACACACAAAATTTGAAACAACCGTTACGCTGAAAATGGTGCCATTTGACGCGTGGGGCCATGAAAAGTAAATAAAAATGCGCAACATCCCTTGTCCTTTTTTTTTCAAAACTTTAGGCGCTATAGGATTTTTATTCTCAGCTCTACCCTATATACTACTTAGGGTTTTTTATGGGTTAAAGGGGCTGTCAACAGTATTCAAAATAATATAGCTTTTTTTTCTATCTGACTGTCAAAAAGTGGTCTCGGGTTGACAGCATAACTTTATTAGGTTAATTATTATTAAATGATTTCTATTTACAAATAACATTTTAATTTTTAATTCCATAATTAATTTGAAAATCCAAAAACACCACTGTTATTACACAGTTTTTACTTCTGTTGGCAGTCCAATATCTACTAATTTTTTAAAAAAAAGATTTATAGTTAGATAGTAAATCTTGCATTATTTTAGGATTGCAATGATTCATCTCATAATTACTTTTGTAGTGCTTAAAAAATATCGCTGGTTCTCGGTTTTCTGAATTTATGAAGAGGAAATGTAATACATTTTAAATTTTTTGGGGTACATTTCGAAGTTCATTTTCCCCGTGGCAGTCAATAATTTTGTTAATTTTAACCGTTTGAAAGGAGAAATGAATTTTCCATGTTCATTTTCGCCATTCATTTTCAGTACAAATCCACGGACATATTTTAGGCCAGTACTTTTAAAAGTATTTTTTAAATTGTTAAACTAACTCTTAACCTTTAACTCAATAAAATCGGTAAAGACGAACTAACAGATTTAGTTTAGTTATTTTAGGTTTTTCTTGAGATGCCCTGCACCTTGCGTGCGTCGGTGACTACCTAAGTGTTCTCGCTTTGGCAGCATGACATAAATCGCTTGTGTTTCATATCCCTGTCCACTGCTTAATATTGCGCAGCCAGGAAATTTGTTAGCGACTACTATTCATCTACCATCGATCTTTCCTTGTAGAATTAATTGTGGAATTTTGTATTTTGGCACTCTCACGATGTGACCAATATAGCCGATATTATTTATATATAACGAGGGCAGTTTGATAAGTCAGTGACTTTTTGAATTTCTCGCGCAGTTACTCCAAATGCAACAGTGCTGCCGTCAACTATAATCTATCAGTGAGCAACTTTATAATTTTGAGCAAGCTACGTCGTGCAGTTGGTGTTTGATAGACGTACAAAGCAGACAACCTCGTGAATTTTTACGAAAATGGAAAAAAGTGAATTTCGTGTGCTGATTAAGCATTACTTTTTACGTAAAAAATCCATCACTGAAACTAAGGAAAGACTTGATAAATACTACGGGGACTCAGCACCATCAATTTTAATGGTTAAGAAGTGGTTTACAGAGTTCCGTTGTAGTCGTACCAGCACTAGTGACGCCGAACGCACAGGTCGCCCAAAAGAAGTGATCACGCCAGAAATCGTCGATAAAATCCATGAAATGATATTGGATGATCGGAAAATGAAAGTGCGTGAGTTGGTTCTACTGTAGGTATCTCAACTGAACGGGTACATCATATTTTACACGAATATTTGGACATGAAAAAACTATCTGCGAGATGGGTGCCGCGATTGCACACACTCGACCATAAGCGCAATCGTGTGACCACTTCAAAAGAGTGTTTAGCGATGTTCAACCGTAATCCGGACAAATTTTTGCGCCGTTTTGTAACTGTTGATGAAACATGGATCCATCACAACACGCCAGAGACCAAGGAACAATCGAAACAGTGGGTTGCTTGGGGTGAACGTGGACCAAAGAAGGCGAAACAGAGTCTGTCAGCCAACAAGGTCATGGCCACAGTTTTTTGGGATGTACGCGGTGTCATTAACATCGATTACCTCAAGAAAGATAAAACGATCACCGGCGAATATTATTCAAAGCTTTTAAACAGATTTGACGTTGATTTGAAGCAAAAACGGCCGCATTTGGCGAAGAAGAAAGTGCTGTTCCATCAAGACAATGCACGTGTGCACACTCGTCTAGTCACGATGGCCAAAATCCACGAATTGGGATACGAAATGCTACCCCATTCAGCATATTCTCCAGATTTAGCCCCCTGCGACTATTTTCTGTTTCCAAACCTAAAAAAATGGCTGGGTGGTAAGAAATTTGACTGATGAAAGTCTTTTAATGATAAGGCTAAAGTTTTCAAGAACTTCCGTCCAAATAATTTTGAATCCGGATTATTGGCGGTATGAATTACTTGGGTATTAATACCTGCAATATTAATTAACCCATACAGTTTTACCATAGACCAACGTTTTGATTTTTGTGCAACGTCATAATTCGATACTAAAAGGTCCAATTTCTGGTTTATGTTATCACCAGACATCGGATTTATGTAATCGTCATGGTGTAAACTAGAAACAAGAAAAATATTTTTGTTTTTTTTTGATATTTATGAGAGCAAAGCAATGTTTTCTTGGTATCCAAACATACTAGATAATATTGGTCTCTCCATTACATTTAAAAATTCTAGTGATAGTTCCCTCTTGTTCTTACAGACAGTACCAACGTATGTAAGTTTGTACTGTGTTAAAAGAAATTTAATTAGGCTAATAGATGTAAAGTAATTATTACATGATAAATTTTTTCCCGATCCAGTTAAGGGTCTTATTTACTACAGAAAACATTTTAATACCATTACTGGGGATGTACCGTCTAAACGCACATTTTTCCCTAAACGCTAACAACATTTCACTTATTGTAATATAGTAACCTATTGTACAATGATTTTGACGACTAGCAACAAATAAGTCAACTAGAGATCTTATGGACCCTAATTTATCAGTTGATTTTTCTATTATCTCTAGCTGTGAGATCATTAAATCATTAAAAACTATATTGTGACATAGTCAGCCAAAATACCTCAACTTCACAATCTTTGCCATCCCATAGGTCTTCGAAATTAAGATCCCTACGTTTTAAACTTCCAGTTAGATAAAGAAGCCCGAGTTACGTTTTTATTTTTGTCTTATCTATAGGACAGACAGATCTTTGTCTTGTAAGGTTATGGATTAGATGAACTTGTTGGTATCTGTCACAATTTTGTCTAATATATCATCCGAAAACAAAGTTTCTAATACATAATTGGGGTTTTAGCCTATGACAGACTGGTAAGGAGTGAATTGTGGTCGACATTGTCTATGTATGGGGGTGAGAGGTAGTTTATACGAGCATTGGAATCACTTTACGAGGATTTCACTGCTTGTGTCAGGATGAACGGAGCTTACACGGACTGGTTTAACATTGAAAAAGGTGTAAGCCAGGCATGTATGACTATGTAATGGCTGTTTAACTTATACATAAATGATTGTTTCAAAGATTTGAAAGAGGGTGCGTATGGATTGAAAATAAATTATTTAATCGTCAAATGCTTTCTTTACGCCGATGATCAAGTCATATTGGCGTCATCTGAAGAGGAGTTGCAGGCGATGGTTAATGTTATGCATAATGCCCTTAAAAGCATAAAAATAAATGTAAGCAAAACAAAAGTAATGGTTTTTAAAAGAGTAGAAAGCATAACAAACTGTGAAGTTCTGATTAAGAGAGAAAGAGTGGAACAAGTAAATGAGTTTGTATACTTGGGTTCAAAGTTTACGAGAGATGAAAAGTATGACAGTGAAATTAAGCGAAGGGTGTTGGCAGGAAAACAAATGAATGGGTCACTGCATTGATTTATGAACAGCCAGAAATTGTCAAAAAAGGCACGTCTGGCTGTGCATAAAGGAGTGTTGATTCCTACACTTATGTATGGTAGTGAATGTTGGGTTTGGTAGAAGAAGCATAAAAATAGGATTTATGCTGTGGGGATGAGTAGTCTGAGAAGTATAGTCGGAGTGACTCGGTTGGATAGAGTAATGAATAGTGAGATAAGAGATCGCTGTGGTTCAAAAAAAATGTGGTCACAAAGATAGATAAAGAAATGTTTAGATAATTTGGAAACGTAGAAAGGATAGATAAAGGAAAATTGGCGAAACAAATTTATAAGGCGAGTGTCGGTAGAGGTCGAACTCGGCGAACATATCTTGATTAGACCATTATTGTTTTGAAGAAAGGCCAGATGAAGAGTATCAACAACCGACGAGCATGTATGAGAGCACTGATGAAAGTAGAGGAAGCAAAAGATGTGTGTAAGAACCGTAGCAAGTGAAAGGAAGTGGTCTCTGCCTACCCCTACGGGAAAAAGGCGTGACAATATATATGTAAGCATGGTTTTAGCTTTTCTACCCAAAGATTTTACTCCAGGATGGAGACGAATTAAATTTTCGGCTCTTGTGCGTACGTTTTTTTATTGGCATGTGTTTTTTTCACCTATTCCACAACTCCTATTTACTCATTTATTCATTTATACTTTGAAATACTGTTAACTAACAATAATAAATAAATACATGCTTCATCAAGTATTAAAAAACAAATAAAAATACCTTTATGCTTATTTTTAAAATTATTACATTGGTCTTTTAAATTTAAGTTGTTTTTAAAAAATTTCCGATCTCGGCCACAAACTAAGCCTAAATCTGCGACTTTATATGCCTATAAAATATGCATTTGCGCGCCATCTGATGCAAACTGATGTCGCTATTTATTTGTCGATATAACTTTCCTCGTGTACATCTCTATAAGAGTCTATCCTCGTTAATACTAGAAACCTTTTTTCTGAATATAAACTTATGTAAATAATGTAAGGATATTTTATTATTAGCTAAAACATTGTAACTAACTTGAGGTTTTACAGTTGATAAATTAAGTCAAGTTAATTATGACAAAGATTATTCAAGATTTAACCTAAAGAAAAAAAAGACAAAAATATAAAAAAACTTTAAGATAAACTAAAAAAAAACTTAATTTTAAATTCAATTTTATTTTGCAATAAAGTACATTGCTAATTGCTAATTTTTTATTTGTTATCGCACATTCTTTTTGCTTAAAGAGAAGCAGTTTATCTATGTTAAATACGGTGTTTTCAAAAATCGCCGCCCAAATTGCAACGCCTTAAATTCACATTCTAAAATCGCCACGGCTTCAACGGGTATTTGGACACCCTTAGCCGGGCGTTCATGGATCTTTTATTGGCTCTTTTATTTATAGGAAAATATGTGCAGTGATAAAATTTGGAGAAGCACGAACGCAAGCCATAAAAGCAACAAGAGTCAGCGGATACCTGAGAGATATCATATGGCGAAATAAAATGATGAGTACAAAAAACAAGCTGAATTTATAAAACATGTGTAAGACCTATTTTAACGTACACCACAGAAACCAGAGCTGAAACATTAACAACGAAAAGAATAATGAGAACGAACGAAATGAAAATACTAGGAACCATCAAGGTTGGTACCCTCTGGGATAGAATAAAAAGCCAGGATATCAGAGAAGAACTAGAAATACAGGATGTAGTAAGATGAGCTAGAACACGTAAAAAGTGCTGGAAAGACCATGAGGAAAGGATGCCAGATGAAAGGTTGGCAAAGGGGGCCATGTCGCAAAAACCAAACTCGCAAAGACTGGAACCACAGAGATGGTACGAAAGCTGGAGCTCAGCGTCACAGGAAGAGCTCCGAAGGAGGCTTAACGCAACAGACTAAACAGGACCAGGTTCTATTATAAGAAGAAGAAAAAGATAATTATTTTATTTTGACACCACATCACTGTTGTGAGAATTATAATAAAAAACGCAAAAATTAAACCCAACACATTTAACAGATCTACATGTGTAAGACCTATTTTAACGTACACCACAGAAACCAGAGCTGAAACATTAACAACGAAAAGAATAATGAGAACGAACGAAATGAAAATACTAGGAACCATCAAGGTTGGTACCCTCTGGGATAGAATAAAAAGCCAGGATATCAGAGAAGAACTAGAAATACAGGATGTAGTAAGATGAGCTAGAACACGTAAAAAGTGCTGGAAAGACCATGAGGAAAGGATGCCAGATGAAAGGTTGGCAAAGGGGGCCATGTCGCAAAAACCAAACTCGCAAAGACTGGAACCACAGAGATGGTACGAAAGCTGGAGCTCAGCGTCACAGGAAGAGCTCCGAAGGAGGCTTAACGCAACAGACTAAACAGGACCAGGTTCTATTATAAGAAGAAGAAAAAGATAATTATTTTATTTTGACACCACATCACTGTTGTGAGAATTATAATAAAAAACGCAAAAATTAAACCCAACACATTTAACAGATCTACATGTGTATTTTAATATTAATTTCACGAATTTCACCTTTCTTCGATGTGGGCGCTTTTCTAAATTTAAAACGACACGGAAAACTATTTTATATACATACATGTTACTTGGTCTCCGAATTTTTAAAGTTCTTCACCAGGTACTGTTGGTGTTATAGGACGTTAGGTTAGGTAAGGTTAATAATAATCGCCACAAGAGTGGTGGTGATTTTACGATATACCCTCTTCAGGTCAAAAATTTAACCCAAAATTTACAAGGGGTCAGTGGCGATTTTTGTCTACCACTCTTAAATAGTTGTAGGCGGTTCTAACAATTCCCGTCACTGCCAAAACTCTTTCTTTTAAGTATGGTGATTGCGCAGACCGTGACAATACTTTGATTCATTTAATTGGATTTAAGTGTGGCGATTGCGCAATCTCCGACATTTTTTCAATAATATTGTATTCAACATGTGGCATTAGCACCAAATTTTCACATTTTCTTTATTATTGGTAACCAATAAAATAAAGAACATTTACAAAAACATGTTTTTTACAATTTTAAGCTTTTTTGTAGGTACTAAAGTAAAATTATATAAAAAACAAAATATTTTATGAACCAACTTAATATTATTTAAATATAAATAAATTAAATTAAATAAATAAATTAAATGTTAACATTTATAGCAACTGGCCTATTTCCTTCCCCCTGAAACTTTAAAACAGTGTAGATATTGGTTCGGGAATTGCAAGATATGTGTGCCGTGATTTATTTGTCTAATTGTAAAGTTTAAATTGTAGGATAAAGGCAAGAGAACAATAGTAATAAATTCGAATGGAGGATTCAATAAAGGTTTGTATTTAGGTACTTAATATTATGTGTACCATTAAAACGTAGTCCCAAGACTTGTAATTGAAGAATTACTGCTGTTCTATTGAGAAGATAGTATTTATAGAGATATTGTTCTAATTTATGTGCACAATTTAACTTACATTCGATATTTTTTTTTATTTTAAACCTATCTTCTGCATACCAAATACAGGCGAAACAAAAATTTATATTGTTTAATATTTTTTTAGTCTTTTTTTAAAATAATCATTTTTAATGTTTAAGTGGTTATTCTAGGATGTTAAATATTTTTTTGGTTTTTATTTTTACCACATAAATAATTTTAAGCTATATTTGCAGATTACACGGACTGGTTTAACATCTAAAAAGGTAGCAATCAAAGGAATAAAAGTAAATACAAACAAGACAAAAGTGATGCTTTTTAAAAGAAAAGAAAACATAACAAACTGCGAGGTGCTGATTAAAGGAAAAAGAGTGGAACAAGTGAATAAGTTTTTATACTTGGGTTCAACGTTTACGAGAGACAGAAAGTATGACTGTGACATTAAGTGAAAGGTGTTGGCAGGGAAATAAATGGGCAATAAATGGGTGTCAAAAAAGGCACTATTTGTTGTGCATAAAAGAGTGCTGGTTCATACACTTACTGGTATGTCTGGTAGTGAATGTTGGGTTGTCAGCAGGAGCATGAAAATAAGATTAATGCTGCGAAGATGAGTATTCCGAGAAATATAGCCGGTGTGACTTTGGTGGATAAAGTAAAGGGAACGCTGTGATATGATAGAAGTTACAAAGATACACAAAAAAATAATTGGATGGTTTGGATACGTATAAAAGATATTTTTTTTTTTTAATTTTTCCACTTTATTTGCAATCTGTTACAAATGTTAACAATAAGCAAATAGTTTGTTTATAAATTTGTCATGTAGGAAAAGTGTCTTGTGACAATTTTCTATAAATTATTACTTAAAACAAAAGTTAAAAAGTAAGTTCAGAATTTGGAAGTCCATAATACTACACTATAAAAATCTATCTTTTAAATCCCACGGCATATAACGCCTGAGTCTTCGTATCACAGTTGGTCTATGCGTTAGGTTTCGAGCTAATCTGTTTGGATGCTTATTTAAACGAATGTTGTACTTATCGTAGTAGTTCGTTATTTCCGATTTCACAGAGTTCATCTGCAGGTCTCTCGCTATTATGTAGTTTGGAACAAACCATGGAGCGTTGGTCATCAGTCGAAGAACCTTTGATTGGAAAAGTTCTAAAATTTCTATGTTGGAGAGTGATGCCGTTCCCCACAGCTGGATTCCGTAACTTCATATTGGTTTTAGGATGGCTTTATAAATTAGAAGCTTATTTTTCAAGTTTAGTTTTGATTTTCTTTCAATCAGCTGCCTTAGTTTAAAATCCAGCTTCTTACGTTTTAAGAATATTTGTTTTCTCCATGTAAGTCGCCTGTCAAGGTAAACTCCTAAGTATTTCGCTTCGTCATGGTGTGGTTGTTGACTGTTGTTAAGTTTAATTGGTGGGCAGTTTCCACGACGGTTCGTAAATGTAACTTGGACAGATTTGGTGATGTTAACTTTAATGTGCCACTTACTGAGCCACTGTTCTATTTTATTTACATGGTCTTGCAATTTGTGGGAATCAATCTTTTTGTATTCATGAGATGTAAGGATTACTGTATCATCTGCGAATGTTGCTGACAGGCTCTTGTCGTTAGTAAGTAAGTCGGCAGTATATAAAAAATATAATAGTGGCCCTAGTACGCTGCCCTGCGGAACTCCAGATTCTATTTTTTGCAAAGGTGTGTATTATCCATGGTGTTTTACTAGGAAATGACGGTTTGTAAGGTATGAGTTGTGGATGGTAAAGTTATTTAGAGGTAAGGCTTTTTTAAGTTTGTATAGAAGGCCTGGATGCCAGACCTTGTCGAAGGCTTGCGTTATATCCAAGAAAACTGCAGCGCAGAACTTTTTTGTTTTTAGATCTTCACTGATCTTCTGGAAGACCCTGTGTATTTGTTCTATAGTTGCGTGTTTTTGTCGAAAGCCAAATTGATGGTGAGGTTAGTTGTAATCTTCCTACCAAAAGTTTTTCAAAGAGCTTTGACAATATAGGTAACAGACTTATGGGCCCATAAGATTTGGCATCTGTTGTCGGTTTACCTGGTTTCGGTTTAAGGATTACTTCGGCAACTTTTCATTGCGTTGGGAAATAACCTCTTCTGAGACATGCGTTTATTATTAAGGGTATAAACTTCACTGCTTTGTATGGTAATTCTTGCAAGGTCCCAGCTCTAATGGGGTCATAGCCTGGTGACTTTTTTGGGTTTAATTTAGTCTGAATAAGTGGCCACTTGCACAACAGAAAACTTTTTTAAGGAAGGTTTTATTTGGTAAGTGCTATTTAAGTATTCAAATACTTATTTTTCGTTTTCAATATAATCCTCCGTTTGCGTCTTGTATGGTTAAAACACCTCTTTTAGATGATTGGAAAAGTGTAATGCTTTTTCTATATTACTTTTAATCCATTCACCTTCATCTGTACGGAGTGGTGGATTGTGTGTTTGTGGTCAATTTAACTTTTTTGTTGCTTTTCAAAAACTATAATCAGTTGCCTCTGTTAGAGTCAGGTTTTCTAAATACTGTTGGATACCGGTATTTTTGTTTTCATTTAGGAGGTTTTTCAGTTCCTATGCTGCTTTGTTAAATGTTCTTTTGTCTTCTGGAGCTCTTGTTATTTGCCAGCGTTTCCTAAGTCTTCTTTTGTTAATTATTTTTTCTCTGATTACAGTTCGTAGGGTATTTAAGCTATGACTATGCTGGCGTCGCTTGCCATGCACTTTCTTGTATGATATTTATAAGATGTTGTACTGCCTCGTCAGTCTCCAATTCAGATTGTGGAGATACGTTTAAATCTATATTGTAGTTAATGAGCTCTTGAAATATATTTCTATCAGTGAATTTATTAGTTAAGGTAGGTGGTCTACAGGTTTTTAGAATTTCGGTACTTATGGTAATTAATATTGAAGAATGATCTGAAGAAAGGTCAAAGCAGGATTTTGCACTTATATCTTTCGACGGTATAGCTTTAGTAATGCCAAAGTCAACTTGATCAGGTACTTATAATCACCAAACGCTACAAATCGGTTTCCCAGTGTTAAGAAAAATGCTTCGTATTCTTCTTTCTTTATTGCATGCTTAGGTGGTGAATATACGGCCGAGATTGTCAGTGGCCCTTGCCAATCTTCAACAGTTATAGTAGTTGCTTGTAGCTTTTCACTTCGGTAACTTGTTTCTTCGCAATGCTAGATTGTGCTTTTAATTACTATCGCCGTCCCCCCTAGGGTGTCGGGTTATCATTTTATTTTTGTTTTATAAACTTCTTCCATTCTTTTCTGTCTCTTGTCAATGTCTTTGCTCTGCTTCATTTTTTATTTCTTCCTTGTAAAATCTTTCCTATAATGTCGTTCCAGGTTTTTCTAGGTCTTCCTCTTTTTCTCTTTTTGGTGTCTTGCTTCATATATTTGTTTGACAGGTCTACTGTTTGGCATTCTATATGTGTTCCCACTATCCCAATTGTTTTTTTCTATGAATGAAATAATGTCTTTTATGTCTAGTTCTTTTCTTATTTGTGTATTTCTTATTTTATCTCTTCTTGTCACTCCTTTAATTCTTCTCAGATATTTCATTTCTGTTGCTTGTTATACAGGTCTATATCTTGTCTTGAATATTTTTAGTTTTTTATGCCTTAGAATTTTTTTATGTTGATAAATTTCCTGTTCATTGCATAAGACAGTTTTATGGTTTTATTAATTCTGTTGTTGATTTTCGCTTCTTGTCTTCCCTTTGCGCCTATTGTTACTCCTAGATATTTAAACTCTTAAACTTGTTCTATTTTTATATCATCTATTATAATATTTATTTCTTCGTCTCCTATAGTCATCACTTTGATTTTATCTTTATTTATTTTCATCTGTAGACCTTGGAGAACATATCTTGATCAGATCAACATTGTTTTGAAGAAAGGCCAGGTCAACCGACGAGCATGTATGAGAGCACTGATGAAAGTAGGGGAGGCAAAAGATGTGTGTAACAACCGTAGCAAGTGGAAGGAAGTGATCTCTGCCCACCCCCATGGGAAAAAGGCGTGACTTTATGTATGTATGTTTTCACTTTAGTGCTTCATTCCATACTTCTATGTTATATTGTAATTATTTTTTATTTTCAGCAATCAGTATTATGTCATCTGCAAATGCTCCTTCAGCAATTTCCACTTTTTGCATGTTTTTATATCCAATGCACCTTTTTTTTAAATATCTTTTACAGTCTCTTCGAGATTAACCCGTCAAGTTCAGTCTTTACACCCCTTCGTGGTCACTTTGGAGACCTGCAGAATATCACTTTCCAAAGACTCATTCATCCAACGAATTGCGAGGCTTTGGAACTCATTGCCTAGGGAGGTGTTCCCCGAGGCATACAACCTCCAGAAATTTAAGAAGAACACCAACTCCTACCTTTTTTCACTTGGTTCCCACGATGTTTTCTGAACATTACAGGATATCCCTTTTCGTGGGAACCAGAACATAAAAAAAAATTCCTTGATGAAGTCGTCCATGAAAATATTAAACAGCATTGGGTTTAGTGATCCGCCTTGTCTCAGACCCTCCTTTGTTTTGAAGCCTTCTGATTTCATGTTATTCTTGATAACATGATTTCTATTACTGCCATATATTTTTTTTATCATATTTATGGTTTTATGCTTTTGTTAGGAGTTTTTTTTTTTTTTGCTTTATTGTGAACAGAAATCGTTGATGTAGCTTTTGATAAGTATTTTGGTTAGAAATAGGCACATATTTAAAAAGGGAATGCAAAAAAAATAAATTATGGCTACCAATTTAATAAATATGTTTAATTATGTAGTACTTACGGTATTATCAAGCATTATATTTATAGTCAATATAATCGGAATAACTGTCGTCATTATCCTCATTCGGATTGTAAATGATAACAGGATTAACTGCTTTGATGCGGTTTTCACGAACCCACCATTCCTCTATTAAATTTTTACATTTTGTGACACATTTTTCCCAAATTTCAGGAGTGGCAGTGTTAAGGGCTCGTTGCCGGGTTTCCAAAACAGCCTAATCACTTTAACGATTAGATCCAATGTAATTGTTATAATAAGTTGTGCATATTCCCCAAATATACTTAATGGGATTAAATTGGCAATGATTAAGCTGAAGTCCTAGCAAACGATGTCCATAACTGAGTATAATTTGATCCAATTTGTAAAGTTAACCATTCTTTTATTTTCTGTACCGTCCAGCAGTTTGTTGTTGTTTATTAAAATTTTTCGAATGGTACGGAACATTATCTTATACAATGACAGATGGTTCATGTAAAGATGATTTTGACGAAAATAAAAGATCCGCCCTATCAACAAAATTATGCCTTCCACCTGCATGCACAATAATGTGTCTTTTCCTTCACCGTCGGTGTGTTTTATAATACTTGAAATTACAATCGGTACTATACGATTTTAATGTTGGTAACTACTACAATGATAACCCAGGGTTACTAATTACTTTTCTTGAAATCTAACAAAAAATCTAACAAAAATCAATAAACAAGCCAAATTAAAACTTGTTAATTAGTAAAATTTGTTTGGATTACTTACCTACCTCTCTTATTGTGTACAATAAATAAAGTCTTTAAAAACAAATTTTGTTGCAAAATTTAGCGTACCTACTAACAAATAAAAATATTAACCCTTAATTTTCAAACAAGAAGTCCCCTTAAAAATAAAATTCGTGACCAACGAAATTTGTTTAAAAATATTAGGAGAATTTACTTTCGTACTTCTTAAATGTACAGTTGAAAACTGGTTATCAAGTTTCTAACGATAATCTGAAACCACCGTATATTCGTGAATTATGCTTATATATAAATGCCAGGCCATTTACTGTTTAATCGCTGACCTGCTTAGATGTCGATCTGTAATAACTGTAGTAGTTGTCTATGTAATCTCTCACATGCTGCTGTTTGTGATTAATTCTATGATTGTAATTTTGCTGATTAGCTGATCATGCCCAGTGTTGTTTTTAACTTTATGTTAATTTTATTTTTTTTTATTATTTATAAATAGTCGCAAAAAGGGTAGACCTATCGTGTGGGCCGCGGATGGCCCGCACTGCGACTATTAGAAGGGGAAGGGATTATAGAAAGAAAATGATTGTGGACTCGCTTTTTGAAAAGTTGCAGGTCATAATCATGAAAAAACTGATTTTGGAAGCTTGTTTTATTCCGTAGCAGACCTGTAAAAGAAGTATTCTTGATGGAGATTGGTCCTTGTAGTGTCAATCTTGAGAGTAAATGGGTGAGACTGATCAGCGTGCCGAGTTTTTCGGCCGAATGTGGCCATGGTAGTAGAAGAGTTTTTATTTCTCTGGAGCATCTGTCATGGAAATATCTGTAGAGTAAAAACTGGTCTGCAACTCTTCTTCTATGTTCTAGATGGTGAAGAGTGTCTGTGAAAGTTGAGCTTTTTATTGACCGAATGGCCCTTTTTGAATGAAATCTAGAAGACGAAAAGAATGCCTTGGTGCTGAACCCCAAATGTGCGAGCAATACTTCAGTAGAGGTCGGATTTGAGCCTTGTACGTCGTCAACAGTTGATCGGAAGTAAAAAACTTTCTAGCTTTCCACAGAAAACCTAGCCTCTGGCTTGCTGACTTTGCGATGTTAGCAACATGGTCATGCCAAGACATATTATTGGACACCGTAATTTTCAAAATTGAGATGGAGGGGCTTGATTCAAGGGTATTTCCGGACATTGTAATGGAATAAGTTTAGTGATTTACTTTCTTGGAAAACATGGCGCTTTGTGTTTTCTGGGTTTTGAACTGAACAAGATTGTTGGTTCCCCACTCGACGATTGCTTCAACAATTAGTTTGTCATTATACTGTAAATTCCATACGCTAAATTAAATACAATAAGTTATTTAATTATAATATATGTTATTAATATTTTTTTTATCTGGACGATTTTAGACATAAAGTACATATAAAAACAACAGCTTTATATTTAGGTAAATAAATATAACATTTTTTTTATTTAATGCTAAGCTTTCTAAAAAAATGTTGGTATAAAAGAAAATAAATGATATTTTTGTCTCTGCTGATGACTATTTTTCCTAACTGAAATGTAGCTCCTGATGACAAATCGACATTTTTTACAGCAAACAAAAGAATATGATAACAAAGAACCACGGCAGATAAAAAAAGGGATAGGGTATCACCGTCCCCTTTAAATTTATTACAGTATACACACAGTTACCCAAAACATTTATAAACAAATGTAAAAATAATTACATTTTGTCACTACATAAAACCTATTGATTTTTTTTTTAAATAATATCACTGCTTATTATTATAAAGTAAGGATTATAGCAACCACAATATGTCTAAAATGTAATTTCACCGAGTTTTTGTGAGATAACAAACAGCAATTTTGGCGAGACTTAAATGGATTGACATCATTATAAAGCATAAAGACGTTTCTGATTGCCAGTAATAAATCATGAAATTTAACTTTGTATCTCTCCTTTGCTGAATATAGAACGCCCTTAAATTGCCTTTATGAGAGATGATGCTTTCAAGCGAGAGTAGCAACCCGCTAACAAACGTTTAAACTGAATTTACGTTATTTTAGGTCCTAGAATGTTGGACCTTATGACAAAATATGTACCGATTATTTTTTATGGTTGACAGATTTTTTTATGCTATTATTGCCACTTAATTGATCTTTATTAAATTAGTTAATTTAATCTCCAAAAACTTCATATATTAACCATACCTTTTGAGGGTTTCATGAAAATCTGTTGAATGTTGGAGTTTCAAATTTGCTATCCATGTTAAATCCTGCGGGAATTAAACCATCAGCAGAGTTCTCAAAATTGTTTAGCAGTACTTAAAGTTACCAGAAGTTGTGATAAATCAGAAGTTTCAATAAATAATTTACATCTGATGTATACAGATAAAGGTTTTTGGAAGAAAATTCGTCAGCAGCGTATTAAATAATTTTAAAAACTATTTTATACCGCGTATTCTCTAAAAAAAATTTTAAAACATAATAATTGATCACCACAATACGTTCATCCTCAAAAACCTTTTTTTCATCAAATTTTTAAATTTTATTTATTGGTTTTTCTCAGTAAGCATTTTAATTTTTCACTTTAAAGTAAATATTAAGTATTGTGATATTAAGCTAAATAAAGTGCAGGTCTTATTTTAGACGATTTAAAATAATCCTTATACTCTATTTCGAAATGTACGGAGTAATAAATCATACTTATAAATGCAATATGCTAACAAAGTGGTCAAAATTATATGATTTTTAAATGGTCAGTACCAGCTGTTATCGATTATTATGTTATATTTCTTAGAATACTCATCTTTGCAGCATTAATCTTATTTGCATGCTTCTTCTGCCTAACCCAACATTCATCACCATACATACAAGTAAGTACTCTTTTATACACAGCCAGTAGTGCCTTTGACACTTTCTGACTGTTCATAAAGCTATGCAATGTCCAATTTATTTGTTTTCCTGCCAACACCCTTCGCTTAATGTTACTTACCATCTCCCATAAACTTTGAGCCCAAGTATACAAACTTATTTACTTGTTTCACTTTTTCTCTCTTAATTATTACCTCACAGTTTGTTATGCTTCCTTATCATTCAAAAACTATTACTTTTGTTTTGCTTACTTTAATTTTCATCCCTTTAATTTTTAGGTTATCATGCATAACATTAACCATCGCCTGCAACTTCTCTTCAGATGAAGCTAATATGACTTGATTATCAGCGTAAAAAAATCAATTGACAATCATATCATTCATTTTTAATCCATACGTACTTTCGTTCAAATATGTTAAACAATCGTCTATGTATAAATCAAACAGCTATGGCGAAGCCACATATACCTGTCTCACACCTTTTTTGATGTTAAACCAGTCCGTGTAAGCTCCGTTTATCCTGACACAAGAAGTGGAATCCTCGTAAAGTAATTTCAGTGCCCGTATCAAACTAACGCTCACCCTATACATAGACAATATAGTCCACAATTCCAAGTCTATAAAAGCACAATAAACCTACTGACTTCTAGCCAAGAATTTTTCAACTATACCTCGTAACGAAAAGACCTGATTCATACATCTCTTTCGTTTTGTAAATCCTGCTTGCACATCTCATATGCTGAGTAAAATAATACCTTGGTAGTTTTTACAGTCCTGCTGTGTACCTTTTCTCTTGTGAAGCGGCACGATAACAGCCTTGCACCAGTTGCCTGGTACGCTACCACTCCTCCAACAAAGGTTAAAAAGGCTTTCACAATTTTTGTCGTACTAATTTTACTTTCATTGCAACTTTAACTTATGTCAACAAATGGAGCTTGTGCTTGTGTACAACATATTAAATAGCTTTTGTTAGTCCAAGAAAAGTTAGCAATATGAGAGTAAATTAATAAAAAGTAAAAAATATAATAGATGCGAGCCTTTGATTGGGGCTTACCGCAAAGAAAAATGGCGTGACAGATAGAAGTAATAAATCGCGAAATTCCTAGCAACGTAAAATCAACCCAATGCCGAAATATCAAATTTCAAGTCAAATAACACGGTATAATACCAATAAAATGTATTTTATCATAATAATAAATCAGTCGAAAGGGAGTTTTATTTCTAAATGCAAATGTATTAGTAAAATGAGAAACGTGGAACAGCAGTAAAAAACCTTTTCGGAAGGAATCGGATATCCTATTTAGCTGAGTAGGTGTATTATCGTCTACTGACCCAGAGAACTTTCCTTCTGGATAAATCTCAGTAAATCTGTCTACTTTCATAATAACTCAAAGTGATCGGGACAAGGGATACTTCGGTAACACCTTAATGGCGAAAAAGGTTGGTGTTTGAAACTTTTCATTGGATAAAATCTTCAAGCAATTACATTACCGATATATTGTAGTCAAGTCTGTCGTTATTTATTTTACATTAACTGTTTTATAAAATTTACAAAGTTTTCCCATAAACTAAAAATCAAACCAGCCGTTCTTCTATATTCATTGGCAAGGACTTCATTTAGGAGTAGGTGCTCTTTTATTTTATTTTTTTTTCCAGGATATTTTCATTATTTTTCTACACAATCACGTTTCATATTTTCTCCACGACCATACTTGGAATATGCTTATTATGAAATTATTTTTAACATAATGACAACATTCACACTCTAAGAGTGAGAATATTTAGTCTGTAACAGTTAATTCTTAAAGGGTTTTCATGTATTTTCATTCCATCACTTGTTACAGTATGAATATTCCATAACTATTTTAAATATAGCGATTGCCATGGATGTCAAATAAACTCTATAAAGTAAATGTCAGTTTCATGAATCAAATTTAGAATTTAAAAATACTTCTCCTAAGATTACAGATTACGCTAATAATATAGGTAACACACTTCCTCAAAAATCAAAACAAAAATGTGAAAAATATTATAAGATGTTAAGAGATTGGCAACAACAAGAAGAAACACAAACCTTTCCAGAAACGTGTTAATTGCATTTTTTGGTGAACTATTAAAGAAATGGAAATTATCCACCCCATGAAAAATATACTTCATTATTAAAGCCACTTTCTCTACGACCATTGGATTCTACAACAATTACATATGCGTTATCTATTAATGAATGGATATGATTTCTTAGATGTTAGATCCTGATACATTATTCAACAGCTGACAACCAATCACCAATTTCAATATTTAGGATACAATAGGCTGAGACCAATGAGAAAGCTACAATAAAACAGCTTTTTCATAAGTGGGCTCTGCTCCTCTAACTCGATATCGCGTAAATGTTATGTCCATTCTTATGAACTGTCATCTCGATTATTCGATAACGACAAGAAGATGGAGAATTTAACGAGTGATAAGATGGTCTGTGATGGTGGTAGAGAAATTATAGTCTTCTACTCGCGTATAATGGCTATTATTCTCTCGGATGATTCAAAAACTCGCCCGTGGTTTCTTTCGAAATTTTTATCCTCGAGAATAATAGCCATTATTATACTCTCGTATACTATTAAACGTTAAACATTATATCGATATGTCTAAATACAAAAAAATTAAAACCTTCGTTAAAACGTTCTTTCAAAAAGTATCTACCCAAAAAGATTTTTACTGAACAAAATATTAAAGATTTTTTGAAATTGTTCCAGATAAAATATATTTAGCAACAAAGGTAATATATGGCTCACCGTAAAAATGAACTGTATAATATTAAAATTCAAGATATTAAGGATATAGTATCCTCATTAGCAATTGTTATTACCAACACAAAAGCAAAAAAACATAAAGTGGTATGGGTGCGACCCGAGAGGTCCACACGACTAACTTCTCAATGAAAAGAATGAAAAAATACCATATGTTTTGTTGTTATAATTATTATTATTAATAAAATTATTATTTAAAACGATTTTAATTTGTTAACGACAAATTATAATTGTCATTAACAATATTCAACCTTATTGTTTCAAACATTTTCTTATCATTTCATAGGCGGGAGCTATTTTTTATGGTTTGTAATTATGCGTCGAATGCAATTGGTCCCACGTTAATATTATTTTTTGTTCTCGAGATAATCGAGACAAACAATACTTCCGAACGCACATACGAACATGCGAACATACGCATATACGTAAATACACACACAGACATCCACTTAAAAACTATTGTATTCGACTCTGTGAACCTTGAAATATGGAAATGTCGAAATTCGGGATTTGCAAAATCGGACCCATTACTATAACTTCCACTGGGAAGTTAACAAGAGAATTCATGATTACTGGAGTCCTACGGACTCGTGGTAAGATAAGAGAATTAGAGTATTATTTTTATTATAAGAAAAGAACTACTCATTGGGTATCGATTAATAAAAGCAATTGTAAAATATCCAATTTCATCCTACAACATTTAACACTAAAAATAAAAAAAATGCTGGGATTTAGTCATTTTGAAGTATCACTATAAAAGTGTATTAAATAGAAAAGTAGCAGCTGTACTCGTAATCACAGTAGGATCCACAAGTAGGGTGGCACCCACTTAAAAAACCGTCAAAAACTAACTCTTACCTTATTTAAAAAAATGGGGTGGCATTCTACTGGTAGCAGTAAATTATTGGGTGGTCCTTTGTCAAGAGTACGTTAAGCTTAAAAAAGGCAGTGAAAAAGTTATTATACGTTAAATTTAAATTCTAAAGCTTGGTCTTGTTTAAACAGGTGTTCTATTTATTGACAATGTAAAAGTCACATTATTGTATTTATTTATTCGACCAACAGTGCTGTAAATCTAACAGCTAGTGTTGATCAAAGTTGGGATAAAATAATACAATGTTCGGGAATTTAAAAAAGTTTAGAGCATATTATCATGAGAAATAATTAAATTTGGAAAAAATGAAATATATGCAGTCTACAATTTTAAAAGCACCGAAAGTGGATATAAAACAAATATAAAAATTATCTACTTTATTTTGTAGAATACGTATCATATTGCCAAAAAGTAAAAAAAAGTTATTAAAACCCTGAAAATATTTTAATTTTTTAATAAAAATATCAGTTGTATTTTTGCAATAAATTTTTTTAACCCTTCTGTAGCGACGACAAGAATACCCTGATTAGAAAATACCCTGTACAATGATTATTGATTAAATTTTCATTGTCATATTTTGATGTAATCACAATCATTTATAAAAGTTCATTAATAACTGAGAAATATTATTAATATCACAGACGAAAGGTTATTTGACGACGATACATCGGTGCCGAAACCAGAAAACCTTTAGATTTGGAAAAGAATTTATCCAACGGACGGCAGATAAAAGTATAGTGGTCCTGAAAATGAATAAAATACGCAATGACGCTTTTTATCCCTAAACTGCTGAACTAAGAAATTGGTAATAATGTTGGTAAAGTAGAAACTATTTGTTGCTATATGTTTGAATCTCACTATTTGCCGCCAATTTCGTGATTCAAGTTAATCTTTTAAACGAAATAGTCTGAAGATTTGCTTTCAATGGGAAATTGAACTATTTTTATGGATCCTTTGTTTAAAGTAAGACGTAAGCATGTATTGGCTTATTTACTTTAATTATCGACAAAAAATCTTATTATTTGAAATGAAATTAACTTTGATATATTTGTTTAATATTCCGATTTTTTCTGAGTTTACTCGCCAAATTTGAGCTTTTAAAGTCGAACCGTGTCTGAGCGTAACTTGAATAAAAAATACCAGACATCAAACGCCCACCTTAAGATTTTTTATTAAGGACGATTTCATTGGGTGATCAAACAGCTATTAAATAATTATCGAAAGTTAAAACTTTTTTATCGGAAATTTCTTCCTCCATAAGAATTCTTGATTTAATTTCTTTATTATTTTCTAGTTTTGAGTTTTTACCAACGAACAAAAATATTTTTTTCGTCGATCTCTACAAAAAAATGATATTTTACGTACTAATTTCCGGATGAAAAATCGACCATTTTTCGTCCGTAAACACTTTTCGTCCGCTGTGGTCACTATGATACGGCACTGTGCGAGAGCGGCGATTGGGTCAATAAATCAGGGGCGCCCGTGTCAATAACTGTCATTTGCTGTTTTTAAATTAATCACTTACGAAATCTGCTGGATTTTACGTGTGAATAAGACCATGGCGTGAATATTAGTGTTAATAATAATAAAAAAAGGATACTGATAGCGATATGAATATTAGTAACACTCCTCCGGAGCTGCGGGAATTGGCAACTAAGGCCACGTTGGATTTACTCCCCCATATATCACGAATTTTATACGAAAAACAATGCAACACATTTATAACTTTCATAAAGGTATGTAGAGGTCGACGAAAAAATGTAATATGCACCTCGGCGAAAAGCTGTCTAATGTCTCGCCTGCTTGCTAGCCTCGATTGCGCAGGTCTGAAACTTTTGCACATTTTTCTAGACGTGTTTACGAATCCAATGAGCCCTTACTTTTATTTTTATGAGCAATAGCAAGAATAAACACCATTTTAAGTTTAACAATTATAGTATAAAAAAACTATTTTAGTTGTACCAAAGTAAATAAAGGTAATACTAAAACATATATTTTATAAAGAATTTTTCTTTAACAATACATTGATAGCACACAATTTAAATTACAATTTTTAAATAAACTTTTTTTTTTACTGCTTTTTAATTTTGACTTAATTTTTTAATGGTCGCTGGGGCACCAATTGAATATAGCACAAAATGTTTATCTTTAGTAAATGAATATTTTAGGAAAAAATTAATACTTCATCAATAGCTCTTTTTTGATGCTTTTTAAAAACACAAAACATTAAAAAAAAATTATTCGTTAACTGTTAATTGATTTTTCTGTTTTATTATGGGATTTTGCGATATTTTTCAGAACAAAGGCGTAGTTACTGTGTTATTTTTGGAAATACGCCAACCCTTACAAGTTCCTCTTGGACTTAACTTTTTTTGTTTTATCTCGTTTTGTTCAGGCAAAAAAAATAATGTCAATTCTACCGACTATGCTCAAAATTTTGTTGGATTAATGGAAAATTTAGAGGCTTAGTTTAGTATTTTGCAGAGAAAGCGCAAAAGATACATCTTTTATTTTAAAACTTTACTTCTTTTTAATTTAAAATTAATAACTGTGATGTTAACTGATTATCTTTAATTTTCCAAAAAATACAGCACCTAACACCTTTGTTTAAAAAAATATATAGCAGAATGTTGGTATAAAATAGAAACTGCAATTGACAGCTGATGTAAAACGTTTTTTTTTTCATGATTTGTGCCTGATAGAAGCGTACGACAAATATTATTCCAGTCAGGTACAACTTCGAAATGCAGTTTCAAGTGGTCATAAACCAAGTTTGCACAGAGAACGGACCTCACCTAGGAAGGGATACTTTAGTGTGGTACACTGATGGATCCAAAATGGATAAAAGGGTCTTTTAAGCAGAATTACATGTCATAGAGATATGTGCCCAGGAGTGCATAGAAAGGAACAGCCGAAGGGCAGAAATCTATATTTTATTAGATAGCCAAGCAGCACTAAAAGCTCTGAAGTCATACACTTGTGAGTCTAAGCTGACTTAGGAATGTAAACAGTCGCTGAGACAACTGGCAGCGAATAATCAGGTTACTCTGATGTGGATTTCAGGTCACAAGGGAGGTAAAGGCAACGAAAAAGCAGATTTCCTTGCCAAAAAAGGGGCAAATAGACAATTTTCCGACCCAGAACCCTTTTGTGGACTTTCAAAAGCCCACTTAAAACAAGAGGTTCGACGCTGGGAAACAGATGAAATTAAATCTCACTTGCATAAAGTGCCAGGACAAAGACAAGTGAAAAGGCTAGTAAGCCTTTCGCCATGGAAAGCTAAACAACTTCTCGATTTAAAAAAAACTTAAAACTGGTTACTACACAAGATACAACAATAGTAACACACGAACTTCCCAACCTATGTAGTATACACACAGCTGAACTATATGTAATACTACAAGCTCTAAGGAATTTAGTACAGGATAACAGTAAACTTGCCATATGTACAGACTCCTTTTCATCAATATACTTTATCGAAAACAATTAGTCACAACATCCCTTAGTTCAAGATATCCTCGACACCTGCCACCACCATCGCACTAGAGGTATCTACGTAAATATTATCTGGATCACTTCCCATGTAGGAATTACGGGCAACGAACGTGCAGATCAAGCAGCCAAACAAGCTTGTTACTCTAACTTGCTAGTAGAGTAAATTCAACTTTATCAAGACTTTAAATTAGCAGCTCGACAAACGATGACACAAACAAGGCAAATACATTGGAATACACGTAACACAAAACTACGTACAATCCAACCCACAGTTTCCGCGCAGAAGATGGCTCCAATGACAAGATGGAACAAAAGCGTCATAAGATGACTCAGAATAGGTAACTTCCGGCTTACCCATGGTTACCTGATGTCTTTACAGAATCCTCCTACCTGTAAATTCTCTGAAAGCGTAAGACTTACAATTGAGCACATGCTTTTAGATTGCATACACTACAGCCAAATGCGTCGCAAACACAAACTCAGTGAAACTCTCAAAAACATTCTTGGACTACCTAGCCAGTTTAGTGATGTTATACAGCTGCTAAAAGACTGTATACTGTTTAATTTGATCAAGGGAATAATTCCTGTTACAGTTAGCGAACTTAAAATCCAGACATTAAAATAACATTTTGTGATAATTTGTAAGTTAAAACACAGAATTACAATGTCACAAAATGGTGACTGGATTTCAAATTCTCTAAAACTGGTTTCATACACAACGATTTTGGACGTACGCTAAAAAGACGTACGTCTACAGTCATTTAAAAAAGGGACAAAAGGTATTTCAGAAGAAAAGCACCATTTAAGGCAAAGAAACACAAAAGCGAATTCCTCAAATTATTCCATCACAATGTAAGGAAATACCTTTGATTCAAGTCCCTTCATCTCAATTTTGGGAGTCACGGTCTCTAATAATATGTCTTGACATGACCATATTGCTAACATCGCAAAGGCAGCAAGCCACAGGCTAGGTTTTTTATGAAAAGCTAGAAAGTTTTTTACTTCTGATCAACTGTTGACGACGTACAAGGCTCAAATCCGACCTCTTTAAAATATTGCTCGCACATTTGGGGTACAGTACCAAGGCATTCTCTTCATCTTTTAGATTTCATTCACAAAAGGGCCATTCGGTTAATAAACAGCTCAACTCTCACAGATATCCTTTACCCACTAGAACATAGAAGAAGAGTTGCAGACCAGACATTACTCTACATATATTTCCAATGCAGTTGCTTCAGAGAAATAAAAACTCTTATATCACCACTAGCCACATTCGACCGAAGAACTCGGCACGCTGATCAGTCTCACCCATTTACTCTCAAGATTGAGACTACATGGACCAATCTTCATCAAGAGTCCTTTTTTTACAGGACTGCTACGGAATGGAACAGGCTTCCAAAATTATTTTCCAGAAAACTATGACCTGCAACTTTTCAAAAATCGGGTCCACAATCATCTCCTTTCTATAATCCCTTCCCCTTCTAATAGTCGCAGAGTGGGCCGTCCGCGGCACACACGATGGGTCTAACCTTTTTTCGACTATTTTCAGTAAAAAAAATAGAGCTTTTAACAGACCCAAAATTTGTAGACGAGGCAGTATTTAAATTTTTTTTGTGGATCTTACCATGTGATTTAAAGTTCTTTTGCTTATGATTAAAAGATATTAATACCGAAAAAATTGGTACAGTTACATAATCAATTGCCCATCCATTAAGCTAGCAGCCACACTTTGATTTTTTACCAGTGGGGATTACTTTACAACTATTAAGTACACTTTCAAAGTATTAAATTAATCAATAACAGAAATTGTTTGAGAAGGGTGTGAGTCTTTGATAACATAAATGAAACAATTTGTCGGGGTTAGTACAAGACTTTGGTCGACTGAACTGTGTTTGATAACACGTCAAGACTTGTTCATTGATCCTAATGTCTTTCATTGCAACAAAAAAAAGCTATGCACTTCTTTGTTTCGCAATACTTGTGAAACAGTCCAGTAAAAAATGTTAGCTATTTAGCAACATTGTTCATAAACCCTGCTCCAAAAAATTTATTTTCAGTCTGGATTAGGCCTAAAAAAGACTACTGTTAATATTTTTATAAGATCATCCAAATTTTTTTATTGTACAGAGAAAAACAAAAAAACATTTGAAAAAACCTAAAAAAGTTTAAAAAAGTATTAGTATTCGTTTAATATGTAATCTACCAATTTGAGTACAGAGCCTAATCTACTAGGTACGAAGAGTTTTTTTTTAAATTTAAGGTCATATTTATTACTAAAAAACATATTACTAAAAATATTTTTTATTTAGTTTCTTTTATTAAGTTATAATGTGTATGTAGCACATTATTTTCTAATCTATTTTAATGTCCGTCTGTTTAAAAGATGGTGGCTATGATTATTAAATCATTTTAAAAACGTTATTGACCCAACGAAATGGGCTTACACACAAACAATCGAATGTTTAGGAGAAGTATTAAAACCAAAATACAACGAAAAATTAATGCAACATTAGCTGATATGTTGCCACATCATTTAATTTCGACATAGTATACCGATCTATTAATAAGCTAAATATTTTTTTTTTAATTTTTAAGTAATATACAAAAAAGGCTTTCGCTAAAAATATATATATATATATATATATATATATATATATATATATATATATATATATATATATATATATATATAATATTGTTATGCCTGTGAGTTCTTAAATAATTGGTATACTCTCAAAAATAACATTTTTTATTTGTAGTTCACAAATTACAATTTACTTCACTACACTTAACTATATTATTTGCTCATTTTCCACCAATAACTTTTTCTCTTTATTTCCAATTTACTATTCATTAATCAATTAACTGTCATCAATTAATCCTCCGCTGTCGATACGCGTTCTTCGTCATGGAACATTCCCCAAATCTCCAGAATACACGAATCTAGAATAATCGAGAATATTTTTAAACGTTAAATTGAACAGGTCCTTAAGATGTTGCATGCGACTCGTAACAATATTTTCATATTAAGAATAATAGTACACATAATATTACTTTTTCAATTTGGACTCTTAACATTAATAGTAATTTTATAAAAAAATAATGTGCTGCGCTTTATAAACATAACATTGTGACACAAATGAATGGGGCACTGCATAGCTTTATGAATAGTCAGAAAGTATCAAAAAGGCACATCTGGCTGTGCAAAGAGGTGTGTTGGTTCCTACACTTATGTATGGTAGTGAATGTTGGGTTTGGCAGAAGAAGCATGAAAATAGGATTAATGCTGCGGAGATGAGTAGTCCAAGAAGTATAGCCGGAGTGACTCGGTTGGATAAAGTAAAGAATAGTGAGATAAGAGAACGCTGTGGTGTAAAAGAAGATAAGGTTACAAAGATAGATAAAGGAAAGCTTAGATGGTTTAGACACGTAGAAAGGATGGATGAAAAAAGATTAATGAAACAAATTTTTAAGGCGAGTGTAAATAGACAAGTCGGTAGAGGTCGACCTCGGCGAACATATCTCTATCAGATCAACATTGTTTTGAAGAAAGGCCAGGTCAAGAGTACCAACAACCGACGAGCACGTATGAGAGCACTGATGAAAGTAGAGAAAGCAAAAGATGTGTGTAAGAACCGTAGCAAGTGGAAGGAACCCCTACCCCTATGGGAAAAAGGCGTGACTTTATGTATGTATGTATGACACAATAGAATAAAAAGCTGGGGGGGTTCCTTTTCAATCCCGCCAACGACGCTAAGACCATGTTCCTGTGATAGTAATAAGTAATTTGCTATACCTGACTTGTTCCAGAATAGAAGCAGGTTGCAGATTTGTAATTGTTTTAGTTGATCCGGCTCAAGTTAAGCTGAGCACAGCAAAGTTAGTCTTAGTTTAGCGTACGCCGCGCATTGGCCAAGGATATGAAGGCTTGTTTCCTTTGTAGTATATCTCTGCTCAAACTAACATATTACCCTGAACAAATATTGTTCTACTTAATGTTAGTATATTTAATATTTAATTGTTTAGTAAATGTCAAATCTAATAACAAATGAAATATTACCAGGCCAGTCCGTGATGTTTGAAATAACATCCGAGGATATAAATATGCAAACATATAAAGTAGATTATGATTATTAAGAGTGCACCAAAGATGACCAAGTCACGCGACCGTGACATTACACCTTCTCTCCACACAATCCACAATTAGGGATGTTGGACAGCCCAAGACCCCAGATTGTGCATGTGATATCTAAGGGTAACATGACCGGTCAGTATGTGTACTGCTTGTCTGGCATCCTTCCTACTCAGTGACGTAACGCTTCCGGATCGGTCCTCTCGGGGGACTCCTCTATGAGGACCCATGCCTGTCTGCACTTGTCTCTAGTTTCTGTTTTTTAGTACATTAAGTTCTGGTCCATGAGCCAGCCCCGAAATGCCCTTCTGTCTAGACAGAAGTGAATCTCTAAGGCTGGATCTTGGACCACGAACTCAGTCTTCGATCCAGCCAACTTATTGTCTTTAATTCCCGATAGACCAGCAACCCAAACAACCCAGAGTCAATTGTAAATTAATAAACGTAGTCACCAGCGCTTTAATTGCCTCCTGGCACCTGCAAATCCCCACTATGACTCAATGGAATAAACTTATAGAAAATGTTTTGCGCAATATTTGTACGACCTGCCACAGACTTCACTAGCAATACATACATCAATGCTCACAAATTTGAGTTAAGATTGCACAAAAACCCTAATGATCTAGCGAGAAGCCTCATGTTGTAGCAAGTACAACGAAGACCAAAGAAACATATTCCAACTGACCTGCTAAACAGATTTTAGTGTAGATTCTTTATTTCTCATGTCAAAAACTAAATTCAAGTGAGGTTTGTGACTTAATAGGACAATGTTATTGAATGTTGATCCTTTGTGTTAAATATTTTTTGTCAAAAAATTTACCAATTGTAACTACCCTGTGTTGCAGATTGTAAATAAATAGGAGTGATCAAAAAAAAAACGTGGCATTTAATCTTGCAGCGTTCCATTTAATGCCTAACAGCGATGTATATTATTTGGAAATTGATTGGATCAATATCGCTTGTTCACTGAGCTATGTGTGGTTAAATTAAAAAATATTGAGAGGTGCTGGAGGGCTAAAATTTAAAAAAAAAAGTTCAGTAAATTAAAAATTAATCTGGAACTTGACAACAATGCCACTTTTTGGTTCAACTATAGCTAAAAACCATCCAGGTGATAAAAGAAGAAGAATTACGAAAACACGCACATTGAAATTTTATTTATAAAGATATAACCTTTAATTTGTCAAATAAAAAATTCTTTGTACCCAGTAGGTAACCATTTGAAATACGGGTAGATCACGCTGTTCGGCAAGTATCAAATGAATAACGTAATTTTACTGAAACTGGTCATAAAAAAATGCCTGACTATAAGGATAAGGTGAAAAAATTTAACAAAAAAGTATTGTCAAAAGATAACAACTCAACTAGGGGTAAGAATTGATATTTAAATATAAAGATAAAAAATGCAAAGTTACTATTTATTTTTTATTGCTCAAAGCCTACAGTTTAATATAATATCAAAAATAGACGTCTATATTGACTATTTTTAAATGTTTGTTTAACAAGCTTGCAAAATTAAAATTAATTAATTTAAAATTTCTGACAGGTCTTTGACATTCGGTAACAATAAATAATAACCACACATATAAACTACATGCATAGCCACCTTTTGGCATAGTTAGGAAAACTGCTGCTACTATTATAGTTTTACAAAAATTCAAACAATTACATTATCAGTGGTCTGGACGCGACCCGCGATCATTTTTTTGTTGTTGTAATTATTATTATAAAAATTATTACAAAAAACGATTTAAATTTTTTTTAACAAATTATTACTGTCATTAACAATATTCTGTTTATGTCAACCGTTTTTTTTTTCAAACTTTTTTCTATTATTTTATCAGCGGAAGCTATTTTCAATTGTTTATAACAATTGAAAATATTTTTATAATTATTATGATCAATAATCATTTGTTAGTAACAATATTCAATTGTTATAATTAATGCTTGATTATTACTAACAATAATTTTTCACTGTTATAGCGTTTTCAATCATCATCATCATCATCATCACTCAGCTATAGTAGTCCACTGCTGAACATAAGCCTCTCGTTTATTTTGCCACTCTGCTCTATCTTGAGCCATTTGTATCCAATTACCACAGATTCTTTTGATATCATCGGTCCATCGTGTGGGGGGGCGCCCTCTACTACGATAAGCTTCGTGCCTCGGACGCCACTCCAATAGTTTTTTAGACCATCTTCCGTCAGTTCTTCTAGCTACGTGGCCAGCCCAGTTCCACTTTAAAGTTGTTATTTTTTCGATTACATCTATAACACCTGTTCTTTGGCGAATAATCTCATTTGGTATTCGGTCTCTGAGGGAGATACCCAGAATAGCCCTCTCCATTGCCCGTTGGGTGACATGCAGTTTTTTCGCTGACTTTTTTGTAAGCGTCAATGTTTCGGCTCCGTATGTCATCACTGGTAATATGCACTGATTGTATACTTTTCGTTTTAGACTGATGGGAATATCCGACTTGAAAACATACTTTAATCTTCCAAAGGATGCCCACCCCAAGCCTACTCTCCGGAGAAGTTCGCACGTCTGGTTGTCCCGTCCTATTCGGATCTCATGACCCAAATATTTTTAATACTAACACACGTTTATATTCTTCAATTCCTATTTTTGTTTTCTAAAACTATCTCTTTTTATGAAATATTATCATCATATTGTTCATAAAAATATTCCTAACATGCAATAATTATATTATTCAAAAGATCTTAAAAATTGGCATTAAAAATGGTATAATTTATAAATTGCAAAATTTAGGTAGATTACCAATTTTTTCAGTTTTTTAAATCTCCATAAAAAACAGCTTAACCAACTTTGCTGGAAATCTAATCAGTTCTAAGTTGCATAATTAAGCGTCGAATGCAATTGGTCCTACGTTGACATCATTTTTTGTATTCGTCAATCAAGACGCACGAATGCACGCACGCACGCACGCACGCACGCACGCACGCACGCACGCACGCACGCACGCACGCACGCACGCACGCACGCACGCACGCACGCACGCACGCACGCACGCACGCACGCACGCACGCACGCACCCACACACACACACAAACACACACACACACATATACAAATGCTTCTTGGACAAATGAACCGCGTTACACCATTCACTAATGGCAAAACAGGAAGGCACTGGTATGAATTATTTTTGAAACGCCACCAAGAGATTTCCCAAAGGGTAATACAAAATTTCACCAAGGCCAGATTTTCTGTTACAGAGTTGAAAATAAAATAATGGTTCTCTGAAATTCAGAATTATATAGATGACAACAACTTAGCTGACGTGTGTACTGATTCTAAATGGATCTTCAATTGTGACGAATCTGCCTTTTTTTTTAACCTCAAAGGAGAGAGAGTGCTCGTAAAAAAAAGGGATACAGCCATTTACTTATTCATAAATAATGACGAGAAACAGTGTGTTACCACATTAGTGATGTCCAATGCAGCAGAGGACTTACCATATCCAATGGTAATGTTTGCTTATAAAAGGTTACCACAATATATCACAGCAAAAATACCATCTAAGTGGGCGGTAGGTCGTTTAGATTTAGGCTGAATATTGGGAGAATCTTTTTATAAATACATTGCTTATGTATTTTTTCCGTGGTTAAAGAAAAGTGATATAACCTTTCCGGTGATACTCTTCGTAGATGGACATAGTTTCCACCTAACGATGACGTTAAGCGAGTTTTGTTCGAACAATGGAATTGTTTTTATTAGTCTTTTCCCAAATTCCACCCACATTCTTCAACCACTGGAAGTAGCACTATTTCGACCATTGAAACATAAATGAAAAAAAGCTGTTATCAACTGGCGAATATCTACAAAAATAAAAATATTTAAATAAAACCATAAAATTTTTGTCCGGATCTTCTTTATGAGAATGAGTATAGTTTTAATTTGAATTTCATTGTTTTACAAAGTGTTTTGTTAATAAAAAACTAACGTGGGGAAGGGTCGTGTATGCTAAGCATCCTCTTAAGCACTTTGACCCATCAGATCTTTTGTGCATAACCCTTAATCTCTTCGAGGCCCGAGATTTCGAGATTCCGAGATCAGTTTCCAGAAGGCTAAGTTTCTGACATTTAAGGGCTTTAGGAGGCCCATTCCAGAAACTTTAGCCTCACGCACAAAAAGCGCTGGGCATTCGCAAAGCAAATGTTCTGCAGTTTCAGCGAAGTTCTCGCAGTAGTGGCGACTATCACTCTCTGTTTTGCCCATTTTTTTCAGGTAATACCTTAGAGGGTAGTGTCCAGTAATGAGTCCCGTCACCAGTTTCAAGTCTTTCTTGTCCAACTCGAGAAGTTGTTTAGCTTTCCTTGGCGAAAAGTTTACTAGCCTTTTCGCTTGTCTTTGTCCTGGCACTTTATGCAAATGGGCTTTGGAAAGTCCACAAAAGGGTTCTGGGCCGGAAAATTGTGTATTTGCCCCTTCTTTGGCAAGGAAATCTGCTTCTTTGTTGCCATTAACTTCCTTGTGACCTGAAATCCACATCAGAGTAACCTGATTGTTTGCTGCCAGTTGTCTTAGGGACTGTTTACATTTCCAAGTCAGCTTAGACTCACCAGTGTATGACTTCAGAGCTTTTAGTGCTGCTTGGATATCTGATAAAATTTAAATTTCTGCTCCTGGGCACATATCTCTATGGCATGTAATTCTGCTTAAAAGATGGTTGGGGTGTTACCAAGGGGTTTTGAGAGCCTGTAACGCCCACTCCAACCCTTTTATTCATCTTGGATCCATCAGTGAACCACACAAAAGCATCCCTTTCTAGTTGAGGTCCGATCTCTTTGCAAAATTGGTGGTTGTTTATGACCACTTTAAACTGCATTTCAAAGTCGTACCCAACTGGCATAATATTTGTCGGCTTAGACATGGATTCTAGGGAAATATTATCCAAAATCTTCAAATGTCCAATCCGATTTCCTGCTCTTGGATTTATTGTCTGGCTCAGTCTGAAGGCATTGATTTCTGCTTCTTGCATTACACATAAGTGCAATGGGGGAAGGTTTAGCATTACCTCTACAGCTGCAGTAGGGCACGTAAATGTTGCCACTGTGATTCCCAGACAAGCTAGCCACTGCACTTTCTCCAGGATATTGAAGGTTACTTACTAAGCAGACGTGAAAAGTGATGAAGCCTAGCTGATAACCGTAATTCAAAGGATTTTAGTTGATTTAAAGGCTAAGTTTTAAAGATTCACTAATAAATAATAAATAATAATAAATAAGTACCTTCGCAATATGCTGGAAATGCCACCACCATAAACTGAATCCCAAAGATTCAAGCGTGGTAGTGGAAGTTTAATCTACCAGATGACAGTGAATAATTGATTTTAACAAATTAAGCTAAATAAAGCGTTATAGCGCGAACATTAGTCTATTGGGTTATTACCAATCCAGAAAACCCATATTATAGATTTTTGTTATTAATCTCCAGTTGAATTTATATTTGATAATAAATATATTTTAAGCGCATCCTAAGGAAATGGTATAATCTTATATATTTTTATTCGGTCAAAAAAAGTACACACCGGCAATGTGTAACAGCATTCGTTTCGAGTTCTTCCTCTATGAATCGCAATCGCAATCGTGCAGGACAATTGCAAACGCCACTATTTAGGGCCATTAAGGGATTTAAACACAATCGAAGTGAGTCGTTTCCGTACCTCCGTGACTACTGGGGCTTATTTATGACGGCATGGCGTACCTAGAGCCACATCCATCTGATAAAACGACGAATGTGAGCTTCGAATGAGACCTATTAATTTTTTTGTCTCGTTATAAATGTGTGTCTTTATTTTTAGTTATTTTATAAAATATACACTTTTGTGAAAAATACTCTCTAATACACTTTTATTCTTTACTCTATTTCGAAATGATATGGAGTAATAAATCCTACTAATAAATGCAAAACACTAACAGAGTGGTCAAACAAACTTTTATGATTTCTAAATGGAAGCCTGATGCAAACAAAAGGTTTTAATAGCAAAAGGGTCATTTCCTACCAGCAGTGGTGTAACTTACCATAAAAATAAAACAATAATATTATTTTAATTTATATTGTTAAACTCACTGTCGCGCCGTCAGAAAAATCCGTTAAACTTTGTGTTTGACCTACCTACAAAACTTTTTACTTGGGTCCAAACGAGTTCAATAAGATTTAGTTTGCAGTGATACGGAGACAGACAAAAAACGGTTATATTTTATTTTCGTGCTATTTTTTTAACTACATACTCCGTAAAGCGGACTTTATTTAAAAACACTATGGACAAAAGTTCCTTTTTCACCATATTTTCGTCAAATATTACGTTTTTCTGTCCAAGCCACTGAATAATGTCGCTTTTCTCCATAAACTAGTTCAAAATTTTGTCAACTTTTCTTAAATAATAACTTGTCCATTGTCCATCCCTATCACAGACTTAGGTGGAATGAGGTCCAACATTTGTTCAAAATATTTTTCGGACACATCACCGTTCAAATCTTCATGGTAATCGCCAGTATGATTTAACTGAAACATTAACAAACCACCTTTAACAAAACTGTCAACATTTAACTGAAATATTAACAAACCACCTTTAACAAAACTGTCAACCTTTCTAATGTGGGTAACGAGAACTTAAAATATCTTTATCTTGCCACATCTTTTCCATAGTATATGCTTTACTGAGCCAATTAATCTGCCAAGGACAAGAGATCCCCTTTAAGTTCTGCAGGTGTTTATCGTATTCCATGCACTTGTGGTAGTGTCTACATTGGAACAACTAAACGGTCCATTTACACCAGGGTCAAAAAACACAAAGCCGTCTTGGATATACAGAAAAATCTGCTGTCGCGGAGCAGACAATTAAGAATAATCACAGAATTAAATTCGAAGACACCCAAGTTATATACACCACATATGCATATTACCCAAGGATTTATAGAGAAGCGATTAAAATACATAAACACCAGCAGAACTTTAATAAATCTGACGGAACACTTAAAATTAATAGAACATGGGTACCTGTACTTAAAAATACAACGCTGCTTCCTTACAAAAATAAGAAGAATGATCTCCAGAACGTGAGCAATTTCTGAACAGCCCTCAAATATGCCCCGCTCACTAAAACGCAAAAAGTCGCAAAAAGGGTAGACCTATCGTGTGGGCCGCGGACGGCCCGCACTGCGACTATTAGAAGGGGAAGGGATTATAGAAAGATGATTGTAGACACGCTTTTTAAAAACTTGCAGGTCATAGTTCTTAACCTCGGAGAGCTCCTTATATAAGTATTGTGGTTACACAATGCAGTTTTTACAACACAGTCGATTAAAAAATTCTTGGTGGAAAGTGTTGCTATATATTTAATACTTTTTTTTACATAAATATGTGACTTTTATAATGACTTATTTTATTTAACTCTCTAAAATAAACCAAACCACAAAATAGATAACAACAAAATACTACTGGGTTAGTGTAGGAAGTAATTGTATCAAACAACTTTATATAAGAAGTTGTGCAAAAAAAACTATTTCAGATGATGTTTCACAATAAACGCGGTTTTGAGCATCGTTTGCATAAAGCATTTTTACTTGTTTGTCTTCCACTAATACCTCGATAGCTTACTATTTGGCTTAAGAGGTGTAACGGCAAATTAAATTAAGATGGTAAATGGAATTGTGTTATTTTTTTTGGTGAGTTGCAATTCTGTTTTTGGGTCCACGATTGTTGCATAAAAGTAATAATACGCACAGCTTATATGCGAGAGATAATGGTATTGTTTCAAATTTTAGTTCTTCCGTGGGTTCGGCTATTTAAAACTCTCGATAAGTAACAAAACAATGTTTATTCCAATACAATAAATACTACTTTTATAAATCACTTAGATATAAAACTTTTTATAACTATTTACATATCTTAAATCACAAACACTTTTAAAACTAATACTGACTGTCCTGACGACCACTGTTCTTTTTATACCTGTAGCTCATACTTTCACCTTATTCGCGAAGGCGACAGACCCCTTTTCGAAACGGCGAGAATTTACTAGACACCTCGTCGAGAATTTGCTGGGGGTTTCCTTTTGTTCTCCGCGCCAACAGTCTCCCAATCGTGGCCGACGCACTGTCGCGACGGAAAGGGTTAACAGAGACGGACTCAAGAAATTGTAACAGTATGTTGTGTAATAACACACGATAGCAGGTCATATCTAAACTTTTATTGTCATAAATTTAAATGCAAATAATTAGAATAGAAACATACTGGAGCCTACCTTAGCCTACCCATTTTTTAACAAGACAATGCACGTCCTAATACGGCAAGGGCCACTACAAGGTTCTTACAGAAAAATAATGTGACCTTCTTGCTTTCCCGACTTTTCCTCAATCGAACATGTGATATAATCGGCAAGCAGCAAATAACTAGCTTGACCTTCCTCACCGAATTTGAAATAACATTCCTCAGAATATCACGAATCATTAAATTTCAGCAATTTTTAACACACATTTTTTAAAATTTTATTAAACTTGATCAACTCTTTTTTGGAAGTCAGTAAGTATTTAAAAAGTTTATTATTTATTTAGTAACCAAGTATTGTAATTAAGTAAAAAAAGTATTAAAATAATACATGTGCTGTTATTATTTTTTAATTTCGCAGTTCATTCGAAACTCAGAAGGTACGTTATTGAACATATATATTTTTGTCATCACTGACACATCCCTCGTCCGACAATTTTAATATAGAATAACAACATATCTAAAATGAATGCTTGGGGTTGAATGGGCCACCCATACGGGTTCAGCACTTACCGGAACAGCGGGATGTCACACTTTTACCCCAACATCGGACCAGCAGCTGTCTCTGGCGTATCATTATCCGGTCGAGGCGACTTTCAATTGTGCGTGTATCACCATAGAAGCGGTTAATGGAGGATCACAAACGAAACCAATCGATGTACAGCTTTTCGGAAGTCCATTCGGTAGGATATTCCCGGCGATTCCAAAGACGTGCATTTTGTACGTCATCTCTTTTATCTTAGAATTAATTGGAAATGAATAATACTAGAAATATATTGTCATTTTCAACCAATAATTACATCGTTGGAATTGGTCAGTCAATAACGGTTTTTACTTTTTAATCCTAAAGAACAGCTCCAATTTTTTTTGAAATATTTGTTTCTTTACAATATTTACAATTAAAAACATTTTAATACGGCATAAAATTATTTATATTGCTTAAATAATAACTATGTTAAATACCTATAATTTTTTTTAAAGAAAATTCTTTACCTTTATTATAAATGTAGTATAAACATTAGTTAGTAATTAATTAAAATCTTTCGTTTTATTATTACTAAAATTGTTGTTTTTTATTTAAATTATTTTTGTAATATTGATTTAATGGTAATTTTATTAATATCATGTTTAAAATTTTACTGTTAGATGCTTCACAAAAATAAAAAGACCGAATAATTGGAATATCTTTATTTGAATGATTTGACCAAATAACGGCCTATGTTACATTTTTGCCAAATCGGGGTTTTGTTCTTTGTAGCTTTCATTACAAGTTTTTAGTGTAAACTTATCCAGAAACCAATAGATGTCGTTGCTATACCACTTTAATCAGCTAAAATCGTGAGCTCTCTAATTTGAACAATAGTCTACGTTACAGCCATCACAGCCTTATGAAACTGATCCATTACAAACAATATTGTAAATTAATTTTTTGTTTTATTAAATGTCACTTTAAGTGAAACTGAAATTGATTGATTTTGCCATATTAAAGAATAACATTCTTTAAAAACAATAACCTAAATAATGCCACTGTCATAAGAGTTTGACGAAATAACGGTCTATGTTACTTTCCAGCAAAAAAAGGTGTTATCTGTATAATTATGTATATAAAAATAAATGTTTGTATGTATGTATGTTAACGTTTCACTCCAACACCGTTTAACCGATTACCATGAAAATTAGCATGTATATGTATTTTTTTATGAACTCTTTGCAGCAGCTCCACAGCAGGTGGCACTGCAGCATATCAATTTCTGCAACGTTTAATCAATCACCTTGAAAATTGGTTTGCATATTAATTTTTTGTGAAGAAATTATTTTCCTTATTTACTTTGTTGCCGCTCCCCACCAGGTAGTGCTGCAGCATACTATTTTTTATATCGGTTAACCGATTCCTATGAAAATTGGTATTGTGCTATATTTGAACACGGAGAATGTATTTGCTGTATTCATTGCTTGAAAATTGGTATGTATATGTATTTTTTTAAAGTCGCGGAGTTTGATAGTGATATTTCAAAGCAGACAAGCGAACTTTCGGGAAGAACAACGTCTGCCGGGTTCTGCTAACCCTAATTAGGAGTCGACTTTTATTTATCTCCTGCAAATTTAAACAAATCATGAAAGACCGTCATTCGGCCCAACTTCATTTGTTAAAGGTAAGTAAAGAACATTGTTACTTTTATTTTCAGGTTTTAGTCAAATTTGCCAATAAAACTGTGTTTTTTTGTCTTTACAGATTTTAAAAACTTTTTTTTTAAATTCTGACCATTCAACTACTTTTTTTTTATCAACATATATAAAGTATAAAATCGTTAATAATTAAACATCATCATTTCTTAAGATGTGACCAAAATACTTCAGTTTGTGCTTTTTTGGTGATAAACAGCAACAAACAGCAACATGATAAACAGCTCAACTCTCACAGATACCCTTCACCCTCTAGAACATAAAAGAAGAGTTGCAGACCAGTCATTGCTCTACAGATATTTCCATGGCAGATGCTCCAGAGAAATAAAAACTCTTGTACCACCATTGGCCACATTCGGCCAAAGAACTCGGCACGCTGATCAGTCTTACCCATTTACTCTCAAGATTTACACTACAAGGACCAATCTTCATCAAGAATCCTTCTTTTACAGGGCTGCTACGGAATGGAATAAGCTTCCAAAATCAGTTTTTCCAGAGAACTATGACCTGCAACTTTTTAAAAAGCGTGTCCACAATCATTTCCTTTCTATAATCCCTTCCCCTTCTAATAGTCGCAGTGCGGGCCGTCCGCGGCCCACACGATAGGTCTACCCTTTTTGCGACTATTTTCATAAAAAAAAAACAGAACTACAGCTGCTTGTCGAGGCGTTGAAGTACCTCGGTGTTACGCTCTCTTTCTACCCAGGAGATTCTTAATAGCCTTCTGTACGTTCACATTTCAAAGGCCTCCAATTTTTTGCACATCGCATCTGTCAAAGTCCAAGCTTCTATTCCATAAAACAGTACGCTAAACACGTAACAGCGAAGCATTCGGACACGCAGATGCAAATTAAATTTCTGCTGCAAAGTACCTTGCGCATCTTCAGGAACGAAGCACGAGCTTGTTTTATTTTGGCACGAATCTCCTGCATGCCATCCCACTTCTCATTTAGTTGACACCCGAGATATTTAAAAGATTCTACTTGCTCAATTCGTTGACCGTTAATTGCCAGGTGTCCATCCACGTTGTTTGATTTGCCAACTTCTAGACACTTTGTCTTTCTCACGTTCAGGCTAAGTCCTTTCAGGGAGTCAGCGACAAGAACCGTGTCATCAGCATACCTCAGATTGTTGATATTAATCCCATTGACAGATATTCCCTCGTCACATTCATCCAACGCCTCTTGAAATATTCTGTCGGAATACAAATTGAATAACAGTGGTGATAAAATGCATCCTTGACGAACGCATTTTAGGATTTTGAACTCGTCGGACGCGGTGTTATCGATTCTTATGTGAGCACTTTGGTTCCAGAAAAGGTTGGCTATTATTTCAAGGTCTCGTTGTTCCAGTCCTATTTCTCTAAGAATGTTGATCAGTTTTTCGTGCTTAACTTTATCAAAGGCTTTTTCGTAATCAATGAAACATGCGTAAACGGTCACCGACATGTCCCGGCACCTTTGCATAGGAACCTGTATGCTAAATAGTGCCCCCCTTGTTCCAAAGCCATTGTGAAAACCAAACTGAGAGTCCCCCATTATTGTCTCGCACTTCGCATATATATTTTTTTGTGTATTATTTTCAAGAAGAGTTTAAGCACATAGCTCATCAGGCTAATAAGACGATAATCGCCGCAGTTCTTGGCTTTCGCGTTTTTGGTGAAAGGGACAAAAGTAGATTTTAACCAATCAGAAGGTATACTGCCGTTTCGGTAAATAGAATTGAATAGCTTTACCAGCGAGTTCAGTGATTCTTTGTTCTGCAGTATTTTTAGAACTTCTATATACACGTCATCAGGACCACTAGCTTTCTCATTTTTTGAAATTGACAGTGCATATTGAACTTCTGCCTTCATTATATCAAAGCCTTGGCCTTGATAAAAGAATTCTTCCTGAAGTTCTGGCCGGGTATCGTGAAATAGGTGCTTGATGTAGTCACACCATTCCGTCAGTTTTTCTGAAGTATCCAGTATCAGCCTGCCCTGTGCGTTCTGTAAAGTCGTCGCGCTTCTGTTTCTGCAGATATCTTTTATCTTCTTGTGCATGTTTAGGGTATCGTGTTTTGCTTCCATTGCTTCTATTTCTTGGCATTGCTCGGAAAGCCATTTCTCTTTTGCTTCTCTTATCTTGTTTTTAATTATGCGGTTTTGCGCCCGGTATTCGTTGTTCTTGTCCTTGAGTGCCCTTCTTTTTTCCATTAGATATTCTCCGACATCCATGGTTTCTTGTTGAGGTTTAAGTATTTTGGTGGTACTTTCTGTGAAAGCATTTTTTATATTGGACCACAGTTCATTAGGGTCGGCTGCCACCGTTATGGGTATCGCATCAAGTCTGGAATTCAGTTCATGTTTCAGTTTACTCATTATATTTATGTCCTTTAGCCTTGACACATCTGGCTTATAATGTCTGGGTCTTTGCAAACATCTTTTGAGTGTAAGTCTTGCTACTGCAACAACTGGATTATGGTCTGCGTTTATATCTGCACCTGGATATGTTTTTGCAGACTTTATGCAGTTTCTGTATCACTTTTTAATAAGTATGAAGTCTATTTGATTGCGATTAATTCTTTCAGGGGTATGGGCGCTAGATGTCCACGTATAGAGCCTTCTGGTTAAAAGTTTAAAAAAAGTGTTTGGCATAATGAAATCTTGTTTCTGGCAGAACTAAACTAGCCGGTATCCTCTATCGTTTGCTGTTCCTAATCCGTATTTACCGATAATATCCTCTCGTGGTGTATTTCCTACTTTGGCATTAAAATCGCCCATGATAAAAGTCACCTCTGATTTTTTCGCCAGCTTCAGGGTTTGTTTGTAGAAGTCTTCTATTTCCTTATCAGGGTGATCACATGTAGGTGCATAAGCCTGGATAATGTTGATGTTAAATGGCTGTGAGTGTAGTTTTATAAAAAGGACCCTGTCCGATACCGGAACAAACGACATTACTGACTTGCTGGTTTGCTTGTTTATTTTGATACCCACGCCATTGTAGTGTTGGTTGTTGTCGCTACCCGAGTAGAATACTTGATGTTTATTTATTTCTTATTGTCCCGAATTGGTTAATCTTATTTCACAAATTCCTAGTATCTCTATGTTAAGTCTTTTCATCTCCTTGATAACATTGTGTACTTTACCCGCTTGATACATGCTTTTAACGTTCCACGTATTAATATTCCTCATTCTTAGCACCCTCTGGTTATTTAAGATCACCCGGGGTCTAAGGGCCTTGGCACTTTATTTTTCAGTCATGCTGATGATTATCCTGGGGAATTTAATGAGGTGGTTTCTCGTTGCCTTCCTCATCGCAGCCTTATAACCGATTTGATCATTATATGAGATGATCGCTTGTAAGTATCTGGTAACGAACCTTTAAGGACGTAAATCTTCAGTAGCTTCGCTCCAGGAATGAAGCAGCTGCTGCCCTGCTTCATGCTAGTTTTGGTCAGCCCCGGGTATCTCATTTTCCCGGTACCACACATGTCTAGGAGGCGTTCCCCTATCCGCCACCTGTGGAGGCTCCCGATGAAAGGCTAGCAACCCCACACAGGTTAACATCTATAAACTATTTTAAAGTATTAACAGACATATATAACAATAGTTAAAGGTCTCTTGATGATCCGCCTTCTTCTTTTTTAGGTGCCCTGTCCTCCTCGGACGTTGGCAATCATCAGCGCTATCTGAACCTTGTTTACAGCTCGGCGGAACAATGTGGTAGTGCTCACTCCATACTATTGTCTTAAGTTTTTTAGCCAGGATATCTTTCTTCTACCCGGGCCTCTTCGTCCTTCGATCTTCCCTTCTATAATAAGCTTTAAAAGTCGATACTTGTCATTTCTTAAGATGTGACCAAAATACTCCAGTTTGCGCTTTTTTAGTGTAAACAGAACTCCAGCTGCTTGTCGAGGCGTTGAAGTACCTCGGTGTTATGCACTCTTTCTATCCAGGAGATTCTTAATAGCCTTCTGTACGTCCACATTTCAAAGGCCTTCAATTTTTTGCACATCGCATCTGTCAAGGTCCAAGCTTCCATTTCATAAAATAGTATGCTGAACACGTAACAGTAGAAAACGAAAATCTACTGTTACAAAAGATTTATTATCATTCTTAAAAAATAACTGAAAATTGTTTAAAAAAGTTTATTTGTTTTTTGAAAAAATATGATATCAAAACTTAACTGTGAAGTACACATTTTTTAAAAAGAATACGGAAGAGATAGATTAATGTACATTCATAAATCATAATCATTTATTGGAATAGATATGTTTCGAAAGAAGAAAACAATTCTGAGCATAGGTCCTAAAATTAAAATATGACCCTTCAAAAAAATAGTAGAATAAAATGAAATGGGATTCGTTATTCTATGGAAATAATATATTCTTGGGATTGTATTTTTGTAGTGTGCCCGTAACGTTTGCATCTGGCACATTGTGGGATTTCTCTTTTTTGCTTTGGAGGTTCCACTGTTATTTTGTAATGCATTAAGTATTCTAAGTCATATATTTGCTTGTTATTTTTAGCGGGTTTTAGATCTTAGTAGAACATAGGCAGAGAACTCTTAGTTTTAAAATGTCTGATATTGTAAATGTTTTCAACTGTGCGACCTAGATCTTCTATTTCAGCTTTTAACTGATTTTGTTCTGTTTTGGTGCATATTTTTTAATACCACTCTAAAAACTCCATTTTCTTTTGCTTGGTACGTGTGAAATTCTCTTTTATTTTCTTCCAACGCTTTAATTATAAGTGATTAAACTTCTTTTGTTTTTGGTTGTATTTTTATTTGATCAAAATTTAAGGCTTTCATCACATAATTGTCTTTTGCTATATTATTTAACAAGGTTGTTAGGGGGGAAATATGTTTGACTCCTTGTACAAAATAGGAGGGAGTTTGGGAGTTTTGTCTTCTTTAACTTCTTGATTGTCTTCTTTCATTGAATCCTTACCCTTACATTAATACATATAACTGTGTCCCAGATTTCTGCTGCATGTATTGCTAAATCTGTTATTATAAGAACTACAAATTTGGTTAAATGGACAATGTGAAGAACGATGTGAAGAATATCGAACGATAAGTCTGATGAGCCACCTGCTGAAAACCTTTCTCAAAGTCATCCATAAAAGAATATACAACCGATGCGAGAACCTAATCTCTCGAAACCAGTTCGGGTTCGTCAATGCGATGGGAACCAGAGAAGCACTCTTTGCTGTCCAAGTCCTTGTTCAGAGATGTAGGGACGTTAACCGTGACGTTTACTGTTGTTTAATTGACTACGCCAAAGCATTTGACCGGGTTCAACATCGCAAAATGATGGAAATACTAAAGAAGACAGAGATGGATACCAATGACCTGAATATCATAAATAGCTTGTACTGGGGCCAGTCGGCAACAATGAGAGTCGACGGAGAAACAACTGAGGCCGTTAAAATAATGCGAGGAGCGAAATAAAGTTAGGCTTGCCATGCTGGTTGCCAACATCCGTAACGGATAGGAACCACAAGAAGAAAAAGAAGAAGAAGGACAATGTTTCTCGCGATTCTACTACCGTTTTGGAATTGCTATTAAACTTTATCAATTGTTTTTTCGTATTTAAAAAAAACGCGAAAAGCTAAAATGGTGCATTTTAACAAATCTCCATATATCGGTTATTGTATAACATACCGTATTTTGGTTTGAACGTTTTATGGGTACTTTTATAAGGTCTTTACAATAAAAATAAAACGAAATAATATTTCTCTCTTTTTTCGAGAGAATGGCTAACAACAACATAGTATTTTCTTTTAAATGAATACTTAAATAAACAAATCTTATAAATTTTGTTGCTGTGCTCAAGGCCGTCCAGTAGACGAGCTAAGAATTATTTGTTTTGCTAGAGCTGTCCAAGTATACAAAGTTTGTTTAATTTAAACTGTTTGCGTTGTTGTTTCCATTGAATATTATTCGGTAATTTTGAATTCGCTATGGCTTCTCGTTATAAAAAAAAAGAAAAAATTGATACGTTAGAAACCTACTTCGAAGCCCATAGAAAATCTAATACGACTGCGGAAATTTATGAAAATAAATATCCTGAACCAAAATATTTTGGAGATCTTGGACTAAATTTGCTGAATTATGGAAGTTTTAAAAACCCCAGGAAACGTAAATAAAAAGTTAAAAATCAGGAGAGAAAGGATGTGGTGTTACAATACACTAACAATAACCCCACAGCATCGGTAAGAAAAATTGCCAATGAAACAGATATTTTTTTTTTTTATGAAAATAGTCGCAAAAAAGGTAGACCTATCGTGTGGGCCGCGGACGGCCCGCACTGCGACTATTAGAAGGGGAAGGGATTATAGAAAGAAAAAGATTGTGGACACGCTTTTTAAAAAGTTGTAGGTCATAGTTCTCTGGAAAAACTGATTTTGGAAGCTTATTCCATTCCGTAGCAGCCCTGTAAAAAAAGGATTCTTGATGAAGATTGGTCCTGGTAGTGTCAATCTTGAGAGTAAATGGGTGAGACTGATCAGGGTGCCGAGTTTTTCGGCCGAATGTGGCCAATGGTGGTACAAGAGTTTTTATTTCTCTGGAGCATCTGCCATGGAAATATCTGTATCCCTAAGTCATCCGCTCATCGAATACTGGGCGTTAATAAATACCATCCATACAAGCCTATGATAGTTTAAGGTTTATCGCCAAATGATTTTCCCCGAAGAATAAGATTTAGTGAATGGTACCTTAAAATGATTCGAGAAAATACAAATTTTTACATGAAATTAGTTTAAATGGATGAAACTCCATTTACAAATTACGGAATTTTCAACAGACAGAATACTCATTACTGGGCTATAGAAAATCCTCAAATCACGTCAGGTAATTAAGAAATGACATTCGAATTTAAATATTAAAATATTGCAATTACTATTTTTAGGAAATCGGTTAATTGGACCATTCATTTTAATTACAATTTAAATGCAGCACGATATCTTGAGCTATTACAAGAAGAAATAATGCCGGCTGCAAAAGCAGCTGTGGGGTACTTGGATGAAATTTGGTTTATACACGATGGTTGTCCAGCTCATAATGCCGCCATTGTAAAGAATTATGTTTAAGAAAACTTTCGCAATAGATTATTTGCGAATAATGGTGACATTTTGTGGACATTTTGTCCCCTGACATAAATCCACTTGATTTCTTTTTGTGGGGGCACATTAAGAACGAAGTTTATGCATTCGAAGTGGAAAGGATTTAGAATTTTTTTAATATTACGAAGAAGGTTGAAGATTTTCCGCAAGGAATTTTTTTTTTGTTATATATTTGTACACTCATTGACAGTTTTTGCATACCACGAAAAATTAATTTCCTAGTTTGTTACATATTTTCAGTTTGGGATAAGTTTTAAAAAAACTACCATTGGTGCAGTCATCAATATACTTCGTACCTCGTAAATGTCTTTGAGGATGAGCAGTACGCATATGCATCTTTTTGTGATCTTTTCAAGGCGTTCCATTGTGTGTTGCATGGCGTTTAAGTGTTGGTCTACTTTCCAGGTACCTTGAAGACAGGAAACAACAAACCCCAATGGGCATTTATCGGAATGGATTAAGGTCAATCATGGAGTTTCTCAGGCATCCATTCATGACCACTACTATTCCTCAAATACGAGTATGTCAATGATCTGGTGGCACATGATACCAAACTTTGGCTATTCGCTGATGACATCACTACAGTCAAACATAGGGGTAGTCCTGAGGATTTGTTGTCATTTGCCCAACATGACGGTAAGTGTCTACCATTTTGGTTTCTGTTGAAAAGACTATCCATGAACGTCAAAAAAAACAAAAATGTCAACTCTTCGATCATGTCCTAGTTCTTAAATTATTTACATTTTATTTTTTTATGACTTAAGAATTAGTGTTTGTATGAATTAATTAATGTAATATATGAATTTGCATAATGATAAAAAATTACGTACAGCATCCATTTATAAATTTTGATTATTTTAAGTAGTATTAAAAGTTTCTTAGTTAATACTTCTAGAGAGCTGGCAGAAATCCACGTTCATCCCCTTGCCAAAGAAAAGTAATGCCACGTCTTGTAATGATTTTCGACTAATAAGTCTTATGAGCCACCATCTAAAAGTTCTACTTCGTGTTGTCCAAAACCGTATACACAACAAATGCAAAGAAAGCAAGAGTGAAGAACAATTCGGATTTCGAGGCGGCTTAGGTACCAGAGAAGCACTATTTTGCATGAACACGCTACTTCAAAGATGTTGGGAGGTAAGAAAGCCGGTGTACCTATGTTTTATCGACTACGAAAAGGCTTTTGATCGCGTACAGCATAACAAACTCTTACAAACTCTGTAGAATATATCCCTCGATAATAATGATATACGTTTGTTATTTTCTCTCTACTGGAATAAATTTGCCACAGTAACACTAGATGGAGAGGAGACCACTAAGATACCTTTAAAGAGAGGTGTGAGACAGGGTTGTATTTTGTCTCCTACACTTTTCAACCTTTACACGGAGAATATATTTAAAGGGGCAACACAATCTGGTGAAGGAATAAAGATTGGAGGCAAAACCATTTTTAACATTCGATACGCAGATGATACTGTGCTCCTAGCTCAATCATTAAAAGAATTACAATGTATGTTAGACAAGATAAACAAAGAAAGTAATAGATGGGGACTGAAAATCAATGTCAAAAAAACTAAATTTATGGTTGTTAGCAAAATGAATGTTGGCCTGGAAAGAATAACACTTGATGGCGAAAATATAGAAAGAGTTCAGCACTTTAAATATCTTGGAAGCTGGATCAATCAGTCGATGGATCCAGATGAAGAAATCAAGGCTAGAATAGAAATAGCAACTTAACATTAATCTGCGGGAAATGTTTACCAAGTATTATGTATGGTCTATTCTGTTCTACTTTTGCTCCACCAAAAAATTATTGACCGCATTGCTGAATTCGAGATGTGGCTGTACAGACGGATGCTTAAAATTCCGTGGACAAGCCAAACTACCAACGAGAATGTACTCATCGGAATAGGGCACGATAAAAAGCTCTTAACTACCATCAAGCGCCGCAAACTGGAATACTTTGGACATGTGATGCGTGGACCACTTTATAGTCTGCTTCGGCTTATTCTGAATGGCAAGATCGAAGGAAAAAAATAGATATGCCGCAAAAAGCTATCCTGGCTTCGAAATCTTCGACAATGGACAGGTTTAACTGCTGAGGAACTTCTCCACGCAGCTCAAGATAGAGATAGATACAAAGAATTAGTCAATATGGGAGTCGTCAACGCTTGAGAAAGCAAGACACTGTAAGAAGAAGAAGTTAATACTTATGTTGCTGCTAACCATTTAAACTCCCTTAAATATAATTACTTATTGGCAAAATAAAAATTCTGTCAGATTTTTTAATAAGGTTTTTACAGATTGTTCACATTTAATATAATAAAAATCTGTAAACATCAATCCTAAAGATGTTTTTTTTTATTATGCATCATCATCATCAGCCTTTGCTGTCGCAATTTTTAGCCTCCATCTGGTCGTATCCATGGCAGCATCCTTCCAGTTAGGTAGACCAATACTAGTTGCATTGTTCTTGACGCTGTCTTCCCATCTGAGCCTCGGCCTTCCTCTTCTTCTGCAACCCTAAGGCTTTGTAGACAGTATTTTTTTTGGCATTCTCTCTCCGTTTATTCTTATAACATGTGCTGCCCACCTTAGTCGACCATATGCATAAAAATCTTTATTAAGAAAGACAGTTTTTGTATTTTTTTTAGCTAAGATTAATAAAAGTCAGTGTTCAAAAAATCCCAGCTATGACTTTGTCCTGGCAATTAAAAAAATACTTAATCATCTACTTTATAAAGTGTTTTCATTAGTTTAGAATAGTTTGAAAGATAATTTCAATAACAAAATTATAATTTATTTTTAATTCAAAATAAGAGCAAATGGTAAACTAATCTGATCATCCTCGTATGATATGTATATTTGTAAAATGGCCTACGGTGAACTATTAGTTTATATGTTAACATGTAAATGAGCTAATTGTATAATAATAGTGCATTCAAGGATGCCTTTGAGGAGCTTCCTTACATTTATGTCAAACACATGCTAATCACTTAAAAGCTGTTGATTAATTTATATACAAATTGACATTTATACTAACTTAACCTAAATTTGTGATAACCTTTGAAAATTAAGACAACGCACAAAGTCTTTTTATTAAAAATTTTTAACTTATAGTTTAAGCTTGGAAATTTACAGACTCCAGCAGTTTTATTAAATATAGATTTTTCATTCGAATAATAATAATAATGAGCTGGGAGGCGGTTTCTTTTGAAACGCGCCAACGGTACTCAGATAATGTCCATTGTGTCTTAGTCCGGCGTACGCAAGGCATTAGCCAAGGATATGATATGGAGACTGGGTTCCTCCTCCCCATTCAATCCACAATTGGGGCTATTAGCCAGCCCCAGAGTGTGCATGTGATATCTAAGGGTACCATTATCGGTCAGTATATGTACTGCTGGTCTGGCATCCTTCCTACTTAGCGACGTAATGCTTCTGGCTATGCCCTCTCGGGAAGACTCCCCTATGAGTGCCCTTGCCTGTCTACACTTGTCTCTGGTGTCTGTTTTTCCAGTTAATTAAGTTTTGGTCCCTGAGCCAGCCCCGAATTGCCCTCTGCCCAGGCAGAAGGGAATCCCTTGGGCTGTTTTTATTTGGGAGATGTAAATAAATTTTTCAGGGCAACATATCACGAAAAGCATTCTAACACCAGGAGGAATCAGACAGGGAGACAGCCTCAGCCCACTCTTATTTAATCTTCTTATGGACAAAATTATAGAAGAAGTAGCAAACTTAAATATGGGATACAGAATGAGTAACAAACGTATCAGCATGGTATACTATGCCGACGACGCAGCAATTCTCGCAGAAAACGAGAACGACCTACAAAGACAGCTATTCAAGTTCCACCAAGTGTGCCGACAGCTTAATATGACCATATCGGTCGAGAAAACAAAAAGCATGACAATCACCAGGGAAACACTCAGATGCAAGCTCGTAATTGAAGATAAGCCCATAGAATAGGTAATGCAATTTAAGTACCTCGGGATGAATATGTCTAGCGGCCACGACCCAACAAAAAATCTAAGGGACAAAGTCAATAAAGCATCAGCAACATCAGGCTGCCTAAGAGAGATTGTCTGCGCCAACGGGTAAATGCGGAAGGACAGTAAGATTAAAATATACAAAACATGCGTAAGACCCATAATGACGTACGCGATAGAAACAAGAGAAGACACGAACAAAACAAAGAGCATGCTGCGCGTAGCCGAGATGAGGGTGCTGAGAATAATAGCTGGCAAAACCAGAAGAGACCACGTAAGAAACACTGATATAAGAGAAAAATGCGGCGTACAGGATATCGTAAGATGGGGAAGGCAGAGAAGAAGGCAATGGTATAACCACGTCAAGAGGATGGACGAAGATAAATTACCCCGCATAGCTCTCGAGGGAATACCAGTAGGAAGCCGACCGCCCGGTAGACCACCGAAGAGATGGAGAGACAGCTGGCAGTCCACATCTCAAGAATTAATATAACGGCAAGCCCGGAATTAACAGATCATATGATCTTAACCAAGTAGAAGAAGAAGAAGAAATAAATTGTTGTAAAATTTTAAAAAAAATTGTAAACTTTATCTCAGGGCGTGATCTTGACTTCTCAATTAAATTCAATTTAAGAGAACAGGTAGATTAGCTCGCGAATCCATCTATTTTTTTGAATACATAAAAATTACATTACAAAATTAAAATTATCTAAAAATATTTGAACTAATTTTACTAAAACTAAAATGCCATTGAGTGCCAAGTAATTTTGTAATATTAAAAATTACTAAAAATAATGATTTAAACATTAAACAAATTAAATCACATCTGTACATTTTAATACCAATATTGTTTTTTTTTAATATATATAAAAAGTTTATTTAACAACCAGCTTTTAAATAAAAAAAAATGAAAACAAGTTAAAAACAAATTGACTACAACAAAGTGTTACATAAAAAACAAAATTACAAGTGTCACATAAATAAAAAAACTTGTACTGTGTATAGTACTGTGTATCCATATGGAACAGGCATTATTAATCAAGCTTGTATTAACCGCTTTCTAGTTCTTATTTCTTGGTAACTAATTCTGCATTTCAGGACATTCAGCTATTCTGTTATTCGCCAATCCATTATCCGCTAATTCTTTATTTGCTAATCCTCTAGACCTAATTCTTTATTCGCTAATCCTCTAGACCTAATTCTTTATTCGCTTATCGTTGTTCACTATTTGATATTGCTTTTGTTGTATTATTAATTTAATTTTATATTTAAATTTATAAAATTAACCCTCTTAAAATACACTCGTCACAAAATGTATGGCATAATTGAAATGTTAATATTTTTTTCTTCTTTTTATTTTTTTTAATGATAGGTATATAGGTAGTAAATCTTTATTAAAAAGAGGTTTGGTAAACAAAAATAAAAAGTTGCAAAAATAACATTTATCTACCAAAAACAAACAAATCTTATGACAATAAAAACGATTATTAGAATCTGGTAAAGCCACCTCTGGTTGTAATGATAGCTTTTATTCGTTCTGAAAGGCTTCTCATCAAATTCCTAAAAAACTTTATGTCTAAATTTTCCTATTCGTCGATTAAAGCGTGTTTATCCAGGTTGATTGAATAAAAATTACGAGATCTTATGCGCCGTTCTAGGTTCTACCAAACATGCTCTGTAGGGTTATCTGCTGGCTACTTTAAAACTTAAATACTTGTTTTGTTTTATCAACGTGCGGACGAGCGTTATTATGCAACAGAACAAAATTCACACCAATAACAGAAACAAACTTTCACAAACCTCTCCAATATATATCCAATCTCAAATGTGCTACATGGTATGCCTTGGCAAACAATGGTGCATAAGCAGGGATTCTGGCTCTAATTCCAACTTCCCTTAACCTATTTATAATAAAATTAATACTAACTAGGACAGCATCGACTCTGTATAGAATATTTTATAGTTACCGTGCTGCGCTGGAACTATTGGTCATCTGCAGGGCTGGTGTACACCTTGGACGTCCTAGCACTGGTCTCTAATGGTAACTTCCAGTTTCTCTATACCTTTTTAATGTTTAAGATACGCTTAATTGGTAAATACCATAGCTTCAGCTACATACTGCTGCAATCTTCCATCTTTACTTAAGGAAACAATTTTGGGGGTTTATTTTGCTGTCAAATTACTGATTTAGTATAATCAACAAATATTTTTGTCAACATTTAAATAGAAATTCGAATATTTATTACATTTTTTTTGTTTTTTTTTGACATTTTAAGTTTTTTTTTTAGCTACTTATTTTATTTTTAATCTGCAATACATAGTTACAATTAGTAAATTTTAGGACAATAACCTTGTCCTATTGAGCCATAAAACTCATTTGGGGTCAGTTTTCGACATGAAAAATAAAGAATCCACACTCAAATCTGCGCAAGACATCGTAAGATGGTGAAGACAAAAAAAAAGATGCTGGTACGCTCACGTAAGAAGAATGGAACAGAGCAGACTACCACGCACTGCACTTGAAGGGAAACCAATAGGGAAAAGAGCACCCGGAAGACCAATTAAGAGATGGAAGGACAGCTGGCAGTCCACCTCTCAGGAACTGATACAGAGGAACCTGCAAAACTAACAGATCGAAATATCTTAAATATGGATAAGAAGAAGAAGACACTCAAATCTGTTGAGCAGGTCGGTTGCAATATGTTTTTTTAGTCTTCTTTGTGTGGGCTGCAACATCAGGCTTCTTGTTAGACTATGAGGGTCTCCTTGTTATTTCACATTATGTTTGTGGACAAATTTGGTAATTTCTTCGTTAACGGTAGTCAATTGTAGATCATGGGTCATAATGTGGTTTGGTACATACCAGGAGATGTATCAATGTCAATGTATCTTTGACTAAAACCTTACTAGTATTTCTATGTTAGATACTTACGCAGTTCCCCATAGCAGAATACCTTAGTCCAGACGGGTTTTATAATGGTTTTGTAAATTAAGAGTTTGTTTTCTAGGAACAGTTTAGATTTACGTCCAAGTTTGTTTAATTTTAACCCTAACTGTTTACGTTCAGTAAACATAATGTTCCCTCCAGGTTAGTCTTTTGTCCAGATACATTTCTAAGAAAATGTTTAACAAAAGAAAAGTTTACATACATTAGATTTATGTTAAAAATTATTAACTGTTTTATTCAAGGTTTTATTTGTAATATATTAAATGTTTATTTGACTAGTTTTTTTCTACCAAGTTGATAGGTTTTTAAGTTTAAGGCAAGTTGTTTTCTTTTGTATTTTTATTTACATCAGTGATTGTTTTCTCTATATTTAGTCAACTGTGATTTAAAGTTTAGAATTATTTTTTGGATAATGCCTAGACTTAAACTTAGTGCGGATAAAGCTAATAGGGCTATTGGTATGATTGAGGCGGGTCGTTATCAGAAAAAAGTTGCGGACATTTTTCATGTCAATGAAAGTGTCGTTTCGCGGCTTCTCCGTAAATATTGAGCAATTGGAAACGTAATACAAAGACCTAGAAGTGGACGACCAAGGGTTACCATCCCCACACAAGATCGTTATGTGACCGTGTATATCCCTACAGAACTTCTGAGTACTTGTCGGATCATACAACAGCGTCTATTGAATGCTTCTGGTGTTTTAGTTTCAGTTGAAACTGTAGGTCGAAGATTACACAAGGTTAATTTAAGTTAACGACGACTTTTAAGAAGAGTTTCATTAACATAAATTATATGCATGCTCGATTGGCATGGGCTAATGAACATGTGAATAGAAATGCTCAATGGAGGTCCGCATTGTTCACAGATGAGTCAAGTTATGGAAGGTTTTCTGATAGTCGGCGTGTTAGTGTATAGACTTTTTCTCTAGTGCCTATAAATTGAAGAGTATTGTAGGAAGTTCATATGTTCAGGGGTGGCACAGTTGCTGTTTGGGAAGGCATTTGTTTTAATGAGCGTACAAAATTGTTAGTGCTTGATAAAAACATGACTGCGCAGATTTATGTACATCAATTTATTAACAATGTTATACGTTTGTTTCATGCTGCTATTGGACCAAATTTCTTTTTTTAGACGATTATGCTCGACCACATCGTGCAAGAGTGGTCAAAGACGCTTTGGACTTCCATGCTATCCTGTATTTGACACATCCCCCTCTATCACCCGACCTCAATCCCATCGAGCATGCTTGAGACTAGCTACAAAGAGCCTTGAATTTATATCAATCACCCCCACAGACACTCTAATAACTTAGACAGCTTCTACCCCAACTTCAAAGACAAATTTATCAAGCCTGCTTCAACGACCTTATTGAAAGTATGGCGTTGTTTGGGTGCAATTGATATTAGAGCAAAGCTTATTACTTATTAACGTATGTACTTTAATTTTTTATAAAATTAAAATGGTACACAACCTCAAATTGTTGTTTTTGTTGTTTCTACAAAGGTATTGCGCAAAAGGGCAAACAAACGCTTACACAAAAGAAGAAACATTTAATTTATAACGTATAAAAACTTGGTGGCCAAAAAATTTGTAGTATGTTAAAACACAATCTCCGAATTTATAAACTTCCTTAACTTCCTTAATATATATATATGAATACTAGGTTTTCTGGATAAACCGCGTTCAGAAAATTTGTTTTCTCGACGTTTCGGCTACCGCTTTGGAGCCATTATCAAGAGTTAGATTAGGGTTAGGAAGGGTAAGGTTCAGTACGTTTTCGTGGTCTCAATCTGCCTACTCCACTTGTCGTACTGCACCGGTCAGTTGTCTCTGAGGTCTCAATCTGCCTAGTCCTCAGGGACAACTGACGAGCACCACGACGTAGCTGGGTATTTATAGGACTGGAAATGGAGGGAGGTAGAGGCGGGTGATTGGAGGGCGGTTGATTAAAAGGTGGGAAATCGGAAGGCGGTAAAAAGTAGTTGGGAGATTGGCGGGTAAGTAAAGGTTTCCATGTCGGAGGTAATCGTTGGCCGTCATCCCTTTTGTTCATACAATTGGGACGTTTCTCTATTTCTATTGCTTCTCTGATTATACGAGGTTTAAAGGATCGGATTGTTGCTATTGTTCTTGTTTTGGGAAAATCATTAGTGTGGCCTGTTTGGATTCTGTGTTGGGCTAATGTTTGACGGATAGTGGGGACTTTATCTTTTACTGGCCTGATTATGTGGGAGATCTTTCTGTCAGTGGTGAAGATGGTTTTTATATCTGCGGACTTAAGGACTCTACTGATTTTGTCGGTTACCCCTTTGATGTATGAAAGAATTATTTGATTTGGTGGTTGTTGGGTGGAATTAGAACAACTAGAGGACGATGGAGCAAGATGTTTCTGAATGACTCTTATGATATGATTGTTATCAAAGTCGTTTTGCAAGAGGGCATGTTCTAACGAATTGAGTTCTGTTTGTCTGCTATTAATGTCGCTGAGTTGAATGGAGCGGGATACTAAAGTATTAATAACCGAATTGAGTTGAGAAGGATAGTGATGTGAATGGGCGTTTAGATAACGGTTGGTGTGAGTTGGTTTTCTATATACAGAGTAGGAGAAGCCACATATTGAGTTTTTGATGATAAGGATATCAAGGAAAGGTAAACATGAATTTTCCTCCACCTCCATTGTAAATTGTATGCTAGGATGTATACCGTTCAGATGGGTTAGGAAGGAATCCAATGCCTGTCTTCCATGGGGCCAGATAACAAAAGTGTCATCAACGTAGCGCAACCAACAGGTGGGTTTAAGTTTTGACGAATTTAGGGCGATTTGTTCAAAATTGTCCATGAAAATGTCGGTGATGACTGGTGAGAGAGGAGATCCCATTGGAGCCCCCTTCACTTGCCTGTAGAATTCGTTTTGGAAGGTGAAGTATGAGTTAGACATACAATGTTTGATGAGGGAGAGGGTGTCTTGAGGGGTTTGGTGTTTGGTCTGCAAAATAGCTAATGTCTCGGTTATGGGTATATTAGTGAACAAGGATACGATGTCAAAACTGAAAAGTAAATCGGTGGGTAAAATGTTATAATTATTCAGGAGTTCAAGTACATGAAAGGAATTTTTAACGTAGGATGGTGCCTGCTCCACAAGCGGTTGGAGAATCTGGGCCAAATGTTTGGCAAGTTTTTGGGTTGGGCAATGGAAAGCACTGACAATGGATCGTAAAGGAATGTTGTTTTTATGTTTCGGGAGGCCATAGATTTTGGGAATGCGTGATGATTTTTCTCTAGGAATAAGGCTGGTTTTAATGTTGGGTGAAAGATTTGATTTATTGATGCATGACTTTGTTGTTTTTTTCCAAGTAGGTAGTGGGGTCGTTAGAAGATCGCTTGTAATCGGGGGTTTTTAGAAGTTGTTCCATTTCTTCGATATAAGAGGAAGTGTTTAGAATGACAGTGGCGTTTCCTTTATCTGCTGGAAGAATGACAATGTCCTCGTTTTTATAGAGGTCTTTTAGAGCCTGTCTTTCAGAAAAGGGTAAATTTGATAGAGGGGGTTTTGAATTACGAAGGATTCGTGAAGTATCTTGCCGGAGAATTTCGGCTTGTTCAGAGGAAAGGCCAGAAATTGCCTCTTCAGTTTGACAAATAATGTGTTCAATTGTGATGAATTGTGGAGCTATTACAAAATTAAATCCTTTTGCTAAGGCACTAATATTAATAATTAATTATATTATTATTATTATATGTTATATTATTATTATATATTAATATATATATATATATATATATATATATATATATATATATATATATATATATATATATATATATATATATATATATATATATATATATATATATATAATGTCCTGTAAGTAGGATTTAAGCGTAATGTAATAGAGGTAAGGATTTTTTATTTTTATAAACCAGACCTTCATGCCAGAATTTGTCGAAAGCCGACGGCGACGTTATGTCCAAAAAGACAGCTGCACAATTTTTCTTTTTTTCTAAGGAATCTAGAATATAGATACAGACACGTTGGATTTGTTAGGTTGTTGCATGTTGCGACCTGAAGCATATGAGAGTTTATGAGAAGTGGTTAAATTTTTATAAACAGAAGTTTTTCTAGGATCTTGGACATTATTGGTTATAGGTTAATCGACTAAGGACTTTATTTTCTCAGCTGGTTTGCCTGGTTTTTGGATTAATATAATCTATGCTTTCTTTTATTAAAGTGAAAAGTAACCGGTTGATAATACATATATATATATATTTAAGTGAGTTTTGAAAGCCTTCTTTATGAAGTTCTCTTTTGTTATTTACAGTGATTGGGTCGAAGCCAGGTGATTTGTTTGAATTTATTTTAAAAATTATATCCTTAACCTTACTGAACATATACAAATTATTATATTTGTTAATTAATATAGGTGATTGTTTATTATAGATCATTTCACAATATATCGTAATTAGCACTGGACAGTAGTCAGAGAAAAGATCAAAACATGATTTTGCATACATTTAGTTTAAGTATAAGCCTATATTAACTTAAAAATTTAAAAGATCCTCTATTTTTTTGCTACTAGTCGTCAATATGATGGTTTTTCTGTATTTTATGTTAAGATTTATTCAACGATATTTAAATTATGAATTATTTTGTTAAAGTGTTTTTTTGAAACGTAATAAGATTAGAAATATTAATTAAATATAAATTATAACCCCCTAAAACATAACGTAAATTTGCTACTAAAAAAAACAATTTAACTTTACCAGATTAACCTTCCTAAAATATTTTTAAAATATAACAAAGGATGTTAAATTTAACCCCAAATAACATAACGTATATTGATATTATTTTTCCTTTACAAGCGCTTGTAATTAACAAAATATCTTGTCGTTAAATAAGCTTAAATTTAAAATAAATTTCAGAATTTCAATTTTATATAATTTCTGGGATGGTATTTTAAAATAGGGTGACCCAAGCCCTCCTAATTTCTAATGAGAAATAATATATCACATTTTATCGCAGACAATTATTAAAAGTTTATAGTTAATATACTCCATAAATAAATAGATATTATTTGGAGATGTAAGGCCATTATACAATTTTCTTGAGAGATCCTTTGCAAAAAACAATAAAAATTTTAAATAAACTTTGGGAAAAAATATTGTTCATAGATAGCAGATCAAGTCAATAAACTTTAAGGATGCTATTTGCATTTAGAAACAAAATGGGCTTGAACACAAGCTTATTTTAATTTTGACCACCCTTATTATCGCAGGCAATAAATAAATTCTTGTAATTGTGTTGTTCAGCTCATTAGTAATCGTACCAGAACAATGTGGGGGAAATTTGTTACATTGCTGGTCAGGGGTAATTTAAAACTGCAAGGCATGCACTGAGGGTAGAACAATGTCTATTAGGGTCGGTGATAACAGTCCTTTTGTTGTCATTATTTAGAGATAAGGGTAGGGCGCTGACAAAATAAATGAAAGTGGACAGCATAAGAAAACCTTTGAGGACCCTTGCGGCGTCCGGACGGATAACGAAGTTTCTGCATTTCCTGCGAAACTGTATAAGAAATTTTGACACTTTATTACCATATATATATATATATATATATATATATATATATATATATATATATATATATATATATATATATATATATATATTCTGGTTTTTAGTTCACCATTTTTGTGTATTACGTCAAGACTATCGGGATAAAATAAATTGCGATGCAATGTTAGAAATTGTAATAGTAATTATTTCATTTATTTTACTACTCTGAGCTGTTGAAAGATTTGATTTAAAAAAAGATAAGTTGATTATTGAATATAAAAAATAATTTTATTTTTGTTTGCGCCACTCTCTTTATTTCTACCAATAAATCAGTTTGACTCTCATGTTTTAATTTCAATAAAAATAACGTTGTTTTTGTTTTCCCATCATTTTTAATAATAAGACTGGTTTTATAATACACATTCTAGTCACTCAAAGAATGGCAAAAACTTATTAAGATATCGAGTTATACACTTATTTTACGGTAGCTCTTAATTTTTGTCATATTCCCAGCAAGTGGGTACTAGTCCCATGTTTTTAACTACGTTATTAAACCGCTATACTGTTGGGGTATCAGTCCCATCTTCATAATTAAGTTGTTAAACCACTGTAAGCTTGTGTAATTACATTTGTGTTTACTCTCAAATTATATTCCTGTTTTTGCAAAGATATAAAAAACAAAAGATATATTAATTAAGTTTATGTTGCATCCAACAGGGCAGGGGTTCACTCTTGAAGCAAAAACGATCAATTGAGGAAACTCAAAGTATTGTTTCCTATTAATCGCACCGGAACCAACGAACATTTATACTATCGTAAGACCCTTTTTTATTTAAGCAAGTTACATTTTTTCTGTCGATCTGATCTAGTAGTGGCACTCCCTTCTTAAATAACAGTCCACAAATAATCTCGATGGTAAGGTTATTCTTGGATTAAAAACCCTTAAAAATTATCTAACAACCCTTTTAAACCACGGCACTCACAATTTTATACTTATTAAAATAATTTATTTGAAGACACAAGTGTTGATTTTTTTTTACTGAAAATGGTCGCAAAAAGGGTAGACCTATCGTGTGGGCCGCAGACGGCCCGAACTGCGATTATTAGAAGGGGGAGGGATTAAAGAAGGGAGATATCAGCGTGCCGAATTCTTTGGTCGAATGTAGACAGTGGTGGTATTAGAGTTTTTATTTCTCTAGAGCCTCTGCCATGGAAATATCTGTAGAGTAGGTAATGTTTGATCTGCAACTCGTCTTCTATGTTCTAGTGGGTGAAGGGTATCTGTGAGAGTTAAGCAACCGAATGTCCCTTTTTTGAATGGAATCTAGAAGACGAAGAGTATGCCCTGGTGCTGAACCCCAAATGTGCAAGCAATACTCCAGTAAAGGTCGGATTTGAGCGTTGTCCGTCATCAACAGTTGATCAGGAGTAAAAACTTTCTAGCTTTCCACAAAAAACCTAGCCTCTAGCTTGCTGACTGACATGGTCATGCCAAGACATATTATTAGACACCGTGACTCCCAAAATCTAAATGAAGGGACTTGATTCAAGAGTATTTCCGGACATTGTGATGGAATGATTTGAAGAATTTACTTTCTTGGGAAACGTGGCGCTTTGTGTTTTTTGGGAGTTGAGCTGAACAAAATTGTTGGTTCCCCACTCGACGATTGCTTCAAGATCTCTATTGATGGAGTCAACCTGTTCCTGCCTGAGTCTATTTGTATCATTTACCGAAAGTGATCGATAGGATGTGAAAGTTGAGACAAGTGTGCTGTCGTCTGCGAAACTGTAAATGGGCTTCGTGGTGGTTTTCAAAAGGTGTGTAAAAAAAATACCGATAACTGCATACATAGATATAATCCAAAGATATTTTGTTCTTGGCTAAACATTTTTAACACATTGACGGACACTTGCGTCTATAGCCGTAAAATCGAAGTTCACTATGTGACATGACGGCAAACCTAAACGGTCGTTTTTAGACACTACAGCTATAGCGGCACAAATGTGCATTTACCTACGTATAAGTAGAAGCCTAATGCCATGTTTTGGAAACAATTTTTCGTATTTAAACAAAGGCCATCATTTGTTCATGGATACTATTACAACAGTCAACCATTATCTAGCAAATAAATGAGCAAAAAGACACTTGTGAATAGGAAGGGTCTGCCGCAAGAAATGTCCAAATGGAAAGATAAACGGGATGTGCTTACCACTTAAGTATGATAAACACAGCTGACCGGCGACAACAGGAAAAGAAAAAACCAATTGAAATAGTGAATTATAATCAGAATATGTCAGGTGTTGACAGAGCAGATCAGATGATGTCCTATTATTCCTGTCCACGAAAAACAGTTAGATGATATAAAAAGGTAATCTTCCATCTACTGGAATTCTTACTACATCTTTAAAAAAAAAACAGGTTCTCAAATAAAGTTTATAGAATACAGGGAAGCAATCAAACGATCTCTAACTGGTAGAGATTATAAACAGAATGGAAGGTCTTTGGTTCAATTTAAACGTGTACGAATCCAAACAAATAAAATCAACTACAATGAAACACATTTTCCCGAGAATAATTTTCCTCCTGAAATTTATCAGGAAAAACCTTTTTTTTCAGCGTTGTAAACAATGTTATAAACAGGGAATAAGGAGGGAAAAATCATATTGCTGCAAGAATCGCATGTCAAAACCAGCACTGTGTCCTGCACCATGCTTTAAAACATGGCATACCGAAAATAATGTGTAATAATTTTAAAAGTCTTTTAGTCCAAAGTACGTGTAAGACAGGGCATTGTGTCACCGATACTCTTCAATATGTACGGAGAGTATATAATAAGAAAAATTCTGCAAGGCTGGCGAGGGGGATTAACCATAGGAAGAAAAAGAATTACTAACCTTAGATATGCAGATGACACCTTGATACCAGCTCGTTCGGATGAAAAACTCATGGAATTCATGAGAAAGTTGGACAGGATCAGCAGAGAACATGGTCTTACGTTAAACAAAAAGAAGACGAAAATTATGATAATAGACCGCAACCCTGTCAATGTTAGACAGATCAATGGTTTTAAAGTGATTGAGAAATTTAACTATTTAGGATCATTTATCACAAAAAAAGGCGGCTGTGATGGAGAAATTAAACGCAGACTGGCTATAGCACGTAACTCAACAATAAAACTAACTCGAATAGGGAAAGACTCTGCAATATCTCAACGCAACAAACTGAAATTATTAAACTCCTTGATCTTTCCTGCTGCCACATATGCTTTTGAGACCTGGACTTTAAAAATGGCCAATCGAAGAATAATAGATGCTTTTAAAATATGGGCCTACAGAAGATTGCTGCGAATATCATACACAGAACACCGTACTAACGTGTCAATTCTTAAAAAACTAAATATTACCACGAGACTATCAACCAGGATAAACCAATAATACCTACGGTACACATTTCAAGAAGAACGAATGAGCTGGAAAAACTTATTGTAGAGGGAAAAATCAATGGTAAAGGACGAAAAAGACACGCTGGGTGGATTAAACCAAAGAAATCATTGGTCACGGTCTGCAAGAAGCTTTTCTTGCAGCTAAAGAAAAAAAAAGGATGGAGAACTACGATCCGAGCAATTGAGACATGATGTCACCATACTCTCTTGAAGGTAAAAGGACAAGAGAAAGAGGCCTATCAACTAGGATAAACCAATCATACCTACGGTATTTTGGACACATTTCAAGAAGAACGAATGAGCTGGAAAAACTTATTGTAGAGGGAAAAATCAATGGTAAAGGACGAAAAAGACACGCTGGGTGGATTAAACCAAAGAAATCATTGGTCACGGTCTGCAAGAAGCTTTTCTTGCAGCTAAAGAAAAAAAAAGGATGGAGAACTACGATCCGAGCAATTGAGACATGATGTCACCATACTCTCTTAAAGGTAAAAGGACAAGAGAAAGAGGCCTATCAACTAGGATAAACCAATCATACCTACGGTATTTTGGACACATTTCAAGAAGAACGAATGAGCTGGAAAAACTTATTGTAGAGGGAAAAATCAATGGTAAAGGACGAAATAGACACGCTGGGTGGATTAAACCAAAGAAATCATTGGTCACGGTCTGCAAGAAGCTTTTCTTGCAGCTAAAGAAAAAAAAAGGATGGAGAACTACGATCCGAGCAATTGAGACATGATGTCACCATACTCTCTTGAAGGTAAAAGGACAAGAGAAAGAGGCCTATCAACTAGGATAAACCAATCATACCTACGGTATTTTGGACACATTTCAAGAAGAACGAATGAGCTGGAAAAACTTATTGTAGAGGGAAAAATCAATGGTAAAGGACGAAAAAGACACGCTGGGTGGATTAAACCAAAGAAATCATTGGTCACGGTCTGCAAGAAGCTTTTCTTGCAGCTAAAGAAAAAAAAAGGATGGAGAACTACGATCCGAGCAATTGAGACATGATGTCACCATACTCTCTTGAAGGTAAAAGGACAAGAGAAAGAGGCCTATCAACTAGGATAAACCAATCATACCTACAGTATTTTGGACACATTTCAAGAAGAACGAATGAGCTGGAAAAACTTATTGTAGAGGGAAAAATTAATGGTAAACGACCAAGAGGAAGGTCTCCGACGCGCTGGGTGGACCAAACCAAAGAAATCATTGGTCACGGTCTGCAAGAAGCTTCTCTTTCGTGTAAAACTCCCAGAAATACTTTGTTGTACACAAAAAATTGCTTATTTGAGTCATTAAACCTGTTATTTACGTTTTTTAAATGTTTGCTGTTATAGCAGCCATCGTCTCATTACTTAGTGTCCAAAAGTTCGCTGGCGCCATAACGGTTATAGCCGCAACCTAATTAAAGGTGCTAAATTTATCAAAATTAGGTTTATTTAAACAGATAAAGTAAAACTATACTTTTAATATTCTAAAAATTACAAAAACATATAGTGTTAATTTTCGAACTTCACTTGTTCCCACTGTCCGTCAATGTGTTAACTTAATTGAGGTTTTGCAATTGAAAAATTAAAGTTCAGTGTTTGAAACCGATAAAATGGGAAAAAAATAACAAAAATATATGCTGTAAATGGTTTTGTTAAGTTTTTTATGTTAAGGTAAGATAATACAGTGACATACAATGTGTTTTTTAAAATATATTATTAACAACCAATTAACCTAATAATTTCCACTAAAAAAATTGTAAGCAATAATTTTCTAACACATCGTGCTACGGTCCTACGAGGGAACAAAATTGAATTGGGGTTCTCAATAACCAATTACAAAAAGTATGTGAAGTAGAAAGAATCGTAAACGTTATCACAACAGTGGAAACTGCAATAAATTCCGTAAAAATTATCTGCGTATTCCCTTAGAAATGTAATTCGGTCGAAACTTGGGGTCTACAAAAACCCGAGTTTTATGTTCGTTCGAGATATGTATACATTACACTTATTATCTTTCACATAGTAACAAAAGTTTTATAGTCACTAAAGATATGACGATCTACTTTCTTGGTTTAATGCAAAAAATAACATTAAGTTCTGTTTTAAGTATCGCTCTTTTAATAACAAAAGTATATTTTTGTGTTCATTTTTTAGGTTAAAAATAAGATTTTATGATTTCCAGTTTCCCTGCAAAAAAGTTGATTTGTTAAAAGTAAAAAAATATGAATAAAATCACAATTTGCTTGGTTGTTTTGTTAGATGAATCCTCGTAATCAAATAAAATTATTTATAGGTTTTTATATTACAGTATAGATTAATACTAGCACTGAAATCACTTTACGAGGATTCCACTGCTTGTGTCAGGATAAACGGAGCTTGTCCGGACTGGTTTAACATCAAAAAAGGTGTGAGACAGGGATGTGTGGCTTCGCTATGGCTGTTTACCCTATACATAGACGAAAGTTTAAAATATTTAAATAAGAGTACATATGGATTAAAAGTCAAGAGTCCCAGCAACCTACGAGCATACATGGACAATTGTTTAAAAGATCTGAAAGAGAGTGCGTACGGATTAAACATAAATGATTTGATCGTCAAAAGGAGTTGCAGGCGATGGTTAATGAAATGCATAATGCCCTAAAAATTTAAGGGATTAAAAAAATGAATGTGAGCAAAACGAAAGTAATGGTTTTTGAAAGAGAAGAAAGCATAACAAACTGTGGAGTTTCGATTAAGGGAGAAAAAGTGAAACAAGTAAATTAATTTATGTACTTGGGTTCAAAGTTTGCTAGAGATAGAAAGTATGACAGTGACATTGAGCGAAGGGTGTTGGCAGGAAAACAAATAAATGGGGCACTTTATAGCTTTATGAATAGTCAAAAAGTCTCAAAAAGGCACGTCTGGCGGTGCATAGAGGTGTGTTGGTTCCTACACTTATGTATGGTAGTGAATGTTGGGTTTTACAGAAGAAGCATGAAAATAGGATTAATGCTGCGGAGATGAGTAGTCTGAGAAGTATAGCCGGAGTGACTCGGTTGGATAAAGTAAAGAATAGTGAGATAAGAGAACATTGTTGAGTAAAAGAAGATGTGGTTACAAAGATAGATAAAGAAATGCTTAGATAGTTTGGATACGTAAAAGGGATGAATAAAGTAAGATTAACGAAACAAATTTATATGACGAGTGTGAATGGACAAGTCGGTAGAGGTAGACCTCGGAGAACATATCAAGTGGAAGGAAGTGGTCTCTGCCTACCCCTATGGGAAAAAGGCGTGACTTTATGTATGTATGTATGTATATTACAAATCCGAAAACTTTTACCGACTATATTAAAATATATTATCCTTTTTTTTATTAGAGAATGCTCAAAAATTGCCATTTTATTAAATCTACTAAGTAGTATTTGTTAGCTAAACAACTTTTACAAATCTGCGATGGTCAAAGTACGCAGAAATCCTACAGAAATAATTAAATTCTTAAAGCTCTTAATAAAGAGTGGAAGCAAATGGATCACGCCTTTATCCAAGAAGTGATTCAACGCCACAGTAATTTAAGTCGGGAGTTGTAATATCTGATACTAGAAGTAGATCTAAGTTGTAAATATTAAAAAAAATTGTTTAGCAAATTTTCCAACATATAAGTGCAATTTTTATTGTACCATTAAGACTTAATCATTTTCTGTGTTATTTGTCAATTAAATTGTTAATTTATTGTTTATTACTGTTTTTATTTAAACTTTATGTTAATGTATAGGTTTCAAGTTACCTTTTTATTTTGATTTTTGATGTGATAATTCTGCCGGTCAGTGCATAATATAACTGCAGAATCAACGATAGATAATTTATGAACAAAACCACTAATTGCTATTTTTAAATTTTTTATGGAATTTTTTTAAATCAAGTGTTTTAAAGTGCCACCTTATTATCCGAAATGACCCGGTTATGTTCCCGATACCTTCCGGAAGAAAATCGCATTAACTCCGTTTTGGCGGTTCGGAGTTTTTGCTTAAAACGGCATTATAATACTGCCACGAGACATTGCCTGCCAGTAAGACGTAAAACGGTTTCTATTGTATTCAACGCTTTTGATGTAATTGATACTTGGGGGAACAAAAGCTGTTATCTTTTATCTAATTTTAGTTAGATAATATGCACTTAATTCATTTAAAGAACCGGTGGCGCTGAGTCATAGCAACGTGTTAGTTACTTGTATATTCGATATAATTTTTGATAATGGGTAAAACTCTATATCCGGTCAAACTTTAATTAAAGATTTCTCCAGTAAACGCCAAATATCTAAAAAACAAATATACTTTACTGTATTCAATAAATTAATTAGTTGCTGATAATTTTTTTTAAAACACAGTAAGTGTAAATTTAAAGAATATAAACAAAAAAAGTTTAGAAATGCTCCATCCACCTATTCCAATTAAAAAAGTTTGACGAAATAAGTTGGTTCCAAATAAAATGTGATGGCTAATAGTGAAGTAAAAAATTTTAAAAAAAGGAAATCAAATTATTTAAAAAAAAAAATAAAACTTTTAATTTAATTACAATAACACTATAAAATGAGCGTAATAGAAACATCTGTCACTTTCCATATTGTAATTATGCTTACATGACTGTTAATTAATTAATAAAATGAGTACTTGTTTATTAAATTAATATCAATTTTTCAATATATTATTAAAAATATATTGAAAATATTTTAACAAGAAATATCCTTTATATTGAATTTTACGACTAGTGCTGCAGCTGTGATACCTGTTATGACCTACGCTGTAAAAACAAGAGCCGAAAACTTCACAACAAAAAGGATTATCCGTACAGCAAAGATGAGGTCTCTAAGATCCATAGCAGGCTACACACTAAGGGACCACAAAAGAAACGAAGACATCCGAGAACTTTGCGATGTCCAAGACTTAGTTAGATGGTCCCGAAACAGACGTCGCGAATGGAGAGATCATGTTAAACGGATGGACGACAACAGATTGCAAGAAATGGTCTCCCAAGATCCAGCAGCCACCTGGACGTCCACCCATACGTTGGTATGAAAGCTGGAATTCATCATCCCAGTTACAACTCTAAGAAATTAGAGAACAAGGCAGATACCTTACAAAAAGGAAGAAAAAGAAGAAGAAGTGCTGCAGCTAGAGTACTAACATTTAATCTTGATTTCATACATGTCCACAAATTATTGGTAATTTAAAAAACTCTTTCAACTGCTGCATTAGTTCCAGGGCAGCACAACGTAAATTGAATAGATATAAATAAATTTGTTTTTAACCTTCGTGTTGTGTTATTTTTAAAAAGTTCGCCCCATGATACGACCATGATACGTTGAGTAGTTTGAGAAGTATAGCCAAAGTGACTCGGTTAGATAAAGTAAAAAATAGTGAGATAAGAGAACGCTGTGGTTACAAAGATAGATAAAGAAATGCTTAGATGGTTTGTTCACGTAGAAAGGATGGATAAAGAAAAATTGACGAAACAAATTTATAAGTCGAATAAGTCGATCAAATCAACATTGTTTTGAAGAAAGGCCAGGTCAAGAGTACCAACAACCGACGAGCATGCATGAGAGCCCTGATAAAAGTAGGGAAAGCAAAAGATGTGTGTAAGAACCGTAGCAAGTGGAAGGAAGTGGACTTATTAGTCTACTTGTTAAGAGTCGCAGCTGTTGATGTGTCCAGTCGAGGTAGACCTACCCTATGCTGACGAGGGGCGACACACCCCGAAACCGGTCGATAAGTGGTCTCTTCGGATGGATAAATCTAATAGTTTCTTCCCTTTCTTAACAACCATCTGCATATTGTTACCCGAAATGGGGTATTATACACGATAAGTATTAGATGTAATTCAATGCCTGTCAAGGCATATAGCCAGAGAAGTAGTTTTTTTTATACATAATCGACCCACATGAACCCATAATATAGGTGACATACAGCGAAATTAGCTGGTTTTTAAAAATCAGTTTTACATTTTTCACACACACACACACACACACACACATATATATATATATATATATATATATATATATATATATATATATATATATATATATATATCTTTATCAACAAAAAAATATAATTTTATTTATCGAAATGTTTTCAACGAATAGATGCATCAAAAAATTAAAAACAAATTGTGGTTTTGAAAATGTTATAATCCAAATAAAAAAACAATTTTGTTAACAAGAAAATATTAAAAAGCACCTAAACAAAATTTAGAAACCTTTTATAACAAATCTTTAATGTGACCCCGGTTTACCTTAAAAAGTTCATTTATTCTTACGCCCTTTATTACCATAAAAGCATTTATCCAAATAAAATGAAGAAATGATTTAAATCGCATATATTTATCTGATTTTTTATATTGTAAATGCATCTATTTCTTGAAAAAATTTCTATAAATAAAATTATTTTTTTGTTAATAAAGATTAAAGTTCCATTCGCGTAATAAATGCAATCAAATGACCCAATAAAACGACATTATTAATGGTTGAAACCCAAAATATCTCGAAAAATAATAAGTTGCCTCTGTCGTACGCCTCTCGTAGTAGCCATTTAACATAATTTAGTAGGGTGTATAGTACTTACACTCCCCACCAAATATGACAATAATACTTTTAATAGTTTTAAAGTACCTACTAGGCACAAATAATTTTTAAATTTTCAAATGAAACACCCTGTAACTCAGACAGGAGACACATTTTATCTAGGGGATTTGGGTAAAATCTCTAAGACTTATTAAAGGCTTCTAAACAAATTTCATTAGACTCGGTTTAGTAGTTTTAACGTGATGCTCATTTGAAACAGACAAACAAAAAATTTAAAGACACTTCTGTAACAGTTTTGTAATAATCTTATAGATGATAATAATAAACATAACCTTGCTGCGCCGATAGTGGTAAAATTATAATTTTTTTTATTATTTAATAAAACCCTATAAATATAGTCTCTATTGTTATTACAATCCGATTATTATTTACATAATTAGCATTTTTTTTAGCCCAATTAACTACGATTAATATCTTACAATTAAGGTCCCATTTACTTTTTATAATAAGCACATATTGTACCGAATACATGTAATCAAAAAGTGTTCGTTGAACGTAAAAACAAGACAACGTTTTATAAGAAAAAGACATTTTTACAAATCCGAAGCTATAATTCATCAATAAACCTCTTAACTCAAAAACAAACATCTTTTCAATCATCCTAATGGATGTATTGTACCGAACTCTCTTTTACACAATAAAAAAAGTCGAGGGTCCGTTAAAGGAAACGAATGACTTTGGAAATAAAATGAAAAAAAACTTTGATACAGGAAACGGATTAGTGGTAGTATTTCGAATCCGTCACAATTACGAGTTACTTGAATACGTGTCTGCCTAGTACAAATGGATACCACACAAAATGTCGCTTAACAATGATTTTTACTTTTAATAAATGACCGTAGTATTTTTTTGAACAATATTCCTTGCGGGGTATGGTATTAACATTGCTATCTGATCTTAAAATCAATTAGCAACTCACAACTATGTAACTTGAAATACCACTTTGTAACTAAGTTCTTTCTATTACATTTTGTAGACTAATTAACTTCTACTCTAACACGCACATTTCTTTGCTGTCACTCTCACTGCAAAAACTCAAAAGGCTTGGTGTTCTTTAGTCTTCTCACTAATCCTGTAATGTCAATGAGCTGAATTGCACTAACATTGGTATAATGATGGCAAATCACGATGCCCCTCAGTACCTTGTTCTAACATGATTTGTTGGCTACTTTAACTCCCACAGCCCCACAGAAGTAGGGTAAGTAAATGTTTGAAGTTTGTTATGCAGAGACAAAGTGAAGTTTCTTCCAATTATATTTCTATAAATAAGTTGTTTGTAAGACTATTTGCTCACAACTGTGTAAAGTGGCGCTTTAGCTCGGGTATTTTATTTACAATCTCGGGCGTCACCTTTATTATAGTAGTAGGTCCACTTGCACCGGGCAACTATCAGTGGAGAAAAGTAATTTCAGGGGTCTATGAAATAAGCTGTCAAAGTGACGGGAGTACGACTGTTGCTACTACCCTACTTTACCATAAATTTCGGTTTATTGGTATTAAGGCTTATTCCAAACTCATTTCCCACATCAATGACTTTATTTAGCAGTTGTTGTAAATCCTAAAAGGGAGTCAGCTATAAGGACGGTATCATCGGCATACCTTAGAGTTTAAATCAGATGTCCGTTGATGTTTATTCCAATTGGCATGTCATCAAGTGCTTCACTGAAAATTTCCTCAGAGTAAATATTGAATATGAATATCCGCTTCATCTATGCCTGTTGATCTAAGGGTGTTAATGTTTTACCTGATCAAAAGCCTTGTTAAAGTTTATAAAGCATGCATACACATCGGCATTGACATCTCTACATCGCTGTATTAGAATTTGAAGAGCAAAAAGTGCTTCACGTGTTCCCATACCATACCTAAATCCAAATTGAGTGTCTCCAATTTGAGCTTCTAGATTTCTTTATATTCTTTTATGTATTACCTTCAGGAACAGTTTCAAGACGTGGCTCATAAGGCTAATTGTACGGTAGTCTTCGCATTTTGTTGAATTTCGTTTTTTAGGCAATGTGATGAATATAGATTTTAGCCAATCTTGAGGTATTGTACCGGACTCATAAATTTTGTTGAACAGTACCAACAGACTCTTCAATCTAACTTCCCCAAACAGTGTCAACACTTCAGCTGGTATCTCATGCTTTTCTTGGATTTTTATTTTCTCTAATCTCTTTCATAATTTTTTTGGGTAATGTGAGCTTAGATTTAGCTTCTTTATGTGCTGTATTTGTAAATGATAACAATAAATTTTATTAATATTTTTTAAGTGCTAGAGATCACTGAAAACATCAGTTTCTAAAAGTGTCGATCTACTAGTACATTTTTTTTTAAATAACCAGCAAAGAGATTTAAAAATTTAAATGATAAAACTTTACGTTCCAACAATTATATTTCTAAAAAATTCTTATTGCCGATGCAACATACAAAGACAAATTAAGATAAAAGTATTAAATCATATGCGTACAGTCATTTTTATTTCAAAAATTTCATAGATTATTTTAGAATTGCTGTGGAAGCAAATTTGTTATTTTAAATAGAACACCCCTTATTTTTATACAATTTAAAAATAATGCACCTTATTTATATTATTGATTTTATCTGGTAATCTAATTTTTAAGTTAATAGACTGAATTAGGCATAAGTCTGAATTTCCCCATCGATCCCTCCTAGTTTTCAATACTCAACTGACGCGACTACCATGGGCATTTGGCCCCTTCTGAAAATGTTAATTGAAAATGAAATTTTTTTAATTTAAGAAAATTAAAAACTTCAATAAATACTTTTAAATAAAAAAAAAATTTAGAAATACTGGCTTTTATTATATTTCAGATTGTTTTGTTAGCGATAAATATATAATTTATCTGGGCTGGGTGTAAATGGTAGAGGTCGACCTCGGCGAACATATCTCGATCAGATCACTGATGAAAGTAGAGGAAGCAAAAGATGTGTGTAAGAACCGTAGCAAGTGGAGGGAAGTGGTCTCTGCCTACCACTACGGGAAAAAGACGTGACTATATGTTTGTATGTTTGTAAACTTTTGGACTACAAATTTAATTTTAAAAAATGAATAAAATATGTTTTTTTTTAAAATGTTACTTAAGTGCTAAAATTGTGTCCATCTGTACTTAACCAAAAGTTCTTTTCTCCAGATGAAAAAAATTCGAATAATGCATTATTCCGATAAACAAATTAACTAATGCTTAGGCTCAAGTTCCTGTAAAGGCCTTTAATGTCAGGAACTTAGCTCCCAGGAAACTGATAAACTTTGTACAAAGTTTTGGAATCCCGGATCTCAAAAATATTTAGGATTGTGCACAAAAGATCTATTAGGTCGGGGTGCTTGAGAGGCCACATAGCCTTCACAAACCCCCCTCCCCGCACAATCTACAATCCACAAAGTAATGATAAGAAAGAAGAAAACAAATAGAAGGCGGTTACGTCTATTTATAGCTGCGACAACAACTGTAATAATAGATTGTCCGAACTATGTCCCATAGATGATAACTGAAAAAGGGTCGATAAAATTGAAATTATAGACAGCGATATTAATTGGTTTGGTAGTGATAAAGGAAATCTTAAATTTCCTTTTTTCGTAAATTTTTATTCAATACGTTTATATTGTATTAGAGTAAATAAAATGAATGGGGCACTGCATAGCTTTATGAATAGCCAAAAAGTGTCAAAAATAGGCACGTCTGGCGGTGCATAGAGGCGTGTTGGTTCCTACACTTATGTATGGTAGTGAATGTTGGGTTTGGCAGAAGAAGCATGAAAATAGGATTAATGCTGCGGAGATGAGTAGTCTGAGAAGTATAGCCGGAATGACTCGGTTGGATAAAGTTAAGAATAGTGAGATAAGGAAACGCTGTGGTGTAAAAGAAGATGTGGTCACAAAGATAGATAAAGGAATGCTTAGATGGTTTGGACACGTAGAAAGGATAGATGAAGGAAGATTGACGAAACAAATTGGCGAGTGTGAATGGGCAAATCGGTAGAGGCCGACCTCGGAGAACATATCTCGATCAGATCAACATTGTTTTGAAGAAAGGCCAGGTCAAGAGTACCAACAACCGAAGAGCATGTATGAGAGCACTGATAAAAGTAGAGGAAGCAAAAGATGTGTGTACGAACCGTAGCAAGTGGAAGGAAGTGGTTTCTGCCTACCCCTATGGGAAAAAGGCGTGACTCTATGTATGTAAATAAATTTATCGATATTTCCAAAGCTATTTAAGTTATATTAGTTGCCCCTACCTAAAGAAAGTTGTAACAACGTCCTACGATGGCTACACTGCACAATACTCTGCTTTTCAATAATCACTTGCATCTTTACACTAGCTCTATAGGTTTTGAGACTCTTAAGCCGTCGCATTACGTATTTATTTTCTAGAAGTTATAGCAATTTAACATTGGGTATTTCTAAAGTTTTTTTTTTATGATTTCTTTCATGACTGACCTCCCCTGGAGCTGTCAATAAAGATATTCATTGCTAACATACCAAGGAGCATTGACAATGTTCCTTAGCACTCGATTATTAAATTGTTAGAATTATTGAATGACCAAAACATTTCTGTTTTTTTTTAAAAGTTTTAAGAATGTATAGGAATAAATATTTACATTAATAATGTTGCCATTACACGAACTTAAAAGGCGGTCTTCTAAGTTTTAATATACTTAGTGTAACGAAAATTTTTCCCGACGACTACAGTATTTTATAACCAGAGCCAGTCCTGGGATATAAACGGATTATTTCGAATTTTTAAATCATCTCTGTTTTTTATAGACGATAGACAATAATAGCTGATACGATTAATAAATTACCTATAGATTAAAAGGTCCGGATTTGTAAGCTATAAGCTTAGTTCAACAATCAAAGTCGATAATAATTATACTGGAAATTTAATGTGGTAAATTTGGCGTATAATTGGTGAGTTTGTTTTATATAAATTATTATATTATTTTCCCAAAAATAAAGAGTGATTTTATAGCATTATTACTAAAATTATATGCTGTATGTTTCCTTTGGGAAAATAATGTGGATTTTTATTTATTTGTTAAAATTGTTTTTATATGTCTAATTCGGCATTGACTTTTTAATGCTAAGGGCCTTGCTGTTAATGTCAAGATTATTATTTAAAGTTATTATTGGTTTTAATTTATTTTAGTTATTGACTTTTTTTATTGTTTTCCTCTTGTCGTTCCTTTTGGACACTGTTCGGACCGTTTTTTTTGGACATTTCGGAGTTTTTCCGAAGTTATTCATTTTCGGATTTGAGTAATTAATGTATGGGATATGTGGATTGCCTTTACCAGAGACTGACTTTCGGACTGATTACAACATTTCCCAACGATTTTTTCTTTCAGTACTCCATTGAGGGACTTTCTATTGGGAAAGTTTTTTCATGTGGATGATGGACTATCCTTCATTCAGCTGGCCAGGAAGAAAGAAATCATTTTTTTTCCAAGTGTACTTACATATCCTAGTAGAAAATTTCACCTTTTTTTTCTAGTGTATTTTTCCTATTTTTTTTTTAGCGATGTGTAAATCAGGCCCGTAGCCAGAAATTTGGTTGGGGGGGGGGGGGTCCCGAAACGTAGTTATACATTTTTTGGGGGGGAGGGTGGCGCTAATGGTTGATGGGTTTCTTGCATTGATATTTGTTATCAAAGTTGGACTCATTTGCGAAAAACTGCTTCAATTCCAGTAAACAAAATTTAAAATTTTATCTTTCGCGATTTCTTTGCTGCCATAATCTCGAGAACCTCATTCGGATCGATACCTAAGTTTCCATAAACTGACAGTACGGCGAGTGCACTGAGTCTTTCATTGCCCGTTGAGTTACGTAAGTAACCTTTCCAAATTTGCCGTTGTGACCGAAAGAGTTGCTAAAACTGTTAAAAGATATTTGATTTTTGGAAATCTGTTCGTGTCACAAAAATCCAATACTTGTAAAACCCCGGAATCTTTCTCGAGTCTTGATATTTTCTCACACCACAATTTATATTCAGCTTTTACAGCGGATTCTGAGACTCGATCATCAAAGTATAGCAAAAGATGATAAAAGTTATCTACTTTTTTAATTACAGCAAATCCATTGAAAAGTATCTGTAATTTTTGTTGATCGGATTCGAGATAATCTATTTAGATCAAAAGAAAATCTTCTGTTCAAATGTGTTCAAATAGAGATACTATATGTCTCACAGGCGTAGCGTTGTCTTAAAATATATGGCCATATTTTTAAAACATGATTCACATCTTTAGGAAAATTTTAGGATTCGCGAAATTTTGGGGCGAGGGTGGACCCGTCTGGCCCTATAGCTGCATATGGCCCTGATGTAAATTGTTTTTTTTATTTTAATAAACCTGTATTTATATTTGCAGTTTTTTTAAATTATTTCCGATTAAGAGATAAAGAGCAATATTGAAGCCGTTCAAAATACGACGAAATGCGTTGCTCGTTTTAAAAGTATTAAATTAAATGGCAAGGTTGGATTTTTTTTTTATTTGATTTACTTGTACTTCTTTTTGTGATTTTTAGTAAAATCTATTAGCGCCCTAACGTGGTTTAGCATAATCATCGTTAGTTTCAAAAAAAATAGCTGGGTCCATGAACTGATCTCTTCATTCACTTAAAATTAATTTAATTGAGAAATCAAGAATTTACAAACCTGAGAAGCTGGTGTTATTTTTCAGCATTAACTGCTTTATTTTTCATAATATAAAACGACTTATTCCTTAAATAGAAGGTTAGTTATTGTTATAAAAAATTAATAACATCTTTCATTACAAAAAAGTTCATCAATACATGCTTATTTATTCTTTGCTTCATTAGTTTAATAATGGCTCGTAAAAACTGAAATCACGCAGGATAAACAATTGTAACATGATTTAATTGAATAATAAAATGGAACATTTTTAAATAAATAATAGGCCATTTTTCTTAAAATTTACAAATTTTTATTAAATGATATTATTTTACCAAAGCTTAGTTCCGTTGATGATATCTTTCCTAAAAAATTAATTATTTAAAAATTGCCTCCCATTTAAATAAAATATGAATTAATATGTAAAATAAGTAAACGATAAACATGCAAATAATTGATCGTTTGTTTTGGTCTCCGCCATAGCTACTGCCAACGTCAAATTCAAATGCGGATGTTTTTCAATGCGCAGCTAACTCATCTGCGGGGTCATAACGAGTATCGTTTCCAACTAATTTTGATTCATTACATATCATCCACAAATACCGTCGAATTCAAAGCGCAATGATGAATATAAAAATAACGATAATCATTCTCTTATACGGATCGACGTATTGACAGAAAAAACTTTTTATTTGAATTGCTAAATTAAAAATCCACTTTACTATAGTTGAGTAGTTTACGGCAATTATATTCAATTTTTCTATTTTTTGTATTATTCATCAATAAAATTGTAATTCAAAGCTTTCTGTAAAAAGAATGCTATAACTTGACGGGCTATTTTTACCAAACAAAAATACTGCACGTTAAGCACTTATACATAATATTTCTTAAACTAAAGGAAAAGCACATTTAAAACGATTCTTTTTTATTAAACAAAATTAAAAAAGTTTAGATCTATTTACATGTTTTGTTTATGTGCTTATAATTTCTAATTATAGTCGAGTTTGGAAAATACATGAAAATTAGTCCTGGTTTTTAAAAATCAGTACATACATACATACATACATATAGCCACGCCTTTTTCCCGTAGGGGAATGCAGAGAACACTTTCTTCCACTTGCTACGGTTCTTACACACATCTTTTGCTTACTCTACTTTTATCAGTGCTCTCATACATGCTCGTCGGTTATTGGTACACTTAAACTGGCCTATCTACAAAACAATGTTGATCTGATCGAGATATGTTCGCCGAGGTCAATCTCTACCGTCTTGTCCATTTACACTGGCCTTATAAATTTGTTTCGTCAATCTTCGTCAATCTTCCTTCATCCATCATTGCTACGTGTCCAAACCATCTAAGCATTCCTTTATCCATTTTTGTATCCACATTGTATCCATCTCTTATTTCACTACTATTTACTTTATCCAACCGAGTTACTTCGGCTATACTTCTCAGACTGCTCATCTCCGCAGCATTAATCCTATTTTCATGCTATCTTCTTCCAAATCCAACATTCACTACCATACATAACTGTAGAAACCAACACACCTCTATGCACAGCCAGACGTGCTTTTTTTGACACTTTCTGGCTTTTTATAAAGCTATGCAGTGCCCCCTTTATTTGTTTTCCTGCCAATACCCTTTGCTCAATGTCATTGTCATGCTATCCATCTCTCGTAAACTTTGAACCCAAGTACACAAATTGATTTGCTTGTTTCACTCTTTTTCCCTTAATCAAAACTTTACAGTTAGTCATGCTGTCTTCTCTTTTAAAAACGATTACTTACATTTATTTTCATCCCTTTGATTTTCAGGGCATCATGCATAACATTAACCATCGCCTGCAACACCTCTTCAGATGACGCTAATATGACTTTATCATCGGCGAAAATACGATTTGAAAGACGGCATTTGACGATCAAATGATTCATTTTCAATCCATACGCACTCTCTTGCAAATCTTTTAAACAATCATCTATGTATAAGTTAAACAGTTATGGCGAAGCCACACATCCCTGTTTCAAACTTTTTTCGATGTTAAACCAGTCCGTGCAAGCTTCGTTTTTCCCGACACAAGCAGTGGAATCCTCGTAAAGTGATTTCAGTGCTCGTATTAAACTACCGCTCACACCATACATAGACAATGTCGACCACAATTCACTACTCACCACTCTGTCATAGGCCTTTTTCAAGTGTATAAAAGTGCAAGCAAATTTATGATTCTTATTACTAGAAAGGGTCACAATGTTAATTGTTTTATACAGGGTGTCCTAACGAAATTTACCCACCCTAAATAACTGCGGAGGTAATAACTTTCTAAGAAAGTGGTGAAATACGTCGACTTTGATTTCAAGGGAGACACATTTTACTATTATACTTGTATACGTAACCTCACCCCTCTACCCTACACATTTACCCCCTTAAAAAATTTAAATTGCAAGGCTATTCGAGTGATACCTCTTTTAAAAGATCTTTGAATTCTCTTTACAATCGTCTTTAATTTTCGAAAAAAATTATCAATGGGTTTGTAGAAATAATTTTAATAATTTTGGATTTTAAAAATAAAAACACGAAGAATGGAATTTAAATTATCGTATAAATCGTTTAAAATGATCTTCTTTGTCTTCCATACAATGGTATAAGCTATTTTTAAATGTTTCGCGAACATTTCTCACACGTCAATAAACGGCATTCTCGAACGATTTTTTGACGTAAATCTTCTAGAGATTCAGGTTATGTTGCAAATACATTTAATTTCAAATGACTTTAGAGAAATTCTAATTCTAATTCTTATTTTATTTCCATATTAAAGTACAATTAATTGTTATAATAATAATTGTAGTTATAGAATTATAAGACACCCAACCGAGCATTTAACCTAGGCATTTCTGCCTGTTTTGTTACTACTCAATTAGTTATTCTTTACTCCGTACATTTAAATTTTTAATAGATAATATTAAATACATAGGTATAAAAAAAAAAAAGAAAAATATGAATTAACTAAGTCACAGTAAAAACAAGGTTAAGAGACGAATAAACTTATACAATTATAAAACTAAACAACAAAAAGAGGACCATGCATTAAGCAAGGAATAGCAGTCAGAAACGACGATGAAACCAGAAGCTTGCAGGTTATTATGCCATTATATCAAAAATTCTATTTTGGTTAATTGTTAAATATTTTCTAATCTCAATTTGGAATTTTTTAAATTTTTTTATCTGTCTGAGGTGTAACGGAATTGTATAAAAAAATTTTGGACCAAAGAAAGATAATGATCTTTGACTGACCGATTTTTTAAAAAATTGTAGAGATACTTCCATATTAGTAACTGATCGAGTTAAACGTGTGTTTTTGTGGTTAAATTTTTCGGACTTTTTGTGTATACTTATTATACATTGATAAGCAAAAAGTAGTTTAATGATTAGTACCTTTGATTCATCATACAATTTTTTCGTCGAAAATAGCTTTTCTTTTTTTAGGATTATTTTTAAAATAGTGTTTTGTGTTGTCTATAAAATTTTAATAGCGGTGTTAAATGTCCACCCCAGGCCACTATAAAATATCTTAATAAAGATTCCACTAGGGAATTAAAAAGTTTTAGTAAATTTTTCTTTGAAAGAATTTCCCTAAGAACATAGAATTTATGCATTAAAGCTCTCAGTCTTCTGTTAACTTGGGCAATATGATGTGACCAACGTATGTGTTGGTCAAGCATTACACCTAAATATTTAATTTGGGGAACTTTATGTATTAAAGGGCAGTTACAATCGATTTTTTGACAGTCCTTAGTGTGCAGTTTTATTTCAAAGTTATCAGGTTGTTTTACAATGTTTGAAATGAATGTAATACATTTTGTTTTTAATACATTTAGGGTTAATAGATTATTATTTAACCACAAACTTATCTTTCCCAAAGCTGCTTCTGCGGTGATTTTAAAATCCTGCCATTCTTTGCCAGTGAAAATGATTACAGTGTCATCCGCATAGCATATAATATTACCAGTGAAGTTGTCAATTTGTGTAATGTTATTCATGTAAATGAAAAAAAAAATTGGGCCCAGCACTGTCCCTTGTGGAACACCCACCTTTACTATGAAGTTCGAGCTTCTGTCTTTACCGATTTTTACACGCTGGGTTCTGTTTGATAAATAATTCTTTAGGAGTTCCAGTGCTACGCCCCTTATGCCATAGTTATTAAGTTTGTCGAGTAAAATGTTATGGGAGACAGTGTCAAATGCTTTGGCCAAGTCAAGAAATACTGCAACACACTTTAATGAATCGTCTACTACACCAACCGTCTTTTCCAGAAAATCAATTACTGCATCTTCAGTGCTTGAGTTTTGTATAAAGCCGTACTGACATTCTACAATGACCTCAGAGAAATAAATCTATAGGGTTTACATCAGGTGACCGGTCTGACTACTCCGCAAGGCCTTATTCAAATAAAAACCATTGTTTATCGATATTTTTTAAAGTTGATGAATAAATTTATGGAAACGGGTTCTGTGAAAAACAAACGACAGAAACCTCATCGACCGATCAGGAACGAAGCAGTCGAGGTGGCAGTTTTGGGTCACTTGCAGATGAATAATACTCAGTTGATTAGGACAATAGCTCAGGTTTCTGGTGTATCGCGAAGAAATGTTCATCGAATTTTAAAGTCCCACTAATTTTATCCGTATAAAATACGATTGGTACAAGAATTAAACAAAGATGATCACGACCGTCGGCTTGAATTCTGCGAGATTTTTACAGAGCCTTTTACAGGGCAATGCCAAACTGCTATTCAATGCATGTTTTTCAGATAAAAGTACCTTTAATTTAAATGGTTAAGTAAATAGACACAATTGCAGGTATTGGAATGAAACTAATTCACATTTATTTTTTGAGTCATACCCATCGGCCTCATAAATTAAATATTTGGGCTGGTATTTTAGGGGACCACATTGTCGGGCCGTTGTTTATTCCTGGTAACCTAGATTGCAACAGTTACTTATATCTGTTAAAAAATTACATCGATACAATGATCACTCAAATTTTTGAAGACGACAACGAGCATAAACTGTTTATTTAACAAGATGGTGCACTACCACATTTTGCTGTACCGATCTTTTAATTTCTGAATAATCACTTTCCTGGTCAATGGATTGCAAAAAGAGGACCTGTGAAGTGGCCAGCCCAGTCACCCGATTTAAACCCTTTAGATTTCTTTTTTTGGGGTCATTTGAAATCGAAGGTATTTGCAACACAACCTGAATCTCTAAAAGATTTACAATAAAAAATCGAGAATGCTGTTTATTAAGATCATTTTAAACAATACATTTGATAATTTAAATAATTATAATTAAATGTTTTTATTTTTAAAATCCAAAATTATTAACACCGTTATTTTTACAAACCCATTGATATATTTTATAAAAAATTAAGACGATTGTCTAAATAATTTAAAAAACTTTTAAAAGAGGTATCACTCCACCCCCCTTGTAATTTAAATTATTTAAGGAGGTGGTAGAGGGGTGACGTTACGTATACAAGTATTATGATAAAATGTGTCCCCCTTGAAATCAAAGTCGACGTATTTTACTACTTTTTTCCGAAAGTAATTACCTTCGCAGTTATTTGGGGTGGGTACTTTTCGTTTACATTTTAATAACAAATTTTTATTTTCAAAAAAAATAAATAATATTTGTCCTTCCATATTATCTATTAAAAATAAAAAATTGTGAGTGCAAATCTGGATTTTAAACAATGACACTCTAAAATTGCTTTCTGCCACAAAACGGCTCTTACTTTTTCTTGCATCTTGGCCTGTAAGAATTATGATAGTAATACAGGGTGTTGCAGCGTATGAATCGTTAAAGTGTCGGAGAATTTAATTTATAGCATAATAGTAATTTGGCACGAAGATCATAAAAGCGTGGGTGCGGAACAGGTGCGAATGTTCATTTCCCGTTTTCCATTTGGTTCATGTCTAGCATTTCCCGTTCTCTCCTTTTTTCCAGACTCGTTTGCGACCTTTCGCAAAATGATTTAATTCCTATCCTAAGGGCGCAGAAGAATATAAGGAGGTTTATTTCGCTCACTGACTGGATGTATTCTGAACCTTAGAGATTTTGGGGATCAAGAAAATGAGGGTCCCGGTGTAAGTAGCACTTTTATGGATAAATTCTTAAAAGAATTTACAAGGTTTAGTGACCGAAACTCGCTTTGAGCCACCTCTTTTGTACATTTGTTTTGCTTTGTGAATTTTATGCTACGGTTATTCGTCCAGATATTGTTATATTTCTTTGTTTGTTTCCAGATTCTCAGATGCGAAAGCAACGATTTATTTAATAAAAAAAGTAATTGAATCATAAATGGGAAAACTTTTTAAAGTCAGTGTAAATTGAGTTTTTTATTTTGGTAAAAAAACCGATTTTTTTTTTGTGATATGCAAATATTTTATTTGGTTTAATATTTTTACAAAGATAAACTGGAGTTTAAACAAATATATTAATTTTTAGAAATAAATGATTACTTATGTGATAAATACCATCTTCGTTTGCTGGGTAATGAAAGCATTGGTTTATTTAGCGCTAGACAGCGACGAAATTATTTGAAATATTGGAAACGTATACCCATCAAAGGCACAATTTTGTAGTAGGAAGGCAAAAGTAGTTCGATCGACAACAATGTGGAAAGAGTGCATGTATCCAGTGTTTTGGTTCATTTCACGAATTTTTGTTATCAAGCAGTAGTTAATATTTTACTTGTATGTTCTATTTTCACTCTTACATAATTCGATGTTTCTGTGAGGTCTGTTAAACGTGTAATTATCTATATTTTTATTAAATTATGCGAACTCTCACTTTAAATAAAATTTAAAAAATCTTTTGCAAGATCCCATGTTAACTAAGATCGTATGCTTTTGTAGTCTTTTGTACTCTACATAACTCAAAACTAACTTAGCTATTAAAAAATTAAACACCGATTTTTTGTACATTTTATTTTAAAATTACCACTAAAATAATCAAAAGATAATAGTAATTTTTAATCACAAATAATGTGCAGATAAAATCCCATAGCAGATACTAAAAAGTCACAGGAACGGATGCTGTTTTTTTACTTTTTTAATTACCAAGAATTTTTTTTATTGGTGACATTCTAATGAAGTTGCAATTATTACAAGTAAGTTTTTATATGAAAGTGTGTTTAGATGCATAGCTTACACTCATATAAAATACACATAAACATATACTTTCTTTATTGTAGTTTATAAGAAAATGAGCAATTAATTCATAATCGCATAGTATCAACAGAATCCAGTCATCGTATCATTATCTTTATTACTTGTTCGTTTATAGTACAGGAAGAAAAACATTTATGGTTATTTTCGTTGGTATCACACACACACAAAAATAGAATAATTTTTTTATTAATATTAAGCTGTTTACAAAAATAATTTTTTAGTTTTTTTATATTACTTATTATTAAACATAAGCATCCTCAGCATTTCAACAGACTGAAGACTATTGAGAAGCACACGTCTATCATCGCGTTTGTTGAGGCAGTTAGCCCGCTTCTCGATCCCAAGTGCCTTATGAATAACTCTAGTCTGTAAAGTTTTCTTAGTGGCAATGGTTTTGTGGTTAAAAAATTTATTTTGTAGCTCATATCCTCGTAATGTTTGGAAAATGCAGATAAGAGATCCAGGTTAAGAACGGCGAGTTGATGTTTATAAATTCTGCTAGTTATTCATCTGTTCGATTGTTCTAGGACAATCAGAACACAGTATTTCGTATACTTCTTGAGATTCGTTGGCTATGGTGTCTTTAGGAGATCTGAGGAACTTGGAAATTTGGTTAATAGCGGTAAATATGGTTTTAATATCGCGTTTCTTCAAGATTTTGCTAATCTTATCTGTAGCTCAAAAAGCCAACCTAAGGTGGCAAAATAAATCCACATGCACATGGTCAAAGCAGATTTGGCCTAAACTGGATCTAAGTCGAACTAATGATGGTTTAACTTTATCCAGGGAGTCCATTAGACTATAACAGAACACTTAGTAGGTGGATTCAACGCATGACGCATGGGAATCGCAGAGCTACGACATGACTTCTGCAGAAGCTGTTACGATAAGAAAGAGAAGAAAACAATGGTACATATTTTCTGCCACTGCCCTGCACTATGCAGAAAACAACTTTCTATAGTAGGGCAACCGAACTTTGATGATATATCTGATCTTAGCTTAGTTAGCATTAAAGACCTTACGCTTTTTATTAAAAGTTTTACATTGAGATATCACAAACAGCTAAATGGACTAAGTGGGTTTCCTCCGAACCACCGTTTTAACCCAACTTTACCTATATTGATGCCTATTAAAAAGATGTTGAATAAGAAAAAACTTAAATGGTTGAAAAAAAAGTCCTTATTTGTTATGGACAAAATATTCCCACCGTTTATTAATATTATTACATCGTGAAAAATGCATCTAAATTTGTTCTAACATTAAAAATTACAAAAAATATTGCATTAAAAATTATTGTATTACTTTTGGCTCCTTGACTATCGGTTTTGCTATCTAATTAAAATTTGAAATCCCGCTAATCAATTACGTTCATTAAGATTGAATCTGACTCTGCAAAAGGCAATGTTTAATTGGCAACTAGATACCATCTCTTCATTTCACAGTTCAAGGGCCAAAAAATACCTACCGATGATTTTTTATCGGCAAATCTCTGTTGTTTGCTTGTCATTAAAAAAGCGAGTGTTATCATTCGATGAAGCTATAAAAATATTTGAAAAGAGGGCTCAAATATTCAGAACAAAAAAAGAAGTATATTGATAAGGACTATAATGCACTGTTAGCTAAAAAGTACATTAATTAGAATTCTCATATACCAGGATGCACAATATACGTACGTACGTACGTTTCAACTAAATGTGTATTTTCAGCAATTGTAATTACTTTTCACCCTTTCTTCTTTTTCTTTTTCCTTTTTTCTTTTCCCCTTTTCCTATTCTTCTTAAAGATAATTACAAAAATTATAATTTTTTTTATTTAAGTAATGACCAACTCAATTGCGAACTGATATTGTGATAGACATGCTACTGCCAGTTATACCGAAAGTGGAAAGCAACTGGAAAACATATTGCATGTTCGGATTTTACGTTAAATGTTAGAGTCACTTTGTGCACAATACTTTGTACCCAAAATGTATAGGGTGCTGGCACATCCTCCCAGTAAGTTATAAAGAGAATTTTAATATTAATTAAAGTAATGGATGCTAGTTTCACTTCCTTATAATGTAGCGGGAATGTAGAAAAAATACCGGTGGTTAGTACTTTGCGAGTGCAAATTTAAGAAAGAAAATTAAAACTTTATTTTACTAACCACCTTTTAGGGACAATATTTCAAAAAGGGATAAGTTAAGGAAATTTTATTGTAAAAAAGATCCATAATATTGTCTACGAGCAATCACCTCCTGAATTTTTTCGCATGAATTTGGAAACATTTATACGTGTTATATTTTAAAGTATATATTTTACTAAAGATTTCCGTAAATGGGAGCAAATTAATAAGGTCTTAACTAATTTTGGTAGTTGTACATTTATGCCGGCCAAATTGTAGGTAACAAATATTTTAAACCAAAAAGGTATCGTTTCACGATAGGGTCGATATTGTTAGACATGTTGATTTTTTACAGTTGTACGAAATATCTCACACTTGTGAATTTCGTTCCTCTTTTATATAACTTTTTAATTTCCTCGTATATTTTGTTTTCATAATTTCAATTAAAGCTCATTAATTGGTTGATTAGTTGAATATTGACAGCTAAATATGTCCTATGAAAATAGGTAATGTAAATTCTAGAGGGTTGTCATTTCAGAACTAAGATTGTTTTGGCTTATTTTCATATAACTCAGCGTTTCTCAAACTGTGGGGCGCGCCCCCTAAGGGGGGCACGTTTACATGATTGGGGGGGGCGCAGTACAGATTAAAAATAAAATGATAATGATAAAATGCTACAGATAGATTTTTAAAAAATCTATATTGAAATTTTACCTACTTAATGATGACAAAGAAACATTCTAAGGACTAATGGCTAACATGAGCTTGTTTTAAGGCGCACAACTTCTCTAAATTTGGTTCTATGTTAGAGATGGCCACTCTGAGTTTATTTTCTACTTGAAGTTTATTTCTGTATTAAGATTTCACGACAGCAAGTGCAGAAAATCCAGTTTCACAAAGGTAGGACGTTGGAAAAGGCAACAGAATTCTAAGCGCTTTGGCTTTTATAACGGAGTAGTCGTTCGGAAGTTCAGTCCAAAAGTTTGTTAAAGATTTGTTAACAAAGTTTGATTTTTGTAAGGGATTTGTTGAAATATCTATCAGTTGTTCTTCTTCTTGCAGTGATAGTCCGACAGGTCTATTTTCGAATGGATTTAAAACCCAGCTCCAGTCTGACAACTTAATATCTTTCTCTGCAAAGAAGTATCGCTTGAAATTCTCAGTTAAGTTTTCTAAATGGCTTCCTATGATTTTTAGCATCACAGCTTTATGAATATCTTCCAATGGGGAATCTTGCACAAAATCGCAAAATGTGGGAAACATTTCCAAACTGTTTTCTTTCAATTTGTTATGCCATAACTGCAATTTCTTACAAAAAGCATCAATCTTTTGACTTAAATCAAATATATTTACGTCTTTTCCTTGCAGCTGAAGATTAAGTATATTAAGTTTTTCAAAAATATCTACTAAATAAGAAAGCTTCAGTAAAAATAATTTGTCGAAAAAATCTGTTGAATGCTTGTGACCTTCCTCGCTTAAAAATATCGCTATTTCCCTTCTTAATTCAAAGACACGCTTAACCGTCTTACCGCGTGACAACCATCTGGATGAGAAATAAAACAACAAAGATTGATGCTCAGCTCCCATATCTTCACACAGAACAGAGAACATCCTTGTTTTTAGTGGTCTGGTTTTTATAAAGTTAACAACTTCAATAACTACTATCAAAATCATGTTTAGTCCAGGGCTTAGCTTAGATTTTGATGCTAACGCTTCCCGATGTATCATGCAGTGCGTCCAGATAATTTCTGAGGATTCCTTTTTTACTAGCGCTTGTAAACTGTTGTATTTACCAGACATGGCTTGAGCTCCATCGGTGCAAATCGCAACACAATTTTTCCATTGCAAATTCATTTTAGTAATAGAATCATTTGTAATCTTGAACAACTCGGTGGCTGTAGTTCTTCCTTCAATCTGTTTACAAAACAATAAATCTTCACATATTTTAGAACATTGACAGAATCTAATGTAGCAAATCAAATGGGAATCATTACTAGAGTCAATTGCTTCGTCAAGTTGTATAGCAAACAAGTTTACAGTAAGCTCAGATTCAAGCTGCTGCTGTATATCAACTGATATATCGTTAATTCTTCGACAGATTGTATCATTTGACAGAGGAATATTGTTAAGTTGTGAAGTAAAATTTTCACCAAACATTATTTCTACAATATCTTTGCAAGCGGGTAAAATAAGTTGCTCTGCAATAGTGTGCGGTTTTTTGCATTTAGCTACTTTGTATGCCACTTTATATGATGCCAAGAAAGCCTTCTCATTTACTGCCAGTACTCTATGGAAGCTGGATTTTTGTTTTTTAAACAATCTGAGTTTCTCCACAAAAAAATCTCGCGGTTTATTGACATATTCTCTGTGCAGCGTTTCTAGATGCCTCTGTAATTTATTTGGTTTCATGCTATCTGCAGCCAATACTTTTAAACAGATAACGCATTGTGGTATATTATATTGAAAAAGTTATCAGGAATATCATATAATTCAATTAATGAGAATTCTAATATATTATGTTGCGAAATTAAATACATTTAATTAGATCTGGCAACAACCGTTAACCTACTAGCCCAGATCTGTCGATATATAGAATTTTAATGAGAAGAGATAAAATGACAGGTACTTTTTCTTTTTCGTCGTTGGTATTTTCTGGAAAAAAGACGTTAATTTTTGATAGCGTTCCTGGGTTCTTCTTTGAAGTGTGTAAGAAGATAAGTAAAATTCATGTGAATAAAGATATTACGTTTTTGATATTTTAATAAAGAGATATTAAAGCACAACTGTATGAAGAATATCTTTTTTGCTTTCTAAAGTTTTTACAGTGAAGTTTAAGATACTTTGAAATTGTTTCTTTTTATCCTTTCAAATGTCTGAAAAGCTATGATGTTCTCAAGATTTATTTTGAAGTAATCCTTAGAAATTTACATCATCCTAACTTAGAAATGACATATTTTGAGGAATATTGAGATCTTTCAATCAATATTCGGTTGGATATTTATATTTTTAGGTGTGAACCAAATTATGAGATTATTAAAAAATCATAAGATTATTTATGTCCAATTTTATAAAGGATTGTTAGTCTGAGAAAGGTGATTTCCAGCATAAAACCTGGAAATATTATACTCTGCAGTAACGAATGTTAATATTGTAGACGTTAAGTCAAATTTGATGTAAGGTCGTTCACTTGCCAAAAAAATAATTCTTTTGTCTAACAGACTGGTAAATCAACATTTAATTTATCACCTTTAATTTTTTGTAAATTTAATGTTATAATAATTTATCTGGTAGTTTTTTTTTAAATCTAACTCATTTTGTATGTTTTTGACAAACTGACTTCTTTAATTTAATTTAAACAATAAACGGTTTTGGAGATGTTTGTTAAGGCATTGACTTTGTAAATATTTCATTGAATTAAACTTAGAAATTAGTAACAAATAGTTTTATTGTTAAAATATTTGCATAGTTCCAAGGTTTTTGTATTTTACCCTGAATAAAATACATGACGCCCAGATTTTTATGAACGTTTGTGTATTCTCTTAAAATAAAGAAATTCAACAATTTTTTTTCTTATTTACTACCCTCTCGAAAGTAAAAAGCAGCCGACAGGCTCAAATAAAATAAGTTGTATTGGAAATCTTTAGAATTCGCTACACAGTAGATTTTCGGGACAATTTTATTCACTAGGTAACATTGCTGTTAAATTAGGTTAGGTTGGTTGGGTTAAGTTAACTTTTTATGTTTATTTGGAAGGAATTTTGTAATTTTCTTATGTTTTCGTAAAGATTTGACGCTAATATAATTTTTTTAAAATTAATTTTAATGGATTTATGTTTAATATACTTTGTACACTAATTTATCAGGTTAACATTTAAAATGATTGCTATTATTATGTGATATCAAGTTTTTTTTTTGGTAAATTTCTTGTTTTCATGGCAAACATGATTGCGACGCAGGGAATCACAGGGAGATAAAAAAGATTTTCCTTGTTAATGTAACTTTTATTAAACGTGTTTTAATGTAGCCTAGTGTGGTAATTGTTAAATGTGTAGGATCAGAGAATCCTTTGTGTCATTTTATCTCTGATGTCTCCATTTAAATGTAATAATTTTAATGTTTTTGACCCGTTAACTGTTACGCCATGCAACCTCAATTACAATCATCCCTGATGATGATAATAAAAATTATCGAAAGCTTGGACATTTTGTAAAAAGAGTACACTTATTTGGCCTGCTGCATATCCCATATACATTTTCACTTAATTATATATATATATATATATATATACATAATAAAAAAGAATTTATTTTTCTTGACACAGTTAAAAAAAGGGAAAAATTGTTTTTCTAGATACCTACTTAAAATTTTAAATAGTTATAAAAGTACAACAAACATAACCTTACGTAGTACAATTGGCAGCTTTTTAGTTTTTTTGCTAAAAATTTAAAAATTTTCCTACATTGATAATTAGCTGTCCCCACCATGACTATATGGTCGCCGAACGATGATGGTATTATGCTGACAGCCGTAGCATTCAAGATTTTTGTTTTCTGTGCATCTTTCTTCTTATTTTTATCGGTTGGTTTCTATAATACACTTAGAATACGATATAAATCAATAGACGTGTCGGTTAATTAGTAAGTCCACACACAAGCATATTTTGTTTTTTGAACTAATGTTTCCAGCAAGACCTACCCACAGAGAAAACAAAGACCCGCAACACGATTTTTGACATTTGTTTACAATTTTTGTCGGCAACTTACCAAATTACAGAAATTTTTGAGCCACAAGATGTTGACAACATTAAAAGTGACACTTTTCCTTTGATAGAGACTCGGCTTTACGCGTTAAAAAAATAAACGTTCACTTGGTTGTATTAATCATAAAACACATTGCTTTAAAAAGTTTTGAGGATCAGTAAACAATTAATTTTAAATGGTTTATAGTAGCGAGTTTGCCAGAAATTATATTAATTATATAAAAGAACACAAAAGATCTCTTAAACAATTAATTATTGTGCTGAAATAACAGGATGTGTGGTTTTTAAAAATGTTTCAAAAAAAAATTTATTGCGTATTTAATTTAGACGCGTTTCGCTTTTAATTGTTAAGTTCAAGTCAGTGACATTTACACACATATACAGAACTTTGGATTAATTCAATGGCATTAACAATCCCATAATACATATTTACATAATACGTAATACATAATGACCTTCAAAATGGTACTAGTTGTGAAGATTAACAGACAGGGCGTCATCTGAGTCTGATAACACGGCGTGTTCATCAAGCATTGTCAAATGAATATGTAACCCCCAGAAATTAAAAATTTAGCTTATAATGCAGTTGTTATATTTATGCCTAAAAAGTCTAAAAGTTACAAAAAAGCTTATTCCATTAATTATGTAAGTTTTATTTTATATATATATATATATATATATATATATATATCAGAAAAGATCAGCTTAATTAGGGTATGCAGTCTTTGGCTAGAAAAAGTGTAACTCTTTTTTCTGTTCAAGCTTTCGAGTCTTTATTGGCTCTTCATCAGGAACTCTACAAATAACATTGAAACAATTCATTGGAAATCCATAAAAGCAAACAGTACTTACAAAGTTGAGATTTGAAAAGAGCATTGTTCATTATCACAATTATATAAAACATTTATTTAAGTGAAACATCTCCTACTTATTTATCATTATATAGACAAACAATTGTGGGACAGAAGTTGTAAAAACATTAAAACATTTTTTGTTGTAGGTTTCGGAAAAATTATTCTCATTATTAATAAATTATAACCTTAAAAACAACCATGTGAAAAAATTCTGGCGGGAAAGAAAATGAAAGATTAATTGACAATTCATGACATGGAATCATAGAAAACAATGTCATTCAGAAATTTATCAGATTGAAACAACAGGTTGACAAAATTGAAAACGGGATTTTTGATTAGAAATTCAAAAATTGTTATTTGTATTATGATTTGATAAGTGGGAAGGAAGACTAAGTAAATAGGAATAAATAATGCTAAGATTGTCAATGTCAGTTCTAGCATTCATAGAGTTTGGTTCTTTGACAATGTTGGTCATTTCAAGAAAAAGTATTTTGGATAAATTAGATTCATTATCTAATATGCTCACATTAGCATAATCTGGGATGTAAACTTCAGTTATAGCATGTATAGCTAATGTACTAGAATGTTTGGAATTTCTAATATTGCTTTTGTGGGAAGAAATTCTATCTTTAAGTTTACTTTTAGTTTGGCCAATATACTTTTTTTCACATTGTGAACACGGAATGGAATAAATTAAATTGGAACGTTCTAGCAGGGGATCTTTATCTTTTCATTTTGAAAATATTGAATTCAACTGTAACGGATTTTTGTAAGCAACATTGATGGTTGGATATTTGAATAAAAATTTTTTCATATTTTGATTTTATTCAGAAATTTGGGGAAGGGAAAAAATAATATTTCCGAGTATTATCTTGACTAAGAGGAGTGTTAAGAGTGGGAGATACATTGATTATTGATGATCTGCTGAACAAAAGTTTAAAAATTAGTTTTTTTGGATAACCACTATTAATGAACAATTTACTCAATTTATTAAGATTTTGTGTACAAACAGAGGTGTGGCTTGTTTTCAGAACTCTATTTTTCATACCTAAGACTAGGTTGATTTTTTGTTTATCTAGATGATGAGACTCATAATGTAGAAATCTACCAGAGGCACCATGTTTGGAATACCAGCTGGTGATTAAGGAATTGCCAACATTTCTGATTAATTTTGTATCAAGGAAGGGGACGCTGTTATTATCATCTTCTTCTTCGATGGTAAATTGTAGACGATCATGGTATGATTTGAAAACGAGTAATACCTCTTGTGAAGTATTATGTGGAATACTGAGAATTATGTCATCAACATACTTTTTCAAGAAGGGGATATGAAATTGAATTTTATTTAAACAATGGTCAATCAGATCATCCATAACATATCGAGCAATAATCGGGGATACTGGGCTACCCATTGGCATGCCGAGTATCTGTTTATATATTTTGTTATCGAAAGAAAAAACTGTGGAATCATAGAAAAAATCTATTAGTTTTAAGAAGGAATTTTGGGGAACTTTGCAATGCAATGAAATATCATTCCAGTGTCTAACAATGCTATCTTTTGCTAAATTGACTGTGATATTGTTAAAAAGTGAAATAACATCTAAACTGATAATTTTATATGAGGGAGCTGATCTTTTCTTAACTTAGACAGTCGTTCTAATCCTTCCCTCTCCTATATATATAAATATATATATATATATATATATATATATATATATATATATATATAAATATATATATATATATAAATATATATATATATATATATATATATATATATATATATATATATATATATATATATATATATATATATATATATATATAAATTTAATATTTTTATAGGGTTAATGTTATGCATGATGCCCTGAAAATCAAAGGAATGAAAATAAATGTAAGAAAAACAAAAGTAATGGTTTTTAAAAGAGAAGAAAGCATGACAAACTGTGAAGTTCTGATTAGGGGAGAAAGAGTGGAAAAGTAAATGAGTTTGTATACCTGGGTTCAAAATTTACAAAAGGTAAAAAGTATGACAGTGACATTAAGCGAAGGGTGTTGGCAGGAAAACAAATAAATGGGGAACTGTATAGCTTTATGAACACCCAGAAAGTGTCACAAAAGGCACGTCTGGCTGTGCATAGGGGAGTGTTGGTTCCTCCACTTATGTATGGTAGTGAATGTTGGGTTTGGCAGAAGAAGCATAAAAATAGGATTAATGCTATGGAGATGAGTAGTCTCAGAAGTATGGCCGGTATGACTCGGTTGGATAAAGTAAAAAATAGTGAGATAAGAGAACGATGTGGTGTAAAAGAAGATGTGGTAACAAAAATAGATAAAGAAATGCTTAGATGGTTTGGACACGAAGAAAGGATGAATAAAGGAATATTGACGAAACAAATTTATAAGGCGAGTGTGAATGGACAAGTCGGTAATGGTCGACCTCAGCGAACATATCTCGATCAGATCAAAATTGTTTTGAAAAAAGGCCAGGTCAAGAGTACCAACAACCGACGAGCATGTATGAGAGCACTGATGAAAGTAGAGGAAGCAAAAGATGTGTGAAAGAACCGTAGCAAATGGAGGAAGGTGGTCTCTGCCTACCGCTACGGGAAAGAAGCGTGACTATATGTATGTATGTATGTACATAAGTGTAGGTACCAGCACTCCTCAAATATCATAATACATAATATTGATTATAGAAACCATGTCACAATACCAATAAAGTATCAGTAGTTTAGCAGTGTATTATTAAGTTACACTCTGACACGGTTTTAATTTTTTTGTCTTCCCCACAAATATCAAACGCTATGAAAAATCTGCCGCTTCTCGTTAGCTTTTTAATTCTTGAATCTCACCGTATAATAATAAAAGGGAAGTTTAAAAAGTGATTTTAGAGTTATTTATTGCAACACCCTGTAAAAGTTAATTTCAATTACTTTTGCTGATATAGCAACCCTGGAAATATGCCGGTCATTTCCATAATTTTCATCCTTTAAAAAGAAAAGAAAACATTCAATTTAATCTAACACAATTTTCAGATCATTAACTTTTTCTCAAACCCTTCATCCGACCGTTACTTTCGTAAAGCCGAAAATCTATCGATGGAAGTATTAAATTTTCCGGAAAATTCTTATCGTGGTTATAATACTGTTGCGGTCCATTTAATTTTTTTTATAAAATATTGCAAATATACATTTTAATAAAAACTTTAGGCCGGGGCAATGTTGATTTTTATTTTTTTTTGCACACATTTTTGTATAATTTACAGGGGAATATAGACTTTAATAAAACTGTAACAGATATGTGTGTCTGTACAAAAAAAGGTTACAATATGGTGTTTACATTACAATTTTGAGGTTGGGCCTTTGGTGTCGGCACCTATGTCACCTAGATCTTTTGATCTTTTGTGACTACCGATGTGTCTTCAGGGCATCAGAATTCCAGTCCGCTGATTTTGGCAAACCTTAGGATTTCTGTTGGCCCTGTCTCTTTTAGATCGCTTGGATCCATAATCATACGGCCCCAGGTTTGATACCTGTACCCCGCTAGCATCGAGCAGTGACACAGAATGTGTATACTGCTCTTCTACTCCTCTCCGCATAGTCGGCAGTTTTTCTCGGCCGCCAGCTTAAGTTTAAAGAAGTGCGCTCTTAGTGCGATGTGTCCTGTGAGCAGGCCAAGCATGCTGCTTAGTCTACTCCGGTCCATCGTCCAGAGTGCGTCAGCCCTCTACTGGAGAGATCTTTTCATCAGCTGTTTTGATGTTCTGCAGCCAGTATTTGCATTTCACTGAGAAATATGTTCAATTTTCAAGGATTAGTTTCAATAAATGTTCGTATGTACTATGAAACTTTACTGCACCGATCATTTTAAAACGCTCTACAATTTAGCTTTTCGTCAAATTATAATAGTAATAACGGTTTGTACGATACATACCTTTTGGAACAGAAAACAGTGAAAACTTTGCATATAAACCTACTACGAGAATACAAGAATTAGTGAATGTTGACCATAGGCTAACATTAAAGTACTTTAATTGCTTTTATTTCGACTGGTTATTACTGGATAATGGCTTATATTGAAGGCAACAATATGGTGTTTAGTTGTCCCTGAAAACTTCCAATAATCGATTTGGTTACATTTAATATGTTCTTTTAAAATTCTACACAATTAATCGTTTAATTTATTAAAACAACTTTATAAAAAGGACCTATGGTTCACAGTTCAGAAATGCATAAATAAAAGCACTAATTATACTCTGTTCGCTTGGAGTGTATAATATGATACCGAGTAATTGTATTTTTACAGACTCGTGAAATCCAAGATAAATATATACTATTAAAATAGTTTTTTTTTTATTTTAGATTGATTACCTTGTTTACCTATGATTGTTCCTGTTTGGGTACATTACCAATACAACCATAAAATATTTATAAGAATGAAACTTTTAAATCTATATTTAGAGGCGGATGATAAAATATTTTATTATTGTAAAAGGTGTAAATATTTTTCATGTAAACAAAATGGAAAAGTTTATATTAAACTAATCAAATAACTTCGTCAAAAGATTGAAATTTATAATTAATTAGTTAAGATTATCTTCAGTTGATTCATTATCGGTTTCATGATAAATAATTACTGATTTTATAGTTTTCCCTACCATATTGTCAAACTTCGACAGATTTTGTTTTCCTTTAATTACGTATTTTATGGCTTTTTGCAGAGAATTATCAGAACAGTCCAAAATATGTACAAAAAAAATACCGTATGGATTAAAGAGGGAAATAAACTATCAAATGCCTTCAAAACAACTAAGGGTCTCCTCCAAGGATGCTCAACATCACCCACACTATTCAAAATATTTCTACAACAGACACTAAGACCATGGAAGAGAAAATGTGTACCAATTAGAAATGATCATCTGTATACTCTATGCTTTGCCGATGATCAAGTAATCATAGCTCAAGATGAGGAGGATTTAGGTTTTATGATGCGGAAACTAGAGGAGGAATATGGGAAAAATGGAGTGGAAATCAACCTCGAAAAGACCCAATATATGTCAACGGCACAAGACAGGATATATCACCTAGAAATAGATGATAACCGACAGATCTCAGGAACAGACAAATTTAAGTACCTAGGGTTTATAATATCAAAAAGTGGAACAACAGAGGAAGAAATAAAAAATAGACTAGGTCAAACTAGGGCATGTATTAATCAATTAAACCCAATATTATGGGATCGCCACATAACCAAGACTAATAAAACAAGAATATTCAATTCAATAGTTCGCAGCATAATGACTTACGGAGCTGAAATGTGGGTGATCAACAAAAAAAAACAAAGGGAAGATTGTAGCCACAGAAATGGACTTTTGGAGAAGGAGTTGTGGAGTGAACAGATTAGATCGAATAAGAAATGAGGAGATCAGGAGAAGAATGGAGGTAAAAAAAGACATACTAGAACACATAGAGGAAAAGAAACTAACGTGGTACGGACATGTTAGAAGAACTCCGGAGGATCGCTGGATACACCGGGTAACTGAGTGGAGTCCATTAGGCAGACGAAAGAGAGGTCGACCAAGGCGATCATGGAGAGACGAAGTGGATGAGGCGATGGAATTAAGAAACCTGCAGGACGGAGACTGGCAGGACAAGGACAACTGGAGACAAGGGCTGAAAGCAGGAAGGCAGCGACAGCTGTAGATATCCTGGATTATATATATATATGGCTTTTTGTCAATTTTCTTCTAAAATTGTTGATGATTGCAATAAAAGTTACCGATAATCATTTAATGTGGTTTTATGATGGGCCACATATCCTTTTATTGGTGCCTAAATAAGCTCAATTAAATTTAATTCATACAGGTGAGAAGATTTCTAGGAGTGGAGGTATCAAGCGAAAGAAACGTTATTGAAGAAGCACGAACACAAGCCATAAAAGCAAAAAGAGTCAGCGGATACCTGAGAGATATCATATGGCGAAATAAAATGATGAGTAAAAAAAGCAAGCTGAGGATTTATAAAACATGTGTAAGACCTATTTTAACGTACGCCACAGAAACCAGAGCCAAAACATCAACAACGAAAATAATAATGAGAATGAACGAAATAAAATTACTAAAAACCATCAAGGGATAAAATAAGAAGGCAGGATATCAGAGAAGAACCAGAAATACAGGATGTAGTAAGATGGGCTAGAACAAGCAAGAGGTGCTGGAAAGACCATGTGAAAAGGATGCCAGATGAAAGGTGGGCCATGTCGCAAAAACCAAACTCGCGAAGACTGGTAGGCAGACCACCGAAGAGATGATACGAAAGCTGGAGTTCAGCGTCACAGGAAGAGCTCCAAAGGAGGCTAAACGCAACGAACTAAACAGGACCAGGTCCTATTATAAGACGGAGAAGAAGAATTGAATTGAATGTGAATGAAAAGAACAGTTATTAACATTCCTTAGCTATTTCATCAATAAAGTATAATGCCGATATTTATTGCCTATCCAATATTAAAATTATTTCCTTAACATTTCATTAATCTTTTTTTTGCACTATTTTTTATTAAACTTTGGGTAATGGTTCTTTGAACTTTGAATGACAACCAGCATTATCCAAAACTATGACCGAATTAGGTAGTCGAAGGACCAAGTGGAAGTGAGTGTATTCCAGCTCCAACTCACTTGGTTCGGTTCCTGTACTTATCTTTACGTGGTGACTACCGAAAAACGTGAGTAGCTGTTACGGTATATTGGGTTTCCAACCCCAGTGGTAAAGATTAAATCACAGCTAACGAGGAAGGGATTTGGTCCTCCAAAATGGGGTTATACATAGGGACAGCTACCCGTTCACAAAAAAACCTACAGCCATGCAAACCAACAACAAGCCTTGGATACTCGGACTATCCCAACTACTACAAAACTGGAACGAAATAATGACTTCTAAAGGAAAACTAAACAATGATATCACTATGGCCACTTTAAATGTTTCAACCATGCTACAAGCAAAAAAGATTAAAAAGTAGCAAACAAAATGGTGGTATATAAAATGGATCTTTTAGCACTTTAAGAAATCAGGTAGTAAAGACAAGAAAGAGTAGACAATACAAACTATAGTATCATATACAGCGGATCAGAATCCAGAATGATACAATCAGGCACTGCATTTATGATAAGTAAAAACATAGCAAACCAACTTTTGGCATAGAAAAACATAAACGAAATTTATGAAGAGACAATGTGATAGAAGACTTGCATACCATAATAATACAGGTATGGGGTAATCGTTTGAGAGTCAGACCATTATGAAGGCGAGTTATAGAAGCCAAAGCCCACACTGGGCTGTAGAGGTTGATGATGACCAAATAAAAGGTAATTAGATCCATTTTTTAAAATCATTGAAATTCTTTTCTTTGTGGTAAACTTTGGTAAACTTTAATACAAATTAAGGTAAACTACCATGACAAAACCTTCATTACTCCCAATAAAGGTTGATATTAAACAACGACCTCTCCCGATTTGAGTTCTAAAACCCGTTGATAAACCTTTTAAAAACGCTTACCTAAAATATTCAATCAAATTATCTTTTTCAGATTTTTGTAACAGTGTTTCCTTCATTAAATCATGTAAATAGAAATTTTGTTTTCCATCTCCTCTCAGTTTTCTTATTTATCTGGAATAGTGTCTCCTCCAACAAACTATCTAGTCTTTTTCTATGTGTTGTTCTACGATCCTGCTTTTGCCAACGAAAATTAAGTTCGTGCCAAATTTTCCATAATTTTATTTTTGGAAACATATGAATAATATTTCAATATTTTTTTGATAAAATTCCAAAAGTCGGAGGTTTACTTTACTTTCTTTTTGCTGCTCTGCTCCAGAATTTTACGGATCAGAAAACAATTTACTACTTAATTAAATTATTTATTAAAAATTAAACTTCCGTTACTAAGTACCAGTGTAAATTTCAATATTTTACGAAAGTTTTTATGCGCTACTCTTAAATAGAACAGGTATGGTTTTTTAGACTTTATCTTATCTTTATTGCCATTATTCAGACAGCGTGCTATACACGTAAATCATAAGGACTATAATAATTAATAATCTGCTGCTTAACAGCAATATTTTATTTTTTTTCTACTTTGTCTTATTGCGATAATCCGTTAAGCAAATTTTTTTCCAATCAAATGCTTGAGTCGATTTAAAATAAGTCAAGGGTAAGCAAAATTACCCAATTTGATCTATTTGGATCACTTTTACTCATTGTAATAAAACATCATTGGAATGATATAAGTTATTACAGTCAGACTATTTGAGAACCAATCATTTACAAACATTTAAAACAGTCACTGGCATTATAGATCTGGATTAGGATAGGACTTTGATGAAGCGGTCTCCTACGGTCTCCCAACCAAACTGCGCCAATGGCTCTTGAGCTTCATGCAAGATCGCTCCTTACATGTGGCAGTTGACGGTATTTCTTCTGATGCGTTTAAAACCAATGCCGGGGTCCCCCAGGGTTCCATCCTGTCCCCCACCTTATTTCTTTTACACATCAACGACCTCTTGAAAACCACCACGAACCCCATTTACAGTTTCGCAGACGATAGCACACTTGTCTCAACTTTCACATCCTATCGATCACTTTCGGTGAATGATACAAATAGACTCAGGCAGGAACAGGTTGATTCCATCAATAGAGATCTTAAAGCAATCGTCGAGTGGGGAACCAACAATCTTGTTCAGTTCAATGCCCAAAAAATACAAAGTGCTACGTTTTCCAAGAAAGTGAATTCCTAAAATTATCCCATCACAATGTCCGGAAATACCCTTAAACCAAGTTACTCTATCTCGATTTTGGAAGTCACGGTGTCCAATAATAGGTCTTGGCATGACCATGTTACTAACATCGCAAAGTCGGCAAGCCAGAGGTTTAGGTTTTCTGTGGAAAGCCAGAAAGTTTTTTACTTCTGGTCAACTGTTGACGACGTACAAGGCTCAAATCCGACCTCCACTGGAGTATTACTCGCATATTTGGGGTTCAGCACCAAGGCATTCTCTTCGTCTTCTAGATTCCATTCAGAAAAGAGCCATTCGCTTGATAAACAGCTCAACCCTTCACCCTCTACAACATAGAAGAAGAGTTGCAGACCAGTCATTTCTCTACAGATATTTCCATGGCAGATGCTCCAGAGAAATAAAAACTCTTTTACCTCCATTGGCCACATTCGGCCGAAGAACTTCGCACGCTGATCAGTCTCACACATTTACTCTCAAGCTTAACACTACAAGGACCAATCTTCATCAAGAATTCTTCTTTTACAGGGCTGCTACGGAATGGAATAAGCTTCCAAAATCAGTTTTTCCAGAAAACTATGACCAGCAACTTTTCAAAAAGCGTGTCCACAATTATTTCCTTTCTATAATCCCTTCCCCTTCTAATAGTCGCAGTGCGGGCCGTCCTCGGCCCACACGATAGGTCTACCCTTTTTGCGATTATTTTCATAAAAAAAGGCATTTGTTCGTCTTTAAATAAGCGACGTTTTTCATTAAATAACATTTGGGTGAATGATAATCATAAAAGAGGGCATTTGAATACATTATCAATCAACTGGGATAACAATGCGTGTAATATTCTCGAAATATGAGCGAAAGATGTGGAGGACACAGAGTAGCCGGTAGCGTATAATGGCGGCAAATAGTATCCCCACAATAGCGCACAATGTAATGTCACAGTCCGATCATAAATCAGGGGGACAATTAAATCGGACCATGGTTAAACGATGTCAACTTTAGCGGGGTCACCTGTACCGACGCCATATATCAACTAGGTAACTTGTGATGGAGCAAAAAGACACTCCAAATGCAGGAGTGGAGTATGAAATAAGGTTACGTTGAGTCAAAATTATTAAACCACAATTTTTGTCAACTTTTAATAGCTTTTATAATTAATCGTACCGAAAGTAATCATATTCTTTTGATGTTGTCAAAGAAAAATAATTACAGTATGTTTTTAAAATCCATAAACAAAATTAAATAAAAAAAGTACTACATTCTGTAAAAAAAAACTTTAAATATTTTAAAATAATTAACTGATTCAAGTATCAGACAATCATTAATAAGCAACTTCTAGACTTATGTGTTTAAAAATCACTGAAATAAACCAATTACCATAATCCAACTCACTCTTCTAAAACAAAGTTTTGTATTTAAAGTAAAAAAAGCCCGATCATTCTTTATTGTCGCATTATAGAACAATGAGTGATCCTTCTCCTTTTCTACAGATAAATAAACTTCTAATGGATTAACTCAAAATAACTTTTACTGTCTCAGTTGCAGCCTGTAGCTACAGATCTTTTCTGATCTACAAATATTATTCACAAGTGTCTTGTTGAAACGTGATTACATACAAGATTTTTATTGTGTTTAAATGTAATATAATAATAAAGGAATAAAATTTATAAAACTGTCAAAAATCTTAAAGCTCCAAAGTTACAAAGTTAAATGCAATGTCGACTTAATCATTATTTTAACAACGACAAGCATTATTTACAAATACCAGATTACGATTACTCTGATTTGCGTCAATTTTTTTGCGTAACTAATTTTCTAATAAACTAATTTGACCGGTTTTAAAAATAGAAGGGATTGGATCGCGTCGACTTTTTTGTCTGTCATGCCTGAATACATTTCGTGTGCGTAACCTTAATGTTTTAATAAATACACATATTAACTAACCATGTATATATTAAATTACTAGCTGGCCTACACCGGCTTCGCACGGGCGGACAAATTTAAACTATAAAAATTATCAAAAAAAAAGAATAAAATATGGCCCATGTAAGTCAGCGCGTGCAAAACCCACTCCTGCGATGTCCTGTGCCTCCAGGAGATGCACAGAGAGCCAACCAGCCGCTGCCCACATATCCGGGAATGATTTTCGTGAAAGAGTGCCCACACGATCAATATGGGAGCGCACCATTTATAAGGCCGGGTATCAAAGTAACAAATATGCAGGCCTACACCGTCAACAATACGGAAATCATCACTGCCACCATCGGAGGGATTACAGCCTCCTCTATAGATAAACCGCCGGGTGGGAGCTTTATCTTCAACCAGAAGGTCACTCACCCACATGTAATAATGGGAGACTTCAACTGCCACGGCAAAACGTAAGGTTATAAGGAGACAAACGCGGACGGAGAACTACTAGAAAACTGGGCCGAGGGATACGAATTAAGCCTTATCCATGACCAGAAGCAGCCCGCCTCTTTTAATAGTGGAATATGGAGGAGAGGGTATAACCCGGACCTTATCTTCGTTTTCACGTCCCTAGCTGGAACATGAATCAAAACGGTCCTCGATCCCATACCACACACCCAACATAGACCAATCATATTAAAGTTTAGGCCCGTGATAATTCCCCAAAAAGTACCATTTAAAAGGTGTTTTAACTTGACAAAGGCCGAATGGGGAAAATTCGCCTTAACTCTGGACGCGAAAATCACAGCCCTCCCACCTAACCCTGCAAACTATGAGAGATTCATCTCCGCCATCAAGTACGCGACAAAACAATCTATTCCTAGTGGCTGTAGAACTTTCTACGTACCTGGGCTACCTGATGAGACTGAATCAACCTATGATGAATACCTGGAACAGTACAGCCAGGACCCTTTTACCGAAGAAACAACACAACTGCGCAACCAATTACTAGAATCCCTGAGCAAGAAAAGAAGAGAGAACTGGAAGAACACGATAGAGAGCCTAGATGTGAAAGCCTGGATTCTCATCAAAAAACTATCCAACGACCCAGCGGGCCCTAGAGATAGGGTTGACGTAACCACTTACCAAATAGCGCACCAGCTTCTCCTAAATCAGAAACCGGACCAAAACATTAACCTACAAAAGATCCCGAACACCGAAAACTGGACAAGAATCGTATTTCTCCGTGGCAGAACTAGAACTGGCAATTAACTTACTAAAACTCAGGAAGCTTCTGGCCCGGACGATATAACCAACGAATTTCTTTAAAACCTAGGACTACTGGCGAAATCCTGGCTTGTCCAACTATTTAACCTCTGCTGGTCCGGAAAGGTTATTCCGAAATTATGGCTAAAAGCCAGGGTAGTCTTCTTCTTTTTACGTTAGGACTACGTCCTGTGTTTGCCTCAAAGGTTGCCCAAAAACAATTGTGACGATGAAGACCAGCTATCATACCATCTTTTTGGTGGGCGTCCAGTTGGGCGTGGTGTGTTGGGCCGCTTCTCTCTCACAATTTTTGCCAGCCGGTCGTTTGGCATTCTGCTAACATCGTCTCTCCATTCTCTTCTCCAGGGTAGTCGTAGTCCCTAAACCAGGAAAACTACGTGACGAGGCCAAGAGATATCGACCAATATCCCTCCTCTGCTCTCCCTTTTAACACTCATCCTGAATAGATAGGCCCACATATAGAAAACCGACTAATACCACAACAAGCTGGGTTTAGACCCGGAAAATCCTGCACTGGCCAGATTTTGAACCTAACCCAATATATAGACGACGGATTTAAAAGGAAAAACGGTGGTGGTGTTCTTGGACCTGTCGGCGGCATACGATACCATAAATCACAAACTACTCCTACAAAAAGTCTTCAGTATGACAGAAAACTACCATCTGACAGAAGTCCTAAGACCAATGCTAAGCAATGGAAGGTTTTACGCACAGAGTCCCTATCCAGACTGTCTGAGTACTATAAGGAAAACCAGCTTCGCCTAATCGCAGGAAAAACTTAGACATGCTTATTTCACCTCGACAACCGGCAAGCAAACAGGAAATTACAAGTTGAATGGAACTCTACCAGGTTACAGCACTGCCCAAAAATCCCTTGCCATGTGTTATGCCCCGGCTGAATACGCGTACCCTGTACGGGCCAGATCAAAACATGCCAACAAACTAGACCCCACCCTAAATGATTCTTAAAGGCTGATCACGGGCTGCCTAAAACCAACCAACCTGGATCTCCTGTACATGTCAGCGGGAATAGCCCCCCCCCCACAAATCAGGCGGCAAGTCTTATGTAAGGCACAACAAAGTAGGCAGTCACTGGATGAAAGACACCCCCTATATGGACACGAGCCCCCTACCTTCAGACTTAAACCCAGGAACAACTTCATAAACTTAACAAACTCACTAACAGACTGTAAATCGGCAACCAAAGAAACAATGTGGAAGCAGAGGCTAACAGATAACAATACCCAAACCTGGAATCTGACAAAAAGCCTCCCTGAAGTATTATAACTAGACTAAAAAACCCTGAAAAACCTTAATAGGATCAGATGTCAAAGAAAGGTCCGGCAAAAATTTGTTAAGATCGGGATACGCAGAGGACAACTCATGCGCCTGCGGAGAAATCCAAACGATGGAATATTTCCTGACCTGCCCAACCCTACGGACCCCCCGCATAATTCGGGACCTGTGGAAAGTGAATGACACGGCGGTGCAGTGTGCACAGTTATACGATCACTAACAGACCAACAATTATACATGTAATTAATATTAAAACACGCGCGTATTAAAATGCAATGTTGTGTAAAAATTTCAAGTCAATTCATTGACTACTTTTCGAGTGTTGTGAACACAAACATACGAAAGCTAAAGTTTTATATTTAAAGACTTTAGGTAAGTGATACGCAGACTTGTGTGTATGTATGTTCAGTAGAAAAAGCTAAATTGTTAATTTATTGTACTATTTGTTATGTACTCTCTTATTCGTTTTTGGTACTATCGAGTGCCGGTATATATTTGAATTGGTAAAGGTCTTTACGTGAGTTCAGCGACTAACATCAACATAAAGTGTCCGGTTGCATCATTTGCTTAGACAGCAAGGATAGACAAGACAAAGTAATATGGGTACAACAAATCTACAAAAATGAAGAATATTAACGCAAATAGTAGATTGAACTTATTTAATATAACATTGGGTTAAAGTTTAATGTTCTAATGGCAATTTACTTCGCAGAAGTCATCCCTACAGGTTTTTTTTGTCACAATTTTCTATAATATTACATTGACTCTAATGCACAGAGTATTAAGACACATAAAAAGAGATAAAAAGAAGTAAATAAGATTTAAGGAATTCAAAATTAGTTTAAAAATTAAAAAAGCGTCTTACCAACATTAAACCTAAAAAATAAGTGCCTCATTATGATTTTTTCACAATGAAAGTGAATCTCAGAATCGGTTAATTTTTAACTTAGTACCTAATATATTTAAAATAACATTTTAATGGATTGCCATTGTCAAAGATAGAAGTCTTTTTCAGTTTGATAAAGTACGGATCTGATCACTGTCCGTCAATAATGTTTCTGTACCATTAGCTCAACCGACGTAACGTGATTTTGTGGACACATCCATAATGACAATGACACGTTATACAAATGCTTATTGCATGGAAATATAAATATATATATATATACATATATATATATATATATATATATATATATATATATATATATATATATATATATATATATATATATATATACACGTTTTCCATTGGCGCACTGGGTGCAAAAAAATAATAAAATTTAAAAACGACTGTGACACCCCAAAATTAATGTTTGCTGTAGTGTTTTTTTTCTATGCTTGTGTGGAAGTTAATACTGTTTTTTTAATTGTGTAACTGCTAAATTTACATTTTCTAGTGTTGAGAAAATTTATGTAAGTATAAATCTGGTAGTCATTATACACCCAACACGATTCATTTGACCACGATGAAAGCATTGATATATATATATATATATATATATATATATATATATATATATATATATATATATATATATATATATAAACTAGCTGACTCGGCAAACGTTGTTTTGCCATATAAATAATTTCCTAGTAATTTCTAGTGTAGACAAAAAATAGCTTACTTATTGTAAGTATGTATGTATGTTAGAATGTGTATATTGTATGTATGTAAGAATGTGGTATATGCGTGAAATAAGCATGGAGCGCTGTGAACGATGAGGGAATATAAAAATAACAAAAGGCAAACATTATTTTTAAGTTATTATAATTTATTCCTTAAAATTATATATCATTAATTAAACAATTACGACAGTAACACTATTAAACAATATCAATCTCTTAATGCTATAGCGTGAACAATATTTTTTGTTTGTTATTATTGATAAAATAGGAATGATTAAAAGTTAATATGAGAGTTACACTGAGATAGCAAAATAATAATTGTCAACGTTACTACTACACTTGATGCATAAACAATAATGATGGCCGACAACTGTGTAGGGAGTGAGAAAGAAAGGAGACCGGCTTCGTTCTCATCCCTACTCCGTGCTGTTTACTGGGTCAGAAGTGACACCTGTAGACATCTGGCGGGGATAACTAATTAAATGACGATTGATCAGTTTTCGACCGGAGAGGAAAAATGATTAAATTACTAAAATGGCTACTAAAAAATAAGGGTTGCTCGTAGAAGGGTGAAAATTGAGGATTGTATGTATTTTTGTATGTTGTATCATAAAAAAATAGAAATTAAAAATTTTGTCTAAAAAATAAAAAAAAAATTTAGGGGTGGACTACCCCTAATATTTAGGGGGATGAAAAATAGATGTTGGCCGATTCTCATAGATACCGGATAAGCACAAAAAATTTCATCAAAATCGGTCCAGCCGTTTCGGAGGAGTATGGCAACGAAAACTGTGACACGAGAATTTTATATATTAGATATATATATATATATATATATATATATATATATATATATATATATATATATATATATATATATATATATATATACATGGTAGAATTATTAATGGTCTTTACTTAAAGAATATGCAGTTTCATTGTATATTATCATGTCAGATATTAACACATTATATCTATGCATACCTTAACCAATAAATATACAAATAACAACAAGTCAACAAAGCAATTTTCTTGCTATTCTATTTTTAAAATCATTACCTAAGCATAAAATTAATATGTTTTTTAATTTTGTCGAAATTTAAAAAATCTAATTTTAACTGAACTTTAATTACTAAAAAATCACGAGTCCTGTTTTATAATAATTTTATAATATACTTGCTTGCTTTTGAACACATTGTTCGCTGATATCGATTTGTACCGACTTGTCCATTTACACTCGCCTTATAAATTTGTTTCGTCAATGTTCCTTTATCCAAACTTACTACGTTTCCAAACCAAACGCATTTCTTTGTCTATCTTTGTAACCACATCTTCTTTTACACCACAGCGTTTTTTTATCTTACTATTCTTCACTTTATTCAACCGAGTCACTCCAGCATTAATCCTATTTTTATGCTTCTTCTGCCTAACCCAAACATTCACTATTATACATAAGTGTAGGAACCAACACTCCTTTATGCGCAGGCGAACGTGCCTTTTTTGACACTTTCTGGCTGTTCATAAAGCTATACAGTTCTCCATTCATTTGTTTTCCAGCCCAGAACCTTCGCCTAATGTCACTGTTATACTTTCTATCTCTCGTAAACTTTGAACCTAAGTTTACCAACTTATTGACTTGTTTCACTCTTTCTTCCTTAATCAATACCTTAAAGTTTGTTATGCTTTTTTCTCTTTCAAAAACCATTACTTTCGTTTTGCTTGCATTTATTTTCATCCCCTTTATTTTCAGGTCATTATGCATAACATTAACCATCGCCTGCAACTCCTCCTCAGATGACACTAATACGACTTGATCATCGGCGTAAAGAAGGCATTTGACGACTAAATAATTTATTTTTAATCCAAATCTTTTAAACAATGGTCTACAGGGTCACATCCCTGTTTAACATCTTTTTCGATGTTAAACCAGTCCGTGTAAGCTTCGTTTATCCTGACACAAGCAGTAGAATCCTCGTAAAGTGATTTTAGTGCTGGTTTTAAACCACCGCTCACCCCATACACTGACAATGTCTACCACAATTCACTCCTCACCACTCTGTCAAAGGCCTTTTTCAAATCTATAAAAGTGCAGTAGTTTTCCGACTATGCTAGGCAAACTAATACAGTTCTGCTGCGAACCCTTGCAAGGCGGCACGATAACGGCCTTGCACCAGTCGTCTGGTACGATACCACTCCTCTTAAAAACATTAGAAAGGCGATACAGCATACTAGTTAACGTGCTTTGTCCAGCCTTTAGCATTTTAACCGTTATCCTGTCATACTCAGCAGCTTTACCCAATTTCAAACTGTTCAACGCTTCCACAATTTCTGTCGTACTAATTTCATTTTCATTGCAACTATCACTATGTCTTTGAATGGGAGAATTACAATTTACAATCTTCATACAAATAAATCAATTAACAAAGCATTAGTTTAATTTAAAAAAAGATATACTCAAAATTTAATTTTAAAACATTTCAGTAACATTTTCTAGTGCTAAGAATTATTGATAACAACATGATTTTTAGAAAGTCCTTGGGAATTAAATCGAGACTGAACCAAGAATATGATAATAATTCTATTCAAAGTGATGTGTTAAAATTTTATTTATTTTTTCTGATGCAGAGTAATTCACCATTTTTTATTCATTCACTTTAATACCATTTTTAAAAGGTTTGCTTTTTTTTAGTAACACTGCAGCAATAAGTAACTTTTGGTAATTTTTTTTTCCTTAAAATACTTAAATATTTGATTGCTGTATCTTTAGATTCATATGCAACTGTTATCACATCCAACAATGTTATTTGCCAGATATTTTGAAGTTTGATAGTTTAACCATTTTTTTTTTGGCTAAAATTTATTAATTTTGGTGTGTCAAGCATAAAACTTATTCATAGACGAGAGTGCGTGTGGATTAAGAATAAATGATTTGATCCGCAAATGCCTCCTTTACGCCAATGATCAGGTCATATGACCATTATCTGAGAAAGAGTTGCCGGCGATGGTAAATATTTTGTATAATGCCGTACAAATGTAAATGTAAGGGATGAAAGTAAATGTACGCAAGACATAACTTATGGTGTTTAAAAGAGAATAAAGCATGACAAAACGCGAAGTGCTGAATGAAGAAGAAAAAGTGCAACAAGTAAAAGATTTTGTATACTTTAGTTTAAGTTTACAAGAGACAGAAAGCATGACATTTATATTGATCAAATGGTGTTGGCGGGGAAACAAATAAATGGGGCGATGCATAACTTTGTGAGCAGCCAGAACGTGTGTCAAAATAAGGATGACTGGTTGTGCATAGAAAAAGTGCTGGTCCCCACACTTATGTATGGTAGTAAATGTTGGGTTGGGCAAAAGAAGCATGAAAGTAAGATCAATGTAAGTAAGTTTAAAGAAGTGGTTTTTGCTCACCCCTACGGGAAAAAGGTGTGACTTTATGTATGTATTTATAAAATAAACAAGTAGCTTACTAAGATTACAAGAAAATTAAATAGTTTTAAATTAATTATATGTTTAAAGTAACAAACACTTGTTGCATTGATGTATAATATATTACTCCAATTTCTACTGACGTGCTCATTGATGATTTTATACAAACTTTCATCACTTTTTCTGTTCATTCACTACTATACTACTACTTCACTACCATATTTTTTTAATACTAATATTAATGATTACCAATGTAGTAAAACACGCTTACTAATACCAAAAGAATGTTTACTTAATGAAACATATAATAGCGATAATGTGTTCAAACATATAATTAATATAATTACTACGTACAATGGTGAACATTTTTTTTTATCAAGGAGTATACCACTATAGCATATATAATATATAAATCAATACCACTATTTTACAAACTAAAGCTCAAATAAAATTTCGTTTGGTAAAACTACAAGTTAAACAAATAGTTTTGCCATGACAACACATTTAAATGAAAAAAGGTAAAATATATACGGGGTGGCCAACCGAAAACGAAACAGGGCCATTTGCAGGAACTTCGTCAATATTTTAAAAAACGTTAAAACCTGTCAATTTTTTATTAAAGCGAGGGTAAAAATTACCCCAAAATTTTTAAATAGCATGGGGGGTCGGATAAGATGTCTTTCAAAAGCTCTTACAATTCTCCATACATTGGTCTTTAAGTTTTAAAATTTAGCTCATTACTTATTGAGGAATAAGATTTTAAATGTGAAACTTATCTGTAAACAATCACGAACGGTAAAAATGTCATTCATTCGAGTTAAGTACGCCAATGGTATAAATTTAGTACCTAGTACCTAGTTTTTTTTTTGCACGGGACAGTAAATCGCTATAAACCCAAGAGGCAATTTGACTGGCGAAATGTATTTGCAATTACTGGAAGACGCTATTAACTCTGCCTTGATGATATATTTAAAAATAATCCACAGTATGACCAAGACCATTTTTATTTTTAACAGGACGGTGCTTCTCTGCATTATGCGGCGATTGTTCGTCAGTATTTAGACCAACATTTTCCACGTCACTAGATTGGGATAAAAGGCAGCATTGAATGGCCTTCACGATCACCAAATTTATCGCCCCTCGATTTATTTTTGTGGGGATATCTGAAAAGTGAAATCTATAAAACACAACCAGCGCTGTAGGAAGATTTGCGTCAAAGAATCGTTAACGAGTGCCGTTGAATTACTCCGGAAATTATTAGGAATGTGCGTGAACGTTTTGAACAAAATCTTTATTATTGTATGGAAGCGGGTGGTTATTAGTTTGAACATTTAATCAATTAAGTAGTGTAAGCAACTAAAATAATTAGAATTTTAACATTTCAAAGTATTGGGAGGAAATGTAAAATTTAAAGACCATTGTAAAGAAAATTGTCAGAGCTTTCAAAAGACATTTTATTTGACCTCCATTGCCATTTAGAAATTTTGGGGTAATTCTTACCGTCGCTTATGACTATAAGTAGTGGAGTCAAAAATACCGGAAAAGAGTGTCCCCCTTTAATCAAAAAGCCACGGGTCTGAGCGTTTTACTAAAATGTTAACGAGGTTCTTGCAAATAGCTCTGTTTTGTTTTATATTACCTCCGCCAATTATTTAAAGTCAAATGACGTTTTATGATTGGTTCAGTCGGATTACACTTTATCTCTCCCTTTCTCTGCAAGCAGTAAGTGTTAAGAAAGAGAGATGGTGACTAACGCATTCTTGATAATCTTGTTACGCATAATTTTGGCTGGTTAGCACCAGTTTCCGTAAATGCGATAAGGAACTTTGTTCCAATAAATTTTATTCATTTTAAAGTAGCTATGTAAATTTAAAAAAAACCAATAAAAAAGTAAATGTGCTTGTTTTAAAAATGAGAAATGATAACTTTCTTCAACAAAAAAATTATCCATAAACCTGGCGACCTTAAAATGAGTTATAATAACTTTGATATAGTAAGCTTTAAAATCAATATTTCATATTTTAAGAATAGTAGTTTTTATTTATATTTTCTTTAATTGTTTTATAATAAATTTATTAATGTGTAGTAAACAAATTTATTTAATGATTTGCGCAAAATTGATTACTATTGTTAATCAAAGCAGTTTTTAAACTTTTTAATAACATTTTTATGATTTGCATTTGAATTTTACATTTTAGAAGAATTATTAACGTGCTGTGAAGTCTTATTTGATGCAACAATAATTTTAAATTATCACGTACTATGTCCATTTTCTCATTAGGTATTTGCACAAATACGATGCGCACGTGTTCAAACTCAATAAAACTTTTTGATAGCACGACTTATATTATATTACAAAGTATCCCAACTTTCAAGTAGTGAAGCAGTTCAAATAAACTTTCAGTATTACAAGCTTTTATTGAGGTTATATAAAAGGCATTATTAGTAAAACGGCTTTCCAATTATCGAAAAGTTAGTTTCTAGAACAATTTTAACGGTAGAGTATCCTTTACGGACAAACTATATTTCCAATAAATATTTGTGATGGCTATTGCGAACTATACCAACTAGAAAAGATATTTGCTGTAATTTGTATTAAATTTGTAAGTAAAATTGTTAAATATAACAATAATTTTAACACATTGTTTTAGTTTTTACTAATATTATTTAAGCATACACATTACGCCAAAAGTTTTGCATCACCCAGTTTTGGCTCTTCGAATTTTTTACCAAGAAAGAGTAAAGAATGCCATGATTTTTTTGTTTACTTTTTACCATCATCCAAAATAGAAATGTCAAATAAAAGTTAGGTTAGGGTAGTTGACAAATTTAAATCATTTTATATTTGACAGTGCTTAAATGTTATTTTTTTTTGCTATCAGCTCTAATTAAAGGTGTGCAAAAATTATCCAAAATGTAATTTCGCATTCGGACAGGTCCAGAAAAGTGATCCGGATTAAAGTGGGTTATTCTCAAAAAGACCTGTTTGGAAATTAACCAAAGCAAATTCAACAAAGGATTGTCCAAGAAGTAGCAGGCCCAGTGTTGGTAATGCAAATTCTGATAGATTTATGTCACTGGTGGCCCGCTGGAACATATTTTCATCCATTGGTAACATTCAGAGAGAAGTTAGACGAGGTACCAGTGTTGCGTTATCCCTTACTACAATACGGAGGTGATTACCTGGCTTTGGATTACGGCGTGTGAGGCCCACCAAAGTGCCAAAAGTAATATTGCGACACTGTAAGACTCGATTAGAGTTGTAACAAACATTCCAGGGGCGGGGTGAGTTTTATTGAGGACACGTGATGTTTTGGATGAAACCCGTGTTTGACTAACTTCCTACAACAACAGAAGCCGTGTATGAAGAAAGCCTGGATATTAAACTCAAAACTCTTTCATATAGTGGAGGGAGTGTTATGTTTTATGTCGTTGTAATTAATTCCTTCCAAATCAAGGTTTATTAGGCACAAATACTTATCATATACATGACAATAGTATTTGACAACTTTAAACAATAACATTAGAATAAATATGAATGTAATACAGAATGTATCACTACATTTTACCCCTGTATTATTTCAAAACATAGTCTTCTAAGTATTAAGGTCCACGACAACATCTATAGGTTTTGTCTTCAGCCATATTTTTATTTTCTGTTTGATTCCCAGTTGCTTGATTATTCATAAAATTTTGAATTTCTGCCGTTTGAGTTGTGATAGTTGGTTTTACTGAAAAATGTTCTTCTGGAACGATTGTTTGAGTTTTATTATCACATTGCATTTGTAGACTGCTACTCTTAGTCGGAGCATTAAGCTGTTCTTTTGCTGACGGTAGATAAAGAGTTTCATCACAAATTTGTTGATTTCCCCGAAGAGCCAAATGTTTTATCGACACGTTGATTTTTCGTCTGTTGGATAATCGTACTAATGCATATTCAGGGTTTGCATCGATTAGTTCTGATCTTCTACTAAAGGTTCATATTTGTTTTTTCTTACATGTTTTCTGATTAAGACTGTTCCAGAATTTGCAAGCCAACTAGGTAGTTCATTTCCAAATGATGATTTTCTAGTATGAAATAACATTCTTTCGTGTGGAGTACAATTGATTGTAGTACTAAGCAATGACCGTATTAAATGCAGAGCTTTGGGTGGTACTTTCTCCCATTGATCAATTTCAAGACAGTTTGTTTTCAGAACCAAAGATATAGTCTTCCAAATTATACCATTTTAGCGTTCTATTTGACCGTTACCTTCTGGGTTATATGGAGAACTACGAACAAGAGTATCTTTATTTAAAGTGTGTTTAATTTATTCCCAAGTGTCTTTATGTCTTGCTCAGCAAGGCTGTTTGTGGTGGGATGACCAGATACAAATGTGACTTTCAACATATTTTAAAACCATTAAAACTCTACAACTTGCTTCCCAGAAAAGTTCCAGGATCCAAATATGACTTTCAACATATTTCAAATCAATTAAAACTCTGCAACGTGCTTCTTGGATGCCTTTCTTAAATGTTCCTTTTCTATACCTATGGTCACCGAACTAGTGAAGTACCAGCTGAAAAAAACTTTGGATATGCAAAATACTACGAGTATACCTACTGAAATCTTTAATTGTACTAAAAACTAAAGAATAATACAAGGAAAAAGTAGTCTTTTCACCTAAACTTTTACTATAAGTCTATCACTTAAACGGACGCGTGGCATCCAGACATATCTATATCAAAAAAAGGAATAAAACTGGGCATTTACAAGAAAGGACCTTTAGATTAAACCTGTGCCGCTTTGATAGAATAATTAAGAAAGAAATCATAGTAATTCTTGCCTGTACTCAAATCATGTTGCAGAGGTCCTCTAAAAACAGACACTGTGTCAGACATTCATGTGGCAATAAAAGCGTTGATATCTTTTCAATACAATTTAAAAGTAATAATAGAGTGCCACCAAAAACTGGTTAAACTATTAGCTTTATTTAATGTAAAAACCAGGACACCAGGAAGCATATGGTAACGAGAAGGCAGACAGGCTAGCAAGAAACGGTGGATCACAACAGCTGATATGCTTAAAATCAACCTGCAGCATTGCTGACAGTACTGCTATGTTAATTATAAAACAACCACCGCAAATAGTAGACAGAGCACCCAGGTATGAGACATTTAAAATTTCAAGACTCTTTTCTTGTAGAAACATTCCTGAAGATTGTGCGAAGAAAAATAAATGAAACAAGAATTGAAATCTCAAATGCTTTGCATCACTCCCATTGTCGACATCCTGGAATTTATCGAAGGTACAGTAGTGCCACTGCGAGGGCCCAAGGGGCACAATAGGCATTATTGACCGCTGCCACTGTACATGGGATAACAGACGTTGATACCAGCACAGGGAAAAATATGTTTACTATCGCAACCAAAAAAAAATAAAATTATTATCCTTCACGTGTGATATATTTTTGTAAAGTTAACCTACAGTAATATGAGTAATAATAAAAGGCCAATAAATAAAATACAAAGGGAACCAGCATTTTAATCAAAATAAAGATAAGATATACTGCACTTTCAAAAAGGTAAAATAATTCCTTGCAAGCAGTTGTAGCAAGGCCTTTAAAATATCTTGCATACATACATATAGTCACGATTTTTTCCCGTAGTAGTTGGTAGAGACCACTTCTTTCCACTTGCTACGGTTCTTACACACGTCTTTCGATTCTTTCACTTTCATCAGCGCTTTTATATATGCTCGTAGGTTGCTGGGACTCTTGACTTTTAATCCATATGTACTCTTATTTAAATATTTTAAACTTTCGTCTATGTATAGGGTAAAAAGCCATGGCGAAGCCACACATCCCTATAAAATACTTATTTCAATGTTAAGCCAGTCCGTGTAAGCTCCGTTTATTCTGTCACAGGCAGTGAAATCCTCGTGAAGTGATTTCAGTGCTCAAATCAAACTACCGCTCACTCCATACATAGACAATATCGACCACAATTTATTATTCAATACTCTGTCATAGGTCTGTTCCATGTCTACAAAAGCGCGGTAGACCTTTTGACTTTTAGCCAAGAATTTTGAACCATACATATTATTATTTTTTAAATTCTGCTGGCACATTCCATATCTTTTTATAAGTTCCATTCGTCACCCTTTAATCCAGCGTTTCTCAAACTGGTAATGATAAAATGCTACAGATAGATTTTTAAAAAATCTTTATTGAAATTTTACTTACTTAATGATGACAAAGAAACATTCTAAGGACTAATGGCTAACATGAGCTTGTTTTAAGGCGCACAACTTCTCTAAATTTGGTTCTATGTTAGAGATGGCCACTCTGAGTTCATTTTCTACTTGAAGTTTATTTCTGTATTTAGATTTCACGACAGCAAGTGCAGAAAATCCAGTTTCACAAAGGTAGGACGTTGGAAAAGGCAACAGAATTCTAAGCGCTTTGGCTTTTATAACGGAGTAGTCGTTCGAAAGTTCAGTCCAGAAGTTTGTTAAATATTTGTTAACAAAGTTTCATTTTTGTAAGGGATTTGTTGAAATATCTATCAGTTGTTCTTCTTCTTGCAGTGATAGTCCGACAGGTCTATTTTCGAATGGATTTAAAACCCAGCTCCAGTCTGACAACTTGATATCTTTCTCTGCAAAGAAGTATCGCTGGAAATTCTCAGTTAAGTTTTCTAAATGGCTTCCTATGGTTTTTAGCATCACAGCTTTATGAATATCTTCCAATGGGGAATCTTGCACAAAATCGCAAAATGTGGGAAACATTTCCAAACTGTTTTCTTTCAATTTGTTATGCCATAACTGCAATTTCTTACAAAAAGAATCAATCTTTTGACTTAAATCAAATATATTTACGTCTTTTCCTTGCAGCTGAAGATTAGGTATATTAAGTTTTTCAAAAATATCTACTAAATAAGAAAGCTTCAGTAAAAATAATTTGTCGAAAAAATCTGTTGAATGCTTGTGACCTTCCTCGCTTAAAAATATCGCTATTTCCCTTCTTAATTCAAAGACACGCTTAACCGTCTTACCGCGTGACAACCATCTGGATGAGGAATAAAACAACAAAGATTGATGCGCAGCTCCCATATCTTCACACAGAACAGAGAACATCCTTGTTTTTAGTGGTCTGGTTTTTATAAAGTTAACAACTTCAATAACTACTGTCAAAATCATGTTTAGTCCAGGGCTTAGCGATTTTGATGCTAACGCTTCCCGATGCAACACAACTTTTCCATTGAAAATTCATTTTAGTAATAGAATCATTTGTAATCTTGAACAACTCGGTGGCTGTAGTTCTTCCTTCAATCTGTTTACAAAACAATAAATCTTCACATATTTTAGAACATTGACAGAATCTAATGTAGCAAATCAAATGGGAATCATTACTAGAGTCAGTTGCTTCGTCAAGTTGTATAGCAAACAAGTTTCCAGTAAGCTCAGATTCAAGCTGCTGCTGCATATCAACTGATATATCGTTAATTCGTCGACAGATTGTATCATTTGACAGAGGCATATTGTTAAGTTGTGAAGTAAAATTTTCACCAAACATTATTTCTACAATGTCTTTGCAAGCGGGTAAAATAAGTTGCTCTGCAATAGTGTGCGGTTTTTTGCATTTAGCTACTTTGTATGCCACTTTATATGATGCCAAGAGAGCCTTCTCATTTACTGCCAGTACTCTATGGAAGCTGGATTTTTGTTTTTTAAACAATCTGAGTTTCTCCACAAAAAAATCTCGCGGTTTATTGACATATTCTCTGTGCAGCGTTTCTAGATGCCTCTGTAATTTATTTGGTTTCATGCTATCTGCAGCCAATACTTTTAAACAGATAACGCATTGTGGTTTTTCTCCGCCACCTACTTGAAGGCTAGTAAAGCCCAAATTTAGGTATGATGGGTAATATTTTCTTGTTTTAGATTTCGGACGATTTCCACCTGAACCTGTCGATGTACAAGCCCCGTCATCCTCAAGTTTTCGTTTTAAAAATTTATCCATACTACATCTACTTATACACTCACACTTCACAATAATGCTTGCTTAGTGTTAAAACACCTTCACTGAGAGACTGAGAATACCGTATGTGCGCTTCTGTATTTATAGTCGCGTTCAGACAGTTCGAGAAAGATCAGGAAGCTTGAATACGTGGCACTAACGCCGCGAACTTTCCGACAGCATCTTTGGCGCTCTCGACGAGACAATGTTGCCTATTTTAGTCCAAATTCCTAGGTCTACGGATTGGGGGGCGCAACTTTTTTTAAATTAAAACAGGGGGGCGTGAATAACAAAAGTTTGAGAACCGCTGCTTTAATCAATACCTTTGCAGTTTGCCGACTATGCTGCCTCGGTAGTTTTTGCAGTCCTGCTGCAAACCTTTTTCTTATAAAGAGGAACGATAACTGCCTTTCACCATTTCTTTACCTGTTCAACGCTTTCATAATTTTTTTGTTCTTATGTTCTTCCAGAAGAATTTATTGTTGTTTCGGAAGTCGTCAAGTAACCTTTAAATAAATTTATTCTTTCTTTTAAAATAAATGAATATAAATGATTTGGTGACTTCCAAAGTAGTAAAACCTAATATATGCGTATATTTAATAATTGCAACAAAAAATAACAAGCTTGTCGCGATATTATCTGATGTTTTCATTTTGTCTAAAATTATTATATTTTTTATTTTAATTATTTAAATGTTTAGCATTTTTAAAAAACAGTAACATTAAAAAAAATTATTTTGCAATAACGATCCTATATATTTCAAAAATAAATCCATTAAATATACAATTCTGATAGTTTGCAATTACAGGTGACTGTGAGAAATCAATTCTCGTAATAATTTTTCAACAATTCCAAAGACAAACTAAAAAGTTAAATCGCGAGATTTGTTTGCTGATATTACAGTACAACTTGACTAATTAAAATTGTTCGACTAATTACGATTTTCTCTTCTTGGGAAATTCGGGCCGTTTGGAATCCTCGGCAACTTTTCCTATAAATTTATATAAACGAGATCTTTTCCAGAAAAAGGGATACGCCACCAACGTGAAATTAATTTTATTAAAGCAAGGACCAAATGTCTTGTATCTAAAAATACACCATTAGACTAGGGCATAACGCATAGATTACATCAAACTAACGTAAAACTTTGTTTGAAAATGCTATTTTTATCACCATAAACCATCCTTATAAAATGTGCTTGCAAGTATTATATTAAATTTTTAACTGCATGCCTCTCTTGTATTTAAAATATATTTAATTTATTTTTTTTTCAAAAGAAAAACCAAAATAACTAAAAAATAGAAAATCTGCCCCAATAAGTCATCAGTGCATTTAGGTATTTAGGGCGGTTTACGAGAAATGAATGGTATGACAGTGACATTAAGAGAAGGGTGTTGGTAGGAAAACAAATGAATGGTGCACTGCATAGCTTAATGAGCAGCCACAAAGTGTCAAAAAAGGCACGTCTGGTTGTGTGTTGGTTCCTACACTTATGTATGGTAGTGAATGTTGGGTTTGGCAGAAGAAGCATGAAAATAGGATTAATGCTGCGAAGATGAGTAGTCTAAGAAGTATAGCCGGAGTGACTCGGTTGGATAAAGTAAAAAATAGTGATATATGATAACGCTGTGGTGTAAAAGAAGATGCGGTTACAAAGATAGATAAAGGAATGCTTAGATGGTTTGGACACGTAGAAAGGATGGATAAAGGAAGATTGACGAAACAAATTTATAAGGCGAGTGTGAATGGACAAGTCGGTAATGGTCGACCTCAGCGAACGTATCTCGATCAGATCAACATTGTTTTGAAAAAAGGCCAGGTCAAGAGTACCAACAACCGACGAGCATGTATGAGAGCAGTGATAAAAGTAGAGAAAGCAAAATATATGTGTAAGAACCGTAGCAAGTGGAGAGAAGTGGCATTTTCTCACCCCCCTACGGGAAAAAGGCGTGACTATATGTATGTATGTACGTACGGAAGATTTTTGTTGAAATGTTTTGATTAGATTATAAATTTAATTTTTTTTTTTGGACCATTAAAAATATTCCTGTTTGTTTGAATTTTTAGATTTTGTACCTCCTGGTCTATATGAAAGCACCAAACGTTCGAAATAAAATAAGAAATACACATTGAGTTTTCCAAAGATTAAATCGTTTAAAGTTCGGAATGTCTCACCTTAATGTAAAAGGAGAACGAAAATGCTCCACTTTAAACGTTCATTACTTTAAAGTGTAGGGTGTAATAAAGTTAAAACCATAATATACTGTTTTTGCTTTTCGAAAAATAGACCTTTGTTGCAAAGATAATTTTTATTTTTAAATAATGAAAAAGTATTTCTTAGAAAGTTTACTACATAAAAAAGTTTTTACGTTTTTTAAAAATATTTATTAAAGCTGAAGATAATGGTATATTTTTGTGTTATTTTGAAACAAAAAAATTCAATGTTTTTTTTCAAACTGTAAAATAAATTTTAAAATATTTTTTTATAGGTAATGATTTTTATCATACATAAAATTCTTACCGTTTTAGTAAATGAATAATAATAAAAAACAGTTGGTTTTGCATTCCATGCACATTCTGTTTAATAATCGGTTGGAATAATTTGAAATATTTACAATGAAGCAGATCTATATTTATTTAGGATTTAACGGTATAATTCAAAATCATCCGTTTAACCATAATTCAGGTTTTATCTGCCTGAACAGCTATATTTGTTTCAATAAGTTATTTGCACATTTTGTGAGTTTGCTAGACGTGAATCTTTCGCGAATAGGTTACACTGTAAAAAATCATAATGATCGTTTAACACTTGGTTATAAAACAATGATCCACACAGTTTTGACATACGGAGCTAAAATGCGGACACTCTCAGCCAAAAACGTGGAGCTTATAAACTGATTCGAACGAAAAATCCTTAGAAGAATTCTTGGTCCATTAAATAAAGGGGATTTCTGGAGGGCACGCATAAATCATGAAATATACCAGTTGTATGAGGAACCCAGAGTTTCAATGCATATAAAACTGATGCTGGACATGCCCAAAGACTGTCAGACGACAGGGTACCAAAAAAGGTGCTCACTAGAAAACCTGAAGGAAAGAGGCCGGTAGGAAAGCCGAAGCTGCGCTGGGAAGATGGGGTACGGAAGGATGCTGAAGAAATACTGGGTATAAGAAATTGAAAATATGCAGCGGTGGATCGGGACGGATGGGGAAGAAGGATTTAGGAGGCCAAAGCTCAATATGGGCTGTAGCGCCATCGTAGTAGTAGTATAAAGTAACTTTTACTAAAAGTAGAATAACTTACAATTGTAGTATCGTCTAAGTGAAGTAGATTTTTAGTTGAACCTGCTAATAATTTAGTAACAAGAGAGTTAGCACGTACCGTATGTATAGTACCGTAAAAATTCAGTAATAAACTTCTGGACAATATTAACGCAAAAATATAAAATTATCCAAAAAATAATTTACCTCTTTCTTAGGTCCCTATTTAAAGCTTATCGAGTATTTGAATGTCTATGCATATTTTGTTTCGTTGTTAAATAAGTTATCAAAACAATTCGTTTAAATTTACAGTTTTAAAGAATTTTTTAATAGGGCCATTACATTATTGACAACAATAGTATTGTCAGCACAGCCATTTACTCTTGATGGTAGCACCGTCAATATCACCATACCCTACATTGTCAATATTATTGTCAATAATTTTCTTATTAAATGTGCTCAGTACGTTTGTTTCCACCATTCTGACAAGTGTTATTGTGTGTTTCCAAGTGAATTTTTGTAGCGTTGTGTGTTTTGAAAACATGGAAAATCGGAAAATAGGTTGTGTAGCCATAATTATGGCTATCGGAAGTATTATTCGAGTCCAGCGCAATCGATGGATGAAAGAGTGGTTAAAAAAACGTGCAGAATATTCTCATATGTGGTTGCTAAATTAAAAAGAATTTTCTGCAACAAAGGAATCACTTTAAAATTAAAAATCATACTAACACGCTGCTATATATTCTCCACATTGCTTTATGGAGTAGAGAGTCGGACGCTGACTGACTCATTATTAAGGAGGCTGTAGGCCTTTGAAATGTGGGTCTACAGAAGGATCCTACGAATAAGCTGGATGGACCGAATAAGAAATGAGGTGGTTCTACAACGAATGAGGAAAAACACAGAAATAATTAAAATAATAAAAAGTCGAAAACTCGAATACTTCGGCCACGTGATGAGGCATCCAGAGAAATATTACCTTCTTCATTTAGTAATGCAGGGTTAGATTGCCGGAAGTAGAGGTCCAGGACGAAGAAGAACATTTTGACTCAGAAATCTTCAAGAGTGGTATCGCAAATCATCCGTTGAACTATTCCGAGCTGCAATAAACAAAGTTATTATAGCCAATATGATTACCAACGTTCGATAATCGGACAGGGTACCGGAAGAAGAAAAGGCTTCTAAGGGAAATCAGAAAGACAGAAGATTTTCTCAATTATTTTCGAATAAAATAAAGGGCGTTCATAAAATTATTACAGATGGTGGATCACTCTTGAGAAGGCAATACACAAACATGGTGAAATTCATCCCTATTAATGAGAGATTAGCCTTAACCCTGGGGTACTTAGCTAAAGAAAGAAATTTTGAAGATTTAAAATTTTTGTTATGTTGTCGCCTGCAACTATCAGCGAAGCTAAAATTGAAACCTGTGAAACTCTTGTTCATATCCTACGAGACTTTATTAAAGTAAGTGTTTAAAATATATTATCCAGATACCTTCCTACTCACCTAAGTGCCATTGCACAGAACCTTTTCACCATCTATGTAAAAGTTTTTTAGATTAACAGTAAGAAGTAGGGAAACGCATATTGAATAATTTAAAGCAAAAGATAATAGGAATTATGTATTGATTAAACAGCAAAAAAAAATATAACAAAAACGAGCTTCAGCAATACAGCAATCTAGACCTCTTTAATGTGGAAATCCTCTTTAGCTTTTTCCTGAAATTGTTTAGCTTTGTCCTTACTAAAAAGGGGATGAGATGGTTAAGCGTAGCAATTGTAGCTGTTTTGTTAATATACCAACCACTGCACCATTGCTTACTAAAGATAACAAGTTGCCAGATTACGTTTTGCTCAAAATAATCAAAATTGGTCTGTGGATAATTGTAAAAAAGTTTCATTCACAGATAAAACTAGGGTTGACCTAAAACATCCAGATGGTCAGAAACGAGTCTGGCGAAAACCATGAGAGAGGTTTGCTCCTTGCGATATCTATGCAGGGATTTTATTTTGTTATGTTCTGGGGTGGTATATGTTTTGAGGCTCGCACATAATTAGTTTTTTTCGTACGATTTCCATGAATGGTATTAACTATCTTGAGTATATTGTAATAAAATATGTGATGTCTTTCGGTCCTTTTTTGGAACCCAATATTCTGTTAATACATACAACATTTGACCTCACTTTGCTGGGGTACTCGATTATTTAATCAAGTTGGTATACCAGTCATGCAGTAGTCACCAAAAATTCCGGATCTGAATTCGATCGGAAAAAATGTTAAACGTCAAAAGGAAAGGAACTTGAAACTGCAGTTATCGCAGCATTGAAACAAATTCCTCAATATTTTATCCAAAATTTGCCTAGACGCATAAATGCTGTGATTCTTAATAGAGGAGGCACTTCCAGTATTTTAAAGAAATATTGAAGCTAATTCGCTTTTAAAATATTCAAATAAGTTTTTTTTAACTTTTCTAACCCATGTATTCTTTCGAGATACCGAAGTGACAATTTAAAAAATAAATAATTGGTTCCAAATATACTGTAAAATAAATTTAAAAATTTCCAGTTTTATTAAACAATTTAAAAACAATCTATTTTATAATATTTTTGGGATATTGTGTAAAACCGGTGGAGTTGGGTATGTTTATTCATCCATAAATCGTAGAATGATAATTGTGCAAATATATTTTACTGGTATAAATCATGTTTTTTTCTTTCTCACGATATTTTTTTTTCTTGTAAAAATACTATACGTTTTAATCGTACATCATAGCTTTGCAAGCATGCATCGCGCATCTCTTGTATGTTTTAAAGTCATTCGTTGTATTTGTATTATTGCGAAATTATTTACGATTTATTTAATTCTTTGTCCCTGTCCTTTTGAAATGAAACCTCTGGTGCGCCGCTTGCGTTAGATGTTTTCGTAAATAAAACACAAGGTTGATTACATGTCTCTACTGCTTGAGCTTTTTCGCAAACACTGCGAAACAATTATTTTAATATATCTGTCGCAGCCAATACTTGATGACGAAAACTTTTAATTGGAATTTACAAGCCTTGATTTGCCAAGTTTTTCATTAATTTAATTAGATTAACAATTACTTCTTCGTTTCCGCAAAGTAGTTTTCTGATTAAATAATGGTAATTATGGCTTTATGAGCAGCCAGAAAGTATCAAAAAAGGCACGTTTGGCTGTGCATAGAGGTGTGTTAGTTCCTACACTTATGTATGGTAGTGAATGTTGGGGTTGGCAGAAGAATCATGAAAAAGGATTAATGCCGCGGAGATAAGTAGTTTGAGAAGTATAGACGGAGTGACTCGGTTGGATAAAGTAAAAAATAGTAAGATAAGAGAACGCTGTCGTGTAAAAGAATATGTGGTTACAAAGATAAATAAAGGAATGCTTAGATTGTTTAGACACGTAGATGAATAAAGGTAGATTGACCAAACAAATTTATAAGGCGAGTGTGAATGGACAAGTCGGAAGAGGGTGAACTCGGCGAACATATCTTAATCAGATCAACATTGTTTTGAAGGAAGGCCAGGTCAACAGTACCAACAACTGACGAGCATGCATGAGAACACTGATGAATGTAGAGAAAGCAAAAGATGTGTGTAAGAACCGTAGCAAGTGGAAGGAAGTGGACTCTGCCTATCCCTACGGGAAAAATACGTGACTATATGTATGTATGTATTAGTAGTTTTGAACCAGATTTCCAAATAATGACTAAAAAACTTTGTATATAAATAACTTTGATAAAATAACTTTTGCAAGGCTAGTGTAGGTATTTCAGTTGTATTATAAAATAAATTATATGTGGTAATATAAAATCAAGAATTACTAAAACTTTTTTATCAAACTTTTTTTGTTAAATATTTTTTTGTGCTGCAGTAAATCATAAAATACAGTGACATTCATTCATAGTTAAAATATTACTTATTTAATTAACCAAGTTAATGGGGTGCAAACTTAGCTGGCCTCCCCGTGGTGCATCCTAGGTAACGCTAAAGAGCTAATGCAAAAGGTAATCGTGGTTCTCTTACAAGAAGGTTAGGTTAGGTTAGATTTCATGTGAGTGGGGCGTGGTCGCCCCTCCACCGCGACCCTTAGTAGGTCTATTGTGGCTCACCCCTAGAGGCTACAGTTCACCGCACAATCCAGCCCTTCTTACGAAGTTCATGGTTGTATCGGGTGAGATTTTTTTAAAATCGGTAGGTTCTAGGTTAGTATAACCAAATATGTTGAACCTTATTCTTTCCAGGCCGGGGCATGAACATAGTATATGTTCAGCAGTTTCGTCTTCCACGCAGCAGAACCGACAGTCCGTTTGTTGGTTCAGATCTATCTTTCTGAGGTGGTATCTTAAACGACAGTGTCCCGTAAGTAGTCCTGTTAGAATACGCAGGTCATTTCTGTTCCATTCTAGGATCTGCTTAGTTGTGTTTCTCGAGGGTTGTAACGGTAAAAACGCCTTCGAGTGGGTTAGCCCTGGTATGTCGGACCAGTACGCGAGTATTTTCCTCTCCGCCCAGTCCGAAATAATTGTTTTGGCGGCACTTGTGGTGACTCCAAAAACCGGTTCTGGTCCAGTGAACGCAGATTCGGCCCCCTGTTTTGCAAGGGTGTCGGCTTTTTCGTTTTCTTCCACCACCTGGTGCCCAGGTACCCACAGTAGGGTCACCCTGTTGTTCGCACCAAGGTACTCTTACAAGAAACTTATACCTCTGACGAATCACAGCTCCGGAAAAGGGGAAAAAATCCACGGATACAGACTTATCGGTGCAAAATACCACCCTCATTATGGCATAGCTACTTATGCCCGAGCCACATTAAAGGGCGTAAAACTTATATCGACATCTCAAAACGATGATATTTCTGCAGTGACTGTTAAAGTTGTTGACACACTCTTGACAATCGAATATAAACCTTCGGCAGCCATATGGCCAGACAACACCCTACCTACCGGGGACCACCCATCCATCTATGCTGGTGATTTTAATAGCATACCCAATGAAGGTTCTCTCAAAATAACCAAAACGGAAAAAAACTGGTAGACTGGGCTGAGGCCCATAATATTCAACTAGTCTTCAGTGCCAAACACAGAGGTACCTTCCACTAACCAGATGGGGTATTGAGACCAACCCAGACCTATGCTTCGTGTCATCTGATCAAGAGGGAAAACCCGTCCCAGTAAACCGACATGTTCTTGAGGCTTTTCCACATAGCCAACATCGTCCCGTGCTGTTGAAGGTGGGCACCCAGATCCCAATTATACGCGGCTCCGATCTCCCGAGATGGAACTTCTCAATGGCGAACTGGCAGGGATACTCGACGGCCCTCAATAAAAACATCCAATTTATTGCTCCACTGCCAAATAACTACCAAAGATTTGTAAATATGGTAAAATTGTAAATATGGCTTATGAAACACATACCAAGAGGAGTAAGGAAAGATTATATACCATGCTGGATCGGAGGCCAATGAGATCCTCTACGCTGACTACTTGGAAAACGGCAGATCGGATGTTGCGGATTCCCTACTGCACAACCTTAACGAAGCACGGAAGAAAAAATGAAACAAAACAACTAAAAACCTGAACTTCCGACACTTAAGTAAAAGGGCGTGGAGTTTACTTAAGAAGCTAGAAGCCGACTCGCATACCAGTCGAAGCCTACCAACATCACGACCGATCAGGTAGCGAACCATATAGTGAACCTGTCTAGAGCCAGAAAAGACAAATCCCACTCGACCGAAATCAAAAAGGAGTTCAAGGCCCTAAAACTTAACTATAAGGTGTGAGCAGCTGTCTGGAGAATTTACCACGGACGGTCACAAAAGCCCTCCAATCCTTAAAGATCGGAAAGTCACCCAGGTTTGACAAAATACACCCAAAATTTCTTGCTTACTGTGGAATAAACACGAGGAGCTGGCTAGCAAAATTTTTCACCAATATCCTTGAAGCCGAACAACTGCCAGGCGAACTTAAAAGATCTAAAATCATCGCCATTTTTAAGCCAGAAAAGCCTGCTGACCTCCCCGGTAGCTACCGACCCATTGCCCTTCTAAGCGCTATATATAAATTACTGGAGAGACTAATCTTCAACCGAATAAGCCTGGACATTTTACCTGTGGAACAAGCTGGTTTCCGACCTGGTCGCAACTGCGAAGATCAGGTTCTTGCACTTCTGACCTATATTAAAAGAGGCTTTGAGGAACGCAGCAAAACAGAAGTAGCCTTCATAGACCTGACAGCTGCCTATGATACCGTCTGGAGGGAGGGCTTAATGTATAAATTCCTGACAATCATAAAATGTAAGAAGCTGACAGCACTGGTAAACAACATGCTATTCAATAGATCCCTACAGACTGTAATAGGGGACACACGAAGCAAACCTAAGTTGCTTGATACCGGCCTACCTCAAGGCTCAGTCCTGGCTTCACTTCATTTCAATCTATACGTGGCTGACCTTCCACAAACACCAAGCCGTAAGTTCATGTATGCCGATGACTTGGCACTGGCAACCCAGCATTCGAACATGGGAAACATAGAAGCTACCTTGTCAGCGGACCTATACATCCTGTCGGACAACTTTATGAAGTGGAGGCTAACACCCAGCACTGCGAAAACCGAGACCTGCTGTTTTCATCTCAACAATAGACTGGCATCTACCAGCCTAAAAGCCACTCTAAATGGCACTGTTCTACGCCACAATCACAACATTAAATACCTGGTCGTGACGTTGGATCGTACCCTCTTGTTCAACAAACACCTGACCAATTTGGCAGCGAAACTAAGGACCCGCAATAATATCCTATACAAACTGGCTGGATCGACCTGGGGAGCTAATGCTTCAACCTTGCGTACTTCTGCACTTGGTCTTGTCTATTCAACGGCCTAATACTGCGCATTAGCTTGGATAAACAGACCCTACGTACGTAAAATCGACACAGCTCTAAATCAAACGATGAGGATAATTACGGTATCCATTAAGTCTGCACCAATTGAGTGCTATCTCATATAGAGCCACCGAGAGTCCGCAAAAAGCAGATCCTGGTCCGAGAATACAAAAAAATAACCGCAAATCCGGACTTGCCAATCCACCAGGATCTCATACATTTTAATCGATTAAAATCCAGAAGTCCCTTTGTCAGAACGGCACAACAGCTTATTACTAACAACTTTGACGGATACGAAGAATGGCAGTTGGACTGGCAGGGCAAAATTTCACCGACCTGGTGCCCCCTACTTAACTTTAAAGAACCACCACATGGTTTTAACCTGCCCCGCAAGCTTTGGGTTCGGCTGAATTGAATACGTGCTGGCCACGGCAGAAGTGGGTCGACACTCTATAGGTGGGGAATGCGCTCCAGCCCAGAGTGTGAATGTGGTGCTGCCTCCCAAACAATGGGCCACATCACCCACAAATGCCCGTTAACAGCCTTCCCTGGAACAAGCGGCGACTTGTTGCACGCGACACCGGAGGCCATCTCCTGGCTCGAAAAGTACGCCTGGAACTGTGATAGTAAAGACAATAATTGTAACTATGTTTGTAATATATGTGCTCGTATTGATGTTATATATACCTATATTTACTCTCTCTTCTATGTATGTTCGAATAGACCATAAGCTAAATAAAATAAAATGAACCAAGTTAATAATGTTTAAATATACATGAAAGGGCTTGGATTATGTTTGTATAAAAACATTATTATTTAATTTTTTGCAGGTTTAAATAATTTTAAACAAATAATACCTAATGTATTTTGAAATTATTTCTCTAATTATTTATCAAAACATTTATAATGTTTAAATGTTTTTTTAATTAATTGAATTTAAGTATAAATTCATTCCTGCATTTTTTTTAATAAGCTTTTGTAAACGAAAAAAAATTGGCTGATAGATAAAAAAAAAGTAATTTATGGGTTTTTATATCTAGGTATAAAATAAATTGGATTCAAAGTTTAAAAGAGACAGAAAATATGACTGTAATATTGTTCAAAGGGTGTTAGCAGGGAAATAAATGACTGGGGCACTGTATAACTTAATGAGCAGCCAGAACGTGTCAAAAAGGCACGAATGGCTGTGCACAAAGGAGTGCTAGTCTCTTCACCTTTGTATGGTAGTGAAAGCTGTGTTTGGCAAAAGAAGCATTAAAGTAAGATTCGGTTGGATAAAGGAGAGAATATTAAGATAAGGTAACGATGTGATTACAAAGATAGATAAAGTAATTCTTAGATGGTTTGGACACGGAGGAAAAATAAATAAAGGAATATTGCTTATACAGATTTACAAGGCGAGTGTAAACGTGTATTGATCAGATGAAAATGGTTTTAAAGAAAGGCCAGGTGAAAAGTACCTGCAAACGACGAGCTTGACTATAGTAAATAACACGCCAACTAGTGACAATATGTAATAAAATTAAAAAAAACCTAAAAAGGGTTTTAAACGGTTAAAAAATAGTGTAGAATCGTTGTCTGTTGAAATACTTGATATTAGTGTAACGACTTTTTTGAGGTAAAATGGAAAAACTGTCAGTATGTACCTAAATATTGAATAAGTTTTAACATTCTGGTGCTTTCTAAATGCAGAATTTTATGCTCTACAACTTTCAAATTATTACTTTTTTCGATTGGAGTAACCGTTTTGGAGTAACAGCTCTTCAAAGTGCCGGAAATGGATTTTTTTAAAAAGTTGAAAAAAAATAGCCATTTTTCAACGAGCAATTGCTCCTAGATTATTAAACCAATATTAATATTTTAATAGATTATTCGACGCAAAATTTATTGCACTTTTATATAGAAATTTATAATTTTTTCTGTAGGAGGCTTCCTTAACGAGGTATAAGTAAAAAACTAAAAAAGTCCAAAAATTTCGAGGTTTTTTGGCCCCCAAAAGTTGTCCCGATAAACATTTTGTAGGATTTAATTAGTTACTTACTATTGGGGTGCAAAGATACCACTTGAAATTTAGAAACATAATATCCGACCTTTTGTTTTTACCAAAGTCTAGATTGACTGGACTACTTACAATTTATTTAAAAATTTATGTTATTAAGAATTCTTAGTTAAAATTACTCTTAAAAATATGTGCTCACTTTTTAAAGGATTACAATAATACTATTATAATAAATTATTTCAATTTTGCAACTAAGGTTTTTAAGTTAAAATATATAATACTTAATTTTGCAAACTTTATAGAGAATCTAGTCAAAATAATTCTATTAAATTGGTAAAATCGTTTTAAGAATCTAAATTATGTTATGGGGTTCTTGTTCTAACCGAGGTTGAAAGTAATAACCGTTAGTTTAGGTAATAACCGAAGAACTAATTTTCCCACATTGGGGGTGCTACTACTATGACCACTTACGTTTACGACCTTGTTAAAATGTGGTCTTCTCCTGCTTGATTATCATTTAACTGTTATTTGCAAGATGTGATAAACGTCGTCGTATACACATCATAAAATAACACGCAATAAGTTTTAATGCATTACCGACGCGAATACACATTTTTTGACCGTAAAGATATTTTGATGCTTGATTACTTCGAATTGTTTACATAACATCACTTTAGGGTGATTTATTTGTTATTTATCGGATAAATGGTTTATGTAGAGCAGACTTTTTTACAGTTACTCTCACGGATTTAGAAAAAGCCTTTCCTATTCATTTTTATGGCAGTGTTATTAACAACAAACAAAGGCTTTAAAGGTTTTGTTACTTATGTGAGAATATTAAAATAATCAAAAAAGAAATCGGACACGAACGTTAAATACTTAAATTTAAGGAAATTGTAAGATCGGCGAAGAAGAGATAAAAGAAATAAGAAATCCTGGATGACCAACCAAATTTTAAATCTCATGGAAGAAAAAGGAAAATGCAAAGGATTTATGAAAAAATACAAATAAATCAAGAAAAAAATCAGAAAAAAAGAGAAGAACAGACACGATAGTTCCAATATTCACCGAAAAGTATAGGTAATCCATTGAAAAGTTACATTTAGGGTTGCGTTTTTCAGAGGACGCAATTTTATTTGTTTGATGTATAGGGGGGGTAAGTATAAGCTTTAGTTTAAATTCGTGGGGTCGCCACGGTAGTTTCTTGTTTCGTCAATTCGTATTTCGTCTCCCAGGAAAATTTTACCTACTATGGCACCTTTTATTCTTGTTTCGTCAACTGCAAAATATACCTGCTTAAATCGTTCTTGTTTCGTTACCTTACCTTTGCACCTGCGCTAGTGATTAATATTTAAAATAAATTTTAAAGAGTAGGTATATTTAATGTGCCTAAATAACAAAGTTTTAGAAAGTTAATCGGATAAGATTAGAGATTTGATCGCTAACAGAGGTTTTACTATATTTAAAGTTTAGTTTGTACCAGGCAACATTACGGTAAACATGGAAATGCAAGTTGTTGAAGCAAAAAGAGAAAAGCCAGTGGTGCTTTTATTAGGTTATAAATTTCTTGAAAGGAAAATTTATGAAAATAGTGACATATTTTAGACTTGTGTAAATCGAAAATGTATTGGAAGTGTGACAACCGATAAAAAAATTACAACAGTATTGAAAAGGAAAAGACATTTCATGTGTGCACCAAATGTTGCAAAAAATGAAGTGAAAACAGCCTTGTTCAATGCCAAGAAAAGGTCCCGTAAATTAGCAAGAAGGGTCTTGACTCTGTAACCCGAATTTCCATTTTTTTTCAGTGAAGCAGCAGTTGTATCATGCTAGGCATACCTTTCTTGGAATTAATAGTTTGCCTAAACGCCGCAAAGATGTTGCCATTTTAGATAAATATAAACATTTCCTTTTATTTGACAATAAATTGGACGACAGGTCACTTATATTTGATGCTGAAAGAAATATTGTGATTTGAACGCAAGAATTAAGAATATTCTTAAAACCTTTCTTAAAAATCGTGTAAGTTTGGAAGATGCTTTGACAAAACTAACGTACGTCACGCCTCGTTAAATACGAATAATAGTAAAATAATATATTTGACGAAGCCAGGACGGCAAATTAAACTGTCCTAAGCCTGGATAAAGTGTGAAGGAGGTGGCTAAACAGTTTCTTAAAAAAATACCTTTTATTGGTGACCATAAGGACACTTAGTTTTAAAATCCAGTAATTTTTAAACAAAAATTGAATTTATGGTTTTTTTATTTATTTTTTTGTAATAACATTACTAATTATTACTATAAATATCATAAATAATATAAACTTTCAAAAGAATTTAGGTTTACAGACTCTTATGACCCTAGTAGTCCCAGTTGCCGAATGCGGAATAAACTATTCCCTGCGAAAAGGTCAAAAAGGTACAGGTGACGAAACAAAAACAAATCGGTCACCACCCTTGGAAAAAGGGGTGCAAATGGTTTTCGCGCTGTATCTTGTAAACTAGCAATTTTACAAAAAAAGTAATAAAACATTTTTCATAGCAAATTAAATTGTCTACATTTTTGTAGTTACTACTTCTTATCGTAAAATGAAAAATACAAAGTTATAAACAAAAATAACAGAAAATTTTTGAACAAATTTTCTTTTGGGTGTTATAATTTTTTTCTGGTCATTTTACAATAAAATGACATTTAGACAATCTTATAGAGGGTCTTTTAACAAATAATTTCCACTACAAATTTGTTTATTTTTATTAATTTATCTGAATTTTACAGCGCTCCGAAGTTGACCGATGAAAACGAATGTAGTTGTTCGAGAAAACCTGCCCTGTACTGATGAGGAGCAATCACACCGAAACTAGTATATAGGTGGTTTCTTCAAGCAAATAAATTTAATAGCCCTTTCTCTTATTTAACAAGCATCTGTATACCTTGCTTCCTGTGATGGGGTAGTATACACGGTTATATATCAGATGTAATTCAATGCCTGTCGTAGGCATATAGCCAGAGGTGTATTTTGTTTTCTGATATATAATCGACCTACCTATACCTATATATTAAAAATATGTAGGTACATACAGCAGTTATAATTTTCACATCCAATTTTTGCTGTCGGGCTTTATTATACTTTTATAGTCTGTTGCAGTAATGTAATTTTCCATAATTTTCGCACATTATAGTATTCTTCGTTTTGGGAAGTTATTTACTGGGTGGTGCTTTTTAAAAAGTATAGATGTCACCACTAACGCTTTTGCGTGGTCCTTCATGTGTACTTAATAGGAGTCTAGGATTGAATGTAGTTGTTCGAGAAAACCTGCCCTGTACTAATGAGGAACAATTACTCCGAAACTAGTATACAAGTGGTTTCTTCGAGCAAATAAATTCAATAGCCCTTTTTCTTATTTAACAAGCATATGTATACCTTGCTTCCTGTTATGGGGTAGTATATACGGGTATATATCAGATGTAAACATGTAAAAATGTAAAGTAAAATGTTACTGGATATGGTCCTGCACAAACTTAACAGTGCATTATAAGTTAAAACCCTTTCCAACGATACACAAACCAATAAATTGGAAATGTCCATCAACCACTGACGAACTTATGTCCTATTAGAAGTGTCCATCAACAGCAATCTATTAATTATGAAATGAAAGAATGAGAAGCGTGGGTGCGAAAACCAATAACTAGAATGATTCATAAGTTGAGGGGTTACTCTAAGTTCTATTTCAGGGTGGGTCGTACAATCTACAAATTAATCAATAGAAGTTGGAGTTTGCCACAAATCTATCCTAATTTTTAGAATTAAAGTGAATACCACTTATTACGTAAAAAAATAATTACATCTGCTACTTTATTAATTTCATGGTTTTATTTCATGTAAAATTAAATTTTAGTAGACAGAAAGTATGAAACAGTTCAAAATTTAACATTTTAGAATACTTTTTGTTCTATAATTGGATATTTTTTATTTGTTTTTTATAGCCCATAAGTGTTTGTGATTTAATAAAAATTAAAAAGAGTTTGCTTTTCCTTAATACAGACCAAGTAAATTTTCTGAAAACATTGTGTTTTGTCTGCGCTATTTAAAATATTTGATACTCTTTTTCCCAATGGCAGTAGAAATATTACCTTGACTTATAATTTGAACTTTAAGAGAAAGGCTAGAGGATTTCTTAAGCGTTAATTTGTATTGTGTCGAGATGCTTTGAAATTAAGTATAAAGTTGTTTCCGTTGTTTATTGCAGCTTCGAGAGATCAGACTCAAAAAAGACAAGAACGGCCGTTCCACACAGAGGTAGCATTCCGTATTTATCTCGTCGGCAGATAAGGTAAAACTTGTAATGTTTTTGCTATTGCTGGCAAAATAAATAAAACATTAAATAACATCTTAAATAAAAATACAGTCCATTTTTGCTCGAATCTCGTATACCTTATTTTATTACAAAAAAAACCTGGAAGGGACATACTAAAAAAAAATCCTTGAATTTGATGAGCTTTTTTTTAACTGGTAAATCTTTGAATAAGTTATTTAAAATGGCGGTCAAAGTGAACCAAATACCTATATTTTTTTGAGTTTAAAAAAAACTAAACTTTCAAAACAAAAATTTTTACAAAAGCTGTAGAACTTTTTAATCCCGACGTTATGAAATTATGCATAAACAAATTAGTTATTTTAAAAAACCATAAAAAAACGGGACTTCACCACTTATACAGTGTGTCTACTTAAGTTGGCAGCATATGGAAAAAAAATGTTTAATAATTTTACGAAAAAAAGTAGTTCTTTATAAAAAAATTTGCATGGTAAAAAACCTAAGATTTGTCTAAAAATATGAATTTTACCAAACTGTTTATTAAGAATTGTAAACTTATTTTTAATAACAGTTATCACTTCAATAAAAATATGACGATTTTAATTTTTTTCGCCCTTGAGTTGCAAAATTTTATTGATAAACTAAAATGACTGATAAATGACAAAATAATTTACTTTACAACTGTAAAATAAATTACAAAAAAAAGATTTAATACCTTTTCCATATAATACCATTCACTTATTCTTCCAACCTATAATGCATTATTAAGATGCTAGAACACACAGTTAAAAAAAGTAAAGATTCTCAAATTTGTTATTGAATAAAAAAATGATACCCTATAATGAAAAATAAATTTACAATTTTTAACTGGTAAGATCCTGGTAACAGTTTTTTATATTTTTAAAACAAAAATTTAGTAAAATGCTCCAACACAGAAGTTAAAAAAAAAATAAAAATTGTTTAATTTCTTATTTTGTACTGAAAGTTTGAATTTATTTGAAAGTTATAGGTATACTTATTAGCAATACCATTATAAATCTAGACATAAATTTATTTTGTCTCATTTGAATACGTTTTATACCCCTGTTTTTGTTTGTGGTAATATATTTTCAATAAAGAAACTTTGTTTTGTTTCGTAAATCGAATAAACTTGGATACTTTTATAGTTTTTCTCTCCAATTTGTATTTGCGTTCGCGACTTTAACTAAAGTAGGATTGTGGGATTTGACCCTTTTTTGTTCTGACAGCTTAGAGTCTCCATTAAATTTTCTTGGCCAGGTAATCCTAAGTCTTCTTTATTATTTCGTCCTTTTCGTCTCCAATTATATATATTCTACATAGGCACTTTCAAAAAAAATATAAACTACATTTTCAATCGAGTGGGAAACAAAAGAATGCGTGAAATTTGCATATTGTAACGTAAGATTATTATTTAAAATACATACAAACGGCATGTTAAGAGATATTCTAAAAAAATGCTTATAATTTTTTTAAACCTGGCGTTATTTTTTTAATTTTCATATAAAATTTTGACTTGTGGAGTTATAAAGGAAAAGAAAAACATGCAAACAAAAATTACATTTTTCCACGAAAACGAAAAATCCGAAAATTTATAAACATGAAAAAAAGATAAAAAATACTTACCAAAAAAACAATAGACATGCGATTTAACAATGTGTATAACTTTCTCGGGTTCGTCAGTGTAGACCCATAATTAAAGATGTTCAGTGGTACTCTAAAAAATTTATTAAAGATTAGCCTTTACCCGTGGCTTTCCTCGTGTTGATGTCCTGAAATAATTGTCAAAGATCATTAAAAAGTAAAAAAAATAATATAATAACTTTTGTTATTGCTTGACTGTTTTTAAAAATTCTATAATTCAACCTAGTTTAAATACTAAAAATATGCTTTATTACGATAAAAAACCTGCATGGACGGAAGATTCTTCTGATCAAGCCATGTTTGTCGCCCAAGCACGTGATAAATTCTTAGTCAGGTTGGATTAAGGCTGGCGAGGCATTTCGTAAAATAAAATTAAACAAAACATTAAAAAAAGGGTAAGCTTCCCTAACCTAATCTACCCTCTTACAAATTTAATTAAATTAACACTTTAAACCATTGCCAAACTTATTTGAATGTCATAAAATTTTGAGTCCTGAACATACTTTTAAATTTTGACGTCTATTTGTCATTAAATCTTAGGCATTTTAAAAATTTGTGATTTAATTTTCTAATGTCCAAATAAATGATGTATTCTTAGATAAGTTGGATATAGGATTGCTAGGCATTTCACAAAGAGTGATCTAAATGATAGCATTCTTTAAACTGTATTAATGATGTCAATGATAGTAATCTTTGTTGATGATGTATAAATACTTACAAATCACAAGGATGCTCCAGTTCAACTTTAATTTCGTTTAATATTTAAACTGCTGTAGTCTTTGTAATTTAAAACATTTTAAAAAACGTAAGGTCGTCAAAATTATTGTATTAAGTGTAGTTAAACCAACTAGAAGAAACCTTTAACCGAGAAATTTTGCTACTAGCCTAAACTGTGATTAAAGCCAAACTTACATATTAATATACAACTGAAAATCTAAAACTAAAGTTCACTCATGGTTAAGCTTCGCTTAAGTAGAACTTAAACAAACGTATCTACGAAGGTTGTATTCATGTAATCGACGACAGTCAGTTTCGGCCAAAACTTTAACATTATGTACTTGCTGAAGCATGATTTGTAGTTCTGGTACCGTCAGATTGCATCTACGAGTATTTAATTGTAAAAAACTGTCGTGCAAAAGGGTTGGTATAAAAGAACTACCCCTGTGTCTTTTTGCTACATCTTCATCTACTCAATAACAAGTATCAGTTCGTGAATTCAACCTTTGAGTATTATATTATTTTAACACATGACACAGTCCAATGGGTCCACTACCCTCGTTATTTTTTCTTTAATCAAATGTCTTTAATGCATTGTTATCAATTACTAAACAAAGCATAATATTTAAAAGCAAAGAATCGTTTTTATTGCAGGAAAATAAAATAAAAATGTCGACAAGAATGTTTTTTTACTGAAAAAAAAAACAATTAAAAAATGTTGATGATTTTGTTGTAAATAACCTAAAATGGTAATAAAGTAATAATATTGTCGTAAACAAAGAAAATAATTTACTTTTAAATACATTAGTAAAATTTTAAGTCAAATACTAAAATAATCTTAAAAAATGTTTTAAATGTTTTAACTATAAATAAATAAGCACTCGTGTAATATAATATTTTGTGATTCCAATCTTAAAATTATCGCTAAAAATTTTGTGCTATATCGAAATAAAAAAAAATGGATACGATTAAACTGCAGTCGTCCATTTCGATTCAATCTTTCCACCCCTCAGGGATGCATAAAAATGGTAAAATTTGAACGCAAAAGCAACTATTTGTATTCAATATTGTCTTCGAAGCAGCATTTCATTTCGTACTCTCGGCAAAAGATCAACTGGATCCTGATTCAAATCTGGAAAATGCGAGATTAAGTATTCATTGCGTCTGAATCCTCTGGAAACGAATTGAAGGGTCATAAAAAGGAAAAAGCTATTCGTTTTTAAAATTTACTGCAACTTTGTTTCGGCGAACACTGCATAAGGGTTGGTCGTGATCGGATTTTTCTTCTAGAGGTTCTTTTAGATAAGGTTTTGTATAGAAGCGTTTTGTGATAGGCCGATTTCTCGCTATCAGATATAGTATAAACCTCATAAATACCTTTAGTAACGAGAAAGGTACAACTTATAATGTTAATATTATTTCTTCTTATATGTACCTAATAAATTCTTTAAAAACTCTTGATTTACGATAAAAACGTAGTTTATATTAACAATATTTTAAATATTAAATTTTTATTACTGATAAAATACCAAAAATTTGTCACGTAATTTATTTAATAAGATGTCTTAAAAAATAGAAAAAACAATACTTTTTTTTACTGATGGTAGTAAAACTTCATCAGAAAATCAACTGATGTAAAAAAGATCTATTCCAGGTTGATTACACGTAATTCTCTTGAAGCTTATTGGGAAATATGTGAAGTGGTGTGGATAAAAATGCTGTTTTTTTATTAACAATATTTTAAACATTTTTTATTACTGATAAAAAACCAAAAATTTGTCAAGTAATTTATTTAATAAGATGTCTTTAAAAATAGAAACATCAATTCCCTTTTTTACTGATGGCAATAAAACTTTATTAGAAAATCAACTGATATGAAAAAGATCTATTCCAGGTAGATAACATATAATTCTAATAAAGCTTATTAAGAAATATGTGAATTGGTGTGGGCAAAAATGCTGTTTTTGGTAGTTTTTTAAAATTTAATTTAATTTTTACTCAGTGTTCAGTCTTTGTTTACTACAATTATTTATGTTTGTTAATGTTATTATAATTTAATTTTTATCAAATACTTGTATGAATCACTCAAATGTCATACATTCCAATTCTCCGCACATTAATTCAAGTTGAACTACGCACTACTATAGCGCCGTCACACAGTAGAAGGACAAAGTATTTATTTATTCGAATAGTACGGAATGCTTTGCATGTATACCCGCAAATCTGCAATAATCACTATCGCTAACCGCTATCGCTGCCTTCAATTAAATTAAATATTATGGTGCTAGCATCGCCAATTAGCGCCGCTTCAACAAAACAACCGCTGCTTCAGAAAGAACAATTGGAATGTCAGAAGAAAAGCATTTTGGTAAGTGCATGTTTACCTTACGTTTCTTTTTTATTTTTTTAACAGTATACGTAACATTTGATTCTTTGAACCAAGATACCGTAACATTTGGTTCTTTGAGCCATAATAACGCAACACTCAGTAAGAATCCATTACAGTGGATATATAACATTTAACAATACAAACTATTAGTTAAAAATTATGGTTTTGTCAATATACAAAGTGGGCCATAAAAGTCAAAAGTCAAAAAACAAGTTTACTTTCAACAATTTTATTATCAATAAACAAATACTCTTATTTTATTAGCAGCGGCACGAAACAGGCTTGTAGAATGAACACCATACCACTCTCTCAGGTTTTTCAGCCAGGACGTGCATCTTCTTCCTGGACATCTTCTTCCTTGGATTTTGCTTTGCATGATATTCTGTAAGATACGGTACTTTTCCCCTCTCATAACATGTCCAAAATATTCCAACTTGCGTTTCTTGATGGTAAACATGACTTCTAGTTGCTTCTGGAGACGGGCAAGTACCTCGGTGTTTCGGACTTTGTCTACCCATGATATTCGTAGCAGACGACGGTAGCACCACATCTCGAACGCTTCTATTCGGTTATACATTACCTTTGTTAAAGTCAACCCTTCCATTTCATAGTACAGAATTGGAAATACGTTGCACCGTAGTTAACAAATACGTAGGGGTATTAACAAGTCTCGAGATGTAAGAGCCTTCTTCATGTTGCTTAATGCTATCCTAGCCTGCGGGACCTTATTTCCTGCGTGCTATCTCTTATACTGTTTAATAAGCATCCCAGATATCTGAAGATGGAGACTTGCTGAATCGATTGGTTGCCTGTACTCAGGTTTGCTGAAAGCCTACCAGTTTTGCTAATAACCATAGCTTTGATTTTGCTAAAATTTAATTTGAGCCTCTTTCTTCGCTATTAGTCACAACTCTATCCAGTAACGCCTGCAAGTCATTAGCACTTCCTGCCAGTAAAACTCTATCGTCCTCATATCGCAAGTTATTTATTACTTCTCCATTGACAATCATTCCTTCCCTTACTTCGTCCAATACGTCGGCAATAATTTGCTCAGAGTATATATTAAAGAGTAGTGGAGAAAGGACATACCCTTGCCATACACCTCGCTAAATAGGAACGTACTCGGTTATGTTCTTAACTTTGACAGCAGCGATTTGGTTGTAATATAGATTTTTTATAATGCGAAAGTCTGCCATCTAAGGTTATATTCTGAAGGATGTTGATAAGTTTATAGTGGTCCACATAGTCAAACGCTTTCTGGTAATCGAGAAAACATGCGTCTACATCGGTGGACATGTCGCGGAATCTCTTTATTAAGACCTGTACGCCAAATAGAGCTTTTCTCGTTCCAAGCCCGCATTTACGGTATAATCGACCATGTATTATTTTGAGGAATATTTTAAGGGCATGGCTCATTATGCTAATCATGCGGTAGTCTCTGCATTTTTTTGGCCATGTATTCTTAGGTAGTGTGACGAAGACAGACTACAACCAATCACTTGGTATTTTCACAGAAACATTAATGGCGTTAAAGAGGCTGACCAATTTATCTGTAGATTCGTCGTTAAAAAGCTTGGGTACTTCCGAATAGAAGTCGTCTGGTCCAGCGGTCTTTCCAGTTTTAGCTACCTTGATTGCGTATACCATCTCTGCGTGTGTTATTTCGGGACCCTTACAGTGATTGTCGCAAATGATTACCTACTAACGGTCGCTAACGAAAAGTTCCTTAAAATACTTTTTTCACTCTTCCAGCTTTTCGTTAAGGTTTAAGATAATGTGTAATAGAATTGCCGCCGATTACGTTTTTTAGATCCACCAGAATCTTTGATTTTCTTGTGTAGATTCAAAGGAATCAATATAAAAAAGGCGTCTGGTTATGATTTAATCTTTGGCAAAACTTTACAAGAACTATCAAAAAATCATACGAACTTGTAGTGTACATCTTTAATGCCATGCTGAGAATAAACTAATTTCCTTGCGCGTTGCCTAAATAATAATAATCCTCAAACCAGTAAAAAATTCGGAGAATGTCTGCTCCTACAGATCGATAAGTTTACTTTCATCTCTTTCAAAAATATTTGAGAAGCTGTATGTTAAAAGACTCAACAAGCTAATAAATCAAAAGAAAATAATACCAGACAATCAGTTGTGATTTCGCAATAAGCATTGGACAGTAGAGCAAGTCCATAGGCTAGTCAATCAAATTAATAGGGATATAAATGACAAAAGATATTGTTCTGCAGCCTTCCTTGACATATCCCAAACTTTTGATAAAGTGTGGCACAGCGGATTCAAACCTACAAAACAACTTTCCCATCCTCACTATCAACTCCTCAAATCATACATAACTAACAGACATTTCACTTTGATACAAGGCAATGAACATACTGAAATCCAACCCGTACACTCTGGTGTTTTACAAGAGAGTGTCTTAGGACCAATTCTTTACCTGATGTACACAGCAAATTTACCGACTTCAAGATCCACCCTCATAGCAACATATGCTGATGATACCGCTGTGGTGTCATATGAAACTAATCCAACAATGGCCTCCAACATCTTACAAGCTACTCTAAATAAACTTGTCACGTGCCTATTTTTTCCCTTTTACAGTTCCATTATTAATTGGATCTCTGATAGTTTTGTATTTCTCAGGTGCTCGTAATTAGTTTCGCTTACCGTATTTTGTTGTAATTTAAATTTATCACTCGTTGTAAATAGTGTTGCATACCTTGTAGTGTTAGGATTTAATTATTAATGACTGTGACATTTTTGCTAATCAATGGAGATGGAGAGGGGGTTTTTGTTATTAGATTTTGCTTTGATTTTTGGCCTCGATTGTCGTGTGTTGTCAGCTATATTATTGTTTGGTTTGCATTTCTGTGTGGATGGGCTGGCTATCAACACGGACGAGTGCGATTATGAGTTTGGAACATAGATTTGCGAAGATCGTTGGCTGACGCGTGTCCCGTGTCATTTTTCTTAATATCCGGCCTGGGAGTGAGTAGTTTTGGATAGTCGCTTAGTGTCAGTCGTCGAAGTCGGGTGAGAGTTTTTGGAACGATTTGATATTAACACGTGAGCAGAACCTCTACGGTTTTTTCTTTCATATCTGGCTATATTTGGGCCATCTTAATTGGATTTTGAAGAAAAACCATTTAATTTTTAACTTGACCATTCTAACTTACCTTTGTTGTTGATATTTTGGATTTTGCTGTCGGGTTAAAATATCCGCATGCGGAATCTGATGGAGGGAAGCCATTGTTAAGTAGCAGGTGCAGTCCCATAATCAAACCGGCCATAAGAGTAGGCCGCAGGAGTAGGCCACAGGATTAGTGAATTCGTATACCCAAAGTTTACAAGTGATTTATTTTAGAATATTTAAACGACGTGATTTGTTTTTTTTTTGACACCACGATTAAGTTTTGTTTTAATTTATTAATATGGTACACTGTTGAAAACTATTTATTGCATTGGATAATATGCCAAGGCTGAACTTTGATTAAAGTAGTATTCTCAATAGTTCCTTGTGTCCAAGTAAAAACATTTTCTTCATACTTATTTGTAAATATCCTACAATATTGCTATTTTGAAGGACAGCCATCGTAAAAAGAAATATTTTTAAATAAGCTCGATTGTTTTAACAGTGTAAATCTTTATGTAAATGGAAACAAAAAAACGTGAGTAAATTAGCAGCCGTACGTGAACGTTGATGAAGTATTGTTAAAAAGTTGACTTGTATACGTTTTTTTTGGTAACCTGATAAGGTTCGTTATTCTTACCTTTGTTTTAATTATTTTATGGAATCGTAAACTTTGGATTTTTGATTTATTGTTGTCTCATAAAGTTGTAAATTTTGATGTTTCGATTTATTGTTAGCTGTTAATTTTGATTATATGTGTTATAATTTTGTTATTGAGCTTTGTTTTTTAATTTATTGTGTGAGTAAAGTATCCAATATATTTTTGCTATAATTTTATTTATTTGGTTTACCATAATATCAGTTGTTTATCGTGTGGCTCTGCTAGTGCCTATAAGACCTAGGGGTTTCCGGCTTGAACCGTCTAATTTGGGGGCGCGGCTCACTTTTATATTTTTTTTTTCTTCCACCCTCTACGGCAGAGCTCGGGCATAATTTGCCAGTAGAGAGACCACTGGCAGAGTACTCTTTAGAGAACGAAAAATACGTGGCAAACTACAGTGCTGGCTAAAAACATGGCGCATCAAATATACTGGCTTATTGGCCGAAAATCCAAACTGTCCATAGATAACAAAAGTTATATAAAACCATCTTAAAACCCATCTGGACGTACGGCATACAACTATAGGGTACCGCCAGTAACTCCAACACCACCATCCTTCAGAGGCTCCAAAATAAAGTGCTACGTGCAATAGTCGACGCACCCTATTATATCCCTAATGAGGTAATTCATCATGACATCCTTTTGGAATCAGTTAAAAAAGCCATAACTCGTTTTAGTGCCAAGTACAGTGAAAGAGTGTCAGCATCCTAATGTGCTAGCCAATCAGTTAAATAAGCGCGACAACAGTGAAGTGCGAAGGTTAAAACGCCTGCTACCATCCGATCTGAACGATGAACACAGATAAGTTTAGATAGTAGCAAAAAACAAAAAAAAAACAAACAAAACAAAAACTCTAGAATAAGACTTAGATTAAGATTAATTTAAAAAGGGGTTACTTGCTGGAGTAATTCTTTACAAGTCATCCACCCATTCATATCAAACGCTTATTGCCTTAGGCAGATTGCAGTTACTCGGAGAGTTATTAAAAAATGTGTGCATCAAGAAAAGAAGACTACTTTATTTTGGTCTTGTAATGAAAAATTACAAATATTGACTGCTTCACCTAATTATTAAAGAAAAAATAAAAAAAAGAGCTCCTTGAAGATGAAGAACATATTCGCTAAAAACTTGCGTCAGTGGTTTGGGAAGAGCACTAGATTACCTTTTCGCTTCGTAGCCTCCAAGATAAAGATTTAAATGATTACCAATCTTCGATAAAAGCAGCATAAGAAAAAGAAAAAAGTCACCTTAATAATGATTTTGTAAAATTTGAGATGGGCTTTTTGTAGGATTGTGTTTAACTCGCAGCTTCCCATACAGCCAATACGGTCTCAATTGCAGACTTTCTGAATCATCAGATTTTGGCATACCTGAACAAAGAAAAGCTTCGCTATTAGCCCAGTTTTTGCAAATCTTAAATTCAATTTGCGAATACCTTGTCAGAATGAAGACTTTTTATTCATCGTTCTTAGATACCAATAAAAAACTACCTTAGATTTATAGTGTCAACTGTCGGTAAAACGTTTTAAGCTAAGGTCACCAAGAATAATTTTACTTAATTTTTACCCCATTATACATGTATTTTATTATTTTTACTCCAATGGAATCCTAACAATATTGAAATTAAACTTTATAAAGGATCCATTTTATACAATTTTTATTTAAAAAGTGGAAGGCTGATATATCTCTTATCTCTGTATCCCAAAGAGACAGTTGGTTCATTAGTGTAGGGATAAGGATTAAAAAGGAATTCCCGCTGAACCGAGGTAAATACAGTCCACTACATTTGCATCACACCCGCACCAGTCACGTTTACAACTGACTACGCTAACAAAAAACTAACCACGCTAGCAAAAAAAGTTAACGGATTTCTTATGACAAATTACTTTTGGCCTACCCTGTAGATAACCCCAGCTACAGGTGGAAAAGTATTATTTAATTTTTTATTTGATATTTGGTAATTATATTTGATATTTTTTTATGCAACTTAAACATTGAAACAAGTGTACGTTGCGTTTTCTATAAATTAAAAAAAATTATTTGAATTGAATTTTAAAAAAAATTTGTTATAAATAAAGGAATACATTTTTTTATTTATTGTTTTGGACAAGTAATCTTTTTTTAGGCATTTTTTTTGTAAAATTAAAAACCTGATTGATTGCGCAACAAAATCAATTTTTTTTATTTATAACTCTTTTATTTATATATATATATATATATATATATATATATATATATATATATATATATATATATATATATATATATATTGGCTTATAGCGATCTACGACGCCTTCCAACTCTTAACTGCCATTCATCTCTATCTTGCCATAAGTTCTCCAGCAAATCTCTTTCTTTCATCTCTTTGTCAATGCCCTCTCTCTTCAGCTTCTTCTTGGTCTTCCTCTTCCTTTCTTTCCTTGGGGTGTCCATGTAAAAATTTGTTTTGGTAACCTATCGTCTGACATTCTTTGGACGTGACCATACCATATTAATTGTTTTGTTCTTATATCATTAACAATCGTGTGTTTGGCACCCATTATATCTCTTATTCTGTTGTTGTGTATCCTGCCTCTTCTTGATTTACTCGCAGATCTCCTCCAGAAGTCCATCTCAGTTGTTATTAGCATTTTTTCTGTAGACTGTTTTATTTGCCATGTTTCACTACCGTAGGTTATAATGCTTTTAAGGATAGTATTATATATTCTTAGTTTATTAACCTTTGATATAGTTTGATCCCATAAGATTTCGTTCATCGTAGAGATAACTTTTCTGCCTTGTGTGTTTCATTCTTTGATTGCTGTGTCGAGTAGCACATCGTGTGTTATCTTTATTTTCAAATATTTATATTTCTCGCAGTGTTTAATCTTTGTTCCATCATCCAAGTCAATGTCTTGTGCTAGACCACCAATGCACATGCACTCTGTTTTTTTTATGTTGACTTCGAGGCCTCATTTCCTGTAATCTTCTATAAGTTTTCGAGTCATATAGCTTAAATCATCATGATCCTGTGCTATTACGATTTGGTGGTCTGCGAAACATAGGGTGTATAGGGTATTATTATTGAGAGGTATTCCCATACCATTGCATTTCCGTTTTCATACTTTAAGGGCCTGTTGTAAATAAATTTTAAAAAGTGTCGGCGAAGGACAGCATCCCTGTTTTAAACCTTTTGTAACAGTGAACCCATTGCAAATATTTCGTAGGACTCTTTATTTAATGTTTTTTATGATTCAGGGAAACAAATTTGTTACTATTTTTTTTCCTTTTTTTAAAAGAATATTTGCTAGGAGAGCTATTTGTGTATTAAGAACGCAAAGGAATACATGCCGCTCGACAAAGAAAGTAATCTTTGGAGAGTGGCAATGACACTTTGTGCTCAAAATACACTCAAGATTTTTTCTACAAACCCAGCTTTAAAAAAAAAACACTCAATAATTTATTCAACTTATATGGACATTATAAACTAATAACTAAATATAATAATACTTAAAATACAAATAATAATTATAAAATAATTATTTCAATTTATTATTTACTATATTAAAATTGAATATACAATTATGGCAATCTCTAATATTAATCCCTAAATCTGATGGGCCATCAGTAGAATTTTCTTTATTATCCAATATATATATATATATATATATATATATATATATATATATATATATATATATATATATATATATATACCAATGATTTGATGACTTCAAAGTCTTTGATTTTTTACCAAAGTAAGCCAGTAACATGTTTTCTTAATACTAACACTTTCTTGGAGTGGCACCAATTTATGAATGTATTGTTACGAATTTTTGTTCTCTCTTGGATTCGGCGATTAAAACTCTCGATCCCATAACAAAACAATGTTTATTTTAATACAATAAATTCTATTTTTATTAACCACTTAGATATTCACTTAGCTATACAACTTTTACAACTCTATATAACTATTTACATTTAATTATTCGTAAACATATAAGCTAATACTAATCATCGTTATGATCGTTTCCCCTTTTTATATTTCCGATATCACAGTTCCAGTTCTTTCTACCTGTTTCTCCATTATTTGACGCGGATTCGAGAGATTGCGCGACTTTCCTAGGCCCCGTCGGCGGCTACAAAGGAAAGAGGTCGAACACGGACCCTCGACGCCGTCGACCGCTCGGTTGCTGACAGGGCCGGATTTGTAACAGTATCATTTTGTAATTCTATTTCTCTCTTATTTTTTTCGGTAAAAGATTCAAAGTCACAACTTCTGCACTTTCTACTTGTAACGTGCCTTTTTTTTCCCTTCTACAGTTCCATTATAATTATATCTCTGATAATTTTATATTCCTCAAGTAATCGTAAATAGTGTCGCGTACCGTATTTTGTTGTAACTTAAATATATCATTCGTTGTAAATAGTGTTGCATACCTTATTGTGATAAGATTCAATTGTTAATGGCTATGGCATTTTTGTTGATCACTGGAGATTGAGTAGGGTATTTTTATTATTAGATTTTGCTTTAGTTTTTAGCCTCGATTATTGTGTATTATCGATTATATTATTGTTTGGTTTACATTTCTGTGTAGATAAGGCTAGCTATCAACACGAACGAACGCGATTCTTAGTGTGGAACATAGACTTGCGAATATTCTTGGTTGACGTCAATTCCGGGTCATTTCTTGATATCCGGCTTGGGAAGTAGTCGGAGTCGTGTGGTGAGAGTCGGGTGGTGAGAATTTTTGGGGCGGTGTGATATTAACAAGTGTGCAAAACCTCTACGGTTTTTCTTTTATATCTGGCTGTATTTGGGCCATCTTAATTGGGTTTTGAAGAAAAACCATTTAATTTTTAACTTGACCATTCTATCTTACCTTCGTTGTTGATATTTTGGATTTTGGTGTCGAGTTAAAATAACCGCATGCGGGATATATTTGAGGGAAGCCATTGTTAATTAGCAGGTGCCGTTTTATAACCAAAACGCCACAGGAGTAGTGCATTCGTATACCCAAAGGTTATAAGTGATTTATTTTTGAATATTTAACGACGTGACTTATTTTTGACACCACAATTAAGTTTTTTTTTTAATTTATTAATATGATACAATATTAAAAACTATTTATTGCATTAGATAATATGCCAAAACTAAACTTTGATTTATTGATGGCTGTTAATTTTGACTATATTTGTTATAATTTTATTATTGAACTGTGTACTTTGATTTATTGTAGGAGTAAAGTATCCAATATATTTTAGCTATAATTTCATTTATTTAGTTCACCATATTCTCAGTTGTTTATCGTGTGGATCTGCTTGTGCCTATAAGACCTAGGGGTTTCCGGCTTGAACCGTCTAAGTCGGTGGCGCGGCTCACTTTTATATTTTTTTTTTCTTCTACCCTCTACGGCTGAGCTCGGGCATAATTTGCCAGTAGAGAGACCGCTGGCAGAGTACTCTATAGAGAACGAACAAGACGTGGCAAACTATATCATAAGGTGTTTTTCATAGTTTACTGTCACTTTGCATCATGAAAGAATTGAATTTTCAAGAATAGGTAAAATACTGTACAGCGATATGCATGCCTTTTTTTTTAATTTTTCCGCTTATGCTGTCAAGTAATTACTTATTTTTCGCTCACGAGCGCAAATGCTGTTAAATAATGACATTTTTCGGAAAACGCTAACTTTGTCTTGTGATTTGAAAGCGTCAAAGGCTACCTTGTTAAGCGGTTGCAGAAAAAAATTAATCCAGACACCGAGTAAGTTTAAAATCGAATACTGCATCGTTACAAGTGTAAAAAATTAAATGAACTTGCGGACAAGACATATTAAAGCTTCGCCATATGACTCGACCTATGCATCGCCCCAAGACTCCACTCAAGCATCGCCTTTAGACCCGATTCCGATTGAGGTTAAAGGCGATGTTCGAGTCGGATTCGGCTGTATTTAAAAACAAAAATTCATTAAATTTAATTTTTAATTTTTAGTTTGCGATAAACTTTATTTAATATTATTTTTTTTATTTTATTATCAAGGATTATACACTTCTTGTCCTATAAATTTTACCAAAGTAATATTTATAGTCTCTACCGTCAAATAAAAAAAAAAACACATTTTTTTGTATACACAAAACAAGCGATTGAATTGTTATTTATATTTGAACATCTCTTATCGAAGACTACAAATCACGTTGAGGGTTTCCCCGCAGCAAATCATTTATAAAAAATGTCCTCGAGTCTATGTATAGATTACCGAGACTGTTATTGATTCGAATGCCGATAAATTGGAGGCATTTCGCTTGTTTTTCAATGTCTGGAAAAATCACTCCCAAGAGCATGCTTCCGTTCTCTCGATGCATTTCCAAATATACTGAACTTTTTTTTTTATTTGCATTTACCTCGTTTAAAAAGTTACTTTAATGAGCAGGCAATATTTATAAGAAGTGAGAAAAAATAATAATTGAGCCAGTTTTATTCATTAAATTTCAGCATCAACGTTGATCTTATTATACAAAAATGCATTGGACTAAATAGCCCTATTGAAATTTGACATTTTATATTTTTGGTAATTAAATAAAATAAATACAACTAGCAAAACAAAAGACGGGAGGGTAGTAGTAAATATTTTTAAAATTATGTAATTGGTAACCTTTTTTTTTGGGTCAGAGTTTTTTTTTAAATTTAGTAATGTACTTTTTTGTACCTTTTATTTATAAAAAATATTTTAAACAAGTAAACATTTATCTTCGTTAATTTATTATCATGCTTTTAGGTTATACCTACTAACAAAGTTGTGGAACGACAAAAATCTTACAAAAAACTACGAAGTCCAGCTGGTAAAAGCATTGGTGTTTCCTGCCATCTCCTACGGCTAAGAGACATGAGTGATACGTGCTGCTGACAGAAGACACATAGACGCCTTTGAGATGTGGTGTTGGCGGAGTATTCTTCGTATACCTTGGACAGCTAGAAGGACCAATATGATTATCAAGCTCACGAACATGAGCCTAAAAACTGCAACGAGCAAGACGAACAACCAGCAAGGATGACGACGTATTATACACAGAGTCATCCATTATATGGACAACGAGTCTCATAATCACTACACATCGGTCACGATGTAAGACCATGGCCACCACAGACCCATACCTTAATTCTAGCTATTTTTATGAAAAAGCCAATATACAATAGAAGTATTTTGTTAAATGCTTTAAAACACTCGTAATGAGACCCCAACAGGACATCTAAGTTGCCAATTAAAAAGTATTTTTCAATTTTCGTGGAATACATTTTCCTATTAAAAAAAACACAGAGAGGTGTTTTTTATTTAAAATGGATAAAACAAACGAAATAGGTAATTGCTAACGTAATTTAATTTATAAAAAACAAGGCAAAACATGGTTTAAAATTTCAAATAATATCATTACCGGGTATTAGCTGCAACAGGAATATCCATCAAGGTATTTCGGAGGGCTCACGATAAGCCTCAAAAAGTAGATAAATGCAAGCAACCTTGTATTTCATCTTCAAAAACATCTATAGAAAAAAGTAGCTCTGGAGATTTTATTTCAAAAGCCACTTCCCATTTTATAGCAATTTAACAAGAAGCACGCGATACACAATAAAATTTTAAAGGTGAAAAGTCAACTTTAAGAAAAATACTCCGTAAATAAGGTTTTTAGTGGAAAAAAACAAGATAATAATGCGTAAAATTTTTTGAATAAAATAGTATCGTCGCTAAGAAAGATAAACCGATAAACATAATTGTATACTTGTCATTCCACGACAAAATGCTACTACCACTAGGTGCTATTTGCCAAAATTGTTTTAAGGGTACACTTTTTTTTACTAAGTAAATTATTATTTTACATAATGAATACATTTTTACTTAAATCACACTGTGTCCTGATAATGCCTACAAACCGACACTTTTTGTTAAATAAAACTGAAAAGTGAAATTATTTTACAATATATCTTCTATTGGGTAACAACATTATTTTTTATTTTGTCACTGGATATAAAAGCAACCCTTAATGATCTTAAAACGTATCCCGTTATAATTTTTGTTATTTACTTTTAATTCTAATACATTTTCTGGTATAAATATATTCGATAACCGTTCTAAAACGTAAAATTCAGTCATCAGATATTAAATGTTTTGAGCCGTATACAAAGTTTGTAAAAAAATATGAATTTTACCCAGAGGTAAAGTACTTTGATTTTTGAGATAATTGAAAATTGTTATAAAAAAACTATGAATGGGACACTGCATAGCTTTATAAACACCCAGAAAGTATCAAAAAAGGCACGTCTGGCTGTGCATAGAGGAGTGTTCGTTCCTACACTTATGTATGGTAGTGAATGTTGGGTTTGGCAGAAGAAGCATGAAATGCTGTGGAGATGAGTAGTCTGAGAAGTATAGCTGGAGTGATGGATAAAGTGAAGAATAGTGAGATAATGGAACGATGTGGTGTAAAAGAAGATGTGGTTACAAAGATAGATAAAGGAATGCTTACACGGTTTGAGCACGTAGAAAGGATGGATGAAGGAAGATTGGCGAAATAAATTTATAAGGCGAGTGTGAATGGACGGAAGTCGGTAAAGGTCGACCTCGGCGAACATATCTCGATCAGATCAACATTGTTTTGAAGAAAGGCCAGGTAAAGAATACCAACAACCGACGAGCATGTATGAGAGCACTGATAAAAAAAGAGGAAGCAAAAGATGTGTGTAAGAACCGTAGCAAGTGGAGGAAAGTGGTCTCTGCCTACTCCTATGGGAAAGAGGCGTGACTATATATATATATATATATATATATATATATATATATATATATATATATAAATATATATATATATATATATGTATATATATATATATATATATATATATATATATATATGTATATATATATATATATATATATATATATATATATATATATATACGTATGTATGTATATACATTACAGTTTCCTAGTCGCTACGACCAAGGTACCCACTCAGAGACATACGGTTATAAACGGAACGGTTATTATCTACAACGGTATAACTAAGCTATGCAAAAGCAAGTCGATCTAACTACTCAAAAGCTCGTGTGTAAAGCAATGCAACATAACAAACTCGTGAATAAAACTACGCCCGCAAAAGCTTCATGCATACATGCTAAAACAAGGAAGGGTTCCCTAGAATTATTAAATACCCTTATAGCGTTTCGATGTGGAACCGGGTTTTATATCGCAAACTTGGACTAGAACGGAAATCGGTGACAAAGGGTTTCCCGTTTACTGGTGATATATCACGTTAGTATCTTCTCAACGTATTCCTCAAACACTGGGTTTGGACCGCACAAGCGAGAAGGTCATGTTGAAAAGACCGGATAGGTTTCCCTGTTAAATGTTTAAAAATATTAAATATGCTATAAAACTGGGTTTGAACCGCACACGTTTCGACGAAAACTTCCTGAAAATTAAATATTAGTAAATACCCTTATACTTATCTACACACTCGTCCGCTTTTCTGTGGTCAGTGGCATCGCTTGGCTGGTCCGGTGTTCGCAGAACCTTGGTCGGCCGGTTTTCTTTTCTGTCGGTCCTCTTTTGTATCGGTCTGCTTGCTGCCTGGTCCTCTCCCTTGTCAGTAAGCTTGCTGCCAGGTCCTGCTGGTCCTCCGTGGTGGGCTGGTCCTTTGCTGAACAGCTACTTCATTTCCAAGTGAATCCCTTTGACAGCTCGACCCTCGGTGCCACCACTCTTCTTGATGAGTGGGGCGCGCATGTACAAGACCGTGTGCGCGGACGTGCTTTGTGGATCGCAACAAAGACCCGTTTTCACATAAAATACATTTCGTATTATTTTTATTTATAGAAATAAATAACGGCATACGATTCATTTAAAAATCAATTAATTACCATTAATCATAATTTAAACTAAACCGTATGTCTCATATATTAAAATTACAAAATAATAGTAACTTCGTTACAGTCTCATCAGCAGTACTCTTTTAAGACGAACGTTTGGTGTAGCATTAAGAAGAACAGATTAGTAGAACCTTTTTTGTCGCCAAACGATGAATGCCAAACATTATTTGCAGTTTTTAAATACTCACATTAATAATTTTGTGGACGAACTACCCTTACAGAAACGTCAATGTGATTGGTTTCAACGAGACGGTGCAACATGCCACAGTACGTTAAATGTTAGGAAATATCTTGAACATTATGTTCAACGGAAATGTTATTTGCAGATGTTTTGATTTTTTTTTGGCCTGCTGGATCTCCCGACTTAACCTTAATGAGTTTGCCGATAGAACGATTAAATGTATTAAACGAGAGGGTGGATATGTCGAGGCGTCAGTAGTAAAATAAGTTAAAAATAAATTTGTATTTAATTCTAGTATTTATGTTATGTTAGTTACACAACTTAGTATTAGTATGTATTTTTCTTATTTGCAAAATACATGCATATTTTTTTTTTATGAAAATAGTCGCAAAAGGGTAGACCTATCGTGTGGGCCGCGGACGGCCCGCACTGCGACTATTAGAAGGGGAAGGGATTATAGAAAGGAAATGATTGTGGACACGCTTTTTAAAAATTTGCAGATCATTGTTCTCTGGAAAAACTAATTTTGGAAGCTTATTCCATTCCGTAGCAGCCCTGTAAAAGAAGGATTCTTGATGAAGATTGGTCCTTGTAGTGTCAAGCTTGAGAGTAAATGGGTGAGACTGATCAGCGTGCCAAGTTCTTCGGCCGAATGTGGCCAATGGTGGTACAGGAGTTTTTATTTCTCTGGAGCATCTACCATGAAAATATCTGTAGAGCAATGACTGGTCTGCAACTCTTCTTCTATGTTCTAGAGAGGGAAGGGTATCTGTGAGAGTTGAGCTGTTTATCAAGCGAATGGCTCCTTTCTGAATGGAATCTAGAAGACGAAGAGAATGCCTTGGTGCTGAACCCCAAATGTGCAAGCAATACTCCAGTAGAGGTTGGATTTAAGCCTTGTATGTCGTCAACAGTTTGATCGGGAGTAAAAAACTTTCTGGCTTTCCATAAAAAATCTAGCCTAGGGCTTGCCGACTTTGCGATGTTAGCAACATGGTGATGCCAAGACATATTATTGGATACCGTGACTCCCAAAATCAAGATGGAGGGACTTGGTTCAAGGGTATTTCCGGACATTGTGATGGGATGATTTGAGGAATTTACTTTCTTTGAAAACGTGGCACTTTGTGTTTTTTGGGCGTTGAACTGAACAAGATTGTTGGTTCTTCATTTGACGATTGCTTTAAGATCTCTATTGATGGAATCAACCTGTTCCTGCCTGAGTCTATTTGTATCATTCACCGAAAGTGATCGATAGGATGTGAAAGTTAAGACAAGTGTGCTATTGTCTGCGAAACTGTAAATGGGGTTCGTGGTGGTTTTCAAGAGGTCGTTGATGTGTAAAAGAAATAAGGTGGGGGACAGGATGAAACCCTGGGGGACCTCGGCATTGGTTTTAAATGCATCAGAAGAAATACCGTCAACTTCCACATGTAAGGAGCGATCTTGCATGAAGCTCAAGAGCCATTGGCGCAGTTTGGCCGGGAGACCGTAGGCAGATAATTTACTTAACAATGCCTGGTGCCAAACGCGGTCAAAGGCTTTAGATATATCCAAGGCTATTGCACGGGATTCACCAAACTTTTCAATAGTGTTTTTTCCAGAGCTGAGTGACATAAGCCAGCAAATCTCCAGTAGACCGAAGTTTTCGAAATCCATATTGTCTGTCATGAATTATCTCAAATTTCTCCAGATATTTGATGAGTTCTGTGTTAATCGCTTTTTCCATAAATTTGGATATGACTTAGAGTAATGCAATAGGGCGATAATTCGCAGGAATAGTCTTCTTTCCTTTTTTCGGAATCGGTTGGACTTTAGCGTTTTTCCACATGGACGGAAATACTCCTTTGCTGTATGATAACTTGAAGAGTCTACAGAGAACTGGGGTGAGCTCTTGAGCACAAGTCTTCAGGACAATTGTCGGAATTCCATCTGTTCCTACTGCCTTATTAGATTCAAGATTTCGTAGGATGCATTCATTACGTATTTAAATTAAAAAATTGTTAAAAAATATTCAAAAACGAAAATTTTATCGTGTGTTTCATAATAACAAGAGACAAATGTTCATTTAAAATATAAAAATATATATAAGTTTTAGACAATGCAGAACTTTTTATAAGGAATGACTTTTTTTCCTAAATTATTAATAAACTTTTCTGTACGGTTCCAACTTAGTGAAAGTATATAAAAAAAGATCTTTTAAATATTACAAATATCTTTTTTTATTTACTACTACGTTAAGCATTCACTCTTTTATGGAAAGAAAATTAATTTAGCGTGGTATTTTTATGATTTGGATTTTCTTAAGCTGTAATTTAATGGTAAATTATTTATAAATAGGAATCGCATTAATGTTGATTGGAGGACAATTACAAGCCTGTATTATAGCATAAATTGGACTCATTCAGAATTATCTCCAGCAGTGTGCCTGGAAAACGTTCTTTTATTCCGGAACATAATGATCGTGTTCTCTATTAATGCGAGGTTGCGTTGAAAAGGACATTATAGCATTATCCTTATTCCAGCGGTAATTAAGAATTGCTTTAAGAAAATTCGAGTCATTTCGCTTGCATTTAAATTTAACATGCAATTCATTTAGTCGTTTATTCGGACACTCCGAACTACATTAATTATTTCTTACTATTAGGTAAAAACATCAAAGTTGGGGGGTAAAATATAACAGTTTAAAAATTCGTAATTACTTACGACAAATACGAGGTTGACGACAAAATGATTGTTTCAATAAGTTAAAATACAGTAAAAACATTGTAAACACATGGGTTATGAACATATTTCATGTTGTTTTAAAATACAAAACGAACAAATAGAATGAACACTAATATTGTACAATTGTTTTTCATAATGCAACAATTACTATTGATTTTGAGGTTATGATGTTTTCTTCTTCTTTCTTTCCCCCTTATTCTTGCCATGTTAGTAAGCCATTCAAAGGTGTTAATAGTCTTTATGGTATGGATGTCAATCAAACTCAAACTTATTACACATCTCTACCCTACATTAAGGAGATAACACCCAATCCGGAAAGAATCTTTAACAGATTCTCCAACATAAAAATAGCCAATAGAACAGTTCTCTCTATAAAATCTATTTATTCAAAGGTGGAAGACAACATACCTCTGATGTCTCGCTCGGACGTAGTTTACAGTATCCCCTGTGGTAACTGTAAAAAAAATATATAAGCCAATCTAAAAGATCGATAAAAAACCGTATTACCTTACACAGGAGCGACTGTAGACTCCACCAGGAGAGATGTGCACTGGCAGAGCATGTCAATCGCCTAGATCACAAAATGGATTACCAGTCTGTGAGGATTCTAGCAACCGAACGGAATTTTACCAAGAGGTCCTTCATGATGGCCTTCATTTATCAGGAGGAAAATAGTATAAATAAGAAAACGGATGTTAAGCATTTAAGCGAGATTTACTTATACCTTCTGACGTTGGATGGCAAATCTCGGAAAAATTGCTAAACCCCAAAATTCATTTTCATAATGATGATCTTGGTTTCCAAAATGTGTGCACAGGTAAATAGTGATCTCTTTCTTGTCTTTTGTATTCATCTTTTTCTTGCATGGTTGATATGTGACATCCATACCATAAAGTCTATTAACACCTTTGAATGGCTTACTAACATGGCAAGAATAAGGGGGATAGAAAGAAGAAGAGAACATTATAACCTCAAAATCAATAGTAATTGTTGCATTATGAAAAACAATTGTTGCAACATTAGGGTTCATTCTATTTGTTCATTTTGTATTTTAAAACAACATGGAATATGTTCATAACCCATGTGTTTACAATGTTTTTACTGTATTTTGTCGTCAACTTCGTATTTGTTGTAAGTAATTACGAATTTTTAACTGTTATATTTTACCAATGACTTAAATTTTGTAGTCTCCCTGATGATGGAAATAAACGTTTCCGAAAGCTTGGATTAATATAAAAAAATATCTCACTGACATTGCTGCTAGCCCCAATATTAATAGTTGTGTTCCTCACTGGTCAGCAAAGCAGGTCAAAATTACAAATTACTCAAATCGAGCGGCAGCAAATAGCAAATTAAGTAAACGCGGAATTGAAGAACAAGCTCTAATAAAAATAACAGGACACAGCAATTCATCATCTACATTTACTATAGAAACGATTAGCTGTGGCACCCGCAGCGATATCACTTATCCCAGTATAAATTTTAATAACTGCGGTTTTAATAATTGTTAATTCAAATAAAAATTTATAAAATTGTGTTGTTTAAATTCTAAACTCTTTCCTTTAGCAATTTAACTCAAAATATGCCAATCTAAAAATGCTCCACCTTCGGTGTCGCGTTTGTATTTGGTTTCTTTTCTCATAATGTGACCTAGATATTCCACGTTTTACTGTGTTCATTATTTCTTTTACTTTATTAAGTATTTGGAGTACTCGGGCGTTTAATACTTTGTCCATACATGATATTATTTTAAGGATTCTTCTGTATGTTTACATCTCGAAAGCTTCCAGTTTCTTTGTTGTTGTCTTCGTTAATGTCAATATCCACAACGTATAACAAGATAAAAAATATGTAGTATAGAAGCTGTCTGAGTTATAATTTTAAATTTAAGTTATGTGTTTTAAATAATTTGGTCATTTGGGTCAAAGCTGCTCTTGATTTTTCTCATTGATTCTAAACTGTACTTCTCGGATTCTTTCTTTGCAAATTATCAATATTTTTATTTTACTGGTGTTAACTTCTAGGCCATATTTCTTGCTGATTTCAACTTTTTTATCCTTGTACTAAATAACAATATTTAAAATAAATTAAATATTGTAATTTAATTGGTAAAAGGTACAGCTACCACTTATATTGTGCTACCGGATAAGGTGTGTGCATGGCTAAACACCACTAGTGGGGTTGCTCCGATTTCTAGAAGCTTTTTGGATCATCGTAACGAGACTGATTAGACCCTGTGTTGTAATTTTCCAATTTCTTTGTTTATTTTATTCTAGAGTTTTAGGTCCCTCGTCTTTTTTTTAGAATTTATTATTTCCATTTTCCTTAATTCATGTTTAGCTTCTTGTAACCATGTTCATCTTGGTCTGCCCCATCTTCTCTTTTGTGATGGGACCCATTTTATTATACTTATCGTATTATCAGGTCTAGCTCTTTATACATGTCCTTACCACTTAAGCTTTTGTTTTTAAATTTTATTCAATACGTCTTTGCCTTCTTGTATTTGCATTATTTTACTCTATATCTAAATTGGTCATCTTTCATTTATACAGGTCCAAGTATTGTCACTTTACAAGGAAAAGGTTCAAAATAAAACTACCAAGGCATTAGTTTACTTAGCATCGTCGGCAAACTGGATATAAATTGAGGCATTTGAAATATACGTATATCTCCGTATGCTCCGCATCTCATTGGTCCAACGAATTACGAACGAAAAAGAGCTTAGACGAATGGAGAAGCCGAAAGTACTAATGGCTCTCTTTAAGGAAAGAAAAACTACATACATATGCCACATTATGAGAGGCAATAAGTATGAACTGCTGAGACTAATAATTAAAGGAAATATTCAACGGAAAAGATCTGTTGGTAGACGTCAGAACTCCTGGTTAAAAGACCTCAGAAGATGGTTTGGGTGCATTTCCATTGAAATATTTTAAGCTGCTGTGTCCAGAACAATGTTAGCTATCTGGATCGCCAACCTTAAAAAAAAGAAGGTCTTTTTATTAGTATAGTCAAAAAATTCCTGACTAAAAGTCGAAAGGTCTACTGCGCTTTTGAAGACTTCAAAAGGCCTTACACGGACTTGTTTAACATAAAAAAGGTGTAAGATAGGGTTGTGTGGCGTCGTCATTGTTGTTTCGCTTATACATCAACGATTGAAGATTTGAAAGAGAGTACGTATGATTTGGAAATAAATGATTTGATCGTCAAATGCCTCCTTTACGCCGATGATCAAGTCATATTAGTGTCATCCGAAGAGGAGTTGCAGGCGATGGTTAATGTTATGCATGATGCCCCGAAAAGACGAAAGTAACGATTTTTAAAGGAAAAGAAAGCATGAAAAACTGCAAAGTACTGATTAAAGGAGAATGATTAGAATAAGTAAATAAGTTTGTATAGTTGGGTTAAAAAATTACGAGAGACGTAAAGTATAACTGTGACATTAAGCGAAGAGTGTTGGCAGCGCTGCATACTTTTATGAGCAATCAGAGCAGCCAGAACGTGTAAAAAAGGCACGACTGGAAGGTGCAAAGAGGAGTGCTGGTCCCTGCAATTATGAATTGTAGTGAATGTTGAGATAAGTAGTCTAAGAAGTATAGCCGAATTAAATAATAGTTAGATAAGGAAACGCTGTGGTGCAAAAGAAGATGTGGCTACAAAGATAGATAAGGGAACGTTTAACATATTTATGAGGCGAGTGTGAATGGACATGTCGGTAGAGGTCCACCTTGGCAAACAGTTTTCGATTAGAACGACATTGTTTTGAATAAAGGCCAGGCCAAGAGTACCAACATACCAACAACCAACTATCATGTATAAAAGCCCTACGGGAAAAAGGCGTGACTATTTGTATGTATGTAGTATTGTTCTTAAAATTTTTCGTTTGGTACCTTAGTCTTTTTTTGTTTCTTTTCGTTATAATCATAACTTTAGCTGCATAAAACTGTTAAAAGAAAAATTAAAACATATTATCAAAATTATAATTTTGCATCTGTAACTATCTGTATTTCATGAACCGAGTACTTGAAGGGTTCATGTTCCTTTTTCATTTTTCTTTATTTGTAAAGGGCTATCATTACCTTTAAATCATTGTTGATCAAATATCTGAAAACCCTGTATGTGTATCTGTATATCAGCAATAACAAAATAATCTTTTACTCTATCTGTAGATAGATTAAAGTTAATCGACATGGTTTCCTGGACAGCTGTCGCTTCAATTTTCTTACTTAATAATGGAATCACATATTTGTAAATAAACGTAACTTCTAATGTTGTTTTTCGGAATGTGTTATATTTTCGTACCCGTTTTACCTTCTTGGTGTAGAATACATATCCAAAAGGGTCACAATGAAATAAATACTTACAAAAGGCTTCATAATTCATAGAATGCGAAAATATAGGTACTTTTTGTTATCTGATATTGTTATCAAAATTGACAAGTTATTTAATTGGTCATTCTTTGGTATTAGAAATGGATATTCCTAGCTTTTGGAGTTCTAACTTCCATTGACCATCTCATACGGATATGACTTGACTGCAAATGACTACCTAAATGAGGGCATCAAAATGACAAATTTTTTTTGGGGACATATTTTTAGAAGACTTTATAAGGATTATAATTAACTAGAGGTGACCCGTGCGAATACTTCGCACCGATAGCGGTCAGTTACGTAATATTATGAAGTAAAAATAAATAAATGTAAATATTCATTAATTTAAAATATTTTAATTAACAAAATAGTAACGAAATCAATTATTATCCTAGATGGTACCAGCGACTTAGTCAACGTAAGATTAGTACTTCGTATAGCTCACACTTGGATACGTCGATTTGTATTTTTAGATGCGCATTTTTTTCAAAAAAAAATTATTATATAGAGTGTGTCATGTGACAGTGGCCGATACCAACTTTCTTATTTTAAATACAACCCACTGTATATTATTTATTTTTTGGATTCTTCAGAAAATTCTGGACATAATTCATGTAGAGTGTCCTATACCTATCTTCAACTGTTTCGGAAATATTAAGTTTTTTCAGATGTATTACAAAAATTAACATTAAAAAAAAAAATTATTTTATTTAACAAATTCGCTACATTACACTCAATACTTATTTCCCATTTAGCTCTTAATATTGAGAAAATATGCAAAGACCATTAATGCGTTCCTTTTTACTGATATGAAATAAAAAAATATAAACACAGTTTTGTTTATTTTGGTATAAAACTCATAGCCTTAGCAACTTGTTGTCTGTCTGCATGATGAGAGAGGAACATACGCAATATCCTGTAAAAGTTAATGTTTGGGCAGGATTTGTTGGAAATCATATCGAAGGTCCCTTTTTCATTGATGGCAACTTGAATGGAGATAAATATTTAGAACTACTCCAAAATAATGTCGTGCCAACTTTGACAAACTTATATCCTGATCCAGCAAACCCACAAGTTCTTACCAATATACTATGGTTTCAGCAAGATGGAGCACCGCCCCATTACCAAATCAATGTACGGCAATACCTAAACCAAAATTTTCCAAATCGGTGGATAGGGAGGCGCGGATTGATAGATTGGCCAGCACGATCTCCTGATCTGACGCCATTAGACTTCTTTTTGTGGGGATATGTCAAAAGTATTGTATACAAAACTAAACCACTCAACTTACAAGACTTAAAAAGACGAATCACGCTTGCGATTAGATCAGTTACGCCTGAGATGTTGAGTAACGTTAGAAGACCAGATTAGCATGTTGCTAAGACGTTCACGGCGAACATTTTGAACATCTCTTACATTGAAGTTAATGTTTTTTTGTTTTTTTTTTACATTATTTGTGAAATAAAATAATTTTCTTTTTTTAATGTTAATTTTTGTAATACATCTGAAAACACTTAATATTTCCGAAACAGTTGAAGATAGGTATGGAACATTGTACATAAATTATGTCTAGAATCTTCTAAAGAATTCAAAAAATAAATAATATACAGGGGGTTGTATTTAAAATAAGAAAGTTGGTATTGGCCACTGTCATATAACACACCCTATATAATTATTTTTTTTTGAAAAAAATGCGCATCTAAAAATACAAATCAACGTGTCCAAGCGTTTTTCCCAACACGCTCTTATTTATTCGTTATCGAATTTATTCCATTTGGCTGTTCCACACCGTATACAACACACATATAAAGTGCGTTTTTTACTGACTAGGTTTTTTGTGTGCATTCTATCGTTCTAAATAAAAAATTAATTAAAGGTATATTCAAGTTACCTTCATATCTATAAGATATGTTTTTAGATTTCTACATTGGATGCAATTCACTTTTAAAAATTCTCGAAAATCAACCAAGTTTCTTGTGTAAGAACCTCCAAAAATGCACGAATCCAAATAACTTTTATAAGTTTTTGTTACCATAATTTAAATTATTTTTAATTTAAACACTGTAAATAAAAAACTACAATAAATTGAATTAAGGGGTAAATTTTTATTTTCGGCATTTTTTGTTAAATATTTAAAAAATTGTGTGGTAATTTTTTTTTACTTTTTGAAGTAAAATAGGTAAAACATCAATGAATCTACCAAATATTATTTAACCACTGGATATCATAAATGTTTTAGGTAAATGCATGCATAATGCTTTAACTTTTATCAGCAAAAAATAATTGCCTAAAGCCATGTGAACGATATCTTTTAGCATGAATAAAAAATTATGCAGTATGTTCCGGGCTCAAATTAAAAAGTGCTTTACAGAAAATCTTTATTTATAACCACTTATTCAACTTTATGCAAATCCTGGATTAACCACTAATTTTTGAATTAAAGAAATGGCACTTACTCAACGTTTTATGAATGGGTCCCTTTTTTGAGCATTCATATTTTTCATCCGCTTTAAACTTCATTTTTTTACCCCAGGCAGTTTGAACAACTTCTGAAACCTTAACTACGCGAGTTTTTAAAGTTTCTTAAAAGTTCATACATATGAAACATCAGACTTTATAACTTTACGTTGAAAGAAAGTTTTACTTCTGTTGCCTAAATGTCAATTTTGGCATTATAATTGAATAACTGTAATTTAATAAGAATTTTTTGATATGCTAATAATTTAAATGATTTTTAATTTATTTTAGATTGTTTATAAAAATAATAAAAGTAAAGAATCATCAACAATATGATCACAGGAATTTAATATCAGTTTTGTTAAAACTGGAGAATTTTTTGCTACATTTATTTTATAGAAAATTAAAAACATTAAGATTTTTATAAAATAAATATTCAATTTGTAGACCAACTTTTTCATTATCTTTTTAGTATTTTATTGTTTTAAGGTTGGCGTCTAAAGCGGCTTGTAAAACTATTCATTACTATACATTACTATCAAGTCCAAAAATATTATTAAAATGAACCTTCTTTTTTCGGTGCAGAACCTGTCTTTAGGCGTGGGATATCTCCATAACAATTTGATTGAATTGGTCTCTATCTTTCGCTGCTCGGAATAGCTGTTCTACTCCCAGTCCTGTTCAATTTCTAATGTTTGGTAGCCATAATATCTTTTTGCAACCTATCCATATTCTGCCCTTAACCTTTCTCTGGATAATCAGTCGAGGGATGTGATAATTGGGGCCTCGTATTATGTGCAATATCCCGTGCAATAGCCTTGGATATATCTAAAGCCTTTGACCGCGTTTGGCACCAGGCATTGTTAAGTAAATTATCTGCCTACGGTCTCCCAACCAAACTGCGCCAATGGCTCTTGAGCTTCATGCAAGATCGCTCCTTACATGTGGCAGTTGACGGTATTTCTTCTGATGCATTTAAAACTAATGCCGGGGTCCCCCAGGGTTTCATCCTGTCCCCCACCTTATTTCTTTTACACATCAACGACCTCTTGAAAACCACCACGAACCCCATTTACAGTTTCGCAGACGATAGCACACTTGTCTCAACTTTCATATCCTATCGATCACTTTCGTAGGATGATACAAATAGACTCAGGCAGGAACAGGTTGATTCCATCAATAGAGATCTTAAAGCAATCGTCGAGTGGGGAACCAACAATCTTGTTCAGTTTAACGCCCAAAAAACGCAAAGTGCCACGTTTTCCAAGAAAGTGAATTCCTCAAATTATCCCATCACAATGTCCGAAAATACCCTTGAACCAAGTCCCTCCATCTCGATTTTGGGAGTCACGGTGTCCAATAATATGTCTTGGCATGACCATGTTGCTAACATCGCAAAGTCGGCAAGCCAGAGGCTAGGTTTTCTGTGGAAAGCCAGAAAGTTTTTTACTCCTGATCAACTGTTGACGACGTACAAGGCTCAAATCCGACCTCTACTGGAGTATTGCTCGCACATTTGGGGTTCAGCACCAAGGCATTCTCTTCGTCTTCTAGATTCCATTCAGAAAAGAGCCATTCGATTGATAAACAGCTCAACTCTCACAGATACCCTTCACCCTCTAGAACATAGAAGAAGAGTTGCAGACCAGTCATTGCTCTACAGATATTTTCATGGCAGATGCTCCAGAGAAATAAAAACTCTTGTACCACCATTGGCCACATTCGGCCGAAGAACACGGCACGCTGATCAGTCTCACCCATTTACTCTTAAGATTGACACTACTAGGACCAATCTTCATCAAGAATCCTTCTTTTTCAGGGCTGCTACGGAATGGAATAAGCTTCCAAAATCAGTTTTTCCAGAGAACTATGACCTACAACTTTTTAAAAAGCGTGTCCACAATCATTTCCTTTTTATAATCCCTTCCCCTTCTAATAGTCGCAGTGCGGGCCGTCCGCGGCCCACACGATAGGTCTACCCTTTTTGCGACTATTTTCATAAAAAAAAAAAAATGTGTCCGAAATATCTAACCTTTCTTGTTTTCCTGTTTGGTAGACTTGGTTGAAGAATTCCGTTGGAACGGATATGCTTTCGTCATCCAGTAGTTTTATTAGTTCTATAGGAATTTTATCGAATCCTGGAGTTTTTCTTGCTTTTGATTGGTGTATTGCTTTTTAAACTTCGGATTTGAGAATGCTTGGTCCGTGTTTTGTCATACAACCGGTCAGTAGATTCTTTGGCATTTCGCGGGTCTTGTCCTAGAGTAGTTGTTGGATATACTGTTGCCATTCATTACCCTGGTCCTCCTTTGTTAACAGTGTTTTTCCACACTTGTTATGCAATACTGTTGTGTTTCTTTTTTCGTATATGCCAGAATGTTTTTTAAGCTTTTTTTTTAAGTTAAAGTCATCGTATATAGTCTGAAGATGTTTAATTTCTTTGCAGGATTCTTTGAGACATATTTCCTTTGCTTCCTTAACTTTTTTGCGTATTATATGATGTATTCTCTTGTATTCACTATGATTACTGTTTTTGTGTTTACGTCTCTCTTCCATGAGATTCAATATGTTCTGTGTCATCCATACTTTTTTTCCTTTTTTCACTTTTGGTTATACTAGCTGTTAAATTCTTCCATTTCTTAACGAAGTTTTGATATTTCGCCAATTTTTTTTGACACTTTTGCTATCAAGGGGAAATGATATAGTTGTATGTATATTTCCATTTATTTCCTGGGTTAGTTCTTTAATGGTTTCGGGTCCTTTAGTATATGTTGTTTTTTAAATGTTTTTATTGGTTGTTTCCTCTTTTTAAATTTAACGTTTGGTGTTGAGCATAAAAGGTTATGGTCAGAATGCACGTCTGCTCCAGGAGATGTTTTCGTTGACTTATTAAAATTACGGAATCGTCGGTTGATCAAGATAAAGTCGATCTGATTTCTTAGTATGTTGTTCTGTAAATGTTGGGGGAACGTCCATGTATAAAGTCTTCTGTATGGAAGATTGTACCAAGTATTTGTTATTACGAATTCTTTTTCCTGGCAGAACTGTACAAGTCGTTTTCCTCTGTCGTTGCATACTCCTATGTCGTATTGCCCGGTGACATCTTCTGTTGCTTCTCTGCCCACTTTTGCATTTCAGTCTCTTATAATTATAGTGATTTTGTGTCATTTTTGTCACCTTCATTGTGTCTTTAATTTGCTGGTAGAACTCTTTGACCTCGTCGTCATTATGGTCAGTAGTAGGAGTACAGACCTGAATAATGTTTATATTTACGGTCTCATTATTAGTTGTAGCAGCATTATTCTGTCTGAAAAGGGCACAAAGTTTCGTATTGATCGTCTGAGGGGTTTATTTAGTATTATAGACACTTCTTTTTTGTGAGATGCATCTCTCGTTCCTGATGTGTAAATTGCATATTCTCCTAAATCAAAATTGGTTGCGTCCGGCCATTAGTTGTTCAGTCTTCCCGCATTATAAAATGTTAAAACATTCCATGTTCCTATCCTTTGCCACGTCTTTTTCGTTCTCTAACGAGTACTCTGCTAGCGGTTTCTCTACTGGCAAATTATGCCCGAGCTCAGCCGTAGAGGGTAGAAGAAAAAAATATAAAAGTAAGCTGCGCCACCGACTTTAACGGTATAAGCCTGAAACCCCTAGATCCTATAGGCACTAGCAGAGCTACAAGATAAACAGCTATGATTATGGTGAACCAAATAAATAAAATTATAGCAAAAATATGTTGGATACTTTACTCACACAATAGATAATTAAGGTACACAGTTCAATAGCAACATCATAACAAATATAGTCAAAGTTAACAGCTATGGTAAAATTTTCTTGCTAAAACAAACCAAAAATGTAAAATTTACAACTTTATAAAATGACCAGAACAGCAGTAAGAGTAACAAACTTTACCAAGTTACAACAAAAGGTAAGACATACATAAATTAACTCATTAATAACACTAATTCAAACATTTACATAAAGGCAAAGAATAAAAGGTATAAGTTAACTCATTAGTAACACTAATTCAAACATTTACATATAGGCAAAGAAAATTCACTAGTAAACCGTTTACAAAAAGATTTTCATTGCAAAAACAATCGAGTTCATTTAAAAATATCTTTACAATGGTTGTCCTTTAAAATATCAAGATTGTAAGATATTTACAAATAGGTAGGAAGAAAATATTTTTTTCCTTGGACATAAAGAATTATTGAGAAGGTTATTTTAATCCAAGTTTAGTTTTGGCATATTATCTAATGCAATAAATAGTTTCCAACAATGTACTATACTAATAAACTAGACAGAACGTAATCGTGGTGTCAGAATGAGTCACTGCGTTATATATTTAAAAATAAATCACTTATAACCTTTGAGTATACGAATTCACAAAGTAATATATTTATAAACTGAAACAGAACTTACTGGTGGTGTCGAAATGAGACACAGCGTTATATATTTAAAAATGAATCACTGATAACCTTTGGGTATGCGAATACTCCTGTGGCCTACTCCTGTGCTACTCCGGTGGCTGGTTAGATTATGGGGCGGCACCGGTTAGATAACAATGGCTTCCCTCAAATAGATCCCGATAACGGTTATTTTAACTTGACGCCAGAAATCCAAAAGAAATATCCACAACAAAGGCAAGACAAAATGGTCAAGTTAAAAATTAAATGGTTTTTCTTCAAAATCCAATTAAGATGGCCCAAATACAGCCAGATATGAAATAAATCCCATAGAGGTTCTGCACACGTGCTAATAACACACCGTCCCCAACAACGTTCACCGACACCTGGCCTCCAAGACTCTCAAAACACGACTGCCGCTCCTATCCCGGAAATCAAGAAAAATGGCGCGGAATAAACGTCAACCCACAATCTTCTCAAATCTGTGCCTCGTCCTCGTCCGTGTGGATATTCAGTCCCATCCACACAGAAATTGAAAACCAACTATCGAAAGTTATGCAACACTACTTACGAGTAAGGCACAATTATAATGAACCATAGATGGGAAAAAATAGGCACGTGACACCTTAGATTAGATCTTATCTGTCGATTTCTCTTATAAAAGGATATAAGAACGTCATTTAGACTTCCAAGAGAGATCACTGGTCCCAAATATGCGCGGACCTGGAAACAGATATTTGAAGACAAGGATACAGACTGGTCATAAAAGAGTTGAGAAACCACATACAGCCATATAAAATGGACCTGACCATAAAGCTCCTCAGAGGCCTCATGGTATAAATGTGTTTCTCTTCTCGTGCCGAATCTTGGTCTCCGATTTTCATGATAAGTAACATTTTTTAATTGAGGTGTCAATGTCACGGAAGATCTTTAATACAGCGGTTTCCCATTGCCTTTTGTATTCTTATGCTGTTGACCATTATATTGGTTCATTCGCCTTCGCGGCTAATTTCTTGACCGCAGTGCAAATGGGTGCCCTTCACCTAAAGGTGTTGGTCGGCAAGTGGGGACTGCTTATTCCGGTAGTCGCTTGGTCGTGAGAGCCTCGTCGGTTATCTAGCAGGGTGCACCGAATAACTAAGGTTATCACTCGAGCAGGTGAGGTTGACATTTGGTGTATCAATTTCTTTTTCAACCACTTAGACCCCTTAAGTATATCATTGAGCATAATTTGGTTTATTCTAAAAGATGTGATATGAGAATATCATCGTTAAGGGTTTTTTTACGGTGAAATATGTTATGGCAGTGGCGGGAAAATCTTTATTGGTTTCAATATTCTAGTGAATTTTTTAAAAAATTGCATTGTTAACTACAAAATAGGTGCACTACTCTACTGATAGACTTATTATCAGTAAGAAAATGTTTCGTTATATTTTATGGATTGATACTTCGGACCCTGTCATTTTTTCTTTAATTGTTGACTTTTATTTTTTACCCTTCCCCAAATTACGCTCAATGATACACTTATAAATATATTTCTAATCCAAAACAACGCATCATCTTTTCATTTTAGTTTTAACATCGTTATTAAAATCACATCCCAAATTTATCTACAGAAAAAAGTATAGTGGCCCCAAAAATAAATGAAGTATACAACGGCGCTACTTTACTAAGAAGCAGTAAGAATGTTGGTAAAGTAGGAATTATTTGTTGCTACTTGTTTGAATCTTACTATTTGCCGCCAATTTTCTAGTTAAATTATATCTGCTAATTCTGGTGTCCCTTAAGGCAGTGTCCTTGGACCCTTCCTTTATTTACTCTTTACTTTCGATATCCCTACCAGTGATATTAATATTATTATTACGACTGCAACATTTGCAGACGACACGGCTATCTTGTCAGTTGATTCTGATCCTAACAGAGCCTCGCAAAAACTACGGGAAGATCTTATAAATCTACAAACCTGGCTAGAGCGCTGGAAAATTAAAGTAAATTCGTCCACTCAGATAACGTTCACAACCAAACACGTCAACTGTCCACAACTCAGAATAAACACCAGCCCCATTCCAATAAGAAGCGAAGTTAAAAATCTTGTGCTACACCTCGACCAAAGGCTCACTTGGAAACACCACATTAAAGCCAAAAGGGTTAAACTATCGCTGAAAGTCAAACAAATGAATTGGTTGCTTGGAGGGCGATCACAGTTATCACTGGAAAATAAACTCCTACTATATAAAATTATTTTAAAACCTATTTGGACATATGGAATCGAGCTCTGGGGATGTAGCAAATCCTCCAATACAAAATTTTTTCAATGTTTCCAGTCAAAAATACTCCGGATGATAACCAACGCGCCATGGTACGTTTCCAACGCAACAATACACAACGACCTAGGGATTCCCTTTATCAGCGAAGTGATGGCAACCAATGCCAAAAAAGCTAAAGAGGGAAATGCTAAACACGATAGTGACATAATAAGACAACTTTATCTAGTCACGTTAGAGCACAGACGGCTTAAAAGATCCTGGCCAGAAGATCTGATTGATTAGGTTGAAATGGCGAACCGTTGCTGAACGGTACCCACTACAAGTCCTATACATCCAAAACATTTACTAAATACTTATAGTGTTAATGTAGTTGTAAATTTGCTATATGTTTCAATAAAAAAAAAGTATATCTGCTAGACAAAATAGTCTGGAGATTCGCTTTTAATCGAAAGTTAAATTATTTCCTTGTCTATTTCGTTTAAAGTGAGAAAGAAGTATATATTGGCTTATTTACTTAAATTATTGACCAAAAACAATTTTTTTTAAAATAAAATCAATCTCGATATATTTATTTAATACTCCGATTCTTTCTGAGTTTACCCACCAAATCTGAGTTTTTAAAGTCAAACCGTTTTTGAGCGTAACTTGAATAAAAAATACACCACATCAAACGCTCAGCTTAAGTAATCTTTATTATTTTAATCAGGTTATTGTTCGACAATAAATAAATAATATCCATTTATTGCAAAACACCGATGAATAGTACAATGTATCACGTGTGCAAATACAGTTCGCCAAATTACAACTGCCCCAGTTGGCCAACTAGTCTCATGGCTAATCTTAATCAAGGTTAAGCTGCATCAGTCCAAGTCACATCATCCCCATAGCGAAAGTTTCGCTTTGAGAAACGCAAATAGACAAAACCGGCTCAGCCCTTTCTGGTAACATTATTTTATACAATTCTATTAAATAAAACAGAAAAAAATTTATATTAATCGTTATATATATAAATTTAGCTTCCGTATGTTTGTGTCCACAAAACTCGAAAATAAGTCGATGGATTGACATGAAATTTTTACGCAACGTATAAAAAAACATTTAATATACTGTTTATTTCGAAGCTCTCATGGAAGTAAAAAATTCCAAACATTAAAATAAAAACAAATTAAAAAAAAGAATTAACCACCCAAAAACATACATACATACATAAAGTCACGCCTTTTTCTCATAGGGGTAGGCAGAGACCACTTCCTTCCACTTGCTACGGTTCGTACACACATCTTTTGCTTCCTCTACTTTCATCAGTGCTCTCATACATGCTCTTCGGTTGTTGGTACTTTTGACCTGGCCTTTCTTCCAAACAATGTTGATCTGATCGAGATATGTTCTCCGAGGTCGACCTCTACCGATTTGCCCATTCACACTCGCCTAATAATTTTGTTTCGTCAATCTTCCTTCATCCATCTTTTCTACGTGTCCAAACCATCTAAGCATTCCTTTATCTATCTTTGTGACCACATCTTCTTTTACACCACAGCGTTTTCTTATCTCACTATTCTTAACTTTATTTAACCGAGTCACTCCGGCTATACTTCTCAGACTACTCATCTCCGCAGCATTAATCCTATTTTCATGCTTCTTCTGCCAAACCCAACATTTACTACCATACATAAGTGTAGGAACCAACACACCTTGCACCACCAGACGTGCCTTTTTTGACACTTTCTGGCTTTTTATAAAGCTATGCAGTGCCCCATTCATTTGTTTTCCTGCCAACACCCTTCGCTCAATGTCACTGTCATACTTTCCATCTTTAGTAAATTTTGAACCCAAGTACACAAATTCATTAACTTGTTCCACTCTTTCTCCCTCAATCGAAACCCCACAGTTTGTCATGCTTTCTTCTCTTTTAAAAACCATTACTTTCGTTTTGCTCACATTTATTATCATCCCTTTGATTTACAGGGAATAACATTAACCATCGCCTGCAACTCCTCTTCAGATAACGCTAATATGACTTGATCATCGGCGTAAAGAAGGCATTTGACGATCAAATCATTCATTTTTAATCCATACGCACTCTCTTTCAGATCCTTTAAACAATTGTCTATGTATAAGTTAAACAGCCATGGCGAAGCCACACATCCCTGTCTCACACCCTTTTCGATGTTAAACCAGTCCGTGCAAGCTCCGTTTATCCTGACACAAGCAGTGGAATCCTCGTAAAGTGATTTCAGTGCTCGTATTAAACTACCACTCACCCCATACATAGACAATGTAGACCACAATTCACTCCTCACCACTCTGTCATATGCCTTTTCCAAGTCTATAAAAGCACAATAGACCTTTTGACTTCTAGCCAAGAATTTTTCAACTATACCTCGTAAGGAAAAGACCTGATCCATACATCTCCTTCCTCTTCACCCAAAAACAGTAGTATTTAAAAAGGTTTAAAGGATTTAAAAGAATTTAATAGGATTTAAAATAAAATATTTTAAATACTTTTTAATTTTCTTTTGTTTTTTAGGGATATCTGACAAATGACTATATGTATAACATTTTTTTACGTACACACATTACTTTTTTACTTATTTCTTTTAAAATATGATAAATACTTATGGTTTCAACAATAAACGTCAATAAGCGTCAATATTGACCAACAGTGTTCTCTCTCTCGCTCTCTCTCTCTCTCTTTCTTCGTCAGCCTTTTTCCATTTACTCCTGGACGTAGGCCTCCCCTATTTTTTGCCATTCATCTTTATTCTGTGCCACTTGATACCATCTCTGCTTTTTTCTTAATGTCATCAATCCATCTTTGTTGCGGTCGCCCCACACTTCTTTTGTTTTCTCTAGGTCTCCATTGTAACAGTTGTTTTGTCCACCTTTCATTCTCTTGTCTGGCTACGTGTCCCATCCAACTCCATTTTAGCTTATTTATGCTTAAGATCACGTCCTTTACTTTACTCTCGTCTCTAATGACTTCGTTTCTTATATGATCCGTAAGACTTATTTCCAGAATTTTTCTCTCTATGGCTCTATGTGTTCTTCTTAATCTATGTGCCGAGTTTATCGTCATTGGTATCGTTTCCATACCATAGGTCATGACTGGCAGGATGCACGTATTAAATACTTTCCTTTTGAGATTGATTGGTCTATTGTTGTTATTTATTATGGTATTTATTTTTCCTACTGCTGTCCAAGTTTATCGTATTCTTCTTGATATTTCTACTGTTTGATTGTTTTTTCCTAGTTGTATTTCGTGTCCTAGATAAACGTATTCTTATACTTTTGGAACAGTTTGGTCTTCTATGCATATGTTTCCCTCTTCTGAGGTCTTTTTTTTTGTTTTTTCGATGTTTATTGTTAATCCTTCCATCCTAGACTTTAACTTTAGATCCCTTAACATTTATTGTAATTCTTCCAAGTTAGTGCTAATAATTACTATGTCATCGGCGAAACGAAGGTGGTTGAAGTATCTATCATCTACGTTTATACCCTCACCTTCCCAACTAATTGTTTTAAATAAATCTTCCAAGGATAGTGTAAACAGTTTAGGTGATATTGTGTCTCCTTGGCTTACGCCTCTTTTTATGGGAAGTTTTTTCCTGTGACTGTATCGTCGTTTATTTTAATGTGAAACGTGGCTTGGTCATGGAAGTTTTTAAGGAGGATCCTGTATCTGGAGTCTATTTTTGCATTATTCATGGCCTTATATATTGCCCAAAGTTCAATGGAGTCGAATGCCTTGTTCTAGTCTACAAAGATCAAGTTTATTGGAATATTGTATTCTGTACATTTCTCTATTACAAGTCGTAAGGTTTGTATATGTTCGATTGTGCTATACCCCTTTCGGAACCCCGCCTGTTCGACTAATTGGTTGTTGTCGAATTTGCTGGTAAGTCTTGTTGTTATCATCTTTGTCAGTAGTTTGTATGGGTGAGGTAGGTGAGGCCGATAGTTCTTAATATTTAATATATCACCTTTTTTATGTAACAGAATCATTTGAGCATCTTACCATGTTATTGGTATTATCCCCGTTGTTAAACATTTGTTTAAAAGTACTCTCATTGACTCTATTATTGCGGGACCTCCTAACTTAATCATTTCGCACGTGATTGCGTCATTGCCTGGAGCTCCACCATTTTTCATTTGATAGAGCTCATTCTCCAATTCTGTTTTTGTTATTTCAGGGAGTATTTCTGATCCTACGTTTGTAATAACTTTGGAATATTCCTTTTCTGGTCTACTTGTTTTAGATTCATATAGTTCGCCATAAAAACTTTGTATTATTTGAATTATTTCTTCCTTTTTTCTTTTGATCTCTCCTTGTGCGTTTTTCAGTTCAAAAACACTTGTTTTTGTTTTTGTTATTTTCGATGACATCTTCTATGATTCTAGAGTTGTATTTTGTTATATCTTTTCTAATTTCTTTCTTAATTATCTTGTTTAGTTGGTCATACTCCGGTTTTGTTTTATCCAGTTTTCTTCTTCTTTCCAGTAGGTCTCTTGTTTCTTGTGTAATTTTTTTATTTTGTTTATTTGTTACACCTATGCTCTTTTTTTGCTCATCAACCTCAAGTTACTTTATATTATTTATCGGTGGTATGTATATTTCTATTTCCTGTTGGTATATTTCTTTATTTTGTTGAATTTCCGAGAATATTGGATTAAGTATTGATTGATGTGCATGGTATTATGTATAAATATTTAATCAAAGGTTGGAATTAAATTAATGTCATTCATTATCTGTTTTCGAAAAAATAAAGGTGAGTTAATATTATACTAAATGCTGCATTTAATTTATTTGTTTTATATTTTATTTGCCTGTTTTTAAAAATACAAATGTGTTTATTTTATTTAAATTGTTGCATTTAAAAAGATTGCAGTTAAAATTTAAAAAACGAATGCTTCTCTCAGAGGCAGTTATATGTCGCATGTTTCAGAGTTGTCAAACTATCTAATCATTATGTTTACGCAAAAAACGAACAAACAAAAAGTGGAGTTTATTCACTAGCTCTGCTGACTTATAGGGACGTTGATTTATCAAGGTAAAAAGATTTGGGAATAAGTATTGGGGTGTTATTGAAGAAATATTTTGTAAAAATAATTTAGCAAAAAAAAAATTAATTTTAAATATTTTATATTCTTACTATATTAATAAAACAAAATTGATAAAAAGTGCTTAAAAACAGTACCCATGTATCTTTAAATTTTTTTTAAAAAAAATTATTTGTTGCATAATTTAGTCGTTTGAATTTAATTTTAAAATTCTGTAATTTATTTTTATAACACAAAAAAAACTCGAGCAAAAAAGTGCTAAAACGTTTTTTAAATAGCAGGTCAATTCGGTTTATCTGAAACAGGTTTTTAAATGACTTATAATAAATAATAATTATATCCATGTTTCCTTTAAATCTAAAAGTTTGACAAAAATATACATATATTTATTTCATAACTATATATCGTACTTTTTCTGCTTGCCAATATTATTTAAATTCTGATTTACTGTGGTTATAATCCATTTTGTTTACTATAGTAAACGCTACAGCTTTTATACCATTTTTAAATTATTAATTATACTTAATTTTTATCGGTAATTTTTGCATAACAAATTCACAGGATTAAACATTAATTAATTGTCATTGTCAGTGGTTTGACAGGCGAAAAAAAATTTTTTTAATAATTAAAAATAATTTTTATTGCAAACCCCCATTCATTTAACTCTGTGACAGCGTCCTTTAGTTTACAAATACTATAGCGCTGCAGTCTAGCCTCTAATAATTGAGGAAGACATATAACTTATTAATTTATTTTATTTTGGAATTAACATTTAAGTTTTATGTTTGGCTGGGTATTTAAAGTTGTTTTTAGGTCTTTATGTATTTTTTTTAAAGGTTGGTTTAAATAAACGTAGGCAAAATAAACTTGTTTAAATTTATTACCTGTAAAACCTCAATTAAGTTGAAAATTTCCAGTACAGCATACAACATTTTTGGATTTTTTCTATGCGTCTAATAACGCAAAAAGAGATTTATTGTAGCTGCGACTTTCTACTACACAATTTATATTCTAAAAACGTCGAATAAAACTTAAAATGTGATTTTATTTTGTCGATATCTGTAAAATAAATCGTCAGTTAGAATTGATATAAAACGGGACCTCCCAGATCCGTAAAGCCGCATTACGAAGGTACCAATCGCCGAGGAGCGGCGGCGTTCAATTTAAGGTGCCGCATCTAATGTCTTAAAATGTTTTCTCAACATATCATTGAATTCCTCGAAATTGATTATACATAGTTTCCATTCTAAAGCCTACAGTCATACTATCATTATCCACAATTTTCCCGTCGTAGACTTGTCGAAGGACGAGAAGGGCTAATTGCCATTTCCGAATAGTAATTAAGCAATTATCCGACCCCGAATACCCAAACGATTTCGGTCCCATGCAGATACGAGTAGGAAATATCAATTTTAAGAGTTCCAACGGACAATGGGTCGGGTCTAATGGGTGTTTCAAGAAAAAATGAACACTATTCAACGTCACTTATTTCATTAAACGTCTTCTATACATTATTCACCAAGACTATTTAGAAATAACCAGAAACAAAGACAATGCATTTAAAATTGGTAAGGGATTTTTAAATCGTTTGGTATAATTATTGCGAACAATACGTGTTTATATCTTTGGTCACATAAAAAATATTTAAAGGTAGTTATTGCGTGGCTCGATTTAAAAAAGATTTTGACCACATTCTTTTTATTATTTGTTATTTAATTAAACATAAATCATACAGGGTAATTCTTGGGGAGTTCTAATTAAACGTTTAAGAGAAACTTGACATAATTAAAATCTGAAAATTTGAGGTGAAAGGTTTTCGGATATGCCGGATTGATTTAAAATTTTTAGAGCCTCCAACTAGTTCCGGTTATACTAGAAGTTGATTATAACTTTCTTATTTTAAATAGAGCACCCTGTATATTATTACGTATTTCGATAAAGCTACTCTTGAGTATTCTCCATATATGGAATTTTGCTACCTTACACCGAGTGTTTTACGAGATATAACCATTTTTATCACGAAAAAGTGTCCCATATGACACCTTGTGTCATTATAATAAATGTCAATTTAAGCATTTTTTTTTATATTTTTCTTCTATTGTGTATTTTTACCAAACTTGGTCATTTTGTTAATAAAATTATTATTATTGTAAAGGGTGATTTAAATAGCATATTTACAGACAGGGATGTGTGGCTTCGCCATGGCTGTTTAACTTATACATAGACAATTGTTTAAAAGATCTGAAAGATAGTGCGTATGAATTAAAAATGAATGATTTGATCGTCAAATGCCTTCTTTACGCCGATGATCAAGTCATATTAGCGTTATCTGAAGAGGAGTTGCAGGCGATGGTAAATGTTATGCATAATGCCCTGAAAATCAAAGGGATAAAAATAAATGTGAGCAAAACGAAAGTAATGGTTTTTGAAAGAGAAGAAAGCATAATAAACTGTGGAGTTTCAATTGAGGGAGAAAGACTGGAACAAGTAAATGAATTTGTGTACTTGGGTTCAAAATTTACTGCAGATGGAAAGTATGACAGTGACATTGAGCAAAGGGTGTTGGCAAGAAAATAAATTAATGGGGCACTGCATAGCTTTATGAATAGCCAGAAAGTATCAACAAAGGCAATTCTGGCGGTGCATAGAGGTGTGTTGGTTTTTACACTTATGTATGGTAGTGAATGTTGGGTTTGGCACAATAAGCTTGAAAATGGGATTAATGCTGCGGAGATAAGTAGTCTAAGAAGTATAGCCGGTGTGACTCGGTTGGATAAAGTAAAGAATAGTGAGATAAGAGAACGATGTGGTTACAATGATAGATAAAGGAATGCTTGAATGGTTTGGACACGTAGAAAGGATCGATGAAGGAAGATTGACGAAACAAATTTAAATGGCGAGTGTGAATGGACAAGTCGGTAGAGGTAGACCCCGGAGAACATATCTCGATCAGATCAACATTGTTTTGAAGAAAGACCAGGTCAAGAGTACCAACAACCGACGAGCATGTATGAGAGCATTGATAAAAGTAGAGATAGCAAAAGATGTGTAAAGAATCGTAACAAGAGAAAGAAAGTGGTCTCTGCCTACCCCTATGGAAAAAAGTCGTGACTTTATGTATGTATGTATTTACAGATTTTTTAACTTTCTTGTTAGACAACCATTTTACTGTTTTTTAAGTTTTGTTAACAACTCCCTATTACTAAATTAAACCGTTATTGAGATATTTAGCTTTTAAATTATGAATTGTAAGTTAGTATTTTATTTGCGGTTATTAAAAAAAAACACAATGTTATTAAAATTTAAAACTTTAAAGTAAATGCTCAAAATGTTCTTCCTGTTAATACAACTAAAATTATAGCAGTATTTTTGTTTTCCATGGCACAATAAACATAATATACATACATACAAACTCATAATAAAAAAATTAAATATTGTTAACGAAACTTAAAGAGCACCAAAATTTCTGTCTAACAACGTTATAAAATATAGGGTGATTTATTTAAGAGGGTTAATAAATCTTTAAATATGCGATTTGAATCACCCTGTTCATTAATAATAATTTTATTAACAAACAAGTTTAGTAAATATAAACAATACAAGAAAAACATAATGCAACAAAAAATGTTTAAATTTACATTAATTATAATGATACAGGGTGACAAATCGAACACTTTTTCGAGATAAAAATGGTCATATCTCGTAAAACACTTAGTTTAAGATAGCAAAATCCCATATTGGAAGAATCCCTAAAAGTAGCTTTATCGAAATACGTAATAATATACAGGGTATTCTAGTTAAAATAAGAAAGTTATAGTCAACTTCTGGTATAACCGGAACTAGTTGGAGGCTCTAAATATTTTAAATCAATCCGGCATATCCGAAAACCTTTCACCTCAAATTTTCAGATTTTAATTATATCAAGTTTCTCTACAACGTCTAATTAGAACTCCCAAAGAATCACCCTGTATGAGTCCATTAAGATAAAATTAAGCATTTTAATTTTGTGTGAAAGAAAAATTATATATTAGAATGTCAAACTTAAAATTAAATTAAACTGGAATATAAGAATTATAATAAACAATTGGACAAAATTATTAGAATTGCAAAAAAATAAATATGACAAAGAATAAATAAAAAACAACATAAACTATGCAAAATAATTTTAAAAATTTATTACCAAGTAAAAATATGAGCAAAGATAACAATATTGTTACGACCCGGCCCTGTTGTCTGTCGCCTTGAGGCGCCAGCGAGTCGCTCACAAATAGGGTGAATATTAATGAGCTGCTAGTAATACACAGAAGACTTTGGTTAATTCTGGAATTTCTTTGAATAGTGTCGATTATTCGAGAACAATGATTCGGAGGTATTTAAACGGAATCATAGATCGAGGTTTAAAAGTTATGTTTTTGAAGTTTAATTAGTTCGAAACAAAGTATTTAAAGTAATTGTAAATTTAATTATCTAAGTGATCTGTAAAAAAAAATTTATTGCCTAAAAATATTGGAATAAAGATTGTTTAGTTATTGTACTGAGAGTTTATAATTTCCGAACCCAAGGAGAAAATATCGTAACAATATAAAGAAAATAATTACTGGATAGGATCTAACATTTTAAAATTTAAAAGAAATATCCAATTACATCAATTCATACCTTTGTAACATTGGTATGGATTTAAGTAAAAAAATTGTTACACCGTTGGGGAAAGACATGGAGCTACCTCAAATGAATAACAAATCCATTTTTCCCAAACCAACTGACAGATCTGGAGATATTTAAGATAATGGATAATATGAAAATCGAGAATGGAGATGTACAACAATATTGTGATAGTGATTAACAACAATATATTAGTTAAATGCCGTCATGGATTTATTAAAAATGTTGAATGCAAAGATGACTAAGTTATATAACTGACAAGATTTATAATAAACTTAATAAAAGCCATATCATTTCTAGACATAGCAAAAGCTTTCAATACAGTAAATCTTGTAATACTTATTTGCAAGTACAATTATGGAATTAAAAAAAAATGGTTACATGTTTCTTTTAAGTTACTTAGACAATATAAAAAAACGAGTACGTCTTGGCCAAATTGTCAGTGGTTTAAAACAATAAAAACAGGGGTACCTCAAGGAACAGTCATGGGACCTCTGTTTTTACATAATATATTTCAATCACTTACCAGTTAAAATAACTAACGAAAAAGTTTCTTATGCAGATGACACTGCAGTCATAGATAATAGGGATACTAAGTCGAAAGCACCATAAATGTATACCTTAATGAGGTAGCACCTGGCTAGTCCTAAATCAATTATCATCAAATATAAAGAAAACGGCTTGTATGACATTTGGAACTTATTGTATTAGTGAGCTGTCCACTATGAACATTAAAAATAACAATAATTAATTATTTAAAATCGAACTATTCAATATTTGGGCATAATTTTTTATTATAATAGGAAATGAGATAAACACATAGAATACGAGAAAACTAAATATTTGTTGTATATATTTTATTAAGTATCCAAACATAAGCAAACAAAACCCTCTCTCATAATTAGCTATGATAATATTGCTTGGGAAGAAGCATATAAAACAAGCTTAAACTTATAGCAAAAATTTAAATATATGCATAATACTAAAAATTATAAGCAAGAATCCTACTACTATTATAAACGCGAAAGTTCGTGAGTACGTATGTATGTATGTTTGTTACTCTTTCACGCAAATATTTCTAAATGGATTTTAATAAAACTTTACAATAATGTAGCTTATACATCAGAATAACCCATAGCTTATCATTTATAAAGATATTTTGTGAACCTACTAGCCTAGTAGCCTTCGGAAGTTCTGAAGCTGTAAGTTCTTATTTTATTTTTCCAAAAATTTGGCTTGCTGTTAAAAACTAGCCATCAAACATAGGGCTCTTCCATGACTGCTTTAGTAGGTATCCGATAACCTAATTCATTTAAACTATTGCAAAACAACTTCCTTAACCAAAGCAATAAAAATAATTAATTTGTTCGCGCCACCCTTTTCATTTTCTAAAATAAATCGGTGCAGCGCTCATGTATTAGATTTGCTTAAAAAATTAATAATACCAGTTTCTTTTCTAATTCTTATCACTTTGAAAAGAGACTTGTTTTACACTGTTAATACCGCTTTCGTTTGAGAAAAAAATCGATTCGTTATTTTTTCCAATTTAATTATTTTTACATTTACGCTAATTTCTCTGTTTGCTAAAACCACTACGTTATGTATAAAATCTTATTCCTAAAAGTACTAGTTAAATCGCGACATTGTGTCATTTACTACTTCATGTGTGTTTGCAAATATATGGACATCGACTTATCGCTTTACTAAGTGCAGGATTCAAACTAGAACCAAAACGATCGATCGTTGGAGCTTCCAGACTCGCCAAGAACATCTTCCAAAGGTAAGTCGTTTGTAATCTTACGAAGATTTGCTAATTGTATGATATTTCTACTACAGTCCATTTTTCAAGCGCCGGCGTTTCAAACCAATAATAGACACCAGAGAGATTGTTTAAAATCTCACTTAGTTTCGACTCCTTAAACCACTATCAGTAAATTATTGTTACGATTTTTTAGGCTGTCCTTGTCAACTGTATCATATGATTTATTGTCGCGGTGCGATTAAAGGCCTCTAGAAAGGTCTAGTAATTTTAAGGAAACGTCAAAATAAGAGAATTCTGACTCTTTCAAGTAATAATTTGTAAAAATATAAAAAGACAGCGGTCGCGAAAGTTTAGTTTGATGTCATGTATTTGAAGTAATTATAAATTGTTATACAGTTGTGCATATCTAAATGATTTGTAAAGTGAAATATATTGTGTAGAAATATTAGAATAAAAATTGTTTATTTATTGTAATGATAGTTTGGAATCACCGAACCCAAAGAGAAAATATTAGTAAATATATTTAATTGGGCCCAACGATTGGTAATTTATTCAAGGGTGATGGAAGAGTTATAAAAAAAATTACAATGTAATTGTAGTTAAAAAAAATATAATTGAACTTTTCGGTATTGGAATAAAAAAAAAATTCAGGTCATCGGGAGAGCAGAAAGAATCATGAAAATAACTATCCTTGTAGTGTGTTGTCAGGCCCGGGGCTCCAAGCCCAATCTATTCTGAATGCCCAGGGGGGGCGCACATCCTGGATTTTTTCCATCCTGAGGGACAATTCCTCTTGCCTTAAGGAGAGTTGAATAAATAAGCATTCTATTTTCTCTTTTGCTTTCTTCTTAAATGTCATGAAAATAGAAAAGTTTCCTCAAACTTGGAGATGTTATTGAATTTACGATTTTCCGAAGTTGTGGGTGAAAATAAATCAGCAATCCTTGTGCTCCTTTTGATGTTTAAAAATGTTGGTGACAGGCAGTCACCCCCTACATTCACACGTTAAAAAAATCAGGTTTTAAGGTGATTAAAGGTAAAATTAATTAAATAAATAAATAAATAAAAATTATTACAAATAAAAATGTGATTAGGCCACTGTAAAAAAACATGGAGGCATCATTATGAAAATGGATAAATGTTTTATGTAAAGTCTACAAAAATTATTTATTTACCATAAAATAAAATTTATTAAAATTAAGCGGCATTTAATATAATAAATTTATTCCTTTTATACCTATTGTAACCCATTAACGCCCAGTGATACCGCTTAGTATCGCTAACTTAGGGGTTTCTAAGACGTCCGAAATTTTCATATAAGTGGTGGGACAACAATCTCATCCGCCGACTTCTGTTCCTGGTGCATAACCGCTACGCTTCAACCATTTTGAAGAGTAGTTGTCGGTCGTTGAGTTCAAAATCACCTGTTTTTTGGATTTGCGTCTTACGTAAATAAAAAAAGCATGGACATCAATCTCGAGTAAGTGTTTTTCTAAAATACTATATACTATTTCTCAAGCAAGAGCATCAATATAGTATCCATATTGAGTAAAAAATGATATTTGAAGCTCTTATTTCAATATTCACTAATTTTAGCTTTACAAGATGGCCGCAAAATACGATGATACCGTACGGTATCACTGGGTGCTTTTGTTATTATATTTAATTAGTTTTTTAGACGTGGATTATCAATAAAAAGGCTTTAGATATAGCATACGGAGATGATGATATATATTTTTTTTTTATTTTTTTTTTTATATGTTCTGGTTCCCAAGAAAAGGGATATCCTGTAATGTTCAGAGAACATCGTGGAAACCAAGGGAAAGAAGTTAGGAATAGGTGTTCTTCTTAAATTTCTGAAGGTTGTAAGCCTCGCAATTCGTTGGATGAATGAGTCTTTGGAAAGTGATGTTCTGCAGGTCTCCAAAGTAACCACGAAGGGGTGTGAAGACTGAACTTGACGGGTTAATCTCGAAGAGACTACCAAAGGAGGAACGATTGTTGATATTTCAGAAGAGCATCACTCATGAAAATATCTATAAAATAGAGACAAATCGCCAACTTTTCTACGGTGTTCCAGACGAGTGAGCGAGTTTGTAAGCGAGGCATCACCGACGAGACGAATTGCCCTTTTTTGGGCAGAATCCAATAGCTTCAGGATATGTTTAGGTGCCGCACTCCAAATATGGGAACAGTATTCCAGTACAAGTCGGATCTGTGCCTTATAGATCATAAGCAGCTGACTGGAGGTGTAACAGCTCTTGGCAAGAAACAAAAAAACCAAGTTTTTGGGATGCGCTTTTGGCAAAGGACCTCACGTGATTTTCTCAGGAAAGGTTATTGCTGATAGTAATACCAAGCATCGATATGGATGACTTCAGTGGTATGGTTACTCCTGACAAAGTTATGTTAGGCACAGTGAGATCGGCTTTTCTAGAGAAAAGACATGCTTGTGTTTTGTTTGCATTGAATTCTACCAAGTTATTGGATCCCCATTCGAGAATTGTTGCTAAGTCCATATTTATATTGTTAACATTTCTTCCTCGTTAATTTCTGGTTTCACGGGCTGATATAGGGGCCCTGGAAGAGAAAGCGGTATGGAGGGTACTATTATCGGCAAAGCTCTGTACGGGACATGAAGTTGCTTTCAACAGGTCGTTGATGTGAAGTAAAAATAGTGTTGGTGCTAGAATGGATCCTTGCGGAACACCAGCATTTATGAGTAGAGTGTCAGATGAAACTGGCAAGTCAAATACGAAGACGAAGGTGGCATGCTCAATAAAGTCTTTATAGCAGGAACAGTAAAGCGATACTCGCAAACTGAGAAAAAAAAATATAATGGTTTGTCGTTCTAATTGCGTTGCACAATACAACAGTAACATGGGTGGAACTAATCAAATGGATAAAAGCATTTTTAATTATAGAATTGGTATCTGCAGCAAAAAGTGGTACTTGCAATGGTTACTTGGCTCCTTAATGCAGCAATAATTAACGCATGGTTTTTATACAGGCAGAACCACAATAAAACATTAAACTTGGAGTTCAGAAGGGAGTTAGCTCAAGAATACCTAACACGTTACGGTACACAGGCAAAATCACCAGGCCCTGCAAGAATGTCTGTTGCCGTACTCTGTTACCGGGTGTTTGGTATAATGGTATGAACCATTATGTTAATCAATGCAATATACATCGTTGCAACTGAGATGAATGCAAAAGTTTTGAAAGAACAATGTTCTCTAAATGTAACGTAGGTCTTTGTGTATCTTGTTTTGTCAGATATCACACAAAATAATATTTTTTTTTTATATTTTTACAAATAAATATGTTATTTTAACAATTTTATTATTTTCTATTTTATTGTAGTATAGGTGCCCAGTGATATCATTTGGTATCGGTATATATTTCGGTTTTTGGAATTTGACATTTAATAAAAATATTTTTCGTCGTCAGTTTAGACTCATATTTGACAAAAAATAGTTTCAGGTGTTAATGGTTTAAATTGTTTATTGTTTCATGTTTAAAAAAGCGTCCATTAACATATTTTTTGTAAACATTATTTCAAGTTAAAAGTAACAATAATATGGTGGCTATTAATAAATGAGCACGAGGCAAGTAATATTGTGGAAGTGTATTAATAGCCATTACGTGATCGTTGCATACACTATTTTTTCCAATTCATTTTTACTAATTTATATCAATTTTCAAATTTTCCCTGACTTTGGCGCATATTAATGTCATTTATTTAGGTACTATTTAAACATATTTTACAAGTTTAAGTTAAGTAGGTATGTATAATATTATTTAAACAGACATGTAAAAATATTTGTGGATCATAAAAACTAAAATGCAAAACATTAAGGTCCACGGAAACCAGTCGACCAGCACAAAATATAATTAATAATTAAGGAATTAACTGCACGACTCTAAATTAATGGGTCCCAACTTTTTTGTCATGTGTTTGTGACGTTAACAATCAGTATGAAACTGTGTGTAGTGTGTACGTCTGACTTATCAGGAAAGACACTTTAACAACTTTAACAACAGATCTAATAATTTCTCTTTTAAAAATGTATACATTTTTACCATAAATACTTTAAATTTAAAATAAATATTTTACAAATTAAAAAACATACTATTAACTTTTGAAAAATAAACTAAAAATTTGAACTCTAAAACAAACATTACAAATCTTATGTTATAAATGTTCAAATAAACCACCTTATTGTGCAATGTCGAGTAATATGTTTCAATTTTTGGTGTTCCTATTATACTGATACCGCATAAATAATTTATGCTTAGCAACGTCGCTATTTTCGGCATTAGATCGTATAAAATTTGTTGTCACTTCTAAATGTTCCTGTTTCTGATTAGCTCAATTGTACGTGCGTTGTTTTTTGTTTGGGTCACTGCACTAATTACATAGTCCACTTAGACATGATGCATGATGCCCTAAAAATCAAAAGGAAAACAATAAATATAGGCAAAACAAAAGTAATGGTTTTTGATCAAAAAGAAAACATGACAAACTGTAAAGTTCTAATTAAGGGAGAAAAAGTGGACTTATATTTAAAGTTTACGAGAGATGGAAAGTATATCAGTAACATTGAGCGAAGGGTGTTGGCAGAAAAAAAAATTAATGGAGCACTGCATAGCTTTATAAACAGCCAGAAAGTGTCAAAAAAGGCACGTCTGGCTGTACATAGAGGTGTGTTGGTTCCTACAGTTGTGTATGGTAGTAAATGTTGGGTTTGGCAAAAGAAGCATGAAAAAAGTATTAATGCTGCGGAGTGACTCGGTTAGATAAAGTAAAAAATAGTGAGATAACAAAAAGGCTGTGGTGTAAAAAAGATGTGGTTTCAAAAATAGATAAACGAATGCTTAAATGGTTTGGACACGTAGAAAGAACACACGTAGAAAGAAGATTAATGGTTTAGACACGTAGAAATGATGGATGAAGAAATATTGACAAAACAAATGCATAAGTTACGTGTGAATAAACAAATCGGTAGCGGTTGACCTCGTCGAACATATCTCGATCAGATCAACATTGTTTTGAATAAAGGCCAGGTCAAAAGTACCAAAAACCGACGAGTATGTATAAGAGCACTAATGAAAGTAGAGAAAGCAAAAGATGTGTGTAAGGACCGTAGCAAGTGGAAGGAAGTAGTTTTTGCCTACCCATACTGGAAAGTAGCGTGACTATATGTATGTAGAATTTTTATTCCAGTAACATTGTTTCGTACTTTACATGATTAAGTTGGCGGTCAAGGTGGTCAAGTTGGTACCGGGTTTTCCATTTAAATCCAATAATACTATTGTACTACTGCTTTATTTTTTTGGTTTAAGATATTGTACCTTTCAAAAAATAATTATTTAATGTAATTAATACCTCAGTGGAATAGATGAAGTTCATGGTCAGGGTAGATTCATAGTTTATCTCGACTAAACTTAGTGCGTCACTCATGATATTGTAAGAGAAGAATGGAATGAATAATCTTGTTTGCTACCATGGGCAAAGAATATTTTGAGTTGTTTATTACATCTAATAAAAGTCTGGTTTTGGACCCTCATATTTTTTAGTATTCTCCAGCTTTCTGTACTTCTTCTTTTGTTTTATAATTATTATAATCATGTATATTATATTAACATAAATTTCGTTTTTGGTAAATAACTCTTGCTTAAGTTTTTTTATACCTAATACAAGGCGTACAATTTAAAATAAAATACTTCTTTAATGATGAGTTTCAAGAGCTACATTAGTTTCCATGGTCCCTAAAAGAATAAAGATTTTTGGTCCATGTTGAAACCTTGCATAAGTTTTTCTCTCTTTGTTTTCTACATAATTAGCCTGTTTTTTCTTAAGATTTAAAAAAAGACAGCACCTGTGGGGTGTAGGACGATGTAACGTTAAACGTACTTAATAACATGGAATTAAGGTAAACTGATATACCTGGAGCAAAATTAAAAGTAGTAGTAGTTAGGTTCCTTTCATTTCTTAATTTCAAAACTCTGCACTTTTAGCAAAAAAAAGTTACAACCATGTCGACACTAATTTTTGGTAGATTCCTGGAGTCTGCTTTGATGAACCCGACTTCCGTTTTATTTAAAAAAAAAGCAATTAATCGTCGCAACTAAGTAATGTTAACCTTTATAACTAAAACATTAAATTAGATGTCATAAGAGCTGTGTCGGCACTAGACGCTGATTGAATAATTAAAATTCGTTACGTTTTAAGTTATCTTAATATATATATATATGTATATATATATATATATATATATATATATATATATATAAATATATTAATTAAAAAAAAACGTTGCACCGGTCCTTAATTTTCATTTTTTTAAAATTTAATTTACAAAATATCCATTAATATTATATTTGCATCTTTTCTATTACATAACATTTTTTTCGTTACTGTAAGCGCTGTGGCTTAAAAGGGTTGTTAGATAATTCTCAAGGGTTGAAAATCCAAGAATTACGTAACCGCCGAGATTAAAAGTGGACTGTATGTTTAAAATAGGGGTGCAATTAGCGTAGATCGCCTAGTAAAAATATAACCGGCTATAATAAAAAAAAAACTTTAAAAAAGATGGATGCTCGTTAGTCCTGGTGCAAGTAATAGGAATTTTACTGCGAGTTTCCAAGAATGACCGTTTCTGCTCCAAGTATGAACTTTTGCCCTTTTGGATGTAACATAAAGTAGATTGCAATGTCTTTCGTTTTAATATCTTTGCGAACCCAAAAATTTAATCCAAAGGTAAGCACAAATAAAATTGCATAAGCGTACAAAGGTTAAACAACTTAATTACAAATAGGGGACTGATACCCAAAGCGTACAGTGGTTTAACAAAGTGGTTAGAAAGATGGGACTGATACCCACTTTTTGAGCTAGAGTAAACTGAATGTTTTAAATCGAAATCTTAATTCGTTCTATGTTTAATTCGTACTGCGCTATTCTTTGAGTGACCAAAATGTAAATTTAAAATGAATAAACAAAGTGACGCGAACAGTTCCATAATTAATTAAGCTCGTGTTACTTCATTATTTTTTCATATTAAATACAGATATTGTTTTTTTTTGTGATACAGTGATAATAAATTAATAAATTTAGTGTACTGTAGTTTATTTAAATTATCGTGTCGAATCTCTACTTTATTATTACAACCTGAAAATGGAATGTTTTATCTGTAATACATCTACTATTAAAAAAACACTCTTTTTTAAAAAAAGACGCTTTTAAAATGTGCTCTTTTTTAAAACAATAAAAACATTTTAGTATAACTATTTGAGTTAAAATTTAGATAATTTGAATGATAGTGATTATCAATGCTACCAAACTAATTTGTAATTTTAATATTATATTATAATTTGTAATATTAGAAGTAAAAGATAGTCACGATCAAAATAAAGAAGAGGAACAATCATAGAACGGAAAGCATTATAATTGTGGTTATATCGATTTCAATTATTATTTATAAATATACTCTGTTTGGACCTAAAAAATTGTTAATTTCTTTAATCATATTTAACCCTATACAACTTTAAAACTAAGAAAAAAATAAGATATTTTTTTTGTAGACATTTACTCCAAAACGATTTTATTAAACTACTTTTTTTAAATAATGTGAATTGAGACCATGCAATAAAACTGGTATTTCAGATATTTTCGGCAGTTTTCAGTCCCGCATGTCGAAACATTTTTAAAGATCACACCAAAACGAGTAAAACTAAAAAAGCTTTTACGTACTAATGAAATAATTTTAACTCCAATCACGCCCTTCAAATAGATACCCCAGACTTGTTCGGGCAAATAAAGTTTGTGGGCCAATTTTTTTTTTAATTAAGTACGAATTTTTGTATCAAATAAACTAGGAATTATCAAAATCCGCTATAAAAGTAAAACATCATTGCTTTTTAATAATAATTAATTTAATAAAACCAATCTAATTTTGTTCATTTACCTTTAAACTATCGATTTACCAGTACCAAATTAATTCTATCAAAGGGCACTTGATTTGCTTTTAGGTATTTAAGTTTAAGGTGTTAAGGTGGTAAAAAACGGTTACAAATAACCTAACCTTTCTAGATTTAGTGTGGGTCAATTTGTTTAAATTTTTTTTTAACAAATCATATTTAATATTCATTAAAAAAATAATGATTCATAAATTTTTGACCCATCGTGTTCCTTTTACCCATTTTTAATACGCTTTATTGTTTGTCACTGCAGTTAGTGATTATAAGAGACAAGTAAATGGGCAAAGCAGTTTCTTTATTTAGGAAACATAATTCTAATAAATTATTTATTCATTGAGTTTATAAAATTAAAAGTTTCAGAGCATCGTGCTATTTGCTGTCGTTAACAGTAGCCACATTTGTTTTAAACAATTCAGCAAACTGCAATTATTCGTCGTTTAGGCTGTCTTCCAAATCATATTCGTAAGCACTGACAATAACCGAAGTTTTTTTAAAATCTCTTTTTCTGTAATAGATTTTAACATTTGAAATATTGCAAAAAAAGCTTTATAAGGTGGGAATGCCCATATTCATTTAAAAAAAGATATATTTTTACGCTCCTATTATCCTATTTTATTTAAAAAAAATTTCCGCTTAAACAGGGGTGGGTCTGGGTGCAAGGGGCCTGTGGTAATTGCTACTCTTGCTAGTTGGCTAATCCGGTACTGCGATTTACATATATTAACATTTTTCAATTCCGCGATGACGGGGCTTTTAGTGTCACTGTCTCCTGAACTATAAACATCCTTGAACCAATATACGACAATCAAATATATTCGCTAAAAAGATAAAAATTAAAGGATATAATCGCCTACCGCTTATTTAATCATTCGTTGAGTTATTTATCGGCCGTTCTAGCGGCAATTCGCGAACATTTTTTTGTAAGTAACCTAAAAAATATCTTAAAATAACGTTGGTCTGCTTTTAGCTACTTGTGGATTGCATTTTACCATAAATATAATTTGTTTACACGTTTGGAATTCTTGAAAAAGTCAACTGTCGTCTGGCCTGTACAAGATTTCTTTGCAAATACAAATATTTGAGGCGTTTTATTTCAATTGTGAACAGTTTTATGGATCCTGTCAAAAAATCTTCTCATTGTTTCATACGTAAAATGCTTCATTTCATTTCGAACTGAACGATCGATGGATTGTAGTTAGTTTAAAAAATGAAGACATAATGACACAAGTTACCTGTCGTAGTGTATTTTTGGTAAGTATTTATGTTACTAATATTTTTGTCGGTTTTTTTCATTTATATTTAGCAAATATGGATCAATCTTTTTAAGATCTGATTTTTATTTTCACATCTTTTATCTAACAATAAGTGTTTGTAAGTTTCAAAACTGTGAGAGCCTTGGTTCCATATTTATTTAACACACAATTGTGAAAAAGATCAGTAGCTCTGTTATCGTAGAAGATGCCAAAAAAATTGTGTATTTGTAGGCAGCTTTAAGTTTAACATTTCAAATTTAGTTACAATGTTACAGGGTGTTCTATAACGCGGTGCCAGATTAAAGTTATGGTCCTCCTCTTTTAATTCATCTACTAGGAAACTAATTGTCAAATTCTCCTCGAACTAATGCATTATGGTGAATCGGATCATATCTACCATTTCGTCACAAGTTAAATTTATATTTACTAGTTAAGAGTGTAACACATCAATAGATTAACAACCAGTAATGGAAAATTGTCACTTTTTAACAAATCAATCACAGCCAACTAACAATTAATACGTTTAGATACCCAATTAATACTTTGCATAAAAAATGGATATTTTAAAAACTAATAACTTTAAGTATGGGAAATGGTTAATAAAAAAAGAAGTATGGTAACAGCAGTTTTCGATAGTGATATTAAAAATACAGGGTGATTCATTTAGAGTTACTGAGAACATGTACTCAAGTTTCGACTTACAATGTATTCGATTTAATAAATATTCGCAAGTTCGTTCGCGTTTATAAACTTTGACATTCATTTAAAAACTTTGGCTATAATAGATTATTATTCATATTCTTCTTTTTAATTATTCAGGCCGTTGAACTTGTTATGATTTCCACATAGAATTGGTTATAATTTTTTAAATACCCTGTATAACATACTTTAATCTTATATTGTTGTAATGGGGAGGTAAAGCAGATTTTAATTTAATGGTAAAATATAGGGTGTTTTATTTAAAAAAAGATAACTTTTTAAAAAAAAAAACTGCATATCTTTTGAGAGTTATTTCCTAACCCAAACCCTTTAATTGTAAAATGTCTGATTTTACGGGTAAACGTCAATACATGCCTAGCACCTCAATAATAGTGTCTAAAGTAAGTAAAAAGTAAATATTTTGAAAAATATTTCCCTAGAATCCATGTCTAAGCCGACATATATCATGCCAGTTAGGTACGACTTCGAAATGCAGTTTGAAGTGGTTATAAACAACCACCAAGTTTTCACAGAGAACGGACCTTAACTAGGAAGGGATGCTTTAGTGTGGTACACTGATGGATCCAAGATGGATAAAAGGGTTGAAGTGGGCGTTATAGGGCCAAATTTTAGGCTCTCAAAACCCCTTGGTAAAACCCCAACCATCTTTCAAGCAGAAACATGCCATATAGACATGTGCCGAGGATTGCATCGAAAAAAACACCCGAAGGGCAGAAATCTATATTTTATCAGATAGCCAAGCAGCACTTAAAGCTCTGAAGTCATACTCTTGTGAGTCTAAGCTGACTTGGGACTGTAAACAGTCCCTGAGACAACTGGCAGCAAACAATCAGGTTACTCTGATGTGGGTTTCAGGTCACAAGGGAGTTAAAGGCAACGAAGAAGCAGATTGTCTTGCCGAAGAAGGGGAAAATACAAAATTTTCCGGCCCAGAACCCTTCTGTGGACTTTCCAAAGCCTACCCGAAAGAAAAGGTTCGACGTTGGGAAACAGATGAAATCAAATCTCACTGGCAGTGAGTGCCAGGACCAGGGCAAGTGAAAAGGCTAGTAAGTCTTTCGCCAGGGAAAGCTAAACAGCTTTTTGAGTTGGAAAATAAAGACTTGAAACTAGTGACGGGACTCCTCGCTGGAAACTGCCCTCTAAGGTACCACCTGAAAAAGATGGACAAAACAGAGAGTGATAGTTGCCGCTACTGCGAGAACTTCGCTGAAACTTGCTTTGCAAATGCCCAGCGCTTATTTGCAACTAATTTTTTTTCAAGAATTGATGAAAAAGGTCTTTTTGAAGAATTAGAGGAAATCGATTTATCTTTGTCAGACGATTATTAACGTAAAAGGACAACAATCGTCAATCTAGTGGAGAAACATCAAAAATGGGGATTAAGCATTAAAAAGAAGTAAGCATTTCGTCTCAAGAGTATGAAAATTTAAAAAGATGGAAAGAACATTTAAACCACAGTGAAACAACACATGATAAATTTGATACAATTGAACTTTGTAGGAGCGATCGTTTCATTGAAGCACGAGAATGCAATCATTAAGTAACGACGTAAATCGGTTAACTCTTTTTGCTGGTAGCCAATTTCCTAATTTGGATTCCCAAATTTTCTTGTGCGTAAGGTGTGCGCTTTAATTCAGTACATCAAATTCGTCAAAAAAAATGAAATTCGTATCCGAAAAATAAAATGTTTAAGTGCAGGTTTTCGGTGTGGCAGAAAGGTTCCGATTCCAAGCACATGCCCTAATGAACCAATAGCCAGTGGCCAATTTTCAGTTGTCATTTTAAAAGTCTTGAAAATTTACTTACTTAATGTTAAATATCTGCTCAATAATAGAAGCTACTTCTGACAGCCGGGGTAAATAACCCTAAAATTTTAAAGAGGGTAGGAAAAAAAATTATTTTATTTAAATTATCAGTCATGAAATTTATGCAGATTATTTTTATTAGTATACTGAATGTATAAAAAAAATTCCAAAACATTTTCGTCACTCCTAATTGTTGACAGAACGCTATAAATATTTATAACTAAAACTTCAAAAGAAACCTGGACGGCAATAATCCAACGTCTCGGCGGCTATTATGGAATAAATGTATGTCCAGAAACGTTGAAAAGCCGGTCAAATGTCCAAATAGTCAAACTCAAACCAAAAAAACTAAACTGCCAAACAAGGAAAAAAAAAAAAGGTTGATAACTAAAATAAATTAGACTGCTAACAGTAGTTCAAAAAAAAAGAAAAAAGTTGACTAATTAAGTAAGGGTACGTGTAAATGTTTTATGTTTAATTGCTCTTATTTGACAACATTGACTATGTTATTGCAAAAACCGATTATTAATCGATAGAAGTATCTTCATCCATTCCTCTAAAACTTCTTACGTCTATGATATTGTTCGCATGTCTAGCATCAACCAGAATGTGGTCAATCTGATCCTTTGTGATTCCGTCATTTGACACACATGTTTGATGTATATTCTTATGATTAAACATAGTAGACTTTACCATCATGTTATTAGTAGCTGCCAGGCCACCTAGTTTCAAACCATTGTCATTTGATATGTCATGCAGGCTTTAATTGCCAACATGTGGTTTCAGCAAATCTTCCTTACCGATCCTAGCGTTGAAGTCACCACATAGTATTAGTCGGTCCTGTTTTGGGACGTTATCAATTACTCGTTCCAGCTCATCGTAAAAGGCATCCTTGTCGTCTTCATCATGTTCTTCGGTTGGTGCGTACGCTGATATGAAGGAATGATTATACCAATTACCTTTAAAACGGATGTAGCATAAGCGTTCGCTTGTAGGTTAAAATACTAAGAGAGAATCTACGAGACGATCTGCCACTACGAAACCCGTACCGAACTCGTGTTTGTTTTATTGGCTGCCACTGAAGTAGACTATGGACCTACTAATTCTTACGCTTCCAAGTTCGGGAAACCCTACTTTCTGTATAGCCGTAATATCAATTTTGATCTTTTTCAGTTGTTCTATCGCGTGAAGGGCTGCTTCTGGTTTATACCAGCTTAAAACGTTCCATGTTCCCACACTCATACTCCGTTTTCGTTGCTTGGGTCGTTTATGTTCTGTCCTATTCCCAGGCTGTTTTCCAGTTTTTCTAACAATGGGTTTTTTGCCGAAATTCATTTTATGCGGATCGATAAAAATTTCCCGAAATTGGACACACTTACCAGTGACTGTATTTTATGTTTAAACAATTTATTTATAAAAAAAACGACATCTTGTTCTTCGTAAAAAAGGTATGTTTTAAAAAAAATATTATTTTTTGTTAATTTTCGGGAAAGTGCTGCTTCTAGACATTTACCATAATTTCTTCATCTTGACTATAAATCTCTTCTTGCGTTTTCAGATGTTTTATATATATTTTTTTAATTAATTCACCTCACTTTCAAGACAAAAAAACTCACTTACACTTAAAATTCAATTGGGATTTAGAAAAAGACACTATTAATTACTTTAACTAATTTGATTAGATCAACATTGTTTTGAAGAAAGGCCAGGTCAAGAGTACCAACAACCGACGAGCATGCATGAGAGCACTGATGAAAGAAGAGAAAGCAAAAGATGTGTGTAAGAACCGTAGCTAGTAAAAGGAAGTGGTATCTACCTATCCCTACGAGAAAAAGTCGTTACTGTATGTATGTATGCATGTAACTAATTAATTACTTCAAGAAAAGGAAGCATGCTCTACTACCTTTTAAGATGTGGCTCAGGCTTTCGATAAAGTTTGGCATAAGTATCTTATTCATAAATCAAAAACTTACATCGCAATTATTATCTTTATACATTTTAAAAGGATCTTCAAATAAAGCAGGAGTGCCACAAGGTAGTGTACTATATTGAATACTTTGCCTGATCTATACCTGTGACTAATTTTTAAAAAAACACGATGATTGCAGATGATACCGCAATTAATGAAGTAAGAAACAATCACAAAGAGGCTGCTAAAAAGCTACACACAGCAATTTTACAATAAGACTTAAGAGAACCAAGCCATTTGTGTTGCAGGGCAAATTATGTAATTATTGTAGTTAGTGTGGTTGAATTATTAGAACCTAAGGCAGACCTGTCAGTACGACCTTTGTTAAGTTTTAACTAAATCATTTTACGTTAATAAAAATTATTCATTAAACAGACTTTTAATTAGATTAAAAGTTAAAAAATATTTATTAAATATTGCCACGTCTTTTTTTTGGTTCTCTAAAGAGTACTCTGCTAGTGGTCTCTCTACTGGCAAATTATGCTCGAGCTCAGCCGTAGAGGGTAGAAGAAAAAATATATATAAAAGTGAGCCGCGCCACCGACTTAGACGGTACAAGCCGGAAACCCCTAGGTCTTGTAGGCACCAGCAGAGCCACGCGAAAAACAACAAACAATTATGGTGAACTAGATAAATAAAACTATATTTACAATTACTGCAATATATTAATTAAGTAAAAATGATGTTCTGATTTTTTACAATAAATTCTGTATTTTCGTAAAGTGGTTTAAACGAATTTAATACACTTTCTTAAAATAATATTTAAATTAATTATAACAATCTTCCAGACAGTAATAAAAACCTAATGAGGTACAAAAGAGAATTAAAATAACAAAAAACAACAACAACAAGAAAATGTTCACAATATTTAAAATTTCGAAAATAATTGGTTTTATATAAAATTCCTGATAGCAAAAGATTAACACAACAAAAAAAAGGAAATACTAAATAAATGGACTTGCTACAAAAATAATATTTTAAAACCCTTATAATATCCACATAAATTATATTCAGTGATATATAAATTCAGATTCAGCTTGGAGCCGGTACAAATTTAACGAAAAATAATTTGGTTACTTTTAAACTATTGAAAACTTTATTGGGACGTCACTGGGAGCAGGTACAAATTAAATGAGAATAACTTGTTACTTTTAAATTATTGAAAACACTTAGTTTAAACACATAACTGATAAGTTGATAAAATTAAATTCCATACCATGTAACCAATTGAAAACCTCACTGAGACGTCACGGTAACATCGATGATCCAAGAACCGAAAAACCAAATAGTATTATCAATAATTTCTGCTAAAATTACCAGGCAAGTCTTTATAACGCTGAAATTTATCGTCGATGTGGATGGAACGGCACGTGGTACTTCACGATGGCTTCACTTCATCAAATCCCACAAGTGGTGATCTTAACTCGTCACCAATATCCAAAAATATTCACCACATAGGCACGACAGAATGGTCAAGTTAAGAATTAAATGGTTTATCTTCCTAATCCAATAAAGATGGCCCCAAATTCAGCCAGATATGGAAGAAGAAACCGTAGAAGTTCCGCTCCCGTGTTAATATTTAACCGTTCCAAAAACTCTCAACCGACTTCCACCACTGCCACCAAACGAAAGATGAACCTTCCTCGCTCCCAGACCGGACATCAAGAAAATGACCCGGGACACGCGTCAGCCAACCTTTCCATGTATAAGTCCCTAGTTCATAAACGCGCTCGTTCGCATCAGTTGCTAGCCCAAGCAAACCAACAATAATATATCTAACAAAACACTACAATCGAGGCCAATAATCAAGGCGAAGTCCAATAAGAGAGACAAAAATGTCACAGCTATCAATAATCGAATTCTATCACTACTACATAGGCAACACTACATACAACGAACCCAAATGCAGACTATTATAATAATGAAACGGCAGATAGGAGAAGAAAATAATAGGCACGTGACAATATAATAAAACACTTAAAAGATAAACGATAAACTAAGTAAAAAATTGTAAAAATTTACCAATAACTTTACAGTTTGTAGAACTAACAAAAAACTTGACCATACTACACAATTAAAATTCGGAAAATATTTTACACTGTTCTTAGAGTAGAGACTAAAATCAATAAAGAAGCTCCAAATGTGTAATTTTTGTTTGCGGCGTTAAAGATATTGAATGGTTTATATAAATTTCCATTGGCTCTTACTGCATTAAAACTCATGGTATATTTCATGGTTCGTGGTCAAACTATGTGATAATCGGGAGCGTTACCAAGTCTGTTTTATATTATACTTATTAAAAAAAAATAGAGGCTCGATTCGGTATTTATAACGTGTGCTGATTGCTACGAAAATTTCTGTATCTAACGCTTATATTACCAGTATTACCCAGGTATGTGCATTTCTGCTCGTACACAGTTGGAAGAGTACAGTAATGGGAAATAAGCTGCATTGTAAATAAAATATGTATCTAATTGTTTAATGTCCTTAGAAAAACAATAATATGCCCAATTTTTCGATGGTATTTATATTTTTATCACCAATAGGATAATATAATGTATACAAATAGCTTAAAATGTGATAAAAGTGCAAATTACCATAGTTTTCACGTTTGATCTAATTTACTTTTTGTGTAGGGTTAATAAATTTTCAGACGGGAAGAATCTAAATAAGAATCCCACTTTAGTAAATAACATAAAGTTATACGTGTTTAAATGGTCGATGTTATTTTTTACAATTTTATTTTATTTTTTACTGATACAATTTTAATTAGAAAAAAAATTTTGCTTTACAGAAAATTGTTTGTTTGAGCAATGTCTAAGAAAAAGGAATACCCAAAATTATCCGGCGCAGCTGGAATCCATGGTTCTGATTACCAAATTAAACTTCTCACTTTATTCATGCTGCAAAGCTATCAGAAAGGTAATGAATTCTGGCTTTCAACTGAAAATAAACATGGAGGAAAATTTGACGACGTTGTTTTAGAAACTAACGAAAAAACCGTATTGCTTCAAGCCAAACACAAAGAGGATCCGAAAGATAAAAAACAACATATAGCATTCAATGATATTTTTCCAACTGGTAGTAAAGACGAATTTAATGTTTACAAGTATTTTGATTCTTTTTTAAATGTTAAAGATAATTTTAAGTGCATTAATGCTGTTATTTTGTGTACAAATACTCAGATAACCAAAGATAAAAAAAATGATATTTACAAATATATTTATCCAGAAATGATTGATGAAGATAATATATTTTATTTTTCAGAAAGTAAATTTTGTTACATATTAAATCAAAGTTGTAAACAATTATTTTCAGCCACACATTCTGAAACCGACATAGATTCATTTTTGGATAAATTTCAGCTTGTTTGTATTGACGATAATAACGTAGATGCTGAAATATTAAAATTAATTAAAAATATAGACATGTTTAACGAACCTTTTACTTTGGAAAATGTTGCTAATTTTCTTTTTAAAGAAGTTAAAAATTGGTTTATGGGTAAAAAAGGATGTTATCTTACTTCACAAGATGTTGAAGCTTACATTGCTAGTTTTAAAACAGAAAATTTTATAACGGACTTGAAAAAATATAATGTCCAATTTAAGTCTTGGGTTAACACAGACAGGTACTCCTGTTTTGTGGTTTTAAAAAGGGAACACATTTTACTGCAAACACTAAACATTTATCAAAACACTTGCGAGAGTGAAATTCTTATTATTAATCCCGATGATGATTTGAATACGCAAAAAAAACTGGTTAGCAGCTTTAAACTTCCAAAATTTGTTCTATTAGTGGTTCCCATTGTTCAAGAATCGTATCAAGATTTGCAAAAAACGATAATTAATGTTTTAGGCGTAACATCTGAAAAGGTATACAAAAAGGTAGTATTTGTTACTGATATAGACACTCTAAACTTTGCAGGTTTTTACCCTAACCGTCATCAAGTAAATATTAATTTTAAAATTTTTTCGGAAGAAACCCAAAATATTATTTTTTCAAAAAAAGTAACGTTTCAAGAAAAGGAAGTTTCTTTAAGAAACCTAATAAATCCAGACAATTTTGATAAAATGGACGAAATTGTTGACGATTCTATGCTAGTTAAACTAATTAAAAATGAAAAAGTTGTTATAAATTTGTTTTATGAAAATAACATAATTGATTTTTACGTACCCAGGAAAATACAACATGAAAATTCAGATTCTACCAATTTTTTAGGTCCCTTTTTATCCGAAGAACAACTCTGCAATGTTATCGTAGATGAAACAAAAAATAAAATAATTCTTATTTCAAATAGTCCTGGAATGGGTAAAACCACCATCCTATCAAGTCTACAATATTTATTAAACTCCAAATATAACAACTGGATTATTAAAATAAACCTTAATGAATGTACGAAAATTTTTAAAAACTGTTTGGTTAACAAAAGTTCAATAACGTTAGAAGAATTGCTAACTAGTTTAAAAATGCCTCTTACAGAAAAATTTGAAATTAATTTTTTTAATCTTCCTGGAAAAGTTATTATAATGTTCGATGCTGTAGACGAAATTAGTCCTGATTATACTGATTTGGTAATAGATCTTTTACTAACATGTAAAAGTAGGAAAAATATCAGAAAAATTTTGATAACATCAAGGCCTCATTGTCGTAATAAAGTTGTCGAATCAACTGATTGCTTTACGTACTCTTTAGAGCCGTTTTCAGATGAAGACAAGATAAGATTTCTGGGCAGCTATTGGACAAAGATACATAATATATCATCAGGAACAAATGAAATGAAATGTAAAATATTTGCCAAAATACTTTCTGAACATTTAGACAATGTTATAGGACCATCTTCTTGGAGTCTTATTGCAATACCATTGCAGACCAGATTGGTAGCTGAAGTTTTCGAAAGTAAATGCATGGAATATATTGGCACTGATGAATTTTTTAATATTTTTCCAGAAAATTTTAATACTGCTAAATTATATGAATTGTTTATCGAAAAGAGAAAAAAAATTTATATTGATGAAAAGAATCACGCACAGGGTATTATAGAGGTACAAAATATTTTAAATAAAATGTTTGATAATGCGATAACAGAACATACGAGAATGGCATTAAAACTTATTTTCGAAGTAAATGAACTTAAGTACTTTAAGATAATGAATGTTTCTGAAAATGTATCGGAAGCATCCTTGTTAAGGATGGGAATCCTTCAAAAGAATGATACAGTTTTACGTTTTACTCATCAAACATTTGCTGAATATTTTGTAGCACTTAATATCTGGAAGACTCTAAACGAAGCAGATGTTCATAAAGATTTTATAAGTTTTTTAATCGAAACAATATTATCAAATAGTAAATACAATACAGTTCATTCTTTTATTGAAAGTATTCTTGAATACCAGGTAATTTCAGATAAAATTCTAGAACAGTGTGGGAAAGTTACAGAAAAAATTAAATGGGATAATAAAGACGACATCATTTTTTTAGCCAAATATAATAGGTACAACATACTAAAGCTGATGTTAGAAAAATGTAACAACTGTTCTGGAATTTTTAACACAAATAATTCGCAAGAAGATTTACTATTCTATGGTTTATTTGATTTGTCTATTTTTAAGTTATTGCTGAATAAAGGTGCCGATATTTATAGGATGTATTCTCAAAATCGAACATTGTTGCATTGGGCAGCGACTGGATCTTCGGAAGAGGTAGTAGAAATACTCATTAAGAAAGGACTGAATATTAACGCCAAAGACTTGCGGGGTCAATCGCCTCTTTATTGTGCCGCACAATATAATTTAGTCAAAACTGTAAAACTACTTATACTAAACGGAGTTGAAATTAACATAGTTGATGAAAATAATACTTCGGTGCTACATTGCGCAGCTCAATTTGACTCGTTGAATATTGTTCCAATATTAGTGGAAAACGGTATTAGCATTGATATAAAAGATAAAAAAGGATTAACTCCTCTACTTACCGCATGCTTTTACAAATCATTTATGTTGGCAGGATATTTAATTGATCAAGGATGCGAGATAGCCGTGACGGATTATGAAGGAAAAAACTCTTTACACTATTTAGCGATTGAAAATTACTGCGGTTTTTATTTAACACGACCAAGGATTTGTATTAGAGACAAACCAGTTGTAACAAAAGTGTTAATGGAAAATGGGACTAATTTTTATGCAGATAATGAAGATATAAGATTAAAAATAAAAGCAGAATTAGTGCCTTTGTACGAGGAACTTGGAAAAAAAATTCTTGAAAAAAATGAGGTGGATGTTAATGGTGTTAGTAAAGACGGTATGACGCCGTTGCACCATGCAGCAGCCACCAATAATCTCGGTATTGCAAAATGTTTAGCAATTGCTGGAGCTGATGTTGCCATAAAAAATGCTGATGGAGAAACGCCTTTACATTTAGCGGCCGAAAAAAATTTATTTAATATGTTGGAAACTCTGGTATTTGAAAAATCACATATTGACGTGAGAAATAATAACGATGAATCTATATTACATACCGCGGCTAAAAATGATTCAATAGATGTTCTTAAATATTTAGTAAATAATGAAACATTATACTTTTTGGATCGAAATAAATTTACTCCACTATTGACGGCTTGCTATTACAAATCCTTTGGTTGTGCAAAATATCTGATTGCTTGCGGGTCTGATACAACAGCTGTTAACAACGAAGGTTGCAATGCTTTACATTTACTTGCTTTGGATAATTTTTGCGATTTATATTTAAGATATATGAAATACAAACCTGTGATATATAAAATTATTGACGAGCACAACATAGGCCTTAATAATGACAAAGTTCCTTTTTTGGTCAAAGCTGAATTGAAACCTTTTTATAAAGAAATTTTTGATAAGCTTATAACGTTAAACTCTGTAGATATTAATGCTGTTTGTAAAAAGGGTATGACAGCTTTACATTACGCTGTAATATCTGGTAATTACGTTATAATAAATTGTTTGTTGGATCGTTATGCTGACAAAACTGTAAAAAACAAGAAAGGATTAACACCTTGTGATATAGCTAATAACATAGGTGATTTGAAAGCTCAAGAAATTTTAAGTTAGGTTTAATATATAAGTTAAACGAACTAAGGAGAAAAATTGAGAACAACCGATATTGTAAACACTTTTATTTGACGATTTTAAAAACAAAAGGGTTGTCCTAAATTTTTAAACAACAATGTTCTTCAAAATAAAGCTTTTAAAGGCTTTAACATCCTTGCAAAGGTTGACAATGGTTCGTTTTACATTTGGGTTAGTTGGTAATATTTTAAATTAAAAGAAATTTAAAAGAATAAAAATAAAATTTACGATTATATTTTTTAAAAAAAAATTTTGGTCATAATTAATGACTTTGAGATAAAACTTACATTAAATTCCTTAATTATTTTACCTTCTATTAAATTAATACCATTTATATTATTACATTTTATTGACTGTCGATATTTAATGACTAATGAAATTTTATGAAACAATATTTTTTTATGACATTTGGTAAATGCAAATATAATACTATAAATATTTTAATAAATATTATACGTTAACTTATTATAAGTATATATAAGTTATATATAAGTTAACTTATTCTTATATTTCACGAGAAATAAATATGAAAAACCAGTAGTATTTGATTTATTCAATTTTAATTTAACCCAGCTATCACGGTACAATTATAAAATTACACAAGGTATGTTCCAAAGACGATCGCGTTTTGGTTCAGTTCTTTTCAACAGAACTGTTAAAAGATACTAAAACACATGGGCATACAACCATAAAAAATATATTCAGACACTCATTTATAGAAATGGCAACTGATTATATGAGTGCAAAAATATCCTTTGAGACAAAATATGAGGTTCACGCAAAACTCAGAAATGATATAAGAAATGATAATCAAACCGGTGAACTCATCTGGTTCACATATGGATCACGGTCTAACAACCAAACTGCGCCAATGGCTCTTGAGCTTTATGCAAGATTGCTCCTTACATGTGGCAGTTGACAGTATTTCTTCTGATGCGTTTAAAACTAATGCCGGGGTTCCCCAGGGTTCCATCCTGTCCCCCACCTTATTTCTTTTACACATCAACGACCTCTTGAAAACCAGCACGAACCCCATTTACAGTTTCGCAGACGATAGCACACTTGTCTCAACTTTCACATCCTATCGATCACTTTCGGTGAATGATACAAATAGACTCAGGCAGGAACAGGTTGATTCCATCAATAGAGATCTTAAAGCAATCGTCGAGTGGGGAACCAACAATCTTGTTCAGTTCAACGCCCAAAAAACACAAAGTGCCACGTTTTCCAAGAAAGTGAATTCCTCAAATCATCCCATCACAATGTCCGGAAATACCCTTGAACCAAGTCCTTCCATCTCGATTTTGGGAGTCACGGTGTCCAATAATATGTTTTTACTCTGTTTTTTACTCCTGTCAACTGTTGACGACGTACAAGGCTCAAATCCGACCTTTACTGGAGTATTGCTCGCACATTTGGGGTTCAGCACCAAGGCATTCTCTTAGTCTTCTAGATTCCATTCAGAAAAGAGCCATTCGCTTGATAAACAGCTCAACTCTCACAGATACACTTCACCCTCTAGAACATAGAAAAAGAATTGCAGACCAGTCATTGCTCTACAGATATTTCCATGGCAGATGCTTCATAGAAATAAAAACTCTTGTACCACCATTGGCCACATTCGGCCGAAGAACTCGACACGCTGATCAGTCTCACACATTTACTCTCAAGCTTGACACTACAAGGACCAATCTTCATCAATAATCCTTCTTTTACAGTACTGCTACGGAATCGAATAAGCTTCCAAAATCAGTTTTTCCAGAGAACTATGACCTGCAATATTTGAAAAAGCGTGTCCACAATCATTTCCTTTCTATAATCCCTTCCCCTTCTAATAGTCGCAGTGTGGGCCGTCCGTGGCCCAAACGATAGGTCTACCCTTTTTGCGACTATTTTCATAAAACAAAAAAAAAAAAAAAAAAAAAAAAAAAAAAAAAAAAAAAAAAACCATCGAAGAAACTGGTTTAGGCGTCTATTTTTTAAACCCAAATATGAGCAAATAAACTCATTGGGGAAACATGCGTCGGTCTTCCAAGCTAAAGTACATGCCATAAACGCTTGTGCTGTTAAAAAAGCAATAATAGGGATACCCAAGGCCAGCGTTAAAGCAGCGATCAATGGCTGGGTCCATTCTTAGCATCAGCTGAAGTGGGCACAGTCAGAAGGAGCTGGACACAGCAAATTAATGCTGAATAAACCCTCACCTAAACAGGCAGGAAAGCTGCTCTCGCTAAGTAAGGAAAAAGTTGTAGGGCTTTGTAACGGACACTGATTTTTGATAAAACATCTGCGCAATATAGGCGTGTCTGACACAGAACCTATTTGTTCAATATGTTCATACATTTTTATTGTAAAATCAAATGTCTGTACTTTATGTGTTTTTAAAAGAAATAAATGGAATTTTAATAATTTATGTTTTTTTATAAATATGGTACGTTAAAAGTTTTGGTTTAATTTAATTAACAAAAGCAAGAAACCAAGAAACAAAAACATAACAATAAATAATATAATAATTTAATTATTAAAATAAGCATCATTGTATTCATAAATATTAAGAAAATAAATAAAATATTTTATGACATTTAATTATTTAAAAAAAAATTATTAAAAATGACTGTAATCCGTTTTAAGAATAAAATTGGTAAACCAAAATGACATAAAATAACTCACCCCTGTGTTCTTCACCGACCCCGACAAAAAAAATTTTTTTTTCAAAAAATAATTTTTTTACATATTTAATTTAATTTAATTTAAATTACTGCACATAAAATATACAATTAAAATAAACAATAAAAAACAAGAAATATTTTAGGGTTTAGATTTTGTTTTATGCACCCAATTGTACAACACTTAAATGTACAGATATTTAATAAAAACTTAAGAACATATCGAATATCTAATATGTGTAAAATTTATGCTATTATTATAATCATATATTCTAATTACATTACATTACATTTTTGCGGTTGGGCCATTGGTGCAGGCATTTATGTCACCTAGATCTTTTGATCCTCTGTGACTACCGCTGTGTCTTCAGGGCATCGGAATTTCATTCCATTGGTTTTGGCAAATCGCAGTATTTCTGTTGACCCTGTTTCATTTAAATCAATTAGATCCATTATCGTGCAGCCCCAGGTTTGGTACCTGTACATCGCTAGCGTCGTGCAGCAACACAGAATGTGTATGCTGCTCTCTTCCTCTTTGCCGCATAGTCGACAGTTTTTCTCAACTGCCAGCTTCAGTTTAAAGAGGTGCGCCTTTAGTGCGACGTGTCCAGTGAGCAGGCCAAGCGTGCTGCTAAGCCTACTCCGGTTAATCGTCCAGAGTGCGTCTGCCCTCTTCTGGAGAGGTTTTTTTATCAACTGTTCTGCAGCCAGCATTTGCATTTCACTGACCAAAATGTTCTTGCTCAAGAATTAATTTCAACTCCAGTTACGCTTCTGCAATTGGCAATCAGACCAACTGGCTCCTTGGTTCCACCGGGGCCCCATTTCTTGCCAGTTCATCGGCTACCTCGTTGTCATTTATCCCTGGGTAAGAGTGACCTTATCGGCTTATCGCTCAACAACAATGCGCCACTTGCGATTTTTTTAAATTATTATAATATTGATTTAATAACTTAATAAACTGAGCATAAACCGCTACAAAATATTACTGTAAATTAAAAAAAGCGCAAATTTATTAAGAGATCTCTTTAAGCGGTGGCGCCATCGTGTGCAGGAATCGAGTAGTGTACTAGATCGTATAAAAGATGAGAATTTGCAAGAAAAAGGTATAAAAGTGGAGTTCGCTAGTAAATTGACCGAGAAATTTGACGGTTTAGATGAAGCATGTGAGGTTGAAGAATTGTGGAAGCCATTCAAAAAAAGAATCGTGGATATTGCTATTGAAGTATGCGGTGTAAGTAAAAGCAGAAAAGGATGTAGGTTAAAGAAAATGTACGTAGATGTTCAAAAAGCAGTGTCAAAAAAGAAGAAAGCCTGGCTGGATTGGCTAGCTACAAAAGCCAATCAAAGAACGCATTGGCAACGATTAAGGATGTAAACAAGGCAAAGAATGAGTATAAAAGATTAAAAGGTATGGTAAAAGAGGTTGTGGCAAAAAAGAAGAAGAGTGATAAAAATGAATTTAATAAAAGGTTATCTGACGATTTCCAAAACAATATTAAACTCTTCTAAAAGTCCATAAGAACAGCCAGAGGTAAAAATACTACCTCGCAATTGGAAAGAATCAGAAACCAAGATGGTAGGATGGTAAAAGGAGAAAAATGCGTATTAAAGAGATGGAAGGAATACTTTAAAAGTTTATTTGAGAAAAAGGATTCACAAGTACAGGCCCCATTCGAAGACATAATTGAAAATTGCAATGCATAGCTTTATGAATAGCCAGAAAGTGTCAAAAAAGACACGTCTGGCGGTGCATAGAGGTGTGTTGGTTTCTACACTTATGTATGGTAGTAAATGTTGGGTTTGACAGAAGAAGCATGAAAATAGGATTAATGCTGCGGAGATGAGTAGTCTGAGAAGTATAGCCGGAGTGACTCGGTTGGATAAAGTAAAGAATAGTGAGGTAAGAGAACGCTGTGGTGTAAAAGAAGATGTGGTCACAAAGATAGATAAAGGAATGCTTGGATGGTTTGGACACGTATAAAGGATGGATGAAGGAAGATTGACGAAAAAATTTATAAGGCGAGTGTGAGTGGACAAGGCGGTAAAGGTCGACCTCGGAGAACATATCTAGATCAGATTAACATTGTTTTGAAGAAAGGCCAGGTCAAGAGTACCAACAACCGACGGGCATGCATGAAAGCACTGATAAAAGTAGAGAAAGCAAAAGATGTGTGTAAAAACCGTAGCAAGTGGAAGGAAGTGGTATCTGCCTACCCCTATGGGAAAAAGGCGTGACTTTATGTATGTATGTAAAAAATGTTCAGACAATTTTCGAGAATTTTTAATGAAACAGCCTTAAGATATGTTATACAATGTCGAATGTTCAGTGGAACGAAGATTAATTATTAAAGAAAGAGAGCTGTCACAGCACCCCACTTTATGTCCAAACAAGCGGATGTCGAGTGCTAATTTAAACCGAATTAGTTACCATCCAACCCCACCTTTACTTTTTCTTCATTATTAAATATTCCCGTTAGCCAGATGAGACATATTTATTTATCAAATATCATTTATTTACAAACATGCCTGTGATAGCTTGCCTATCAAAAAGTGCTCATGGCTATTTTTATTTAAACTAATTTTAATCAATTTTTGTTCGTAACCTTCCTTCTTTTGATAACAGAAAAAAATATTTTTCAACATAAAGAATGTGCCTTGGTAGGCTTGCCTACTTATTTTTGTTCAAGGCTACCTGGCAAGCAGGTATAAACAGGTAAGTTAATATACACCGATCTGATAACCAACAAAAACTGATATTATAAAAAAAAAATTTAATGACAAATTCAATTGTATAGGCTTGCCTGCAAAAAACCGTTTACGAAATATTATTGCCAGGCTTCGAAGTTTTAGCATCGGAGCAATTTAATATGTGCGAAAGAGAAAGTAGAGCGTCCGAGGTCCGTGTGATAGAACAGGACACAACATAGCAGCTGCACGCGACATGTCCGTAGAATGTAACCGAATGCGCATGCTCAAAAGTAAAATATTTAAAAATCATTGTATGGCTTTTTTTGTATTTAAAGAAAAAAATAATATTAAAAAAAACGTTGTTAATTGAAAATTATTAATACAAACAGTAATATATTTCATTAGGAGTCAAGAAAATAAGCTTTTTTCGTGCGAGCGCGACAAGTTCCGTGGGAGGCGCAGCCAAACACGGAAAGCACGAAAAAAGCATATATGGACGTGTAATGAACGATATTTTTAATTATATCTACCTGAAAACCACAAATTGTTAAGATATTGTAACTAAAAATATTAAAAATTGTCAAAAAACAAGCGTTATTTACCCCGTTGCTAAGAAAATAAACAAAAAATTTGCGATTTCTTGAGAACTGTCAATATTATATTACTTTATTTTGACATGCAGGTAGGCAGCTAATGACACTAGTGCACCGTAAAATTTTCCATGCGCCCACTTTCGGTGCACTAAATAGGCATGTAAACATAGTGTTTTCAGGTAGGTATAATGAAAAATTTTTTTACTTATATCATAATTTTTACAAAATTTTCAAATTCTTCTTTGTATTTTTTTTTAAAAGTGTAACTTTATTATATCACGTGAAGTGATCAGCAACAAAATCCAGCAATTCATTGCTTAGCTGAATATTTCCATATTAAAAGTTTTGTTATTTACGGAAAGCCAGTTTTAAAGAACATATTTTAAATAAATAATTATCAAAATCAAAAATAAATTTTTTTGAATCACCTCGGACGCTCTACTTTCTCTATTGCACATATTAAATTGCTGCGATTCTAAAACTTCGAAGCCTGGCAATAATATTCCATGAACGCTTTTTTTAGGCAAGCCTATACCTTTGATTTTGTTATTAAATTATCTTTCTTATGATATTAATTCATTAGTTATCAGATCGGTATAGTTACCTATATCAACTGATCTGTTCGTATCTGCTTGCTAGGTAGCATGAACACTTTTCGATAGGCAACCTATCAAAGGCATGTTTGTAAATAAATGATATTTGATAAAAAATATGTCTCATCTGATTATCAGATGGGTGAAGGTCGTTATCCCACAGTCTCCTTTACTACAACAAAAATTAAAAATATAAAACCCAAAAAAAGGCAAAATCATATTCTAAAATAATAAAAATATTTCTTCGGGACCAGCGGAGCGATTACGTACATAGTTATAGTCACTCCTTTTTTGCTTAGAGGTAGGCAGAGACCACTTTTTTCCACTTGCTGCGGTTCTTACACACAATTTTTCTCTCTCTACTTTCTTGTTTGGAAATAACAAACTTTTAAATACTTACATATTTTATTATTGATACGAATTTTAGTTTTTCCGTGGGTTCGGCGATTAAAAACTCTCGATACAGTAACAAAACAATGTTTATTCCATTACAATAAATTCTACTTTTATAAATCACTTGGATACTCACTTAGATATACAACTACATATAACTAATTACATTTTCTAAATCATAAACACTTTTAAAACTAATACTGTCTCTTGTTACGACCGCTGTTCTTTTTATACCTCTATATCACAATTCCAGATGATTCTACCTGTTTCTCTACTTTAGCGACGCAGATTCGAGAAGTTGCCTGACCTTGATTGACCGTGCGGTGGCCGACAAAGCGATTGTCGATACGCACCCCAGCCGCAGACGATTCTAGGTTCCCGACAGGACCGGATTCGTAACATAATTATTAAGATTCTTAGTTGTTTTTTATAAATTACTATGTTTTTATTTTATTGTTGTCATTATATAAAAAAAATTGTGATATAATTTTCTTTAAGGTCAATTTTTTAAATAAATGAACTAATATTTAATTTAATTATTTTTAAAAAAAAAAATTGATAATTCCATTATTTAAGTATTTATTATAAAAATGAAAATAATTTATTTTTAAGAAAAGTAACTTGTATTTGTAATTGGTTTGTTTTTAGAAAGTACTTTGTATTATTTGTATTTTATTTTTTAAAATTAGGTCTATCATTGCCAGATATTGCAATGTAGCTGTAGGTAATCCTTGGGTTTTAAAATGGTACGCTAAATTCCCTAATGAAACTCCCCATTTTGTGATTAATATTGTCATTCAAGTATGAGGTTCTTATAACTTTAAATACCTACTGACTTTCTAACAAATCTGAACACCAACTAGAAGTTAAACAATTTTAATAAATTTATACAAAATATTTTTTTAAAACAATTTAAAAAATGACATTTTTACACTTAATATTACAAAGTAAAAAAGTTATTTTTAAGAGAGTGGGTCCGCTTGAACCTTGCAGTAACCTCTGCCATATGAGTAAGTAAATTGTCGTGTTAAAAAAAAAGGTTAAATTTACCCTCGTAGGTATAGCAAAGCAAAAGGCTAGTAGGTATATGCGTTGAATACCAAATTTAAACAAAAGTTTAAATATGAATAGTGTAATGATTTTGCGATACGCCACTGGAATATGTTACGTTAGCCAGCTGGGCGGTACGGTGACATCACAGCCAATGACGGGGATTTTTCAGTAGCTTCCAGACTAATTACGAATTTTTTACTCAAAAGTCTGGATACGTTCAAAACTTCCAGTTTTCCCTCGTTTTAACGTTAATACCTTTAAATAACTACTGACTTTTCAACAAATCTAAACAATTTAAATAAATTAATAAATTTTTTTTTTCAAAATTATTTATAAAATGACAATGACATTTTTACACTTAAATATTACAAAGTAACCAAGTTATTTTTTAATGACTGGGTCCGCCAGTTCGTGGGTGTTACTAGATTTCCTATTGGGCGCCTTCCCACGTGTGGATTGGGGCACGCTCTCTAGATATAGGGGGTACCGGGTACCGATATCCAAGCCAAGATTTGGCATAAAGGAATGCAACGGGATACCACCTTTATTATTTTGTTCCCAAGACAAGAACATGAGTACATTTAATTTAAAATTTTCCGGAATTATAAATAGTTCCCTAATCGGATCTCCGGGGGAAACGGCTTTAAATGTAACAAAGATAAGAGCAAACCTAAAAAAACCATTAAAGATCGGGACATGGAATGTAAGAAGCCTATTTGAGGCTGGAAAATTAGCAAACCTCACACGAGAAATAAACAGACTTAAGCTGGATATCCTGGGCGTTGCTGAGACCTGGTGGCCTGGTGTGGAAGAGTGCAATGTGGATAACGGAGTGTTCTTCTATTCTGGCAATGAAGATCCAAAACACAGGAAAGACGTAGGAATCGTTATAACTAAAGAAATAATGAAATCTGTCATGGAGTTTGTTCCATACTCGGACCGCACTGTTTTATTGAAACTCAGAGCCAAGCCAAGTGATCTTAATATAATACAAGTATACGCACCAACTGCGGATTCGCCGGACGATGATGTGGACATTTTTTGTGATGAAGTCAAAGAATTGCTTAAATTGACTAAAATACACGATGTCAACATAATTATGGGTGACTTCAATGCCAAAATAGGAAAGGGCAGATTTGAGACATTGGTTGGATGTTTTGGTCTTGGAGAAAGAAACGAAAGGGGTGATTAACTTTTACAATTCTGCCAAGAGAAAAGAATGAAAGTTACAAATACATGGTTTCAACATCACCCTCGTCGACTTTATACCTGGATGTCCCCAGCGGACCGATCACACAATGTAGTGCGAAACCAAATAGATTTCATTCTGATCAATCAAAGATTTAGCTTAACTATCAAGAAAGCTAGCACATATCCTGGGGCCGATGTGCCTTCTGACCATGTACTATTGGTGGCATTCGTGAAAATTTCTTTTTTAAGTCAAAGAAAGCCAATAGCACAACGACGGATCGCTTCAGAAAAATTAAGAGATCCAATAATAAAATCTGAGATGTGTAACGAGATAAACACACAAATTTAAACAATAACATCAAATATTAGAGAAGACCCAACGCAATCTTGGACAAAGATAATGGGCATAGTAACAAACGCAATGCAAAACAGATTAGGAGATAGGGCTAAGAACAAAAAGCAAAAATGGATGACAAATGAGATCTTGTTGTTAATGGATAAACGTCGAAAGCCAAAGAACAAAACAGACATGTACAAAGATATTCAAAGACTCATAAGATCAAAATTAGAATAGAAAAAAACGAATGGCTTAAGTGCGAATGCTCGGAAATAGAACAGCTGCAAGATCAACATGACAATTTTAATCTGCATAGAAAGCTGAAGGAGACTGCTGGCATATATAAAAAAATGAGACCAATCATAACAGTCAATAGTAGCAACCAGATAGTCCTCGACAGCAAAGAGAAGAACAATGTTAGGGAAAAGTATATTGAAGAACTTTTTGACGAAAAGAGACCCCCAGCTGGTAGTAATAACTCTCTAACCGGCCCATCGATAACTAAGGACGAGATTGAAAATGTCATAAGTAAATTAAAAAATAACAAAGCGGCTGGTCCAGATAAAATTACTTCAGAAATACTTAAATTTCTAGATGAACCGGGCATTACATCACTACATAAAGTGTTTACCATTATATATGAGACAGGTCACTACCCCAAACAGTGGTTGTGCTATACTTTTATCCCCTTGCCCAAAAAGACCAATGCAAGAAAATGCAAAGATCATAGACTTATTAGCCTGATGAGTCATACTTTGAAAATATTTCTTAAAATCATACACCAAAGAATTTACAAAAAATGCGAAAGAAACCTAAGCGACTCGCAATTTGGGTTTAGACAAGAGTTAGGTACACGAGAATCAATAGTTGCAACACAAGTGCTTGTCCAGAAGTGCCATGATCAGGGAAAGAATGTGTGCCTATGTTTCATAGATTACATATAGGCATTTGATCGCATACAACACCACAAATTAATGCAGCTTCTTAAAAGGCTCGATATTGAACAAAAATACATTAAATGCATTGAGAACCTATATTGAAACCAAACAGCGCAAATCAAATTAGGCAATAATATGTCCAACCCCATAAAAATTAGACAGGGATGTGTGCTGTCTCCACTCTTATTCAACTTATATTTAGAAGCAATTTTCCAAGAGGCCCTGACAGACGTAGAAATGAGAGTCAAAGTTAATGGAGTGTGGATTAACAATATCAGTTATGCCGACGATACAGTCTTAATCGCTGGTAATATACACGACCTACAACAACTTGTCAACAAAGTAGGAGAACAGAGCAAATCAATGTGTTTAAATATCAACACCAAAAAAACAAAATTTATGATTATCTCTAGAAACCTAAATATGTTTGAAAATTCCACCATAACATTTAACGCAAAGCCCATAGAAAGAGTAAACAAATTTAAGTACTTGGGAATTAGACTTTTCGAAGACTGGACATCGGACAAGAAAATAAAATGTCGCATTGAACAAGCTCGTCAGGCATTCTTAAAGTTTCGAAGAGTGCTTACCTGTTCCGATTTTGACCTTAACCTATGAATCAGATTTATAAAGTGCTACGTTTGGTCGGTGCTTCTTTACGGTATGGAGGGTTGGACATTGAAGGCGACTGTAATTAAGAAATTAGAGGCTTTTGAAATGTGGCTTTATCGCAGAATCCTTAAGATACCTTGGACGGCCCGACTGACAAACGAAGAAGTTCTAAGACGAGTCAACGAACAACGTGAACTATTTGAATTAATTAAGAAAATAAAAACGGCATACTTGGGACATATAATGCGAAACACGAAATATCAGTTCTTGCATCTGTTGATCGAAGGCAAGATTTGTTTTTGCGCCCCTATCATCACCCCGTGTAAAGTTTGGATAATTTTCCACAGCAAATTCTAAATTTTTGTGTACTTCACGTAATCGTCTTACCTTTCTGCGACCATCGTGAATCCAAAAACAGAATAGAAACTAGTCAGAGAACATATCGCGTTTTCATTCACCATCCCTATTTGGTATGCCAATATACCACTTAAGTCGAACAGCACAATGTCCAGCTGTCAGTCGGAGACATATACATGGTTTATATCAACAAAACTCACATTTCTTCCTTAGATCATCTTAAAAAAATCACGTGAGGTCCAACCAAATAAACATCCCAAAAACTTGACTTTCTGTTAAGATCTATTTCACTTCCACTCAGCTGCTTATGATCTATAAGGCACAGGTCCGACCTGTCCTAGAATACTGTTTTCATATTTGGAGTGCGGCACCTAAACATATTCTGAAACTACTGGATTCCGTCCAAAAAAGGGCAATTCGTCTGGTCGGTGATGCCTCGCTTACAAACTCGCTCACTTCTCTAGAACACCGTAGAAAATTTAGCGATTTGTCTCTATTTTATAGATATTTTTATGGGCGATGCGCTTCTGAAATATCAACGATCGTTTTTCCTTTAGCTGTTTCTTCGAGATTAACCCGTCAAGTTCACACTTCACACCCCTTTGTGGTTACTTTGGAGACCTGCAAAACATCTCTTTCCAAAGACTCGTTCATTTATCAAACAGCGTGGCTTTGGAACACATTGCTTAGGGAGGTGTTCCCCGAGGCATACAACCTCCAGAAATTTAAGAAGAACACCAATTTCTACCTTTTTCCCCTTAGTTCTCACGTTGTTCTCTGAGCATTACAGGATATCACTTTTCGTGGGAACCAGAACATAAAAAAAAATAGATACAAGCATTGTGACTCACAAGTCAACAGCTTAAATGCTTAACCAATTGAACAATCGTGTTTCTTTGCTTATTTCTAATACGCTTTAATGAACGTTTGATACAGCAGTCAGTGATCATAAAAGACAGGTAAATGGGTAAAGCAAATTCTACCTATGGAAAACATGATTCTGATGAATTATCAATTGACTTTATAAAATTGAAATTCCAGAGCATTGTGCTTCTTGCTGTCGATAGCAGTAGCCACATTCGTTTTAAGCAATTCAGCGAACTGCACCAATTCGTTGTCGTTTTAATCATCTGCGTAAGCACTGACGATAATTAAAGTTTTTTTTTAAATTACTGCTGCTGTAACAAATTTTAACTATTAAAATATTCCAAAGAAACGATAGATCGTAGGTATGTATGCCTATCTTTATTAAATAAATATATATTTTTAAGCACTCATCCTATTTTAATTGAAAAAAAAACCGGTAGGAGTGGGTCTGGGTGCAAGGGGCCTGTGGTAATTGCTACTCTTGCTAGTTGGCTAATCCGGTACTGCGATTTACATATATTAACATTTTTCAATTCCGCGATGACGGGGCTTTCAGTATCACTGGCTCCTGAACTATAACATCCTTGAACCAAACTAAACGACAATCGAATATATTCGCTAGAAAGATTAAAATTAAAGGATATAATCGCCTGTTGCGTTATTTAATCTTTCGTTTAAGTTATCTATCGTCCGATCTAGCGGCAATTCGCGAACATTTTATTCTCATAAACATTTTACACGTAACCTGATAAATCGCTTAAAATAACGTTGGTCCTCCTTTAGCTACTTGTGGATTTCATTTAACTATAAATATAATTTGTTTACATATTCAGAATTCTGGGAAAGGTCGACTGTCGTCTGGCATGCATAATATTTTTTTGGAAATACAAATATTTGGGGCGTTTTATTTTAATTGTGAACGGTTTTATGGATACCAAAGAGATCTTTCTGTTATTTTATACGTAAAGTGCTTGATTTTATTTTAAACTGAACCATTGATGGATTGTAGTTACTTTAAAAAATGTAGACATAATGACAAAAGACGCCTGCCGTATGTGTATTTTTGGTAAGTATTTATATTATTAATATTTTTGTCGGTTTTGTTCATTTATTTTTAGCAAATATCAAAATATATTTTTAAAATCTTATTTATATTATTAGATCATATATCTAACAATTTTGTTAAACTTTTATTTGTTAGTATTTTTTATAAAATCATGTGTGGTGAATTTTAAGTAGTCGATGGTCGATGCTGTCAGTTTTACAACTATGAGAGTCGTGATTCCATACCTTTTTTTTTTTACTTTGTACATAATTGTAGTGAAAGAGGATTATAGTTTTGCGGATCAATAAAATTAATTTATATTGTTAATTTATTTTTTTTATATTATTATATTTAAGTCGAAGTTTATTTTCGACCATTTCAACAAGTACGTTTTGATTTGCCGGATGAGAACAAAATAATTAATGTTTGTAAAAAAAAGTGTCTAAGTACTTAGAAAAAACCCTATTTGCATGATATTTATTGGGAGTTATTTGCTAACTCCAACCTTTTAATGTAAAATGTCTGATTTTACGGGTAAATGTTAAGACATGCCTACCACTTTAAAAGCAGTGTCAAAAGTAAGTAAAGTGTCAAAAGTGCGATTAAAGATGGTTTCTCTTTTGTACCGAATAACTTTTTTTGGTGCCATATCAGGTCCTCCTAATGTTAGCAATTACAATGGCGAGTTGTGCTCTGTCTTCGGCGATTCTAAAGAGTTGTTCTGCGCTTCGAACTCCGGTCCTCTCTCTAAGATTCCTTAACCACAACGCTTGTCTTTTACCGACTCCTCTATGGGCTTCTATCTTGTCCTTTATTATAAGGATACGGTGACGATCACCCCTGAGCATGTGATCTAGATAGGACAGCTTTCGGCATTTAACAGTCATTACTAGTTCGCGTACGGCGCCTGCTATATTTAAAAACGCTTCATTTGTCTGCATGGCAACCCATGGGATTCGGAGCATACGTCTATGCAGCCACATTTTAAATGCTTCAAGACGAATAATGGTTGCTGCTTTTAAGGTCCAAATCTCTGCCCCATACAACAGTATAGACCATAAGCACTTGATCATTCGCTGGCGGAGCTTCTAATTTAGATTATTATTGCAGAATAGCGATCTCATTTTTTAAAACGTTGAGCGAGCTAACTCGATCCTGCACATGGCTTCTTTATCCGGGTCGAGATGTTCTGTAACAACTGTTTCTCCAAAAACAATCTTCGGAACCTTCAGCAGTAATTACAGAAGAACGTATAGAAATATAAGGAAAAATATATTGCAATACAGTAACAAACAAAAGAATTTACAAAGGTCTTTTTGAAGAATTGAAGAAAATTAATTTATCTTCGTTAGACGATTATTAACCTGACAAGACAAGTCGTCAATCTAGTAGGGAAATGGGGATTAAGCATTAAATAAAATAAGAGTAAAAAATAATTTTTAAATACAAGCTCTTATTTCAAAGCGCTAAAAAGAATGAAATAAACTTTTCCTTTAAAACTTTTACTATTATCTTAAAACGTCATTACAAAATTTATTATGTAATAAAAGCTTGTCGCGAGATTTAAGTACTCTTATTTACTTATTTTGATAACTTTAAAAATTAAATTTAATTAGTTATAGTTACTTAATTTAATTGATTATCTACAAAGGTTTAATCTCGCGAAAAGCTCTTATCACATGATAAATTGTGTAATGACGTTTTAAGATGATAGTAAAAGTTTTCAAGAAAAAGTTTATTTTATTCTTTTTAGCGCAATTAAATTAAAGCTTGTTTTTAAAAATAATTTTTTACTCTTAATTTATTTTTTACTTTTTAGTTATCGCCTAAACGGTTTCTCAGTCTGTTTATCTCATTCAACGCATCATTGTTGCAAGGTCGTTCGCCGGTTAATTTCGAACAGTCTAGCTCTTCAATAAGGAGACCTTCTAATGATTTACCCTACTAAAGGCCACGTAAGCTTGACCTTTAATTTTGGATTTTTTTTTCTCCTAGACCGATTGCAAACCACTGCTGTTAACACCTATCTCGCCAAATTACACAAATCAAAGTTAACTAACAGATGCGACAGACTTGATTATTTTGACTTAAATATCATAATCAAGGACTCCGAAAACCCTAGTACACCAAAATTTCGGACAGATTGGAGATTTTGACTTTCATCAAGTCCTTTCATTTGATACCCATATTGTAAGAAAGCATAAAAAATTTAATCCGTCATCTTTCAAGTCCGTTATATTGGATTTAAAACGACGTTACTTTATTTTTCCAGTTATTCTCAGCAAGTCCTTTCATTTAATAACCATATTGTGGGTCATCTTCCGTCATCTTGGGTGTTTCGCCGTGTTAGATTTAGAATGACTATACAAAGCTAACCATACATTGTCATCCAAACTAAACATGTATACGAAATCTCAGCTTAATCGGTTTTAAATATCTGATTAAAAATTGATTTGCAAGATTCCACCCGGACAAACATACTTACATTGCAAGTTTAATAAAAGCTTTTAAAAAAGGACGCATTTTGTCTTAATAGCATAAGAGATTTGAAAAGATCGAAAAAAACTATAAACCGCGGTAAAACAACACAGGATAAACTTGATACAATTGATTCTTCGTAGGTGCGATCGTTTTACAGAAGCACGAGAATGCAATGATCAAGTGAAGACAAAAAACAGTTGGCTTTTTCTGCTGCTATACAATCTCCTAATTTGGATTTTAAATCCTTTAATTCGTTAGGTGTGCGCTTTAAATAAGCACTTCGAATTCGTCAAAGAAAAATCATAAAATTTATATCCGAAAAAAAAATGTTAGAATGCAAGTTCTCGGTGTGGCAGAAAGGTTCCGATTCCAAGCATAGTTTGAAAGCTGGTCGTTTAAAATCCTACCTTATCAAATTACTGGAAACAAGCAATTTCTAAATAAGATAGACGATTGGTGATACTAAAATAACTTGATCTTTTAAGGCAAACCGTGGCACATTCTTAGCAAGGAATTTTTTCGTAACCATTTTTTAACCCACAAAATATTTCATGTAGTTACCGAACAAAACTTATCTTTTGTGATAAAGACCAATAAGTAGAACTTAAAACCGTTGGTCTGCCATGCCCGACGTTGCCGGATCCCGCTGACAGACAAAATTTGGGAGACAGTTGACAGCACTATTTTACCTCATCGAGTTACCGAATGACACCAACTTTTTATAATAGATTGGACCAAACTGTTTACCTATAGTTTGGTCTGCCAGCATATAGCCTGACAGTTTTTTTGTGTATAAACAATTTTTCACTGACTTGACTTGACTAATTTCACTTTCGGGAGTGAACATTAACGACTGGCTGTAAACGAGAACTTTTAGCGACGGCTTTAAAAAGAGAACTATTAGCGACTGCTTTTAAAAAAGAACTATTAGCGACTGCTGTTTTTTTTCTAGAAAAGATTGCTTCCAACAAAGCACATGTTTTCTTAATATTAACCACATGTCCATGCTGTTTTGCGATATTACATGTACAAGTATATTATTTTAAGATGTAGGGTTGCCCTTTTATCCCACTTGACATAGGTTGCAACGAGCCTTACAACAAAGAAAAAGCTTGCTTTTTAATAGCGCAAATATGTTTACGATAACCGAGGGTTAAATTTAAAGATACAATACACTATTTATTATATTAATGTATCGCTTTCTAGATATTTCTATACCTTTTTGCGACACCACATTTTTGAGTTAACGCCTCTCGAGTTAGTTTACAAACGAGTTTCACAACAGTTCTCCGCAATTTACAGAGTGATTAGACGTTTTAGAGAAACTTGACATGATTAAAATCTGAAAATTTAAGGTAAAAGGTTTTCGGAAATGCTATATTGATACAAAATATTTAGAGCTTCCAACTACTTTCGGTTATACCTGAAGTTGATTATAATTTGCTTATTTTAAATATAGCACCCTGTATATTATTACGTATTTCGATAAAGCTACTCTTGGGGATTCTCTTAATACAGGGTTTTGCTACCTTACACTAAGTTTGTCACGAGATATGACCATTTTTATCACGAAAAAGTGTCCGATTTGACACTCTGTATCATTATAATGTATGTATGTATGTATTTTAACTTAACTTTAATTTTTTGTTAATAAAATTATTATTATTGTACAGGGTGATTTAAAACGCATATTTAAAGATTTCTCAACTTTCTTAAATGGATCACCCTGTATTTTATAACGATGTTAGACAGAAATTTTACTGCTCTTTAAATTTCGTTAACAACTTTCTATACCTAAATCAAACCATTATTCAGATATTTAACTTTTTAATTATAAGTTTGCATTTTGTTTATTGTGCCATGGAAAACAAAAATATTGCTATAATTTTAGTTGCATCAACAGGAAGAAGTTTTTAAGCATTAACTTTAAAGTTTTAAAGTATTAAATTTTAATTAAATATTTTTCATTGTGTTTTTTTTAAACAACCGCAAATAAAAAACTTACAATTCATAATTTAAAATTATACACAATTTAATATTACATATTATGTTTTAATTGGAAATACGCGGTAAGTGACACATTTAAAGAAGTATGACGCAACAAGAAACATTTGTGGCTATTACTATAGTTATGTTTTAAATGAATAATTTTACGTTAGTAAAAATTATTCATTAAACAAATTTTTAATTATTTTTTGGTGTAAAAAAAATTACTTAATGGGTATTTATTAAATATAATAAAACACTTAAGAGATAAATGACAAACTAAGTGAAAAGAAAAACTTACCAACAATTTTACATTTTGTAGAAACAACACAAACTTGGCCGTACTATAGCACAATTAAAATTCGTGATAAATTTTACAATGTTCTTGGAATAGATACTAAAATCAATAAAGCAGCTCCAAATGTGTAATTTTCGTTTGCGGCGTTGGCGGTATTGCATGGTTAATATAAATTTTTATTGGCTTTTACTGCATTAAAACCCATGGTATATTTCGTGGTTCGTGGTCAAATTATGTAAAAATCAAGAACGTAACACAAGCCCATTTTATATTAGAGATTCAAAAATTTGGAATTTTTAACATGTACTAGATGCCACAAAAATTTCTGTTTCTCACGCTTCCATGACAAAAATTCACCCTGGTTTGTGCATTTCTTTATAGTTGGAATAGTAACAATAAAATAATGAACAATAAGCTGCATTATAAATAAAATAAGTATTTTATTGTTAAATGTCCTTACAACAACAATAATATGCCCAAATTTTCGATGGTATTTATTTTTCTATCACTTAAGCGATAATAACGGCAATAACAAGATATATATATATATATATATATATATATATATATATATATATATATATATATATATATATACTAACGGACCCGGCAGACGTTGTCCTGACCGAACGTTGGCTTGCCTGCTTTGAAAATATCACTATCAAATTCATTGATCCCGAAGACTATGAATTTCGACACTAATATCAGCCGTTTATATATATATATATTATATTATTATATATATATATATATATATATATATATATATATATATATATATATATATATATATATATATATATCGATTTTAGAACGTTCTGCGACGCCTTCCGATTCCCAGTCTCCATTGATCCCTGTCCTTTCAGAGATCCTCTTCCAAACCTTTTTCTTATTTTTCTGCCTATTACCTATCTCCAACTTTTCCTAGGTCTCTCTCTATCTTTTTCCTTGCGGGTTCCAGTTGATGACTTTCTTTGGCAAACAGCCTTTGTCCATTCTCTGCATTGATTGATTTCTTTTTACAAATATTTCTGCAAAATTTTGTATTTTTTATATTTGCCCAAAATAAATATTACCTTATAATTACCCTGTGTTAACTGGATTTAAATGTCAAACAACAACTTGAAAAAATTATAGTCCTCTGCAAATTTCAAATTTAAAATTTTTGAAAATATTAAATTATTGCGCGCATTTTGAAATTATTAATTTTAGTCATTGTTGTTTGAATGCTGTGTTGTAAAAAATTTACCTGCATTTTTTTAAAAAATTTGAAAATTTAGACTAATTGCAAAAATAAATAATTTTTTCATTTAAATTAACATTAAAATATGTTAAGTAATCAATTACAATACAATAAAATATATACAGAAAAATAATATAATATAATATCCAAAGCAACAGGTGATAAAAAAGCAAGCCATAATAGTTTTTACTATTTGTGTAGCGTTAATAAATTTGCAGACGAAAAGACTCTTTTTTTCTGGATGGGAATCCCACACATCAGTTAATAATAAAAAGTTAAACCAGTTTAAATTGTTGAAGTTTTTTTTTTTTTTATTTTGTTTTTTAATGACAGTCTTTATTATATACAATATTTTGCTTTACAGAAAATTGTTTGTTTGTTTGAGCAATGTCTGACAAAGAAGAATACCCAAAATTATCCGGCGCAGCTGGAATCCATGGTTCTGATTACCAAATTAAACTTCTAACTTTATTCATGCTGCAAAGCTATCAGAAAGGTAATGAATTCTGGCTTTCAACTGAAAATAAACAAGGAGGAAAATTTGACGACGTTGTTTTAGAAACTAACGAAAAAACCGTATTGCTTCAAGCCAAACACAAAGAGGATCCGAAAGATAAAAAACAACATATAGCATTCAATGATATTTTTCCAACTGGTAGTAAAGACGAATTTAATGTTTACAAGTATTTTGATTCTTTTTTAAATGTTAAAGATAATTTTAAGTGCATTAATGCTGTTATTTTGTGTACAAATACTCAGATAACCAAAGATAAAAAAAATGATATTTACAAATATATTTATCCAGAAATGATTGATGAAGATAATATATTTTATTTTTCAGAAAGTATATTTTGTTACAAATTAAATCAAAGTTGTAAACGATTATTTTCAGCCACACATTCTGAAACCGACATAGATTCATTTTTGGATAAATTTCAGCTTGTTTGTATTAACGATAATAACGTAGATGATGAAATATTAAAATTAATTAAAAATATAGACCTGTTTAACGAACCTTTTACTTTGGAAAATGTTGCTAATTTTCTTTTTAAAGAAGTTAAAAATTGGTTTATGGGTAAAAAAGGATGTTATCGTACTTCACAAAATGTTATAGCTTACATTGCTAGTTTTAAAACAAAAATTTTTATAACGGACTTGGAAAAATATAATGTCCAATTTAAGTCTTGGGTCAACACAGATAGGTACTCCTATTTTAAAGTTTCAAAAAGGGAACACATTTTACTACAGACACTAAACATTTATCAAAACACTCGTGAGAGTGAAATTCTTATTATTAATCCTGATGATGCTTTAAATACGCAAAAAAAACTAGTTAGCAGCTTTAAACTTCCAAAATGTGTTCTATTAGTGGTTCCCATTGTTCAAAAATCGTATCAGGATTTGCAAGAAACAATAATAAGTGTTTTAGGCGAAATATCTAAAATGGTATATAAAAAGGTAGTATTTGTTACTGATATAGACACTCTAAACTTTGCAGGTTTTGACCTTATTCGTCATCAAGTAAATATTAATTTTAAAATTTTTTCAGAAGAAACCCAAAATATTATTTTATTAAAGAAAGTAACGTTCCAAGAAAAGGAAGTTTATTTAAGAGACCTAATAAATCCAGACAATATTGATAAAATGGACGAAATTGTTGACGATTTTATGCTACTGAAACTAATTAAAAATGAAAAAGTTGTTGTAAATTTGTTTTATAAAAATAACATAATTGATTTTTATGTACCCAGAATAATACAACATAGAAATTCAGAATCTAACAATTCTCTAGGCTCCTTTTTATCCGAAGAACAACTCTGTGATGTTATCGTAGATGAAACGAAAAATAAAATTATTCTCATTTCAGATAGTCCTGGAATGGGTAAAACCACCATCCTATCAAGTCTACAATATTTATTGAACTCCAAATATAACTACTGGATTATTAAAATAAACCTAAATGAATGTACGAAAATTTTTAAAAACTGTTTGGTTAACAAAAGTTCAATAAGGTTAGAAGAATTGCTAACTAGTATAAAAATTCCTCTTGCAGAAGGTTTTGAAATTAATTTTTTCAATCTTCCCGGAAAAGTTATTGTAATGTTCGATGCTGTAGACGAAATTAGTCCTGATTATACTGATTTGGTGCTTGATCTATTACTAACATGTAAAAGTAGGAAAAATATCAGAAAAATTTTAATAACATCAAGGCCCCATTGTCGTAATAAAGTTGTCGAATCAACTGATTGCTTTACGTACTCTTTAGAGCCGTTTTCAGATGAAGACAAGATAAGATATCTGGGCAGCTATTGGACAAAGATACATAATATATCATCAGCAACAAAAGAAATGAAATGTAAAAAGTTTGCCGAATTACTATCTAAATATTTAGACAACGTTATAGGAATATCTTCTAGAAGTCTCATCGCAATACCATTGCAGGCCAGATTGGTAGCTGAAGTTTTTGAAAGTAAATGCATGAAATATATTGGCACAGACGATTTTTTGATTACTTTTTCGGAAACTTTTAATACTGCTAAACTATACGAATTGTTTATCGAAAAGAGAAAACAAATTTACATCGATGAAAAGAATCACGCAGAGGGTATTATCGAGGTACAAAATATTTTAAGTAAAATGTTTGATAATGCGATAACAGAACATACGAGAATGGCATTGCAGCTTATTTTTGAAGTAAATGAACTTAAGTTTTTTAAAATAATGAAAGTTTCAGAAAATGTATCGGAAGCATCCTTGTTAAGGATGGGAATTCTTCAAAAGAATGATACGATTTTAAGTTTCACCCACCAAACATTTGCCGAATATTTTGTTGCTCTTAATATCTGGAAGACTTTAAACGACGCCGATGTTGATACAGATTTTTTCTTTTTTTTTATCAAAACATTACTATCAAAGTACGAAAACAATACAATACACTATTTTATTGAAAGTATTCTAGAATATCAGGTAATTCCAGTTAAAATTTTGGAAGAGTGTGGAAAAATTACTGAAAACATTCACTGGATCCATGAACACGCCATCAGTTTTTTAGCAGATCATAATATGTATAACATACTAAAACTTATGTCGGAAAAATGTAAAAAATGTTCTGGAATTTTTTGCACAAATAGTTGTATAGAAGATTTACTGCGGTACGATATGTTTAATTGTTCTATTTATAACTTACTACTGTCCAAAGGTGCCGGTACTTTGTTGCACTGGGCAGCAATTGGATCTTCAAAAGAAGTAGAAATTCTTATTAAAAAAGGACTAAATATAAAGTATGCCGAGATAGACCGTCAAGGTAGATCGCCTCTTCAAATTGCCGCTCAATATAATATAGTCCAAATAATTAAACAATTTATACTTTACGGAGTTAAAATTAACATTGTTAGTACAAATAATTTTTCGGTGCTACATTACGCAGCTCAATTTGACTTGTTGGATATTGTTCCAATATTAATGGAAAACGGTATAAGTATAGATATAAAAGATAAAAAAGGATTAACTCCTCTACTAACCGCATGCTATTACAAATCATTTACTTTGGCAGGATATTTAATTGATCAAGGATGCGAGATAGCCGTGACGGATTATGAAGGAAAAAACTCTTTACACTATTTAGCGACTGAAAATTACTGCGGTTTTTATTTAACACGACCAAGGATTTGTATTAGAGACAAACCAGTTGTAACAAAAGTGTTAATGGAAAATGGGACTAATTTTTATGCAGATAATGAAGATATAAGATTAAAAATAAAAGCAGAATTAGTGCCTTTGTACGAGGAACTTGGAAAAAAAATTCTTGAAAAAAATGAGGTGGATGTTAATGGTGTTAGTAAAGACGGTATGACGCCGTTGCACCATGCAGCAGCCACCAATAATCTCGGTATTGCAAAATGTTTAGCAGTTGCTGGTGCTGATGTTGCCATAAAAAATGTTGATGGAGAAACGCCTTTACACTTAGTTGCCGAAAAAAATTTAATTAAAATGTTAGAAACTCTGTTATTGAAAAAATCACCTATTGACGTGAGAAATAATAACGATGAATCTTTATTACACAGCGCGGCTAAAAATGATTCAATAGATGTTCTTAAATATTTAGTAAATAATGAAACATTATACTTTTTGGATCGAAATAAATTTACTCCACTATTGACGGCTTGCTATTACAAATCCTTTGGTTGTGCAAAGTATCTGATTGCTTGCGGGTCTGATACAACAGCTGTTAATAACGAAGGTTGCAATGCTTTACATTTACTTGCTTTGGATAATTTTTGTGATTTATATTTAAGATATATGAAATACAAACCTGTGATATATAAAATTATCGACGAGCACAACATAGGCCTTAATGATGACAAAGTTCCTTTTTTGGTCAAAACTGAATTGAAACCTTTTTATAAAGAAATTTTTAATAAGCTTATAACGTTAAACGCTGTAGATATTAATGCTGTTTGTAAAAAGGGTATGACAGCTTTACATTACGCTGTAATATCTAGTAATTACGTTATAATAAATTGTTTGTTGGATTGTAATGCTGACAAAACTGTAAAAAACAAGGAAGGATTAACACCTTGTGATATAGCCAAAAAAATAGGTGATTTGACAGCTCAAGAAATTTTAAGTTAGGTTTATTATATGACCTAAACGAACTAGGGAGAAAAATTGAGAATAACCGATATTGTAAAAACTTTTATTTGACGATTTTAAAAACAAAAAGGTTTTTCTAAAATTCTTAATAACAATGTTTCTTTAAAATAGAGCTTTTTTAGGCTATAACATTCTTGCAAAGGTTGACAATGGTTCATTTTACATTCAGGTCTTTTAATGTTGGTTGGTAATATTTTAAATTAAAAGAAATTTTAAAAAGGAAAAATAAAATTTACGATTTTAATTTGTAAAAGAAATGTTGACATACTAAATGACTTTGAGAATAAAACTTTAATTTAATTACTTAATAATTTTATTTACTATTAAATTAATACCATTTATATCATTACATTTTATTGACTTTCGATATTAAATAATTAATGAAATTTTATGAAACAAATTTTGGTATATGCAAATGCAATACATATAATTATTTAAATAAATATTATACAAGCAGTTAATAACTTATTCTTATGTTTTACAAGAAATAAATATGAAAAACCAGTAGTTTTTGATTTATTCAATTTTAATTTAACCCACTTATCATTGCACAATTATAGAATTATACAAGGTATGTTTCAAAAACGTTCGCGTTTTGGTTCAGTTCTTTCCAACAGTACCTTTTCAACAGAATTGTTGGAACTGTAGAATTTTTTTTTTTTGTCCATTAGTTTTTTAATAAAGTAGGTTAAACCCTTTGTCAGAAATAATAAAAAAATTTAAAATAATTTTTGTGGTTTAGATTTTTTAATAACAAAATTTGCTGTAAGAAGGTAAATAGAAAAGCTCATTGATTTATAAATTTAATAAAACTGTTACATGTAGTCTTGCAAAAAACAAGTTAACTGAACATACAATTGACAAATTTTGTTTTAAAACAAATGAACAACAGTACAAAAATTAACTATGTTAGGCATGGATATTTCACGATTATTTTAAAAAAAAATATCACAGCGGTTAGAAAACTTTAAATTAACAAAAAAAATATAATCAATTCACTAATTTTAAATAATATTTCAATAATTTTTTACTTATTTAGTCATAACTTTTGCGGTTTTTTATATTTTTTAACTATTTACATTAAAAATCGTAAGTAACTACACTTTCTAATTTATTTTTTCCTTAAGTTTGGACAAAACATCCAAAAATTTATTCATCAACTTTAAATAATTAAATTAAATATTGATTTAATAATAAAAAGTAATTTGGATATGCATGTCATTCAAGAAAAAAAATCGTGAATATTGCTTTTGAAGTATGCGGTGTAAGTAAAAGAAGGAAAGGATGCAGGTTACAGAAAATGTGCGTAGAGGTTCAAAAAACAGTGTCAGAAAAGAAAAAAGCCTGTTTGAATTGGCTAGCTACAAAAGCCAATCAATGAACGCAAAAGGCAACGATTGAGAATGTAAACAAGGTAAAGAATGAGTATAAAAGGTTAAAAGGTGTTGCAAAAGAAGTTGTGACAAAAAAGAAGGAGAGCGATAAAGATGAATTTGATAGAAGGTTATTGGACGATTTCCAAAACAATATTAAACTTTTCTGGTCCATAAGAACAGCCAGAGGTAAAAATACTACTTCGCAATTGGAAATAATCAAAAACCAAGATGGTAGTATGGTAAAAAGAGAGAAATGCGTATTGAAGAGATGAAAGAAATACTTCGAACGTTTATTTCAGAAAGAGGATACACAAGTACAGGCCCCATTCGGAGACATTAGTGAAAGTTGCAATGAAAGTAAAATTACTACGACAGAAATTGTAAAAGCGTTGAACAGTATAAAATTGGGTGAAGCTACTGGGTATGACAGGATAACAGTTGAAATGCTGAAGGCTGGATTAAACGTGGTAGCTAGTCTACTGTACTGCCTTTTTAACCTTTGTTGGAGGAGTGGTAGCGTACCAGATAACTGTTGCAAGGCCGTTATCGTGCCGCTTTACAAGGAAAAAGATTCGCAGCAGGACTGTGAGAAATACCGAGGTATTAGTTTATTAAAAGGAAAGAGATTTAGGGATCAGGTCTTTTTATTACGAGGTATAGTTGAAATTTTTTTGGCTAGAAGTCAGACGGTTTATTGCGGTTTTATAGACTTGGAAAAGGCCTATGACAGAGTGGTAAAGAGTGAATTGTGGTCGACATTGTCTATGTATGGAGTGAGCGCTAGTTTAATACAAGCGCTGAAATTACATTATGAGTATTCTTCTGCTTGTGTCAGAATTAACGGAGCTTGCACGGACTGGTTTAACATCGAAAAGGGTGTAAAACAGGGATGTGTGGCTTCGCGATGGTTGTTTTACTTATACATAGACAATTGTTTAAAATATGTGAAAGAGAGTGCGTATAAATTAAAAATGAATGATTTGATTGTCAAATGCCTTCTTTACGCCGATGATCATACATATTAGCGTCATCAGAAGAGGAGTTGCAGGCGATGGTTAATGTTAAGCATGATGCCCTAAAAATCAAAGGATAAAAATAAATGCAAGCAAAACTAAAGTAATGGTTTTTGAAAGAAAAGAAAGCATGACAAACTGTGAAGTTTCGATTGTGGGAGAAAGAGTGGAACAAGTAAATGAATTTGTGTACTTGGGTTCAAAGTTTACGAGAGATGAAAAGTATGACAGTAACATTGAGCAAAGGGTGTTGGCAGGAAAACCGATGAACGGGGCACTGCATACCTTTATGAACAGCCAGAAAGTGTCAAAAAAAGGTGCGCCTGGCTGTGCATAGAGGTGTGTTGGTTCCTACACTTATGTATGGTAGTAAATGTTGGTTCGGCAAAAAAGCATTAAAATGGGATTATTGCTGCGGAGATGAGTTGTTTGAGAGGTAATAGCCATAGTGACTCGGTTGGATAAAGTAAGAAATAGTAAGATAAGCGAACGCTGTGATGTAAAAGAAAATGTGGCTACAAAAATAGATAAAAAAATGCCTAGATGGTTTGGACACGTAGAAAGGATGGATGAAGGAAGATTGACGAAACAAATTTATAAGGCGAGTGTGAATGGACAAGTCGGTAGAGGTCGATTTCGGCGAATATATCTCGATTAGATCAATATTCTTTTGAAGAGTACTAACAACCGACGAGCATGCATGAGAACCCTGACAAAAGTAGAAGAAGAAAAATACGTGTGTAAGAACCGTAACAAGTGAAAGGAAGTGGTCTTTGTCTACCCTACGGGAAGAAGGCGTGACTATATATATATATATATATATATATATATATATATATATATATATATATATATATATATATATATATATATATATATATATATATATATATATATAAATATATATATATATATATGTATGTATGTAATTACAAAAAAAATTTTTACATAAAAACCCCTAATAAAAGAGTACAATATTTTTTAATGTTTAATGTTTTTAATGTTTAATGTGTGTCATTCCTGCGCAGAGGATAAAAAAAACATCTAAACAAAATTATAAAATACTAAAAACATGTAATTAAGCGAAAGCGAGAATGAATAAAAGAAGAAACGAACATATGCGGTAATTTATGCATATTAGGTAGTGTCGCGGCGAGGCGATAATAGGTGAGGAGAAGTGGAGTTGCTGGTTTACTTGGACATGATGCCGTCGGCCTCTTTGAAAGATCTCGCCGTTCGCCTCGATTAAGATGGTAATGTACTTCGATAATGGATAATAGAACTTGATATATGGAGACGCCATTTTGTCTTTCACCGTTATGATTAAATGTACAATTTCAGGTCTCGTGCATTATTAAATTTTTTTCACTGGTTGTCGACTTCAACTGAATATAATCCATAATAGGATTTACATGTTACTGTTTAAAGTGCAGTTATCAAAATTTAAGTAAAACTAAAATGCTACATTTAAACAGGTGAGGTTCAAACTCAATGCTCTTAGCTCGGTGGTCTGGAGGCGAGAGAGAGATTCCGGAAACCGGTCAAGCGTGGCTTCGTTTTTCTGGCGCTAAAGTCAGCGTTTTCATTGGTCCACGAATAACCGTCGTTTTGCACACGTTTTATAGTTGTTTGCTACCGGTACGTGCCTAGCGGCTGATATCTTGTCGGAGTCTTGGCCGTAATAAGGGGGTTTTAAATTAAGGAATTGCGTGGAGAGAAATTCTACTGTTGCAATCAAGTATTTTCAACAGATTTCGTAAAAAAATATCTTATTAAAACAGAAAGTAACAATAATTAGCAAATTACGTACATATAATAATAAGTAATAACATGTAATTAGCTTGATAACAGATTCATAAGCGTAAAAAATTATTTCTTACATGGGTCTATAAAAACAAAATTTAAAATACGTGGACTTATTAGAAAAGAACAATAAACAAAATAAGTAGGGTTTAGGTAACCGCAGGCTACAAAAATATAACAGTTAGGTACAAAAAAAATCAAACCTTTTAACACATTTTATAATGTTTCAGTTAATTAAAATAAAAGGAAATAATTAAGTTTTAATTTCTAATCAAAATTGTGCATCAACCTTTGAATTGGTACCTGGATTATACCATGTACTATTTATTCTTCAAACAACAGTCGGTTGAAAATGATTATTAATTAAATTCAATAATTGCTGACATTAAAGTTTATCAGTCAAGTCATCTTAAGATGGAAAGATTATAACATGACAAGTAATAAAGAAAAATGCTAGTCATGATTCATACTAGACATGTAAACAGAAAAAAAACATGAAATAACTTGGGGCTTATTAAATAGAACTTTCTTTTATTCTGACGGTAAGGAGATTTTAATTATAAACTGTAATCGAACGTAAGTCGGTGGTTTTTTATAAATTTAAAAAAATATATTGGATTTAACAAAAAAACAAATATAAATGCAATTAAAACAAAAGTTAGCAACAACTAAATACATTATAAAACCTACGAATCTTTTTATTTAAAGCGGAATATGGTTAACGTAATTTGCTTATCTTATATTAAATATTTAAGCAGTCATAAGTTTTAAAAAAATATTGGCATGTAATTGTAAGTGTTGTATGTGTAAGTTGTCCTTTAAATAAATAAAATCATAAGAAACAGCTAAATAGCTACACAGCTAAATAAGTGACTTTTTGAATTTCCCGCGCAGTTACTTCAAATGCAACAGTGCTGCCGTCAACTATAATCTATCAGTTGGCAACTTTCTAATTTCGAGCAAACTACGTCGTGCAGTTGGTGTTTGATAGCCGTTCAAAGCAGACAACCTCGTGAATTTTTACAAAAAATCTGCGAGATGGATGCCGCGATTGCTCACACTAGACCATAAGCGCAATCGTGTGACCACTTCAAAAGAGTGTTTAGCGATGTTCAGCCGTAATCCGGACAAATTTTTGCGCCGTTTTGTTACTGTGGATGAAACATGGATCCATCACAACACGCCAGAGACCAAGGAACAATCGAAAAAGTGGGTTGCTCGGAGTGAACTTGGATCAAAGAAGGCGAAACAGAGTCTGTCAGCCACCAAGGTCATGGCCACAGTTTTTTGGGATGTACGCGGTGTTATTCACATCGATTACCTCGAGAAAGGTAAAACGATCACCGGCGAATATTATTCAAAGCTTTTGAACAGATTCGACGTTGATTTGAAGCAAAAACGGCCGCATTTGGCGAAGAAGATAGTGCTGTTCCATCAAGACAATGCACGTGTGCACACGAATTGGGATACGAACTGCTACGCCGTCCAGCATATTCTCCAGATTTAGCCCCCTGCGACTATTTTTTGTTTCCAAACCTAAAGAAATGGCTGGACGGTAAGAGATTTGAGTCAAATGAAGAAGTCATTACCAAAACAAACGCGTATTTTGAGAGCTTTGAAAAAACCTATTATTTGGAGGGAATAAAAAAATTAGAAAAACGCTGGACTAAATGTATCAAGCTAAAAGGTGATAATGTAGAAAAATAAAATGTTTATTTGCGGAAAAAAATTTCTTTTATTCAAAAAGTCACTGACTTATCAAACCACCCTCGTACCTACTCTGACAGTCATGCTCTAAGCAAGCACACTGTTACCTTAAGGCTTGTTCTGGATTGCAGAAAAGCCACAGGCTAAATATCTGGGCACAACAAAGCATGTCTTCTATGGGTTTCTGTTCACTCGGAAAAAAAGCGAAAAGGAAGAAGTTGATTGTATGACAAAAAGGGCGTCTCGATGATGCCTACTAGGTCGGAGCCTGTTATGCGGCTGCCATTTAAGGCGATCAGACATAGACTAAGTTAAAGACTAAAAATTTAGTTGTGAAGTCACTGGTGGACCACAGGAAGGATGCGACAATCAAAAATATTTATTAAGGAGACATTTACAAAGGTCAGCAAAAAAATCCAGACACCAATGTCGGACAATCAGAAGTTAATTAATTGGTATTTGCCAAATTAATCGAGACTTTTATATAATGGGCTCTTTCCAATTGCTAATCCCCATAAGGGATGAATGGACTGAGGAAAGGCTGCTATATAACCTGGAGGCATGTTGTGATACACATATGGATCCATAACCAAGTAAGGTACAGGTGCTGGGATTTTCTAGACTAACCCGAAATGGCATAATCCACCAGCATAAACCTAGGTAAATACTGCGCTATGTATAAGGCTAAAGTATGTGCCATTGCTTAGTGCGCTCAGTCAATCATAGATTTAGAATTCCATGGCATTCTATAGGAAGTCTTTATTTATATTTACTGATAGTCATGTGGCTATAAAAACTTTTGAAACGTTTCGTACTACATCAGAAGAAGTCAAGGAATGTAAACAAAACTTAGATAGGTTGGCCAGGTCCAACAATGTAAAAATTGCTAGGGTACCCGGCCACTCGAACAACGTAGGTAATAAAAAAAGCAGATAAACAGTGCTTGTGTGACCGGAACCTACATCCGGCATTTCATACTTGAGTTTCCACACTAAGTTAAACAGATGAAAAAAAAAGAAAAAAAGCTCGGCAGTCATTGGCAGAAAAAAAAAACTTAAAAAAACTAGAACAAAGATCTTGCAGGAAACTCACCTTTGAGCTTTTATCTCTTCTCCTTACTGGACCTATTACCTACGTCATCATCTACACAGAATCTTAGACAGATTCTGTCGATGGTGTGTCATGAAAGATGAAAGAGCTAAACACGTTCTTTTTGAATGTGAGGCTCTAGCTTATAAACGCTACCAAGCTCTGGGTCCCAAGGCCCGGAGCAGGAAAATTCTACAAAGGACCTTACAAACACCACTGAAATATTTGTTGGGCTAGTAGGCAGCACCTACTAGCACCTTATATCACCGCAAAACGGAGGGAAGTTGGACCCCCTTCACCTCCTTTTGCGGTCCAAGAATTACTTCAAACTGCAGATGAGTTAAGACAGAAGAATTTTGCAAATCTGGATAGCATCCTGCCTAAAACGCTTAAAGTTGCGGTAAAGATAATCCCGGATATAATCCTGGCATGGATAAATAACTTTTTAAGAGAAAGATTATTTCCAGCAGTGTGGAAAAGAAGCTAAGGTTATTCTGATACCTTAGGGTAAACAAGCCGATGCACTTGGCTTCAAACCAATAATAAGCTTAACATTGGTGCCAAACTTTACGAGCACATGCTGTAGTGGATGGAGACTAGAGTCAAAGCTAAAAAAAAATCCCTTCTCTTAACGCCAACTCGAATTCAGGATAGACTTGTCAACTATTGCAGAGATGAAATATAAATTTTAAAAAGTTTTCTCTCTCTTAGTCGATGGCCTCTGCCAACACCGGACGTTCTGTCTTGGCGCTGGCATTTCATTAAATTATGTATAAAAAGGTGTAATACGTGGTTTTATTGTTCAAATTTGTGCATAGATCCAAAGTTTTTGTATTTTAACCTAAATAAAAACATGGCGATTAAATTTTAATGAACATTTGTGTTTTTTCTTAAGATAAAGAAATTCAACAATTTTTTATGACTCCCGAATCTAGAGCAGATGAAAGGCTAACAAAAAAATAAGCTGTATTAAATACATTTTTTAGTTACAACCATCAGGAAAGCAAAAGCCCAAAATACCGCATGGGGAGCGATCATTACGATCGATAACAAGGACTCCTTCAACACAGCAAAATTGCACATAATAACGGACAAAATAAACGAAAAAGAAATTAGCGCATACCTTTCAAGCATAATCACCCAGTAACGTTCGGACCGACAACTCAGCTGCGAAAGCTATAAACAGGACACGACACAAGTTGTCAAACAGGGCTCAGTGCTCGGTCACACCCTGTGGAATATTCTCAATGACGGCGTCCTACGCATAGTTCTGCCAGGAGAACCATCCAACAGATGAAACCATAATCATGGGGGACTTTAATGTACATAACGCTGCCTCGCTCAAATTCTCTAACAAAACAGATTATGCAGGTCGTCAAGCTGAGGCCTACGCCATCACTTATGGTCTAGAACAACTGGTCAAACTACCAACCCGCATTCCTGATGTCAACAACCAGTCTGCCAATACACTAGATCTTTTCCTCACCACCAATCCTGACCCGTATAGAATAGAAGTTTGTGACCCACTTGGAAACTCTGATCACACCCTCATCTCCACAACATGCTCTTTCCATTTACCATCGAGCAGCACAATACCACCCCGTCATATGTACAATTCGGCCGACTGGGAAGGTCTTCGTATGTTTTTCTCAGCGTTTCCATGGAAGAGAGTTTGTTTCACTTCAGTAGATCCAACACGATGTGCTGAGACAATTTCTGAAATCATCATGTTGGGGATGCAAACTTACATACCGAATACCGAAAGAAGAACATCATCCGATAAGACCTGGTTTAACAGAAACTGCTCTAGAGCTGTGGCTTCTAAACAGGCAGCATACCATCGATGGCAAAAAAATCCGGGACCTGAGACCAGAGCAGCATATGTTGAGGCTAGAGGCATATGCAAAGAGACAATAGAATGTTCAAAAGATGCTCATAATGCCAAAATAGATCAAAACTTGTTGAATGTCCCAACGGATCCCGTTCATTTTGGTCTTTCGCCAAAGCTGTGGGAAGAAACTTCACTTCCAGCTCTTTTCCTCTCCTAACCAATGAAGATGGAACACTAGCAACGACTGCCCAGGAAAAAGCCAATATCTGTGCGCACCTATTTGCTAAAAATTCCTCTCTGGATTCTTCGGGAAAACAACCCTCGAACATTACACCTATTGACAGTCACATGCCCGAGATCACCTTTCGCCAACGTACTATCAGAAAGATTTTGCTGGGTCTCAACACCAACAAAGCCTGTGGATATGACGGAATCCCGCCGATTGTTCTTAAGAAATGTGCCCCCGAACTAACACCTGTTCTTTGCAAGTTGTTTAACCACTCTTACAATTTGGGAGTACTTCCGTCCAATTGGAAAATTGCAAGAGTGCAGCCAGTCCCTAAAAAAGGCAAAAAGACCCTACCTAGCAACTACAGACCTATCGCACTGCTATCTATTATTTCAAAGGTCATGGAAAAAGCCATCAACATCGAGCTCATGAAATATCTGAAAGACTCAGGAATTATTAATGATAGGCAATATGGCTTCCGCCATCAGAGATCAACTGGTGACCTGCTCGCATACGTCTCACATATATGGCAGCTATCTATTGAAAAGTATGGAGAAACTTTAGCTGTGGAATTAGATATCTCCAAGGCGTTCGATCGAGTTTGGCACCAGGGACTCCTCGCCAAGCTTCCATCTTATGGCTTGCCCCTCAGCTGTGTTTTCTGCTTGCTAGGTTTCTCTCAAACATGTCTCCTCATGTAGTGGTCGATGGAGTTTCATCTGACACTCTCCTCATAAATGCTGGTGTTCCGCAAGGATCCATTCTAGCACCAACACTATTTTTACTTCCCATCAACGACCTGTTGAAAGCAACTTTATGTCCCGTACACAGCTTTGCCAATGATAGAACCCTCCATACCGCTTTCTCTTCCAGGGCCCCTATATCAGCCCGCGAAACCAGAAATGAACGAGGAAGAAATGTTAACAATATAAATATGGACTTGGCAACAATTCTCGAATGGGGATCCAATAACTTGGTAGAATTCAATGCAAACAAAACACAAGCATGTCTTTTCTCTAGAAAAGCCGATCTCACTGTGCCTAACATAACTTTGTCAGGAGTAACCATACCACTGAAGTCATCCATATCGATGCTTGGTATTACTATCAGCAATAACCTTTCCTGAGAAAATCACGTGAGGTCCTTTGCCAAAAGTGCATCCCAAAAACTTGGTTTTTTGTTTCGTGCCAAGAGCTGTTACACCTCCAGTCAGCTGCTTATGATCTATAAGGCACAGATCCGACTTGTACTGGAATACTGTTCCCATATTTGGAGTGCGGCACCTAAACATATCCTGAAGCTATTGGATTCTGTCCAAAAAAGGGCAATTCGTCTCGTCGGTGATGCCTTTACAAACTCGCTCACTTGTCAGGAACACCGTAGAAAAGTTGGCGATTTGTCTTTATTTTATAGATATTTTTATGGGCGATGCTCTTCTGAAATATCAACAATCGTTCCTTCTTTGGCAGTCTCTTCGAGATTAACCCATCAAGTTCAGTCTTCACACCCCTTCGTGGTCACTTTGGAGACCTGCAGAACATCACTTTCCAAAGACACATTCATCCAACGAATTGCGAGGCTTTGGAACTCATTGCCTAGGGAGGTGTTCCCCGAGGCATACAACCTCCAGAAATTTAAGAAGAACACCAACTCCTACCTTTTTTCCCTTGGTTCCCACGATGTTCTCTGAACATTACAGGATATCCCTTTTCGTGGGAACCAGAACATAAAAAAAAGAAGGATGTTTTACGGCCGCTCACGCAAATGACTTAGCCCTTATAATAAGTGCCAGAAACAAAGAGGAGCTAATGTACAAGGCTTTTGAAAGCTTTACTCCCAAGAAGTACCTGGGAGTCTGGCTGGATGACAAGCTAATATTTAATAAGCATACTAAGCAAGCGTGCCAGAAAGTGGACAAATAATTCGTTGCAGTGACAAGTCTTCTCCCCAACATTAGAGGGCCAGGGTTGTTTTCTTAGACGTTTGGAATGGGAAGAGGACGATAAACTGGAAACCGTTTCGAATGTGGCTTCTCGTATTAAATTCAGCGTTTTTGATTGGTCACTGTGACCGTATAACCGCTTGCTAAGAAATACGCGTGACGATTGGAATGTTCTCGGATAATAAATGCACGTGTTCTTAAGATGATTTATAAATTGCACGGGAACCTTTGTTTATATCCGAATGCTAATTTTCACGTAATAAATCCGTGACATTTAGTTGATTTTTGTTGGGTCAGGGGTGTACGGAGTAGTTTTAAAATCAAGGAATTTCTCAAAGAGGAATTGTACAGTTGGAAGTACTGATTTTCAACAGTCCCGCTGATGGACTACCTACAAAAAGCGCTTAGGTAGCACTTCCCTCTAAATATTAAAGAATGTTGCTGCATTTAACAAAAATTATAAAATATCTTAAACCTTAAAAAATTGTCTAGACTAGAGAAATGTATAATTTAAGAATATCAAAATAGTAAATGTTTACAATAACTTAAACACAGAACGTAAATAGTATACAAATTTCTATTTAAAGCGATGCAGAATTTTAAATTTAAACAAACAGAATGTTGATAATAATTTAAGATGATAGATGTTAACAGTATTTTTACATATTGTCTATCGACACAACAAATTATTAATTATTATATTAATTAAAAATTATTTATTTTAATTGCTGTTAATTTATATTAAAACCTGCATAGAAAAATATAAATGATATATATAAGAAAATGTTAAAATTTAAAAAAATAATATTTATTTTCAGCTTTAATTTAATTTGTAGTTGGTTGTTTTACTAATACAATGACAAAATATGACGTTAATGTCATTGTAGATTGTGTACAAGTCGCTGGTAACAAAATAATTAAAAAGTAAGCTCAAGTTTGATTTATGTGACACACTGAACAACGAACATACACCAATCTTTTCTTAAAGACATTCATTTCTTTGTTGTATCTCAAAGTTTAGCCCAGTCAACGAGTTTTTGGCTTCGGTAGGAGAATTCGTTCCTTTATATAATTTCAACTAAATTTTATTATTATTTTTTACAGTTAGCAGTAAAAAGTTTAACTCAAGTTGCACATTGTAAGATTCTTTACCGCTTGATTATTTTTTATAATATCTCTATAAAGCTTCATGTTTAAAGCGTCGTGATCCTATGTTAGTCTAATGTTGTGTTTTTAGCAGTTTTTCTCCATTCCTTTATATCTGACGTGCTTCTAATGAGGTCTTGGAAAAGATTTTCCTATAAACTGCTTCACCTGGTCCAGCCATCGTTTTGGAGAACGTCCTCTAGGTCGTGTTTCTTCTACCTTCCCTTGGACCATAAGTTTTTCGAGATTGTCATCTTTCCTCCTTCTGACATGTCCAAAATACCTAAGAATCAGTTGTTTAATTTTAGTTGACAATCTGACTTGGATGTTAAGTTCTTCGAGTATGGATACGTTGGTTCTGCGGTCTGTCCTTGGAATCCTTAGCAGTCTTCTCCAGACCCACATCCCAAACGCATCCAACTTGGCGATGTCTGTGGCTTTTAAGGTCCAGGATTCTGCTGCGTATAGCGCAATTGAAAAAACGAGGGTGTTTACTAATTTATAATATACTCTTACGATATTACTTCCTTCTTGGGTTCGGTTATTTGAAACTCTCGATACAGTAACAAAATAATTTTTATTCCAATATTTTTTCACAATAAACTTTACTTTGACAAATAACTTAGATACAACGTTTACAATATCACTTAGATATTCCACTAATTACATTTCACAAATCATAAAATTTAAAAAATAAAACTTCTTCGCGACTGCTCTTCTTTTTATATTTCCACGCCACCATTCGACTTTTTTCCCGAAAGCGCCAGAACAATCCTTCGAAACCGCTAGATGCGACGCGGTGTTCGAGAATTTGCTAGACGGAGGCGGTGGCCGACAAAGCGCTCATTAATATGCACCCAAACTGTGGTCGACTCTCGGACGCCGAAAAATAACAGGGCTGGGTGTAACAACACCTAATGTTTCTTTTAAATATCGAATTTATTAACATTCATACTGTAACGTGCCTTTTTTTTCCATCTACAGTTCCATTATAATTATATCTCTGATAATTTATATATTCCTCAAGTACTCGTAAATAGTGTCGCGTACCGTATTTTGTTGTAACTTAAATATATCATTCGTTGTAAATAGTGTTGCATAGCCTCGATTATTGTGTATTATCGATTATATTATTGTTTGGTTTACATTTCTGTGTAGATGAGGCTAGCTATCATCACTGACGAACGCGATTCTGAGTGTGGAACATAAATTTGCGAATATTCTTGTTTGACGTCAATTTCGTGTAATTTCTTGATATCCGGCTTGGGGAAGGAGTCTTGGTGGTGTGGTGAGAGTCTTGGGAGTGGTGTGGTGAGAGTTTTTGGGACGGTGTGATATTAACAAGTGTGCGGAGCCTCTACGGTTTTCTTTCATATCTGGCTGTATTTGGGCCATCTTAATTGGATTTTGAAGAAAAACTATTTAATTTTTAACTTGACCATTATATCTTACCTCCGTTGTTGATATTTTGGATTTTGGTGTCGAGTTAAAATAACAGCATGCGGGATCTATTTGAGGGAAGCCATTGTTAATTAGCAGGTGCCATTCCATAACCAAACCGGCCACAGGAGTAGTGCATTCGTATACCCAAAGGTTAGAAGTGATTTATTTTTGGAATATTTAACGACGTGACTTATTTTTGACACCACGATTAAGTTTTGTTTTAATTTATTAATATGGTATCATTGTTGAAAACTATTTATTGCATTGGATAATATGCCAAGGCTGAACTTTGATTAAAGTAATCTTCTCAATAGTTCTTTGTGTCCAAGTAAAAATGTTTTCTTCATACTTATTTGTAAATATCCTACAATATTGATATTTTGAAGGACAGCCATTGTAAAAAAAATATTTTTAAATAAGCTCGATTGTTTTGGCAGTGTAAATCTTTATGTAAATGGTAAAAACATAAGTAAATTAGCAGCCTTATGTAAACGTTTGATTTAGTATTATTAAGGAGTTGACTTGTATACGTTTTTTTTGGTAACTTGGTAAAGTCTGTTACTCTTACTTTTGTTTTGGTTATTTTATAAAATTGTAAATTTTAAATTTGTGGTTTGTTTTAGCAAGAAAATTTACCATAGCTGTTAATTTTGACTATATTTGTTATAGTTTTATTATTGAACTGTGTACTTTTATTTATTGTTAGCTGTTAATTTTGACTATATTTGTTGTAATTTTATTATTGAACTGTGTACTTTGATTTATTGTAGGAGTAAAGTATTCAATATATTTTAGCTAAAATTTCATTTATTTAGTTCACCATAATCTCAATTGTTTATCGTGTGGCTCTGCTAGTGCCTATAAGACCTAGGGGTTTCCGGCTTGAACCGTCTAAGTCGGTGGCGCGGCTCACTTTTATATATTTTATTTTTCTTCTACCCTCTACGGCTGAGCTCGGGCATAATTTGCCAATAGAGAGACCGCTGGCAGAGTACTCTAGAGAGAACGAATAAGACGTGGCAATACATTTGTTGACCTTTATAAATTGACTGCTTCGTTGTATTAATTTTTTCATAAACAATTTTCTTTATTTACTTTTATTTATTTTATTTACTGCCATGACAGCTTTTTTTTTTAAATATTTTAAATGATTAAGAAAATATTAAATGATAAAAGCAGGGACATTTTGTAAATAGATACCTTTATATTTTGGGCTACGTTTAAAATGTGGAGTTTTTTTTTGGTTTTTAGGAAAAAGTTATAAATTATTAAAACCTATTTTTTAATATAAAGTGTTAAAAGTAAATTTGTTTCATTTACTGATCTAAAACGTGAGGAAGAAAGCGTTTCCTTGACTTCTTTGTCACTTCTTTTGCTTTTTGAGAGCGTCGTGGGGTGTGAACGTTGGATTACTTTGAAATTTATGTCTTTATTTCGGATTTAAAAGTATTTAATCTTGAACTTTTCGGATCTGTTGTTACTATATTTCGTGCTTGGTAATTTTGGAATATTTTTCGAATAAATATATGAAACAAAAATGCTGCGTACGCCTTTTTCATTCTGTTTCCGGGACCTTTACAACAATATATTTTTCTTAATTAAACAATACAACCAATTTCAATACAACCAATTTTAAAATTTTTAAGCATTTTTATTAATATTACTAAGTAGGTTGGACAGAGTCATGGTCTTTACTCAATAATTACTAGTAGGTAACTAAAGTAATGCAACCTCTTGGTAAAAGAATAATTATAATATTTAATATTAAGTATTTGTATATCTGAACTATTAAGAATATTTAAAAAAAATTTTTAAGTTTTAAAAAATGTATATTTTTTTATTAAAATCATCTTACTTAAAGTAAACTACAGGACGATCCAGTTTGTATTCCTAAATTTTATACCTAATATTTATATAACAAAAAAACAAAAATATAAAAACTGTATTAGTATGGGACTAAAAAGATAAGAGAAAATTAAAAAAAATAAGTAAAATACGAAAGTTGTTTTTAATAAACTAAATATACAAACTTACTGCTTCTTGAAATGTCCATGATAGTAAACGTATAAAAAATACAGTGATTTGCAGCTGTGAAAATAATCACAATTCCATCCTGATACTTAATTCCTCGCAGTTCGCCCCATTTTCGATCCCTTCGCATGTAATCCACAAATAAGTACTCGATTCAAATCCCTCATCTTGTTCCCTTGGGCAGGAATTGCTCGCCACTAATTGCAGAATAACTGTGGAAGGGCTGAAATACATTTCTAGGGCGCATATGTGGCATTTTCCAGCCATTTTTACCAATACCGCACTTTGCAAATTACAATTTTATTGCCTATTTGTAATTACAAGATAAAACATAAAAGAAAGAGTTTTTTATGAGAAAACTGCCAGAAAAATTATTACTGGCTAAAATATATTTACTTAATAAATTCCAGGACATGAAAAAGCAACCATTACAATATTACTTTTTTTTAAGTTTTACAAAGCACCTAATCTCAAAGTTAATCAACATTTCTAATGTGACCTTAATTTTTTAAAAAGTGTATGTATCTAAATGTTACCTAAGTTTTATCCTAGTATTGAATACAAATCAGAGCACTTATGTGGCTAGTTAGCACTATGCTCTGCTTTTATACTAACATCTTACCCTTTGCACCAACTCAAGTAGTTAAAACCTTTTTAGTCTTTGCATTAATCCTAGGTTGTCTAATAGTTAAAGGACTTCAACTTAAAGTTCTTTGTGCAAGTGCTTGTTTCTAACGTACCAAGAAGCACTTGCTTAACATGTCCTATACAAATGTTGCAGGTTTTCGAGATACAGGGTATTAAAAGTTAAAATTTTAATTTGAAATTTCTTAATAATTTTGTGATTTTAAGCAGCATCTTCTTGAAAATTGGCAACTTTATGTTTTTTGGCATGAAAATTATCAATTTTATGCTGAATTTAGCACTTTTTATACAGGGCGTTAGTTACACCCTGTTACTTAGGTAAATTACAACATATCTTTTTTGCCTAATAAGTTATGGCTAAAATAACCAGAAAATCAAAAAGGCAATTTAATTTTGAATAAAAAGAAAACTCCTGTTTATTTCATGTAGCTCTTTCAGTTTTTGAGTTATTTGCATTTTAAACATTCAGACTCCTAAGCCACCGTTATTACATTGAATTTTTTTTAAGTAGGCTTATGTCAGAACTTATCAGTTTTTCGTGTAAAGAAATATTTAAAAAATTTACTGTCACTCTGTATGAGACTCAGTTTGGCTTCAGAAATGCACTAGGCACCCGGGAGGCACTTTTTGCCCTAAACATACTTCTCCAAAAGTGCCGTGACCAGCGCAAGGATATTTATGTATGTTTTATAGACTATGAAAAAGCTTTTAACAAGGTACAACATGAAACACAAATAAACATATTAAGAAACGTGGGAATCGATGGTAGAGATCTGAGAATTATAGAGAACGTGTATTGGAAACAGAAAGCAGTAACCCTTATTAATGGAAGACTGACCGATGAGTGTAGCATCCAACGAGGCGTCAGACAGGGATGCATTCTGTCCCCACTACTATTCAACATCTACTCGGATATAATCTTCAAACAGGCTTTGCAAGATAAAAACCTTGGAGTAAAGATCAACGAGGAACTGATTAATAATATTCGATATGCCGACGACACGGCCATCTTGAGCGATAGTATTCAGGGCCTTCAGGAACTGTTGGACTGTGTAAACACGACAGGAAGAGAAATGGGTCTGAAAATGAATGTAACTAAGACAAAATTTATGATATTCAGTCGCCAACCGCACGCCGATGCTTTCCTACAGATAGACCAACAAAACATTGAGAGAGTTACCCAATTCAAATATCTTGGTTGCTATATCACGGAACAACTAGACCCAGATAAAGAAATTAAGTGCAGAACTGAGACCGCTCGCACGACTTTTCTGAAAATGAAAGCATTCTTTTTTAATGACAACTAAAAACCTAAAATTACGCCAAAGAATGATAAATTGTTATATTTGGTCAGTGTTGTTATATGGAGCTGAGACCTGAACTCTAAAGGCTGCTACAATCAATCGCCTGGAAGTGTTTGAGATGTGGTAACATAGAAGAATGCTCCAAATATAAAGATCAGAAAGATATCATACCTAGCGCATGTTCTCAGAGGAGACCGATACAGGGTGCTTTAACTTACAATGAAGGGCAAAATATTAGCTTAAATGGTGCTCCAAAAAATATCAACGTCGATGATGAAGAAGTGGTTTTAGTTTGTATTTCGGAAAATCCAGATCTCAATACTCGTCGGTTAAGTGCGGCAACAGGAATAAGCCAATCGTCTATGTGAAGAATTTAAAAGAAAGAGAATCTCCGTTCATATCACTACACTCCTGTCCAAAATTTTCTACCTCAAGATTTACCAGTTCACCTACAGTTTGCTCAATTTATGCTAGATAAACAAAAAAAAACCATGATTTTCTTAATTATCTCCTTTTTACCGATGAGGCGACGTTTACTAGACGGGGTGTATTTAATTAAAAAAACATTCATTTGTGGGACTCCAAAAATCCACATGCTCTAAAGGAACGACATTTTCAGCATGAATTCAAGGTAAATATTTAGTGATGTGTAATATCTGGTTTTTTTATTGGTCCTTTTGAACTTCCTCCTAATCTGAACGGGCCCCTCTATTTAAACTTTTTTTAACAACAGTTAAACACACTACTAGAAGATGTACCACTAGCCATAAGGCGAAACATGTGGTTTGTGCAAGGTGGGGCGCCTCCACATTTTTCTCTGCCAGTACGGCAATACCTGAATGAACATTTTCCTCACCGGTGGATTGGGCGTGGCAGTGAATTTGTTTGGCCACCTAGAAGTCCAGATTTAAATCCAGTAGACTTCTCAATATGGTCACAAATAAAGGACACGGTTTACAAAGATTCAATTAATTGCATCGAAGAATTACGACAGAAAATTCAAGGAGCTGCTAATATTAAAAATAATCGACAAATGTTATTTAATATTCAAAGATCTTTAATAATACGCCTTACAAAGTGTATTGAAGTGGAAGGCAAGCATTTTAAGTATTTACTTTGAATTTTTCTTTTATTACTGTTACTGATTGTTATTTGTTGTCTTTACTATTGTTACCCCGCATAGTAGTAATTGAAAGAAATAAATTCATTTCGCAATAAACAAAATTTATTAAATATTTAAAATGCAAGTAACGCATAAACTAATAGAGTTACATGAAATAAACAGGAGTATCTTTATTAAAAATTTAACTGCCTTTTAGATTTTCTAGTTATTTTAGCCATAATTTATTAGGAAAAAAGATATGTTCTAATTTACTTAAGTAACAGGGTGTAACTAACGCCCTGTATAAAAATTGATAAATTGAGCATAAAATTCTTAATTTTCATGCCAAAAAAGCAAAAAAATTGCCAATTTTCAAGACAATGCTGCTAAAAATCGCAAAATTATTAAAAAATTTCAAATTAAAATTTCAACTTTAAATACCCTGTATCTCGTAAACCTGCAACATTTGTATAAAGCATGTTAAGCTCAATTGCCATATTTTAGTGTGTAGTATCTTTAGTTCAAAAATTGCTCATTCTTAATGAATCACCCCGTATAATAGGTACAGTATCGGCACAGCACCCTACTCTGTGGAAAACCTGCTTCTATTGACTTCAGTTCCGATAGTTCATTTTCCATATTGACTTTAAAATTTGCTGTAATATGTATGACTTTAGTATCTGCACATATTAGTTGGCTAGTATTGTTGTTAAATTTTATTAGTTCATTATGCCACACTTTATCAAAGGCTTTAGCTACATTTAAAAATATAGTTGAACATATTTTCTTCCTTCTTTATTTTATGTTATTTTGTGATTTTAATTTGTGGGGTTTATCACAAAAACCGAATTGGTGTCAAAAAATAATTTGTTAATCTTGTTTTATTTGTCTTAATAGCAGTTCTTTTCATTGCTTTTATTTTAAAACCAAGCTACTCAAAATAACTTTTGATTTTGCATGAATGTAAGAGATACAAAAAGCACGTCGAATTATAAATTAAGGGGAAAGTTTAAAAATGTAATTCTGCTGTTTCTAACTTAACATCTCCCACCTTTTCTTTAAAATGTCAAATATCAACCTCTATCTTGTGTTGCTTTAAATAAAAACACAAAAAAACGCAAATCAGCCATATAAACAACAATTTATTCTATCGATTTATTTTAAAGATAACATTATGATAGGAGAAATTACAATAGAAACTAAAATAAATAAATTATAAATAGCTCCTGAAATGTATTAGCAGTAACTGTTTAAAGTGTGCTCTGATATTTTGTAGGCAATAATATAACATCCAAGGATGCTAAACATCACCCACACCATTCAAAATATTTCTACAACAGACACTAAGACCATGGAAGAGAAAATGTACAGGAATGGGAATACCAATTAGAAATGATCATCTGTATACTCTAAGCTTTGCTGATGATCAAGTAATCATAGCTCAAGATGAGGAGGATTTAGGTTTTATGATGCGGAAACTAGAGGAGGAATATGGGAAAAATGAAGTGGAAATCAACCTCGAAAAGACCCAATATATGTCAACGGCACAAGACAGGATATATCACCTAGAAATAGATGTTAACCGACAGATCTCAGGAACAGACAAATTTAAGTACCTAGGGTTTATAATATCAAAAAGTGGAACAACAGAGGAAGAAATAAAAAATACTTGGACTTGGTCAAACTAGGGCATGTATTAATCAATTAAACCCAATATTATGGGACCGCCACATAACCAAGACTAATAAAACGAGAATATTCAATTCAATAGTTCGCAGCATAATGACTTATGGAGCTGAAATGTGGGTGATCAACAAAAAAAACAAAGGGAAGATTGTAGCCACAGAAATGGACTTTTGGAGAAGGAGTTGTGGAGTGAACAGATTAGATCGAATAAGAAATGAGGAGATCAGGAGAAGAATGGAGGTAAAAAAAGACATACTAGAACACATAGAGGAAAAGAAACTAACGTGGTACGGACATGTTAGAAGAACTCCGGAGGATCGCTGGATACACCGGGTAACTGAGTGAAGTCCACTAGGCAGACGAAAGAGAGGTCGACCAAGGCGATCATGGAGAGACGAAGTGGATGAGGCGATGGAATTAAGAAACCTGCAGGACGGAGACTGGCAGGACAAGGACAACTGGAGACAAGGGCTAAAAGCAGGAAGGCAGCGACAGCTGTAGATATCCTGGATTATATATATGTATATATATATATATATATATATATATATATATATATATATAATATAACCTATTCGCCTACATTCTTCGGTTCTCTTTTAGTTCTTTAATGTCTTCGCGAGACGTTTTGCAAAAAAATGTTTTTAAATAGCCCCACAGAAAACAGTCAAGTAGTGTTAGATCTTGCTGGCCATTCTATAAAACCTCTTCTGCCAATCCAATTTTTTGGTAATCGTTCGTCTAGCTACTGTGTTACAGCTAGTGCATAATTTGGTGTAGCTCGTCCTGTTGAAGGTATAAGTATATTCTGTTCACATAGCACCATATTTACCTGTCCATCAATTTATCTTTCTAGTGACTAAGTAATAAGAGAATCAATTTTATTTTTTAATAATTGTAGGTAATATTCTCCCGTAAGGTTTTGGTCAATAAAAAGTCCCATTATCTCATTTTTTAGAATACCAGTCCATACACTGGTCTCGCTGAAAACTGAGTATTATCCTGTTGAAATACATGAGGATTTTAGTCATCCCAGTACTTACAATTATGTTTGTTAACAAAGCCATTTAAATAAAACGTTGATTCATCAATAAAACAAAAATTTTAACAAAATTTGCGTCTCCTTATATTTTTTAGAATAGTGTTCTAAAAATTTAATTTTGCGGTCATAGTCATCTTTACTAAGCTAATTTTGTAAGTGTCTTTTATGGTTAAAAATCTTGTGCAATTTTAATACTTTGTGTATGAAACTAATAATAATATTTGTAAGTTTCAATACTTTTGGAATGAAATAGGTAGGATTTACTTATAACAAAATGAACCAGTACTTTAATTTGTGCAGCTTTGTTAAGAAGATTATTATTATTTTTATTGCAAACGGATCCAGTTTCTCCAAATTTCCGTACTAACTCTATGATGGACGTGAGCTATTCCTCGAGCACACTTCTTTTAATGACCAAAAATGAATATTATTTTTATATTGTCACGTGACTATTTTTTCCCTTCTACAGTTCTATTATAATTGTGTTTCTGATTCCTCAGGTACCGTATTTTGTTGTAACTTAAATATATCATTCGTTGTAAATAGTGTTGCATACCTTGTAGTGATAGGATTCGATTGTTAATGGCTATGGCATTTTTCGTTAATCGATGGAGATTGAGTGGGGGGTTTTTCGTCATTAGATTTTGCTTTGGTTTTTGGCCTCGATTGTTGTGTGTTGTCGGTTATATTATTGTTTAGTTTACATTTCTGTGTGGATGGGGCTGGCTATCAACACGGACGAGTGCGATTCTTTCCGTGTCATTTCTTGATATCTGGCTTGGGAAGAGTGTCAGTCGTTTGTTGGCAGTTGTTTGGTGACAGTCTTGGGAGTGGTGTGGTGAGAGTTTTTGGAGCGATTTGATATTAACACGTGTGCAGAACCTCTACGGTTTTTCTTTCATATCTGGCTGTATTTGTGCCATCTTAATTGGATTTTGAAGAAAAACCATTTAATTTTTAAATTGACCATTCTATCTTACCTTTGTTGTTGATATTTTGGATTTTGGTGTCGAGTTAAAATAACCGCATGCGGGATTTGATTGAGGCAAGCCATCGTTAATTAGCAAGTGCCGTTCCATAATCACACCGGCCACAGGAGTAGTGAATTCGTATACCCAAAGGTTGCAAGTGATTTATTTTAGAATATTTAAACGACGTGATTTGTTTTTGACACCACGATTAAGTTTTGTTTTTATTTATTAATACGGTACATTGTTGAAAACTATTTATTGCATTGGATAATATGCCAAGGCTGAACTTTGATTAAATAGTTCAATAGTTTTTTGTGTCCAAGTAAATATATTTTCTTCATACTTATTTGTAAATATCCTACAATTTTGATATTTTAAAGGACAATCACTGTAAAAAGAAATATTTTTAAATAAGCTCGATTGTTTTAACAGTGTATATCTTTATGTAAATGGTAAAAACGTGAGTAAATTAGCAGCCGTATGTAAACGTTTGATTAAGTATTATTAAAAAGTTGACTTGTATATGTTTTTTTTGGTAGCTTGATAAAGTTTGTTACTCTTACCTTTGTTTTGGTTATTTGATGGAATCGTAAACTTTGGATTTTCGATTTATTGTTAGCTGTTGATTTGATTATATTTGTTATAAGTTTATTATTGAACTGTGTACCTTGATTTATTGTTAGCTGCTAATTTTGACTATATTTGTTATAAGTTTATTATTGAACTGTGCACCTTGATTTATTGTTGACTGTTGATTTTGACTATATTTGTTATAATGTTGCTATTGAGCTGTGTACTTTGATTTATTGTGTGAGTAAAGTATCCAATATATTTTTGCTATAATTTTATTTATTTGGTTCACCATAATCTTAGTTGTAAGACCTAGGGGTTTCCGGCTTGAACCGTCTAAGTCGGTGGCGCGGCTCACTTTTATATTTTATTTTTCTTCTACCCTCTACGGATGAGCTCGGGCATAATTTGCCAGTAGAGAGACCGCTGGCAGAGTACTCTATAGAGAACGAATAAGACGTGGCACTTTTTTATATATTAATATTCTTTTTTTTTTAAATTGTTATCTTAAATGGTTCAACACATTGTTGATTTTTTTAAATAAATGTTTAATACTTGGTTATTACTTGTGGCTTTTCCTACGAGGTAAACATACTATTTTTATGCAAATTATTTAAAATTCAACAGATATTAATTAATTTTGAAAAAATCGCGAATAATTTTATTCATAAATAAATTCGTAATAAAATTGGTTGCGTTACTATGGAAACGTATTAATGTTGAATTGTCAAACTTGACGCATATAAATTTAATTGCTGGTGTTTTCGAAAACAAAACAATGTAAAATGATAAGTAATAATGAATTTTTTTTTCTGGGACTCCTCCAGAGCTTACAGTAAGGAAATGAATATTTCCTAACAGTTACGAAATCTTGACTTTTTCTTTAAGAAAATTTGTCTGGAATGTCAAAATTTCCTAGCGATTTGCGCAAAATTATTTAATTGCATTATAGAAAGGAATTTGTTAAAAATATAAAAATTGTGTTCTAAGGTTGTTTATGATCAGTTATTTGGTAGAACGTAATAAAATTAAATTTTCAAGGACTATAAAATTTAATGGTCGTTCAAAATGAAAAGCGATGAAAGTACAATTTTACAGCTGAATAGAAATTTGCTTCCTGCCAGTCATAAAAATTGGAATTTTCTCAGGAATTTACGTTGAAACGTATAACAAACTGTTAAGGTATTAAGACACATTTTATTAACAAATTTCACAACTAGCACTAAATTATGAAAATTTCAAATTAGAAAAAAATATCTTAAAAGTAATGTAAAATAACAAGTTACCATAAGAGCTTATCATTAAAATAATTTTCGCTTATTTTATGGTAATTTTCATTTATAGTTGTAAAAATGTTTTTATTGACTATTTAACATTCATTTTTATAATGATATTTTTAAAAATTTAATCAGTGGTCATTTTTTGGAAAGTGCGATTAATGACAAAAATATTTAAATTTATTATGATTTAAAAGTGACATTTTTAAATCGGTTTTGATAATGAAGCATCGTCAAAAAAGAACGTAAAAAAAAATTTTAGGATATTAGTTGGTTACAATATTGTTAAGTTAGCTTATTAAATAATTGGTATGTTTTAATGTACAGTAGAAAAAATTGACCTTTACCCTGACGTCGTACCTACAAACCTCGCGAAATAAATCAATGAGTAAAAAATGGCTACTGTTACTTTGTCGTGTGCCATAATATTTTCACTGTTTGTTTATTTTGTCAGTATTTTTTTGCGTTATAAATAACTAAATTATGCTGTTGGTTAAAGTCAATTTAAATAATTCCATATTACTGTTTTAAAAATTGTCAAAAATTTAATTAAGATTCCTATAATATTCACTAATAATTATTTTGTCTGCTACTAATACACAAAAACACTATTCTGTAACCATTAACGAAAGTAGAAATATCTATTAATTTTTCATTTGAATAAATTTATTTAAATTTAAAACAGCACATAATTTAGGGCTAACAAAAACAATTGGCTAGCATAATAAAAAATATCAAATCATTGGTAATGAAGATATTTAATGTACATTATTCATACATTTATTATCATTCCGAAATTTAAAATACAATATAGATTAGGTATTTTAAAATTCATCGTCAGACTCTGAAGAGTCTTTACATGCATGTATCTTTCTTACTTCTTGGTTGTTAACGTAATTCTTACTTTAGTTGACTTTATAAATAAATAATGTTCCCAATTCACGAAAGTTTAGCCACCGTCCAAGAAGTAAGGTTATGTTAAAAATATTTATTAAATGCAAAACAGCAAATTTTGTACTTACCGTAAAACAAAATAACAAATTGGAGGTTTTGAAAAAAACTGATTTTATAGAATTTATCTGAATCAAAATAATAAAACGCTTTGAACAAAACTCAATGCATCAAAATAATGACAGTTGTTATTAGAGGTCAAAATATATTTTTATAAATACAACCAATTAATCGTTATTGGCGCTATCTCTTTTTAAAATTTAGAGATCATAATTAGAGATACAAAAAAAAGTATGTCATTGCTTGAAAGACAAATGTACATATTGTATGATGTGTTTCTACTGTCAGTAGCAAAGGATGAGGTATATAAAGTTTGTGTTTACTACTGTTCATTGTTAGTGACGTCTGTGTAAAGGTCAATTTATTTAACTGTATGTTTTTCATGTTTTTATTTTGGCATAAAAAAAGCTTAACAGCGGACCTAAATCATGTATGGGATGTGTTTTAAAGAACAGTGATAAAATAGCAAATGCTCTGAACTATATTTTTTGATGATGTACAATGGTAACATGTAGGGTAGAAGGTAAAGGGGTTACTCTATGCTTTAAGATGGACCATTAGCAGAGGTGCAATTGTATGTAAAGCGTTTTTTAATAATTAAAAAAATTATAATTATTATAACACTAAAAAATTTATATAAAATTATTATTTTATTATTTTTTAATTAAATACTTCTTTTTATTTAAATTAAAAATCTGATTCGGAAGACAAGCACACAAGGAAAATGTTTTTTTTTTCATTAAATTTAATAATTATTATTTTATATTAACAACCATTTTTTATATCAATATTTTAAGTTTATAAATAATTGAGGTTTATCTAACCTCATAACATAAAATTTATGCATTAAACATTTATACGCTAAGTCATTTCTTTTTGGACAATAACTTGATCAAAATTTATAAATTAAAAAAATATTCGTCGAATAGCATTTCCATCGGGTATCCAATTGGACCACACGGTTTGTTTAACTATAACTTTAATAAAATAATAATATTTTTAAACTCGTATAAGACGTTGTAAATGTGACAACAGCGCAAGCAGTTGAATGTTGGCAGAACCTGTTACTTGAAGTTGACGTCTACTAATAGATACCATAACCTAAACTAAACTACCCTAAAAATTTTAATTTTAAATAAAATATTTGATTATTCAACACAATTACCATAACAAATTATAAATAAAAAGAAAATTAAAAAAAAAAATATCATGTTATATTGTATTACATACATACATACATATAGTCACGACTTTTTCGCGTAGAGTTAGGCAAAGACCACTTCCTTCCACTTGCTAAGGTTCTTACACACATCTTTTGCTTCCTCTACTTTTATTAGTGCTCTCATACATGCTCGTCGGTTGTTGGTACTCTTGACCTGGCCTTTCTTCCAAACAATGTTGATCCGATCAAGATATGTTCGCCGAGGTCGACCTCTACCGACTTGTCCATTTACACTCGAATTATTAATTTGTTTCGTCAATCTTCCTCCGTCCATCCTTTTTACGTGTCTAAACCATCTAAGCATTTCTTTATCTATCTTTGTAACCACATTTTCTCTTACACCACAGAGTTCTCTTATCTCACCATTCTTTACTTTTGGTATTTCTTTCAAATATACTTTTAAAGCGTTTCTTGCGATTTTGTATTTTTACCTCTGGCTGGACTTTATTGTTTTTTGGAAGTCGTCATATAACCTTTTATTAAATTAATTTATATTATTCTCCATTTTTATTGCCACAACCTCTTTTGCGACTTCTTTTAACCTTTTATCTCCTTTCCTTGCTCTTCATTCATGCCATCCTCAATCGTTGAATTTTGATTTATCGCCTATATTGAATTAATTGTCGTTCTGATTGTCTAACAAAATTAACATAGTGATTTAAATTACTTTTTAAATTTGATAAAACTAAAAAGAGTGTTCAAAATAAAATAAAAAAATAAAAAGCAGGATCAAACGCAAACATTTTTTTTCCTTTTTTATGCTAACCGTTAAAACTTCAAAAGTGGTTATCGTCGTAAGTCCAACATTTTTATTTCTTGTAAAAACAGAAAATTATTTTTAATGATTTATTTTTGGTAATGTCCTGTATACGTATTATATGTAATTCAGCAAGAGGCGTAAAATAATCAATCAGAACAAATAAACGGTGATTTCAGTTGAACAATGGACCCGTTACGTCCCGCAATGATAATCGAATTAAAGTATGAAATAGCCACCCGCATATTTTCATTCTTTTTATTGTTATTATTGTCCCTCATCAGGCGTTTAACACCCTAATGACACTGAAGTTTATTCCGACATTAAATTATATGAATAATGACTCGAGTTGTTAGAACAAAATGCACATCTGTTGATCTTTATTGATAATTAAATATGTCATAATGTACATACAACCAAACTTATATCACCAGTATTTTTAGGAAATATTTTTTTTTGTTAAAAACATTTGCCAAAAAACGGATATGCTTACTAGCAAAAAATAACATTCTTTAAAAAGTTGAAAGAAATGTTTGATGTATCCTTCAATAGGCAACATGCGATATTGTTATTTTTGTTTTAATTTTAAAGAATTTAATATAGAATAGACAACAAGGATATTAAAATATACTAATTTTTTGCAAAAATGCGGTTTGAACTAACAGTTTGAATTTGCGCGCGAAAACGGACCTACAGTTCCGATGACGTTTATTCCGACTCCTGTTTATCGCGCGTTATACTGCATAAAGAAACATTATTATTGGAAAGGAAAAAAAAATGAGATTATGCCAAGATTATATATAAGAATTATTTAAAAACGACAGATCCGATGCGCCAGAAATGGCAGAAAATCTCTCGGGACCCAGCATTACCATAAATGAAGTTGAAAACGCCATTAAACATATGAAAGATGGAAATGCTGCCGGACCTGATAAAACGCAGGCAGAAATTTTTAAACTTTTGGACAGAGACGGACTTCAATGGATAACCAATTTATTTAACCACGTATATCTTCTTCTTTAGGTGCCCTATCCTCCTCGGACGTTGGCAATCATCAGCGCTATCTGAACCTTGTCTATAACTCGGCGGAACAATGTGGTAGTGCTCACTCCATACCATTGTCTTAAGTTCTTTAGCCAGGATATTTTTCTTCTACCCGGGCCTCTTCGTCCTTTTATCTTCCCTTCTATAATTAGCTTTAAAATTTGATACTTGTCATTCCTTAAGATGTGACCAAAATACTTCAGTTTGCGCTTTTTTAGTGTAATCAGAACTTCCAGCTGCTTGTCGAGGCGTTGAAGTACCTCGGTGTTACGCACTTTTTATACCCAGGAGATTCTTAATAGCCTTCTGTACGTCCACATTTCAAAGGCCTCCAATTTTTTGCACATCGCATCTGTCAAAGTCCAAGCTTCCATTCCATAAAACAGTATGCTGAACACGTAACAGCGAAGCACTCGGACGCGCAGAGGCAAGCTTAAATTTCTGCTGCAAAGTACTTTACGCATTTTCAGGAACGAAGCACGAGCTTGTTTTATTCTGGCACGAATCTCCTGCATGCTGTCCCACTTCTCATTTAGTTGACACCCAAGATATTTAAAAGTTTTAACTCGCTAAATTCGTTGACCGTTAATTGCCAGGTGTCCGTCCACGTTGTTTGATTTGCTAACTGATAGCCACTTTGTCTTTCTCACGTTCAGGCTAAGTCCGGCCTCTGAGCTTGCAGTCGTCACGCGGCTTACCAGTTCCTGCATTCCTTCCAGGGAGTCGGCAACAAGAACCGTGTCATCTACATACCTCAGATTGTTGATATTAATCCCATTGAAAGATATCCCCTCGTCACATTCCTTCAACACCTCTTGTAATATCCTTTCGGAATACAAATTGAATAACAGTGGTTATAAAATGCATCCTTAACGAACGCCTCTCAGGATATTGATCTCGTCGGACGCGGTGTTATCGATTCTTATGTAAGCACTTTGGTTCCAGTAAAGGTTAGCCATTACTCTGAGGTCTCGTTGTTCTAGTCCTATTTCTCTAAAAATTTTGATCGGTTTTTCGTGCTTTACTTTATCAAAATCAAAGGCTTTTTCGTAATCGATGAAACATGCGTAAACGGTCAACGACATGTCCCGACACCTTTGGATAAGAACCTGTATGCTAAGTAGTGCCTTCATTGTTCCAAAACCATTGCGAAAACCAAACTGAGAGTACCCCATCATTGTCACGCACTTTGCATATATTCTTTTGTATATTATTTTTAAGAAGAGTTTAAGCACATGGCTCATCAGACTAATAAGACGTTCTTCCTGAAGTTCTGGCCGGGTGTCGTGAAATAGGTGCTCGATGTAGTCGCACCATTCCGTTAGTTTTTCTGAAGTATTCAGTATCAGCCTGCTCTGTGCGTTCTGTAAAGTCGTCGCGCTTCTGTTTCTGCAAATACCTGCTGCCTTTTTTATCTTCTTGTGCATGTTTAAGGTATCGTGTTTTGCTTTCATTGCTTCTATTTTTTGGCATTGCTCGGAAAGCCATTTCTCTTTTGCTTCTCTTATCTTGTTTTTGATCAAGCGGTTTTGCGCCCGGTATTCTTTGTTCTTGCCCTTGAGTGTCCGTCTTTTTTTAATTAGATCAAGGATTTTCTCCGACATCCATGGTTTCTTCTTGTGGTTTCGTTGAGGTTTAAGTATGTTGGTGGGACTTTCTGTAGTAGCATTTTTTATATTGGACCACAGTTCATCAGTCTCGGCTGCCTCCTTTATGGGTGTCGCATCAAGTCTGGAATTCAGAATTTAGTTTACTCATTATATTTATGTCTTTTAGCCTTGACACATCTGGCTTATTATGTCTGGGTCTTTGCAAACATCTTTTGAGTATAACTCTTTCTGCTGCAACAACTGGATTATGGTCTGAGTTTATGTCTGCACCTGGATATGTTTTTGCAGACTTTATGCAGTTTCTGTATCGCTTTTTAATAAGTATAAAATCTATTTGATTGCGAATAATTCTTTCAGGGGTATGGGCGCTAGATGTCCACGTATAGAGCCTTCTGGTTGGAAGTTTAAAAAAGGTGTTTGACAGAATGAAATCCTGTATCTTGCAGAACTTAACTGGCCGGTATCCTCTATCGTTTGTTGTTCCTAATCCGTATTTACCGATAACATCCTCTCGTAGTGTACTTTCTACTTTGGCATTAAAATTAAAAATTAAAATTAAAATTAAAATTAAAAGTCACCTCTGATTTTTTCGCCAGTTTCAGGGTATCTGTAATTTGTTCGTAGAAGTCTTCAATTTTCTCATCGGGGTGATCACATGTTGGTGCGTAAACCTGGATAATGTTGATGTTAAATGGCTGCGAGTGTAGTTTTATAAAAAGCACCCTGTCCGATACCGGAACAAACGACATTACTGACTTGCTGGTTTCCTTGTTCATTATGATACCCACGTCATTGTAGTGTTGGTTGTTGTCGCTACCCGAGTAGAATACTTGATGTTCATTTATTTCACCACATATATAATACCGGTAAAATACCACAAGACTGGTTAATATTAGAATTTATTACGTTACCTAAAAAAGCAGGAGCTTAAAAATGCAGCTAATACCGTACAATCAGTCTCATGAGCCACTTCCTAAAAATATTCCTTAAAACCATCAACAGAACACTTTACAGATTATGTAAAGAGCAGATATCTGAAACCCAATTCGATTTCCGTAATGCCCTGGGCACCAAAGAAGCTATATTTACCATACAAGTTTTAATCCAACGTTGCAGAGATGTTAACTGTGATAAAAAATAGTGAGATAAGAGAACGCTGTGGTTTAAAAGAAGATGTGGTTACAAAGATAGATAAAGGAATGCTTAAAAGGTTTGGACACGTAGAAATTATGGATGAAGGAAGATTAACGAAACAAATTTATAATTCGAGTATTAATGGACAAGTCAGTAGAGGTCGATCTCGGCGAACATATCTTGATCGGATCAACACATAGTCACGTCTTTTATTCCGTAGGGGTGGGCAGAGACCACTTCCTTCAACTTGCTACGGTTCTAACACAAATCTTTTGCTTCCTTTACTTTCATTAGTGCTCTTATACATGCTCGTTGATTGTTGGTGCTCTTGACCTGGCCTATCTTCAAAACAATGTTGATCTGATCGAGATATGTTCGCCGAGGTCGACTTTTTCCGACTTGTCCATTCACACTTACCTTATAAATTTGTTTCGTCAATATTTCTTTATTTATTCTTACTACGTGTCCAAACCATTAAAGCATTTTTTTATTTTTGTAACCACATCTTTTTTTACACCACAGCGTTCTCTTATTTCACTATTTTTTACTTTATTCAACCGAGTCACTCCGGCTATACTTCTTACACCACTTATCTCCGCAGCATTAATCCTATTTTCATGCCTCTTCTGCCAAACCCAACATACACTACCATACATAAGTGTAAGAACCAACACACCTCTATGCACAGCCAGACGTGCCTTTTTTGACCCTTTCTGGCTGTTCATAAAGCAATACAGTGCCCCATTCATTTGTTTTCCTGCCAACACCCTTTGCTCAATGTCACTGTCATACTTTCCATCTCACGTAAACTTTAAACCCAAGTACACAAATTCATTTACTTGTTCCACTGTTTTCCCCATAATCAGAACTTCACAGTTTGTCATGTTGATATGTGGTTGGATTTTCAGATGAGCATTATTCCAAATGGTACATATAATATTTGCTAGCAGAAATTGCTGCAATAGCTCGCTTTTGTAAGGTGGTAAATTGCTAGCGTCAAAATTTCGCAACTTCTTCCGGTCAAAAGATTCGTTTACATCGGAGACTGTATACGAGTCAATGAATATTTGAAGTCTAGCGGCATCTACATCAATTACATTAGGGACATTGTAAACATTGCATATAAATCTGTAAATAATATTAAAGATGTTTTGTTAATGAATTACTAAAATTACACTTTTATTTCACAAAAAACTTCACAAATATCAATTATAAAACGTTGGTTGTACCTACGCATAAATGTTCAATACATCACTTAACGACAGATGATGCGCAGTAAAAGATCGCAGTCGACTAAGCGCCCTACCTCACTCGCACCCGTTTGAACAGTTGTTTTTATAGGTCCCCAAGTAACATATATAAAATTTAGCTTTTATACTATAACAAAAGCATTATTATATTTTATTAAAATTTAGGAGTGTCCGGCAATTGATGTCGAGATTTCTAAAGTTATCCCAAAGAAAATATAGAAAATTAAGCTTTATACTTTAACGAACTTGCCACGTCTTTTTCGTTCTCTAAAGAGTACTCTGCTAGCGGTTTCTCTACTGGCAAATTATGCCCAAGCTCAGCCGTAGAGGGTAGAAGAAAAAAAAATATAAAAGTGAGCTGCGCCACCGATTTAACGGTATAAACCGGAAACCCCTAGATCTAATAGGCACTAGCAGAGCTACAAGATAAACAACTATGATTATGGTGAACCAAATAAATAAAATTATAGCAAAAATATGTTGGATACTTTACTCACACAATAGATAATTAAGGTACATAGTTCAATAGCAACATCATAACAAATATAGTCAAAGTTAACAGCTATGGTAAAATTTCCTTGCTAAAACAAACCAAAAATGTAAAATTTACAACTTTATAAAATAACCAGAACAGCAGTAAGAGTAACAGACTTTACCAAGTTACAACAAAAAGTAAGACATATATAAATTAACTCATTAATAACACTAATTCAAACATTTACATTATGGCAAAGAACAAAAGGTAAAACATATATATATATATATATATATATATATATATATATATATATATATATATATATATATATATATATATATATATATATATATATATTTAAGTTAACTCATTAATAACACTAATTCAAACATTTAAATAAAGGCAAAGAAAATTCACTATTTAACCGTTTACATAAAGATTTTCACTGCCAAAACAATCGAGTTCATTTAAAAATATCTTTACAATGGTTGACCTTTAAAATATCAAGATTGTAGGATAATTACAAATAAGTAGGAAGAAAATATGTTTTTACTTGGACATAAAGAATTATTAAGAAGGTTATTTTAATCCAAGTTTAGTTTTGGCATATTATCTAATGCAACAAATAGTTTTCAACGATGTACTTTACTAATAAATTAGAACAGAACGTAATAGTGGTGTCAGAATGAGTCACTGCGTTATATATTTAAAAAAAAAATAAATCACTGATAACCTTTGGGTATGCGAATTCACATGTACTCCTGTGGCCTACTCCTGTGCTACTCCTGAACTACTCCGGGGGCTGGTTAGATTATGGGGCGGCACCGGTTAGTGAACAATGGCTTCCCTCAAATAAATCCCGATAACGGCTATTCAACTCGACACCAACTCCAAAAATATCCACAACAAAGGCAAGACAAAATTGTCAAGTTGAAAATCAAATGGTTTTTCTTCAAAATCCAATTAAGATGGCCCAAATACAGCCAGATATGAAAAAAATCCCATAGAGGTTCTGGACACGTGCTAATAACACACCGTCCCCAACAACTTTCACCAACACCTCCGACTTCGATGATGCTCTCCAAACGACTGACGCTCCTATATCGGAAATCAAGAAAAATGGCGCGTAATAAACGTCAACCCACAATCTTCTCAAATCTGTGCCTCGTTCGTGTGGATATCCAGTCCCATTCACACAGAAATTGCAAACTAAACGATAATCTTACTCCTACAAGTTATGCAACATTATCTACAACGAATGATATATTTGAATTACAGCATAGTGTACTGTATGCAACAAGGAATACGAAACTCATCTAAGACAATTATAATGAACGGTAGAAGGGAAAAAATAGGCACTTGACAAACTTAAGGTACTATTTTATACACCTTTACTACCTGTTATCTGCACAAGTAACCACAACGCAAACTCTATAGTCGCTGGTCGTTTTAACCTGTATAGGGGATATGCACAGAAAAACTTTCAGCTTTTATAAAATAACGAAGGTCTGGCTATCTTCGCTGTCAGATGCAACAATAATAATAAAATTACTTTCGATACTATATTTTTTATAAAATCATTATTACCTTTTTTGTCATTTTTTTGGCCCAACGGATCTAAATTTATTAAGTTATAATATTTTCCTTATAGCAATGGTGACCAACAAAGTTATAGGTTATCTTAGTGAAAAATTTTTAATACTTATTATTTACCATATATCCTAAAATCCATAGATATTTGAAAAAGAGTTAAGAGAATAAAAAAATTTTAATTATACAAAGAAGTAAAACTATCAGTTTGCCGTGTTCAACAAAACAGGTAAATTTAATATTTTGTTTATTTAATTAATTTACGAAAAAATAAATTAAGAAAGGTTTTTTCAATTTGACCCTTAAAAATAAAAAATATGAACACAATTGTTACAACTACCAATTACTATTTTTATTTTAAAATATGGTAATAATAAAATAATAGAAAAGCAAACAAATGAAGAAAGTCCTAGATTAAAAAGGATACTAGGATACTAGTTTGATTGGTTTTATTTATAACCAACGAAGAGACATACTAAGCGTAAGTCACGTGCAATGACATTGATAATATCACTAAATAAATGGGTTTATCTCCCTTTTGTGTGGGACTGTGTGTGTGTGTGGCCAAGAATGGTGGTCCTAAAATGTCATGCCACCAGGTGTGATTTTTAAGACGATTTCACCATTTAATATTATGAACCGCATTACCATACGATTTGCTGTTAAGCAAATCGTAATTAATTTCACTTAGTAAACTGACAAGAATATCTGCGTTTTTAATTCTTTTTGCTTGGTTTTAGTTCATTTAATTACAACCAACAAATAATATTAAATAGTATATAAACGAACCGATGAAGCAAAATATTAAATATGTACCTATAGTTCATCTTCCATTACAAACATAATAATGTGGGATTTATATACGGTTGCATTCACTGAAAATGGATACAAGTCTTATAACTACATTTTGCCATACTTGCGTAAATCAGGCTTTTCTTATCGACGCCGATAGACAAAACAAAAACATACAATTACAATTATTTTATGGAATAGACAAACTGCGTGAAATACCCTTCTTTTTTCCATGTTCAACCATCCAATTTCCTGAAGTTTATATGAGATTCTTTGTCTCCGACGAATACCAAAAATTAATCTGAGGCACAAGTTCTGAACTTTTTGAATTTTGTTTTGGTATTGAGTGGTTAAACATTGGCCATAAAGAATATCCGCATAGTTGAAAACTGAAAGCACTAAAGATTCACATAATGATTTTTTTACATGATAAGGCAGAAAATGTCGGTTGCCATAAATGATTTTCAATGCAGAGTACGCACGTTGTAGAAGTTTATTTACGAACTTTTCAAATCTTAGCTCTACATCCATCAAGACACCAAGATTTTTTGCTTCACTAACATTAACTAGTGATTCATTGTGAATGCAGATATTCACAGAATTAGTCACTATGGGACGATGATATTTTGGACCAAATATCATAACATTTGATTTACTGGAGTTTATAAATAAACAATGGCTCGCAGCCAGATCAACAAATCTATTTAGATCTGCATTTATTAGATCACAAGCATTTTCTGCCATTTTAGCAGGAAAACTATAATAAATTTGAGTATCATTAGCGTATAAATGCACTTGACAATTGTGAAGAGCCAGTAGTAAGTGGGAAGTGTATATAGAGAATAGTAAAGGGCCAAGTATAGAACCTTGAGGTACTCCTGATTTTAGATATAAAAGATCTGAGCTGCATTCATCTATACTAACCATCTATTGCCTATCTTTCAAATAGTTCGTCAGCAATAACAAAGCATTGGCAGAAAAACCGATATAGTCCAGAATACCCAATAATAGACCATGACTTATGGTATCAAACGCCCGACTAAAGTCTAGTAGGACTAATACTGTACATTTATTTTCGTCTATTGCTTTTATTACATCATCTACAATATGTAGTAGAGCTGTTGCGCAACTATGTCCTTTCCGAAATCCTGATTGAACAGATGGCAACAAAGAAAAGTTCCAAAGATGGTTTTTAATTTGAATATATGTATTTGTATATATGTATATGTATATTTATATTGAATATATGTCCTATTTTCAAAAAGGATAATAAGAATGATATAACCAAGTATAGGCCAATAACTATTCTGCATAACTTTTCTAAGGTGTTTGAAATAGCAATACATAAATATCTCTCCAATAAGGTTAAACATATTATCTTACCAAACCAACATGGTTTTATGTCGGGTAGCTCAACTATCACCAATTTATTCTGCAAAACGCAATTCATTGCAGAGACGTTAGATGAAAGAAGTCAGTTAGATGTAGTCTACACTGACTTCTCCAAGGCGTTTGATAGAATTAATCACAATATTTTACTAGTTAAACTGGACACACTAGGATTTCATCCAACACTGATAAATCTCCTTAAATCATATCTATCGGATCGACCGCAATTTGTAAAATGTCTTGGTTATAATTCAACGGTTTTTTATCAAACCTCTGGAGTGCCTCAGAGCTCTTTCTTGAGGCCACTTCTTTTTATTTTATATGTTAATGACATACTGTCTAAAATTAACGTAAAAGCTTTGTTGTATGCTGACGATCTCAAATTAATTCACAGAATCGATTCTATCCATGATTGCATTAAACATGTCGAACTACTAAATGACTGGTGTGTAGAAAATGAGTTGTACCTAAATGTCAGTAAGTGCAGTGTCATGTCTTTTTGCAGGAAGGAGTTAGGCATTGTGTTTCAATATAATTTAGATAACTCGGTATTGGTACGACCTGACCTAATTAAAGATCTTGGTGTTTATTACGATCCTAAACTAACTTTCACTGCGCATATTAATAAAATCACTGCAAGCGCTTATCGCATTCTCGGATTCGTAATTAGAAACATGAGACTATTTAAATGTTTTACTACAATGAATTTACTGTTCTCTGCATTTATACGGACCAAATTGGAATATGCCAGTGTTATATGAAATCCTATTTATAATATACACATCTCTACAATCGAACGTATCCAGAGCTTCTTTAAGTCAGCATGTTTCATTCTGGATGGTTTGTATCCGGAGCGGAATATATCGCACTAGTACTTTTATGATCGATTTGGTGCACACAGTCTGCTGAGAAGGCGATCAATGTACTCTGTATTATTTTTACATAAAATTGTACACCTACAATTAGACTGTAATGATCTAGTTGCCATGTTAGATTATCATGTTCCTAGGTTCAATTCCCGCCATAATCAACTGTTTTTTCAACGAACTTATCGAACTAATATATACAAATTTTCACCTCTACATTTTCAAATTGAAAATTATTTTAATATAGAAAAATCTGTTGACATTTTAAACTGCAGCCAATTGTCAATTAGACATTATTGTTTAGAAACCTAAATATTTGCTTTCAGCATACATAATTGTAATGTTTTCTTATATATTGTGATAGTTTCTTGTAAATTATCGTATGTTATTTATCTAACTACTACTAACCCTATCCTGTAAATTGGGTATACCCCGTAGGATGTTGTAAATAAATAAATAAAAAATTTGCTAATGCACGTATTGACCGCCCCTCTTTAATTTTGGCTATTATTTGAGCTTTTTTATATTCAGTTAAATGACGAGACATTTTGGAATTTTTTGACACTGACAGGCTTGTCAACCATACATTTTTTTAAATCATATTCAATCAAAACCGATTTATACTATAACAATGTTAGTGTACCCATTTTCTATGAATACAACTATACGGGGTGTACCACTAAGAAAGGACGCCGGCTGTATCTCGGAAACTATTTGCCACATAGCTTTGTGGAAAAATATTTATGATGAAAGTGGCCAAGAGAAATCTCTGAAAATTGTTTTTAAGTTTCCAGGACAGCCGCTAGAGGGCGTAATTGTATTGACCAGTTTAAAAAACGGGTTTTTATGAGAATTTGATATATTAAGACATATCAAAAATACTTTTTTCATAATTTCAAGTTAATATCCAATCATTTCGTTTAAAAAAATTGCGCTAGCTCTTTAAATAAAAAAAGGAGAGAAGGATAAATAGCACTATGAAAAAACACTTATTACTACAGTTTGGTGAAACGGAATTTAACGAACTTGGTCTCATTATGAAGGGTTTTTTCAGTTGTTCCAGAATTATTACAAATCAAGTCGATTTAAATCCCGTGGTGGCCGCTAGTTGGCACTGTTTAAAAAATCAGACAATTTTCCATTTTTTTTCGAGAATTTCAAATGGAACCATAAATTTTTTTTATTTAATATGAAAGTAGAGCAAACGAGAAGAAAAATGGTGAAAACCGCAAGTTAAGACCTCTTGAGAAACCGGGGAAATAATTAGTAATAATATAACAACAGAGTGAGAATACATTGAAAATAATTTGACAGATTTTTTGAAAACTTGTTGCCAGGCAATAGTCACGAGAGCCCGCAGGGCTCGAGTGGCTATTTCCAGCTAGTCCAGCGTTTTTCTAATTTTTTTATTCCCTCCAAATAATAGGTTTTTTCAAAGCTCTCAAAATACGCGTTTGTTTTGGTAATGACTTCTTCATTCGACTCAAATCTCTTACCGCCCAGCCATTTCTTTAGGTTTGGAAACAAAAAATAGTCGCAGGGGGCTAAATCTGGAGAATATGCTGGACGGGGTAGCAGTTCGTATCCCAATTCGTGGATTTTGGCCATCGTGACTAGACAAGTGTGCACACGTGCATTGTCTTGATGGAACAGCACTTTCTTCTTCGCCAAATGCGGCCGTTTTTGCTTCAAATCAACGTCGAATCTGTTCAAAAGCTTTGAATAATATTCGCCGGTGATCGTTTTACCTTTTTTTGAGGTAATCGATGTGAATGACACCGCGTACATCCCAAAAAACTGTGGCCATGACCTTGTTGGCTGACAGACTCTGTTTCGCCTTCTTTGGTCCAAGTTCACCCCGAGCAACCCACTGTTTCGATTGTTCCTTGGTCTCTGGCGTATTGTGATGGATCCATGTTTTATCCCCAGTAACAAAACGGCGCAAAAATTTGTCCGGATTACGGCTGAACATCGCTAAACACTCTTTTGAAGTGGTCACACGATTGCGCTTATGGTCGAGTGTGAGCAACCGCGGCATCCATCTCGCAGAGAGTTTTTTCATGTCCAAATATTCGTGTAAAATATGATGTACCTGTTCAGTTGAGATACACCTACAGCATGAGCCAACTCACGCACTTTCATTCTCCGATCATCCAATATCATTTTATGGATTTTATCGACGATTTCCGGCGTGATCACTTCTTTTGGGCGACCTGGACGTTCGGCGTCACTAGTGCTGGTACGACGACAACGGAACTCTGTAAACCACTTCTTAACCATTGAAATTGATGGTGCCGAGTCCCCGTAGTATTTATCAAGTCTTTCCTTAGTTTCAGTGATGGATTTTTTACGTAAAAAGTAATGCTTAATCAGCACACAAAATTTACTTTTTTCCATTTTCGTAAAAATTCACGAGGTGGTCTGCTTTGAACGGCTATCAAACACCAACTGCACGACGTAGCTTGTTCAAAATTAGAAAGTTGCCCACTGATAGATTATAGTTGACGGCAGCACTGGTGCATTTGAAGTAACTGCGCGGGAAATTCAAAAAGTCACTGACTTATCAAACTGCCCTCGTATATTAAGTGTTTCCACCTGCGTATTTTCTCTAAGATTATTTATTATATTTAAATGATGTTTTTGGTTCAATTGTATGTATGGTTTAATCGAATTTGCAGAATTATGACCAGTGAATATCTGACACTTGCTAGGCAAATAAAAGCCACAGTGATTATTCCCGAGAATAATCACAAGAGATTTATTCCCACTAAAATAATGACATAATTGGTTGAAACTTACCCTTGTGACAAATAAAGAAGCATTTCATTGGTTTTAAGAAACGTCAAAAAATAGTCGAAATAATATTATGAAAATATTTATCACAGGAATCTTAATTATTAATTTCAATAATCGTTATCAGAAATATCCTGTATCTATGAAATTATAATTTCAATAATTTATTGACTTTGGTTTCACAATAAACAAAAACCTAACCTAACCAAACTGCTGTAATATTTCACAATAGTTAAGGATACTAGGTCTCCATGATTGGTAATTTATTTGAAATAACTTAAAAAAACCTTCATAATGAGACCAAGATTGTTGAATTTCATCACACCAAACTTTAGTAATAAGAGTTTTTTCATAGTGCTATTTATCCTTCCCTCCCTCTTTTATTTAAACAGCTAGCGCAATTTTGTTTATTAAAATGTTTGGATATCAACTCAATATTATGAGAATAGTGTTTTTGATATGTCTTGATACATTAAATTCTCGTAAAAACCCCTTTTTTAAACTGGCCAATGCAATTACGCCCTCTAGCGGCCATCCTGAAAACTTTAAAATAATCCCAGAGATTTCTCTTGGCCACTTTCATTATAAATATTTTTTCCCGAAACCTATGCGGCAAATAGTTTCCGAGATACAGCCGTCGACCTTTCCTAGTGGTACACCCGGTACATACTTCGAAAGACCGGGCTATATAAAGTCAATATTTTATGAAATGGTGACTGCATATACTTTGAAACCTATTCATTAAGAACCCATTCAAACAAGTAGGTTAATTAGTTGTATAATTTGCCACTAATTAACAAATAGCAAAGCTACGTTTTTATTTAATGAAAAATATGTTTCGAATAATATACTATAAAAAGTTAAAACGCAGTTTGCTACGTTAATTAGTTATCTATTTTGGCGCAGCAGATATTTTTATTAAATCTCGCCATCTGAATCCTCTATCTAGTGTGTTACATTCCAATTAAAAAAAAATCAATTTTTTACGAACGCAAAGTTATCGAGAAAGTGTTCCACTCGAAAGCATTGTTGGAACAATTTTAAGGATGAGCGAACTTTCCAGCAGTTGGCGCAGTACTTAAAACAGGTAGGAAAACGTTCGATGAGCTTAGAGAATTTGAGGGCATTAATTCAATCTGCAAAAAGTTTTGCGGAAGCTTTTCAGATACCATCGGAGATTACTCGTTGCCCTCGTGTTATAAATAACTTTAGTTAAGTGAATGACCAGATCGAACCCATTGTTGGTCACTTAAGTACACCGGAGGATCCTACATTTACTGGATGGATTAAAGTTTTGATCAAACGCTAGCTTCGGAATCCGATAATGGCTTTATTGAAACTCTTGAACAACGTTCAAGCTTCTTTAAATACTTAACTTACAAAACACAACAAAGTAACTAACTTTAGACGAACTGTTGAAATGTTAGATAACAAAAATATCTATTTTAATACAGCTGAAAGATAATGTTACATTTTGTAGTTTATTTTTGTATTCCAGCAATTTTTCATATTTATTTATATATTTTTTTAAACATATACCATACAAACATAAAGTCACGCCTTTTTCCCATAGGGGTAGGCAAAAACCACTTTCTTCCACTTGCTACAGTTCTTACACACATCTTTTGCATCCGCTACTTTCATCGGTGCTCTTATACATGCTCGTCGGTTGTTGGTACCCTTGACCTGGCTTTTCTTCAAAACAATGTTGATCTGATCAAGACATGTTCTCCGAGGTCGACCTCTACCGACTTATCCAATCACACTTGCCTCATAAATTTGTTTCGTCAATCTTCTTATATCCATCCGTTATACGTGTCCAAACCATCTAAGCATTCCTTTATCTATCTTAATAACCACATCTTTTTTTACACCACAGCGTTCTCTTATCGCACTATTCTTTACTTTATCCAACCGAGTCACTCCGGCTATACTTCTCAGACTACTCATCTCCGCAGCATTAATCCTATTTTTATGCTTTTTTTGCCAAACCCAACATTCACTACCATACATAAGTGTAGGAACCAACACACCTTTATGCACAGCCAGACGTGCCTTTTTTGACACTTTCTGGCTATTCATAATGCTATACAGTGCCCCATTTATTTGTTTTCCTATCAACACCCTTCGCTCAATGTCACTGTCATTATTTCCATCTCTCGTAAACTTTGAACCCAAGTACACAAATTGATTTACTTGTTTCACTCTTTCTCTCTCAATTGAAACTCCACAGTTTGTCATGCTTTCTTTTCTTTTAAAAACCATTACTTTCGTTTTGCTTACATTTATTTTCATCCCTTTAATTTATAGGGCATCATGCATAACATTAACCATCGCCTGTAACTGCTCTTCAGATGACGCTTATATTACTTAATCATCGGCGTAAAGAAGGCATTTGACGATCAAATCATTTATTTCCAATCCATACGCACTCTCTTTCAAATCTTTTAAACAATTGTCTATGTATAAGTTAAACAGTCATGGCAAAGCCACATATCCCTGTCTCACACCTTTTTCGATGTTAAATCAGTTCGTGCAAGCTCCGTTTATCCTGACACAAGCAATGGAATCCTCGTAAAGTGATTTCAGTGCTCGTATTAAACTACCGCTTACCCCATTCATAGACAATGTAGACCACAATTCACTCCTCACCACTCTGTCATAGGCCTTTTCCAACTCTATAAAAGCTATACTCTATAAATAGACCTTCTGACTCCTAGCCAAGAATTTTCCGAATATACCTCGTAATGAAAAGACCTGATCCATACATCTCCTTCCTCTTCTAATTCCTGCTTGCACATCCCATTTCATCTTCCCAGTTTTATTCGTTACCCTTTTAATCATTATCTTTGCATACGGTTTGTCGATTATGCTGAGTAAAATAATACCTCGGTAGTTTTTACAGTTCTGCTGCGAACCTTTTCGCTTGTAAAGTGGCACGATAACTGCCTTACACCAGTCGTCTGGTACGCTACCACTTCTCCAACAAAGGTTAAAAAGGCGGTACAGCAGACTAGCTACCACGTTTTGTCCAGCCTTTAGCATTTCAACTGTTATCCTGTCGTACCCAGCAACTTTACCCAATTTCATACTGTTCAACGCTTTCACAATTTCTGTCGTACTAGTTTCACTTTCATTGTAATTTTCACTAATGTCTCCGAATGGGGCCTGTACTTGTGTATCCTCTCTCTCAAATAAACTTTCGAAGTATTCCTTCCATTTCTTTAATACGCATTCCTCTCCTTTTACCATACTATCATTTTGGTTTCTGATTTTTTTCAGAAAACAGTCCACCCTGATATTTAATAGTTTTCATTAGAATTACTATGTGTGGCACATCATCATTAGAAAGGCATTTAGATAAAAATTCAGGCATATGATTATCCATAATTTTTTTCGATATTTACACCGACTTTGCAAAAAAGGTTTAATTAAGTGCAACACCCCTTAAAAATAAAACGCAACACCTATGTTTTAAAAATTTGTTAATTTTTTTGTCACATTAAACGTAAATTAAAACAAATTTTGTAAAAAATTAATTATTTGATACTAATACAGTTTGTTTAACATTGATAACTCAATTTAGTTATTTGTTAAATACTTTTAAAATGGTCTGTTCAATTAAAGAAAGAGTTAAGATTATGTCCATAATTTTTAATAACTGGAAATATGCAAATTTATTTAATCTGCTTCATATTCATGAAGACAAGCAACTTTATTATTTATGTATTAGCGACGACCATAGACTTATTACCCAAAGAAGACTCGACCTCCTATTCAGAAATCTCTCTTTGTTTTGTGACAATGATTCACAAAAATGACCATTGGTCTGACAAAGAATACCAATCGGACCTCTTTGTCGCCGCGTAAAACTTCCTTGACACTGGCAACGCTGTGTAGTTCTTTGCTCTACTCCAACCAGGGGCGTGCTAACCTCGAGGTTTCAAAATAGGAATTATGGCATATACGTTTTCTTCATTTAGAGTTAGAGTGTACTTCTAATGATGTGTTAGTAATACAAAACGAACGATTACAACACGGTACAAAATTATTCAGTAGAAAACGTGCTAATTTACTTTCCAAAATAAAATTATTATATTTATACATATTAGAAAATATTCTTAAATCCTTTCAATATTATTATAAGTATCTAAATATACTATTACTAAAGATTTATTATCATGTAAGAGTCTTTTTAAAAAATAACTAAAAATTGTTCAAGAAAGTTGATTTGTTTCTTAAAAAAAATATGATATCAAAACAACTATGAGATACACGTTTTTCACTTCATTTCAAAAGGAAACAGAAGTGAATAGAAAGATGTTTAGCCATAAATTATAATCAATTATTGAAATGTTTCGAAAGAAGGAAACAATTTTAGTATAGGTCCCGAAATTGCCTATAAAGAAATAGTGAAATAAAATAAAACATGATTCGTTATTCTATGGGAATAGAATATTTTTGCAATTTTGAATCGGATTTTAAGTCAGAAAAAATTAATGAATAATAAAAATAAAAGTACTGTCTACATACATAAAGGTTTATATATTCTTCACAAATAATACATATGTGGGGGAAGGTTGCTTAAAATGGGATATGCGGGTAAAATGGGATATAATCGTTATACACTTTACTAATAATGGCAACGTCGCATTGATGAGCTCCCGTGATATGCGACAACAATGCAGTGAACCACAACTTTTTATTTTAGTCGTCTCGATGTTGTGAGAAAATTCAGTTAGATTTATTTGTTTTTATGTGTTCGACTTACAATTTTCGTATTGCCCTTAAAGCCCTCAAATTTGACAATACTAAAATATTGAACTTCTATAGTTATCTGTGTAAAGCGTAAGTATTTTGCTACCATTGTAGATATTGTTTGTTGGTGTAAATATGAAAGAAAAACCTTGAGGTTAGTTGAAACAATTCAAACTGGTTGCGGGTAAAATGGGAAGTTGGCATTTCGAATAAAATGAGGTATCCCGTTTTACCTTAATCAACTAAACAGTATATTTATTTTGTTTTCAGATGCCACATACATACAAAAGGAAAACTACTAGACAGTGCTGGTCCGAGGAGTCAATGTCCCAAGCTCTAAAATCCATTACAAAAGGCACTTGCAGTTATTTAAAAGCTGATAAACAATTTGGAGTGTCAAGTCGACTTTGAAAAGAAGATTTAAGGAGAAAAACAATGCTGCGGGTCATTCCAAAACACTTGGAAGTAGAAAACCAACATTTCCAATTGAACCAGAACATTGTAAAGAATATGGAAGGAATGTTATTCGGATTAATAACAAAAAGCCTTAGATCCCTTGCTTATCATGTGATTTAACTGATTTACCATCTCCAAGTAGTGGATTATCTTATATTTCCCCTGAACAAATTGTCCCTTATCCGAAAATAACTTTTAAAAAAACCAAAAAACTACCAAACTAAAGAGGGGGAAAGCTGTCATACTGACCAGTTCCCCATATAAGAAAGAACTGGAACAATCCTTGAATGAAAAAAACGAAAATAAGAAAAAAGTGAATGTTAAGAAAATAGCTTGCAGAACTAAAATAAACTCACTAAAGGAAAAAAAATACCTGCAAAAATAAAAAAGAGAATGTTTTGAAAAGAGGAAAGTAGTAGTAACTCAGAGAGTAAAAATGACGCTGAATGTCTAAACTAAGTACTCACAACATGTTCATGGAGCAGGATGGATTCAATGCAGCACAGACAGAAATTGGGCACATGATGCTTGTGCGGGTATCAGAGCGGATGAAGATGATTTCATTTGCGATACTTGTCGCGATCCATAAACAACTTGGATTATGGTATTTTTCAAATGAAGATTATCTTCAGTATTTTCAATTACAAATTCCGTTTTACTCCATTCTTCAGTCCCATTTTACCGATAACTTACGAGTAAAATGGGAAGTTGCAGCTATTTTCGTTTTTGGATAAAAAGGTGTAAGTTTTCATATATTAAATATTTACTCATGGCAGAATATACGTAACATGCATTATGTCCTAAAAAAAAATTTCAGTTATACGCAACGTAAACTTTAAATTTTATAAAGAATTAATTCTTAAGTATCCCATTTTATGCAACCTTCCCCTGTCTACATTAATACATGTAACCAAAAAACAAAAAAAACTTATTCATGGTAATCTGTAAATACTACGTGATAAGAACATATTATTTGGCTTAAAGTTGTACTAATAATAGGTAAGGAGAGATATCCAAATTTTTCGTCCTTCATCGTTTCCAAATCTTTCGTCTATCAGTTGGAAACCTAAAGTACATAAAATACCCAATACTGAATTATTCGACGTTTTTTATATAATTAGCATAACAATATAACTTCTTGAAAACTACTTTTTTTATGATCAAATCTCTACACCACTGGATATAGTAATGATTAATATCTCAACTTACTGGTAAAATAAAATCAGGATTCATATGGTATATTTTTTTGCACACTTGATACTGACGAACCATATTGACCCAAATTTTGATTTGAAGCCACTAATAACAGTTAAAACTAAAAAAATCACACTTATAATCACTCGTAAATATTGTTTCAGCAGCATGTAACACTGTAAAAAAGTATCTACGGGATTTACGAGAAATACTATAATTTGTCGAACTTGAGCGATCTCATTCATTGAACGAGGTGCGGCGTTGTCACTGTCAAAGCAAGAATTTTCCATGGGACCACAGAATCAAAGATCCCTGATCAAAATGTTAATTGGTTCCCTAAAAATTTGATTGCTTTATTCAGTTCTTTATAATAGGTGAAGTATTATTCAGCCAGTACAATATTTGCCTAGTATTGTTAAATACCAATGTAATCAACAAATCCCATGGACATGATAATACAAATTATGCATATTTACTTCGTGTGTGTGTGTGTTTTTGTGTGTGTGTGTGTGTGTGTGTGTGTGTGTGTGTGTGTGTGTGTGTGTGTGTGTGTGTGTGTGTGTGTGTGTGTGTGTGTGTATGTGTGTGTGTGTGTGTGTGTGTGTGTTTCGTCTCGATTATCTCGAGAACAAAAAATGATATTGACGTTAAAACAATTACATTCGCCGCATAATTACGTACAATACCGACTAGATTATCAGCAAAAGCGTTCAAGCTGTTTTTTATGGATAATTAAAAAACTGAAAAAGTGGTATACTACCTGAATTTTGCAATTTATAAATTATACTATTTTAATACAGAATTTTAAGATCTTTTGAATAATATGATTATTACATGTTAGGAATATTTGTATGACAAATATATTGACAATATGTCAAAAAAAGAAATAGTTTTAATAAAAAAAATAAACATTGGAGAATTTTAAACTTGTGTCAGTATTAAGAAAATAGCATTGAAGACGCTATAACAGTAAAAATTTATTGTTAGTAATAGTCAAGCATTGTTTATAACAATTAAGTATTGTTACTAACAAATGATTAGTAATCATAATAATTAAAAAAAAATTCAACTGATACAAACAATTAAAAATGGCTCCCGATTATGAAATGATAGGTAAAAGTGTAAAAGAATACGGTTGACATAATCAGAATATTGTTAATGACAATTATAATTACAAACAATTTAAAACCGTTTTTTATAATAATTTTAATAATAATAATAATAATTATAACAACAAAACATATGGTATTTTTTATTCTTTCCACTGGGTAGTTAGTCGTGTGGACCTCTCGGGTCGCACCCAGACCACTGATATTTTTGAAATTGTGTTGTAGACCTTTTTTTTTAAGAGAGTATGGCTTTGTCGTTGCAAATAGTTATAGTCAGTGAACTTAAAAGATACTCTGTCTTGGTTTTTTTAATTAGTAGTTTGCAAATATTCTGTGACAATGGATTCCAAATTAAAATAAACAATATCTATTATATACCAATCAACTAGGTTTAAATTTTTTTAAAGTAAAAATTGTTAAGGCGCGTTGAGAAATTTTTGATAAAAGGAAAACTTATAGTTTTTCGTTACATTGGTGACGTTAGCGTTAATGACGTCAAAGTCACCGACAGATGGGAATTTTCGATGAAGAAGGTGACAGCAGCTGTCAGCAGTTGTAAAAAAGTAAGGTTAAAGAAATATTAAAAACTGTTAAAATATTTAGTAGTTACTGTTATACTGCACAATGATCCTACAATTAATATAATAATTAAACTAAAACCCAATTTAAACAATGCACAGTATATACAAATTAAACTTCTTACGTAATCAAAGGGTTCAGAAACAACGGTGACGTCTAGCTTTTTCTTTTTCTATGTATCCATTAAAAAGTGGCTTTGAGATGACAGCCCACTTTTATAAGGTTATAATTTAATGAGTTTAATTTTCAAATTAAAAATTTAAATCATTTAAAATTTTAATTACTAAAATTAATTTTAAAATTAAAAAAACCACTGTTATTTTATAGTTTTAAGTTTTTACCTTTGCCAGCAGTCCCAATGCCTTTCAATTTGATTCGTTTCACTTAAGACCAAATATTGTTACACTCCGGCCCTGTTTATTTATCGGCATCTGAGCATCGACCACCACGCGGGTGCATATTAATGAGTTCTTTGTCGGCTTTCGTCTCCGTCCAATAAACTCTCGCCGCGCCTTAAGACTTCCAGATGGTTTTATCGCTTCGCGAAATGTTGTAAACGTTGTAATTAGTTAAATATCTAAGTGATTTATAAAATTAAATGTATTGTGTAATAGTATTGTAATAAATTTTTTTTTACTTTATCGAGAGTTTAAAATCACCGAACCCAGTAAATTTCGTTAAAATATGAAAAAAAAATTATAAATAAAATCAGTTTTTTTAGGTAAAAAAGCTGTAAGCAATTTTCTCAAAAGTTTTATCAACCATGCAATATGATCTTCCTTCTTTTACTAATCCAATCTAAAACTTTGAATGCCAGATGGATAGCAAGTCTCGTTAGTAAACTGAAAATCAAATTTCCGATTTAAGTGAAACGATTTTGAAGCTCATCCCGGTAAAACCCAACATACACAAAGTTGTCATTCAATCGATGTTTCAGCCATTACCCGTCCAAAACTTTCCCATAAGCCACTTGAAGAGTTTGCAATATAAATATTTACGAGAGGTAATCTCATCAACGAACAACTCAGTACTTGGGAAAATATAAACAAAACACTTTTACAAAATTGTCTGATTTTCAAAAAACTCTGCTGGGGATTTAATGCGTCAGGTATTACGCATATTTTACATTAAATACAGATATTATTACCATTATATTGGTGCATAAGTTGTAATTATTAACGTTTAATTGTTTGATTAATAGGGAATATGCATGTTTTTTTTTTTAATTTTTATTTGATAGGTAATAAAAGTGAAAAAAATTTCATTCATAATTTTATTTATCCTCTCTACGTGCTTAAATCATCAATACATTTATTTATCTATCTTTTCTCTCTATTCCTCATTTCATCTACCTTAGTCTCGCTAGCTATAATTCTCGAATTTTTTATCTCCGCAGCATTGATCTTACTTTCATGGTTCTCTGACAAACTCAACATTTACTACCAAACATAAGTGTAGGGACCAGCACTTTTTTAAGCACAGGCAGTCGTGCCTTTTAGGCTACTTATAAAGTTATACAGAGCACCATAATTTTTTTTGGCAGTAAGAGGAACGGAAATCTTGCATAAACCCCTCCTCTGTCATCTCACTCACTACACGGAATCCGCTTTCGCATTACTTCAGTGTAGAGGCAGTCTGTTTCAGTTTTGAATTTCTGTCTCTTTGTTTTCTATATTATACCGAATAACTTAATAGGCTTCTTTCCAGGCTTTTTCTGATTTCATCAAGCTTCCCATCATATTGACTGCATCAAACGTTCTTCCAGTTCCTCCCTGGTATTCCAATTTTTTTTGTTTCCAGTTAGGACATGCGAAAAGGGTGTGTTCTCTCCGCATTACGTGCACTCTGCTGATTTTGCTCTTCTTCGATCAAACAAATACTTTCTACCTCTCTGTGTGGTCTATCCAACCATGTTTTTATTTTAGGGATCAACCTCCATGTCTATAATCCGTATGTCCCATTCCTTGCCAATAAGCGATCAAATTGTCCTTGATAGTTTTTTTCCCTAGACCATTGTATGATTCCAGTCTCTTCTTGGTTTGCAGTTCTATGGGTGGAATTCCAGCGATCACCGTTACTGTTTTTGCCAATATTGTCCTGTATGCTCTGCACACCCTGATAGAAATCATTCGCTGTATTCTCCTTAATCTCTGTATGAGTTTCTTATTTCCGGTTACTGTATACAATGCCGGTGCAGCGTACAGTAGCTGTGAATGAATCAGCTCGATAGGACTCTTCTTTTTAAGGCCCTGGGTCCTTCAACGTTTGGCATAAGGCTCGATAGTGCTGAAACTGTCTTCTCAGCTTTCTCTATGGTCTTGCTTACATGCTCAGCAAAGGTCAATTTCGTATCTAGCCATACCCCAAGGTATTTCAGCGCCTTAACAGGCGTTATTAGTGTTCCTTTAACAATCGGAAGTATCTTTCTCTTTGTCGTGAGGAGCACTGCCTCGGTCTTCTGAGAAGCAAGTTATAATTTCTTTTTCGAGCCCCATGAATTTGTTTTACTGTCAGCACCCTTTGCTTGATATTAGTCGTCTTTCGTAAATTTTAAACCTGAGTGTACAAACTCATTTAATTCATTCACTTCAGTTGATTCTTCTTCGATCAGAACCCCGCAGTTTTCAATACTTTCTTACCTTTTAAAAACCGTTACTTTTGTCTTGCTTAAATTTACTTTATTTTTTTTATTATTAGGGCAATACGGATAATATTAACCAACGCTTGCAACTCCATCTCAGATAATGTTAATATGACCTGATCGTCGGCATAAAGGGGGCATAATACGATCAAATCGTTTATTCTTAATCCCCACGCACCTTTTTTTACATCTTTAAAGCAACCATCTACGTATCAGTTAAACAGTCTTAGAGAAGCCACACATTGCTGCCCAACAATTTTTTCGATGTTTAACCAGACCGTTTAAGCACGTTTATCTTAACATAAGCACTAAAATCCTCGGGATTTTAGCGCTTGTATAAAACTACCGCTTAATGCCTCGGTAGTTTTTGTAGCCCTGCTCCGAACATTTTCCTTTTTAAAATGAAACAACAATAGTTTTGCACCACATTTCTGATACGCTGCTGCTCCTTCAACAAACGTTTAAAAGTCGGCACAGCAGACTAGCTACCAAACCATCTGTCCAGCCTTTGGCATTTCAATCGAAATCCTGTCATACCCGCAGCCTGTCCCAATTTTTTACTGTTTACCGCTTCTCTTTTATATTAATTTTACTTTCCTTGCCACTTTTACTCATGTCCCTAAAGGGGGCAATAAAAAGTTTAAAAAAAGACAATTTTCAACAAAAATGGAAGGCTGGTATTAAAAGCAAAACAATATGATTGAATAGAGATTTACCAGACCATGAGGTATGACCTAATGCCATAGAAAAAAAAATTTTACGGGTTGCACTCTGGGAGTGCCGGCAGAAGTGAAAACTTAAGTATTAACGTTGTGCGCCCTGCGCCGCCTAAACGAAACAGCCGGCGTAGGCATACATTTTCGCCGCACCGTAGAAAGAGAGGGGGATACTCCCACTCCTACGCCACGCCAGCTGTCTACTCTCCATCCGTCTTACGAATTTTCGATCAGGTCACGTGTCCTGACGCGAGTTTAACATTTTTTACCCATTACAAAAAAAGTGTACAACGCCGCTAAAGAAGTTTTCACTTCAAAAAATATTATTTTTAATCTGAAAAATATTGTCTTCAGATTTCCATAGTTTATAAATAATGCATTATTTTTATTAACGCTTTATTATAAATCATATATTAAACATCAGTACCAGATTTGAATGTTTTCGATTTCTTTCTTCCGCTTTTTGTTTGATCTTCTTTCAATATGGCGCTTTTCTTCCTACCTCGACTTTTTCGTTTTTGGCTACCTCGTTTTCGGTTTTGTCGCTTTTGGCTACGTCGTCTACGGCTTCTGCTTCTATTTTTTCTTCGTCTTCGAGCCTCCGTTATCGGCAAACCAAAACCTAATTTAAACCTTCCCCCGTTCTCTTTGATCAAACCAGCTTTCAGTCCAGTTTTTAATGCTTTTTTAACACAAATTGATGCATTTTTTTTAACGGCTTCTTGCACTGATAAATTATTTATCTAAAATTTTGTCGGGGGGAGAACCATTAGAGTCATTAAGACACGCTATGGTGTCCATAACATCTGCTAAAAACGACACCTCTCCTTGGACCATTTTAATGCAGCAAAAGCAGAACTTAATCAATAAACTAATGAAAAGCACTTAAATTTTGAATTTAGCTATTAAATTAATTTGTCAAAATGACATAAAAAATGTACTTGAATTTGTCAGTTTGTTGAATAAGGTTGCCAAGTTACCAGTCAAGAAAAGTCGCATTTTATATTGCTCCAGTGAAATACATCCGTCTTACGAATTTTCGATCAGACCACGTGTCCTGACGCGAGTTTAACATTTTTTACCCATTACAAAAAAAGTTCACAGCGTGCCATAAGAAGTTATCACTTCAAAAATTTAAGGTTATCTCCAGTAGGAAGGGGGTAAATCTGACGTTTGTGACATTAGCGCCAAAAAGTGTCCCATTCAAGAAAATAGTTGACGTGATTTGGCATTTCATTTTAATATGTCGCATTACTAAAATATTAAGCGTTGATCCTTTTTAAATAAACACAGTGTATACGAAAACCACATATAGATATTAAAATGACGGCCACGGTTTTGAGGAATTGAATTTTTCATCAAGTATATCAGGTTATTACATTAAAGTTTATTCTGTTTTTTTAGTATTTTGTGCAGAAAATAATAAATTATTACATACAAAGATCGGACCTATTGTTAAATTTTTTTTCCGATTTTTAGAATGCTTCATTAACTTTTAGTCCGCCAAGAATAAATACAATAACTTTTTTGTTACCCTTGCCGGTCACAAGCCCGGATAAAGGAAGAGGGATAGTAGGTAAATTTAACACCCACCCACTTTAAAAAAGAAATTTGTTTAAAGCATTATAGCAGTAGGTAAAAAGAAAAGAAGAATTTTTTACTATCTCTTATGAATGGGAGCCAACCAGTCAAAATGTTAAATTATTGTTTCATTTACTTACAAAATAAAATTAATTTTAATTTAAATGCTGTTTCCATAAACCGTCCATTTTCCAAATTTCACATTTTATTCCTAGTTAAAATAAAAATAAATTTAATCACAAAATACGAAATACTATCGCTTAAAATCGCATTCAAGTAAATAAGCAGATTTATTTAATAATATTATATGTATAGTGACACTCAATAAATAGACTTCTTTGACTGCAATAAATTCCACTTTTTACACTCGGTATTTCTTTTTTCAAACATCAATAATGTATGAAATTTCAATGTTAACAATATCGATTTCTAGTGTTCCAATAAAAATGGTAACGGCAAAAAAAGACAATTTTTTCCCTTAACCTCTTACAAAGGAGTATACTTACTTACTATTGTGTCTGCAATATGCACTCTTAGATGTCTTCCAAGAGTTATTTCGCTGGTTTTTGTTGTATTTATTAAATTTTCTTTGAAAATATTTTGACAAACTTTTTGCACACCCCCTTGAAATATACAGTCCACGATTAATCTCGGTGTTAGGTCATTTCTGGATCTACAACCCTTAAGAATTATATACCAACTTTTTAAAGACACAACGCTTACACCAGTCATTACAAAGTTATACATGTATCAGTTTTAGCCCAGTATAAAGAGGATCCAAAGAGCTTACATTAATTGCGGCAAAAGTTTTTTTTCTTGAATCGTTTGGTATCGTATAGGTATGCCAAATCTTCGGACTTTTTCCAGTTTTTCGTTTATAAGACGAAAACGGTCCATATTTAATAAATAACGGTACAATAGTTAATTAAAGGGAATTTAAGGAATTTTTTAAAAATTTAAAATCTAAATTTTTTATAATTTTGACCCGATACTGCTGGTTTCTTGTTCCTAAAATATATTCTACTTATTGAATGGATGTATTATGTATAAACGCATTGGGTTTTCCATGTACAGTGCAACAGAAGTAGCTTGGCGGGCGACTAGCCTCTAAAATAACAAATATTTGACTGAATATTCTTCACATTCGTAAACTTCTTCCTCCGATTGTACTTGAGTGAGTCTCAAGTAGAATCGGAGAAAGAAGTTTACGAATGTGAAGTATATTCAGCCGAATATTTGTTATTTTAGAGGCTAGTCGCCCGCCAAGCTACTTCTGTTGCACTGTACCTACCTGCACATCCATTTGAATACTGGATTGGATTTTATAACTTACTTATGAAAGTTGATAATTCCGAATACATGCTGTCTAATTTTGTTACGATCCAATTTACCTAGTCTTCTTATGAAGTCTATTTTAAAAGAACAATTTTTTGTTTTTCTACATAAATTAAATAAGTTCAAAAATATAACTTTCCAGGCTAACAAACAATCCTAGAAAAAAATCTTTAGCCGCAATTAATGTAAGTCAAAACCCTTCAATATACTGGGATTATTTATATTCCTGTAAAAATTTTTTTATTTTTGACGAGGCTTACTCTTAAAACGTGTTAGCGGTTATTCGTACTACAACGTTTTAGGTTTTTTTTTAAATTAATATACAAATATTATTTTAAATTAGTGTTAACATTGCCACCGCAACTGATTCGTTTACGCACTCTCTTTCAAATCTTTTAAACAATCGTCTATGTATAAGTTAAACAGTCATGGCGAAGCCACACATCTCTGTATCACACTTTTTTCGATGTTAAACCAGTCCGTGCAAGCTCCGTTTATCCTGACACAAGCAGTGGAATCCTCGTAAAGTAATTTCATTGCTCGTATTAAATTACCGCTCACCCCATACATAGACAATATCGACTACAATTCACTCCTCACCACTCTGTCATAGGCCTTTTCTAAGTCTATAACATTTATATTCGTATTATATTTATATAGCATTTATATTATTTTTTGTACTGGCCTATTACCTTTTTTAAATTGCTTCGCAATCTTTATTTCTAATTATCAGTTTTTAATGATTTTTCTAAAAAAATTTATTAAGATTACCTTGATTACAACGTCAATTATAAATAAAGACAAAAAACGAGTAGATTTGTTGTCCTTTTTTATGTAATGTCCTATTTCTTTCGCTTGTATTCGCTTGAATTCTTGTCTTTTGTAAATTACGCGAAACCCTGTTTTTCTCTATAATTAAGTAGCGGAAATGCTGAGAAAATTAAGCTGTGAATTTAACGTACTAATGACCAGGCCTCTATTAATTACTTTTCAAAATATTCATAATTATTACGGTGAATGAGGGTACCTTTATTACGTATTTATGACATTCTTTATTGTTTTATTTTTTGCGAATATTAATGCAATTTATAGGAAAGGATGCAAATACTGAACTATTTAACTATTTTTTTAGAATTAACTTTGTTTTGATAACAGAAAAACAATGATTTTTAACGTTACGTTGATATTTAAAAATTTATGATCACATTTTTTATGAAAAGATATTGTTTAAATCTAAGTTAGGTTCTAAATAATAAAATAAATATTAAAATTTTTAATAAACTATAAATAAAAGCATTAAGGTTACAAAGCAGCTAAGTGCTACAATAAGATTTCTGAGATATGTAAGGAAAAGTAAATAAAAAGTTGTATATCTTTATAATATCCATAACTTTATGAGCATCCAGAACCTGTCAAGAAAGGCACGACTGGATATGCACAAAGGAGTGCTGGTACTAACACTTATGTATGGTAGTGAATGTTGGGTTTAACAAAAGAAGTATAAAAGTAAGATCAGACTAGTCTGAGAAGTATAGCCGGAATGACTCTGATGAATAAAGTGATGAATAGTGAAATAAGGGAACGCTGTGGTGATAAAAAAGATGTGGTAACAAAAATGAATAAGGGAATATTTAGATAGTTTGAGCACGTAGAGAGTATAGATAAAAGAATAACGAAAAAAATTTATAAGGCGAGTGTGAATGGGCAAGTCGGTTGAGGTCGACCTCTGCGAACGTATCTCGATCAGATCGACATTGTTTAAAAGAAAGGCCTGGTCAAGAGGACCAACAACCGACGAGCATATATTATAAGAGTGCTGATGAAAGTAGGAGAAGCAAAAGATGTGTGTAAGTATCAAGTAAAAGGAAGTTATCTCTGTCTACCCCCAAGGAAAAAAGTCGTGACTATATGTATATATGTATCTTTACATGTCAACCCCCTTCCTTCCACTTCCTCATCCCCTTAATTTAAAACAGGGATTGTACCATATGCATTTAGATGAAGTATTCAGGCATATGATTATCCATGTTTTTGGTAATGTGTCAATTTTTCTATCACATCAAAACTAAATTAAAACGAATTTTTACCCTCTGAATGGTGTCATACGACTGTTTAAAGTCTACAAATAGTAAATGCAGGTCTTGGTTAAATTCCCAACATTTTTCCATTACTTGCCTGATGGTAAATATTTGGTCTATGGTGGATCGACCTCCTTTAAAGCCAAACTGATAGTCCCCTATAATTTCCTCTGCGTAGGGTTTAAGTCTTTATAATAATACATTTGCTTGAAATTTTTAGGCTGTATTAAGCAGAGTAATGTCTCGATAGTTGGTGCAGTTTATCTTATCACCTTTTTTTATGTATGGGGACAATTAGTCCCTCTTTCCATTCGTCTGGCATTACTTCTGTGCTCCATATGACTTTTAGCAGATGGTGAACAGCTTGGTTATTAAGCGTGGTGTCGGCCGGAAGATGTCATGGCTCCGCAATATCAAACAATGGACAGGACTGAATAATGCAGGAGATCTAATACATACCATAAGAGACAGAGATATGTGGCGTTATGTGATCGCAAACATCCATTAGTGGATATGCAGCAGAAGAAGAAGAAAAAGAACAGCTTGGTAAAGGGTCTCTACACCACATTTTAGGCATTCGGCGGGGATGTTATCACTTCCAGGAGCTTCATTGTTTTTAAGGTTTATGATAGCTTTTTGAACTTCTCGTAGGTTTGTAAAATAACTTGGACTTTTGCTGTTTTTACTGTTTTTCTGAAAATGTATTTGTTGTTGTTCGGGTTGAGTTACTGGTAGAAATATTTGCGCCATGTATTCATGATCTCTTTACATTCAGTTGCCCATTATCTCTTCTTATGAAGTTCTCTATTCTTGGTTGGTATCCTTTTTTTATGTTTGAGATTCCTTTACAGCAGGTTTTTATATTTCTGTTCTGGCCATGTTTTTCAATTTCTTTCATTTGTTTTATTTCCATATCTCTTTTCTTGCGTCTCATAGTTTTCCTGGCCGTTGTCCTGAGTTTTTTATATTCTTCTGCGTTGTTGTCTTTGTTGGCTTTCTACCATTTTCTTTCTAGCGTTGTTTTTTTTCTCGGTTGCTCTAATGCATTCGTTGGTGGCTAACGCAAATACAAAAACTAAATAAAAAGTAATTATATTTTCACAATACAAAGAAAATAATTCCATAACAATATGAACAATACCCACCTTTCAGAAAAAAAAAAACTCTAACAACGTTACCCGCTTCAGTCTTATGTACCGATTTTACTGCTAAATGCTGCAATTTCACACTGAACCGGTAATAAGTTGACACTGAAGTCAGGTACCTAAAGCTACAAAGGTACTCAGGCGGGAGAGAAAATACGACTCTTGACGGCTCAAAACAATAAGGGTAAATACTCTGTCGGACCGGATGCGGGTACCGAAAGGTTAAATAGAAAAATGAAGTACTGTCGCATCGTCTGCAAAACTGTTAATTTAATAAAAAGTAAATGCTTTAGTATTAATGTAAAATGGTTCTGCAGACTTAACCGTTAACAACAGTTGCATAAATCAACTTTTGGGAAAGATTGTAATCCTCGATCTGAATAAATAGCCATATTTAAAAAATAGTTAATCAAATTATTATAAACGTAATAAAAAATATTAATTTCGCATTGAAAAGTAAATTGAACAAATCTTATTGTGCATCCACAAAAAAAATTAATAATATATTAGTGAGACGTCAAACATTATGAAAATTTGCAAACTATTTTGCGGGAATTTTCTCTGTAAATATCCAAAATATTTAAATATAATATCTCCCTTCTACTCCATTAATAATCTTAGCGATATTATTAAAATAAGAAATATTTCAGGACCGGAATAAATAATTTCAAAACCAACACCAATTTTACATTCATTTTTTGTTGTCTATCATTTTGTACAATTTATTAAAACAGTCAAAAATGTTTCAGATCGTAAATTATTTAACTTTTTGTCTTTAACTTAAAATGTTGACTTTTATTTTCATCTTAATTAAATTTTTTAAAAACTATTGCTTCCCAACTTTGTTTATTTTGGTAAACTAACTAATAACTGTTTAATAAAAATTAAATTTTTACATTTATAGAGCTATAATTGAAAAATAATAGATTATACAAAAGATGGTTTTTTTACTGTTCATAGAATATAATATATTTTTAAAATGAACCATATCTCGACCAGATCAAAATTAAAAAAAGGCCAGTTCATTAGTAGGTACTATCAACCGACGCTGATAAATAAAGAAGAAGCAAAAGATGTGTGTAAGAACCGTAGCAAGTGAAGGTGGTCTTTCTTTACCCCTATGGGAAAAAGGCACCCTTTTAAGTTCCAAATAAACATCAAACGTTCCAAAAAAACATTCTTTTGGTATCATTGAAAGAAGTAATTACTCAGTTTATTGACAGTAATGGTCTAAAAATGTGTTATTTCATTACGATGTTCTAGCCAACCAAGTTTTTAAACAGACAGGCAAATCAAGAAGGCTCAGGAGTTTTACTCCATCCGAACTGAGAGACAGACTTATTTAAGTGCCAGGTGTTCTAGTAATTAAATATGTTGCTTAAGATTTTTTTAGGTAGAAGGTTTAATGCAGCCAATCTACACGAGTCATACACTGTCAGAACGGTGGCTTAATGTCTTGGGATAGATTGCTTGAAAGAGGTAACAAAAATCTTAAGACACATAACCTCACGCTTGAAACAAAAATACGATTATTTAGATGCTATGTATTTTTGGTGTTTTTTTTATCTAATCGTGAAATTCTGGACGCTAAACAAAGCTACCCTTGAAAAATAAAAGTATTTAAAATGTGGATCTACAGAAGGGTTGCCTGCGTTTTGATCCCCGGACAAAATATCCCCGACAAAATATCCTTGGTCAAAATATCCCCGCGACAAAATATCCTCGCGGCAAAATATTGCCGACAGAAAACCCCTCGACAAAAAATTCGCGACAAAAATATTGAAAATTTAATAATAACATAATACAAGATAAGAAAACGCTGTGGTGTAAAAAAAGATGTGGTTGCAAAGATAGATAAAGGAATGCTTAGATGTTTGGACACGTAGAAAGGATGGATGAAGGAAGATTGACAAAACAAATTTATAAGGCGAGTGTGAATGGACCAGTCGGTAGAGGTCGACCTCGGAGAACATATCTCGATCAGATCAACATTGTTTTGAAGAAAGGCCAGGTCAAGAGTACCAACAACCGAAGAGCATGTATGAGAGCACTGATTAAAGTAGAGGAAGCAAAAGATGTGTGTAAGAACCGTAGCAAGTGGAAGGAAGTGGTCTCTGCCTACCCCTATGGGAAAAAGGCGTGACTTTATGTATGTATGTAAAATAACCTCACCGTCGTTAACACAATGAACAATTATTTGACGAAATAAATTACTCAAAATTAATAAAAAAAGAGACATAAAATTTTTATTACCAAAACAACTTTTACATTACTAACTAATGATTTCCATAAAGGGGACCAAAAAGAGTCTATTATTTGATAAAAGTAAATATTTTACTTAAAATTTTCATGAAGGGGAGCAAATTAATTCTACTCAACGATTGTGTAATGTAAAAAACATCAATAGTAGAATATTGCTCAAAACGATAAATATTAGATTATCGATAAAAATCTAACCTGACCTAAACTTAATTATTAAATCCTAAATGCCACCCTCCGAATTACTCAACAAAATTTAATCGTTGCACCATCTTTGGTAACGTTTTAAACTGTTAGTTAGAATTTATCGATAATCTATGTACTTGTACATGCGTAGTAGTATGATTTTTGTAATTTTACCTGTTTTTTTGTCACAAGTCTGTGTTTTAAAAGATATTTATGTTATTTGCTTAATTGTTATTAACAAAATAAGTAAAAATGCCTCTTTAATTTATACGATTACAAAAGGATCATAATCTATTATTATTAAAAGGGATGATGTATTGCAACAATCGTATCAACCAAATTTATATTTCCTGGCGGTGCAATGTTGATCCAGAGTGTCATGTTATCATACATATAGATACTGAGACCAAAAATGGTTTGGGGATATTTTGTCGCTGGAATATTTTGTCCAAGGATATTTTGTCGGGGATTTTTTGTCGGGGATATTTTGTCCGAGGATCAAAACGCGTGTCACCCTACAGAAGAATACTGATAATACCATGCACAGCTAAAATGAAAAGAAATAAAATTTTAGAAAGTTGAAGATACGGTACTCATTTACACTATTAAATGCCAAAAACTCCAGTATTTAAGTTTTATAATGAGAAACAAATTTAGCTATTTTTTACTTCAATGTATTCTACGGGAAAAAACAAAGACCCGACAAAAGAAGAATATCCTGGCTCCAAAATTTAAAAAAAAAGGTTCGGAAAGAGCTTAGAAACGCCACAAACAAAGTTAAAATTGCATTGATGATAGCCAACATCTGAAACGAATAGACAGGTTAAAAGAAAAGGCCAGATTGTGGTTTTTTTATGTACCTAGCGTCTGTTGTTTATTTTTCCCTAATTTTTTAGTCACAAATAAATCATGTTTTAAATAATATCCCACTATAACTAAATTACACTGGGTATCACTCTAGTTATTACGAGATATCCTACTGTCATCCAAAAAGCAACAGGATCATTTCTTTAAGTTACTAGTAATATCTAAATGAATGAATGAGCCAAAATAGACCTACTAAGGGTCGCGGTGGAGGGGCGACCACGCCCCACTCACATAAAACCTAACCTAAAACCTAACCTAATATCTAAATGAGGTAAATGCTTTTATAGTGCATAAATGTTAACGATGATTTTTTAAACATATTTATTTGAGCAATACCGGACAGTATCTTGTTTAATAAACATATTTAAGAATAATCATACGATTATTAATAGTTGTATGAACATTTCTATAAAATAAAAATTCTCTTTAATAAAATTTTGTAGTCCGTAAACATAAATTAGGTTATATTGCCAAATGATTGTCATCTTAAAGCCGTCTCTGCAAGAAACAGAAAGCTATTCCAGGCATTCTTCTGAATGGAATATAGAAGCAGGTTCTATATCACACTGCGTCGCAAGGTATTTATAAGAAATACCATTTTAATACTGAGAGCTTGACTCAAAATCTTAAAGCGCCTTTATAGAAAGTCACTTGGTGATTTATTTTTTAACGCGTACGTAAAAAAATGTTAAACGTACGCTTAAACCCCCAAAATAAATTGTTGTGCTTTATTCTATTATTATGTAATGTGTATTATTTATGAATGTATTTGTTTTAATATAAAAAATGAGCCATTCCTTAAAATCAATTCTAGCCATTATCAAAATTGCATTAAAAGTAGAAAATAAAAATAATCTAATACAAAACTAATTTACCCTACACCTAACTTATTTTATCAATAAATTTTCCTTCACTTTTTAACGTACTTTAGTTTTTCTATTCATTTTATTTTTATTTTACTATTTTATTGTTGTATCATTAGAAAAATATTTCTATTTTTATTTTTTAAACGGATAGGGTTTTAATGTCTGGAGCCAGTCGAAACCAAATATTAAAGACTAATTTCGCATAGAAAAGTGCTAGTCACTTTGGTAGTGAATGTTGGGGGGGGGCAAGAAAAAGCGTGAAAGTAGGATCAACGCTGCAAAGATAGTAGTCTTGAAAGTATAACCGAAGTGACTCTGATAGATAACGTAAGAAATAGTAAGATAATGAAACGCTCTGGTGTAAAAGAATATGTAACGAAAGTAATGGTTTTTGACAGAAAAGAAAACATAACAACTGTGAAGTTCTGATTTAGGGAGAAAGAGTGGAACAAGTAAATGAATTTGTGTACTTAGGTTCAAAGTTTACGAGAGATGAAAAGTACTTATGTATGGTAGTAAATGTAAGTTTTGGAAAAAGAAGCATAAAAACATAGTAAATGCTGAGGAGATAAGTAATCTGAAAAGTATAGCTGGAGTGACTTGGTTGGATAAAGTATAGAATGTTGAGATAAAAGAACGCTGTGGTGTAAAAGAAGATGTGGTTACAAAGAAATATAAAGATGTGCTAAGATGGTTTGGACACATAGAAATGATGGATAAAGGAAGATTGACGAAACAAATTTATAAGGCGAGTGTGAATGGACGGAAGTCGGTAGAGGTCGACCTCGGCGAACATATCTCCATCAGATCAACATTGTTTTGAAGAGCGTATTGATGTCGTGACTGGCGCTTTTCACGTGGTACTTCACGTGTACTTGTTAGGAGTCATAGCTGTTGATGTGTCCAGTCGAGGTAGACCTTCCCTATGCTGATGAGGGGCAACACACCCTGAAACCGGTCCATAGGTGGTCACTTCGGATGGATTAATCTAATAATTTTTCTCTTACTTAATAAGCATCTGCATATTGTTACCCGAAATGGGGTATTATACACGATTATGTATCAGATGTAATTCAATGCCTGTCGCGGTATATAGCCAGAGAAGTAGTTGTTTTTGATACATAATCGACCCACATGAACCCATAATATAGGTGACATACAGCGAAATTAGCTGGTTTTTAAAAATCAGTTTTACATTTTTCACACACACACACACACACACACACATATATATATATTTATATATATATATATATATATATATATATATATATATATATATATATATATATATATATATATAGTATTGGTAAATTAGCAGCATATTAGCGCACGTTACATTTTGACCCGATTCCTATTTTTGTTATGCAGTGTATTATAAAGTGTTTAAAGGTCACCGAAATTTGACCCAAATATTTCATTTTTGGTATTGTCGATTACATATAATGCCAATAATTTAAAGATTTACAATAAACAAAATCTATTTTGGTAATTATTTAGTTGTGAAAGCTGGTCTTGGCATATAGGTATGTGTTGTTTTTAATTAGTCGATAAACAAACATTACTGATAAGCGACCTTTTTGAAGAGTATGAGATTCCTAGTTTCGTTGAAAACGTTGATTTTTCGTTGGTTATATTTATATTTGACTAAATAAATATGTGTTGCAGTGTTCTCCCTGTTTGTACCTAGTAAAGTGAAAATATAATTGGTAAGTTTTGTTAAATTATGGTAAGTTTTCTTAAAACTGTATTTGTTAAAGATATATTTTAAATTATTTTTAGTTTAGCCTTTAAATTTTTTTTTAAGAAATTAACTGTATTCTTTGGATTGCTTAGACTTCTTAGGAGGTGTTGTATCTTGTTAAATCATACGTGAATTATGGTAAATGGAAAGCCACCGTAGTAAATAGCTTAATATATTTTTTCTTTTGTTTTTTTTCTTTTTATAGTTACAAACAAATAACAAATAAAGAATAAGGGGCCAACGAATAACTAATAATGGGCCAAAGAATAACGAATAGCGGGTCATGAATAAATAACTGATTGGCGAATGACTAAATATTGTAAAGGTGCAGAATTGGTTACTGAAAGAAAATTAAGAGATCCGTTAATAAGAGCTGGAGGGCTGTAGATGTAAGAAGAAATTAACTAAGGGATTAGCTACCAGCGGGATAACCCCTATATGCACTACTTATTTACTGTTGATTAGTAAGCCCTGTAAATGGTTTCATATGGATGGTTGAAATCTTAGATTGCCATCGTCTCAATACATAGTCCAAGTTTTTTTATAATCTATGTGCCATTTGTAACTCTTTTATATATAACTTTACTGTAGTTGAATTGTTTTCATTTTTATTTTTTATATATTAAACTGGTTGTTAACTTTTTATTTATTTTAAAGGAAGGTGACAACAACATTGGAGCTTGTTTAACAAATTACTCTTTTTATTAAAATTTACAGATACGGTTAAATTTGTTCAAGGTTTTATTCATTCTTTTTAGTAATTTTATATTTAAAAATTATTTGGCGCTCAGCAGCATTTTAATTTTAGTTTGTTCAGATATTTTTGGATATTTAAAAAAGATAGACAAAACCGAAAACTGATCTACCTGTTTCTTCGAATTCAATTTAAGATCACATCTCTGAGATAAAGTCTATGGAGGCTATAGATATTTTTTTGTTTAATAATATTTAATATAAAGTACTCTTTCACAAAAAAGAGTAGAAGCGTTACAATGACTGGCATATTTCACGAATATACGGTGGTTTCGGATTATCGTTAGAAACTCGATAACCATTATTCAACTGTACATTTAAAAAGTACGAAAGTAATTTCCCTTTATATTTTTAAACAAATTTAGCGAATTTTATTTTATAAGAAACTACTTGTTTAACAATAAAGAGTTAATAAGGATTAAGTTAAAAAATGAGGACAACCAAAAGGCTTTGTGGGAAAACGCTAAAGTCATGCACAAAAGAATTAAATTTTTAAAAAATTATACTCACTGTAAACAAGAATGCTTTTTATTTGTTTATCTGGACGAAACTTGGATTTTTGCTATAGGAGGAACAAAAAGGATTTGGCAGGACGATAACATTAAGTCTATAAAACACACCGACGGTGAGGGAAAAAGACACATTATTGTGCATGCAGGTGAAAAGGATGGTTTTGTTAATTGGGCGGATCTTTTATTTTCTTCAAAATTAAAATATCAAAAAAAGTGGATACAGAGATGTTTCAACAATGGTTAGAAAAAAACTATTACCATCGTTACATGAACCATCTGTCATTGTATTAGATAATGCTCCGTACCATTCGGAAATTTTAAATAAGCACTCTTCGACGGTACATATAATAAAAGAATGGTTAACGAAAAAGAATATTTTATTTCCACAGTATTGCTTTAAGCCGGAATTATTAACGATAGCTTAAAGGAACGAAAGCAAAAAAATTTAGAAAAATAATACTCAGTTATGGACTTCGCCTTATCAATGCCAATTTAATCCCATTGAGTATATTTGGGGGACATGCTTATTTTACGACAATAACATTGAATCTAATGTTTACAATGATAAGGCTGTTTTGGAAACTTGTCAACGAAAAAAAAAATTTTAATGTTTTTACAACTTCTGTCCTGCAATTGTTTGTCTATATAATGATAAATAAGTAAGAGATGTTTCACTTAAATAAATGTTTTATATAATTGTGATAATAAACAATGCTTCTTTCAAATTTCAACTTTGTAAGTACTGTTTGCTTTTATGGATTTCCAATGAATTGTTTTAATGTTATTTGTAGAGTTCCTGATGAAGAGCCAATAAAGACTCGAAAGCTTGAACAGAAAAATGAGTTACACTTTTTCTAGCCAAAGACTGCATACCCTAATTAAGCTGATCTTTTCCTAACTTAGACAGTCGTTCTAATCCTCTCCTCTCCTATATATATAAATTTATATATACATACATACATACATACATAAAGTCACGCCTGTTTCCTATAGGGGTAGGCAGAGACCACTTCCTTCCACTTGCTACGGTTCGTACACACATCTTTTGCTTCCTCTACTTTCATAAGTGCTCTCATACATGCTCTTCGGTTGTTGGTACTCTTGACCTGGCCTTTCTTCAAAACAATGTTGATCTGATCGAGATATGTTCTCCGAGGTCGACCTCTACCGATTTGCCCATTCACACTCGCCTTATAAATTTGTTTCGTCAATCTTCCTTCATCCATCCTTTCTACGTGTCCAAACCATCTAAGCATTCCTTTATCTATCTTTGTGACCACATCTTCTTTTACACCACAGCGTTTTCTTATCTCACTATTCTTAACTTTATCCAACCGAGTCACTCCGGCTATACTTCTCAGACTACTCATCTCCGCAGCATTAATCCTATTTTCATGCTTCTTCTGCCAAACCCAACATTTACTACCATACATAAGTGTAGGAACCAACACACCTTGCACCACCAGACGTGCCTTTTTTGACACTTTCTGGCTTTTTATAAAGCTATGCAGTGCCCCATTCATTTGTTTTCCTGCCAACACCCTTCGCTCAATGTCACTGTCATACTTTCCATCTCTAGTAAATTTTGAACCCAAGTACACAAATTCATTAACTTGTTCCACTCTTTCTTCCTCAATCGAAACCCCACAGTTTGTCATATTTATATTCCTTAAAAAATTAAATATTTAATTTAAAAATACCTGTCAAAAAGTTTGAAAACTTTTTCTTTTACCTTCTTAGTCATTTGTTTGTTGTTTTAAACATTTTTTTAATTAAAATTTGGCAATTGATTATTAAAACATCTTGAGTTATATATTTTTTAAATTAATTTTTTTAACGAGTAAGCCGCTTAAAAGTAAAAAACTTAATTCGCCCGAAGAAATTTTGATTTCTTTTTTTATTAGCTTTTTCAAAGTTGTTTAAAATCTAAAAGCAATCATTAAAAAAGAATATTAATTAATAAACCTCAAATGTAATGATTCCCCTAATTCGTTTAGTAATAACATACCAACGAAATGAAAATGTTTTCGAAACAGTTTACTAATTAAAATGTTTATCCTCTTCGTTAAAATTTCGTCGACGTGTCTATATACCCTAATCAAAAAAGTATGATTGCCATTCGAAATATAAAAAAATACAGTAAGGTAAACAAGCTTTGTGCCCATTAAAATATAATACCATTTTAAAACTGGCCATCATCTCGTTTGTTAAATTAATATTTCATTTCGAAATGCATATTACTGTTGGTTTATTTTGAAGTATAACGTTGGTTTTTATTTGGTAAAATTCTATTTAGCCAGGACTAAACGTTTTTTTTTTATTTCAAATGCAAATATCGTCGAAATAATAATTAAAACAAAATACCCTGGTGTTCATTCCTAAACTAGTTTGCATATTAAAAAAAATACATTTATTAATGACACAGTGTTATGTAAAAGAGTAAACAGGATGTTTCTTTTAATACTTACAGTAGCAATACCGTTTATGGTGTAAAAAAGAGCAGATTAAATGACATCAGTCTGAACATGTGTCCATCAACTCTCTTATTAAATGTTGTTCCTACAAAGGAAGCTAGAAAAGTTTTGCAATGGCGCACTCCCAAGCCCTTAAAATGTCCTTATCACTGAAAAAAATTTGTTTTTTAGCTTTATTTTTACACGGGGGAATAGTGTAAAGTCGCGGGGTGCAAAGTCTGTACTGTACGGAGAGTGCTTAAGCAGTTTTAGTCCGGCAATGGTTAAATATTTAGTGTAGGTTTTTGCACGGTGAGCTGTAGCGTTGTCTTAATAAAAGAACGAGGTGTTAACGCCACCCTCTTCTTCTCTTATAATAAATCGGTGCGATGCTCATGCATTTATTTTGTAAATTAATTTTAGTTCATTTCTATTTCTTATCTTTGTGGTAAGAGACTAGTTTAACACTGTTAATGCCACTTTCGTTGGAGAAACAATTCGCCAATTCAATTACTTTCCATTTACATTTTTCTTTGTTTTTGGGCAATCCCATTTTCTCGTTTATATTAACCCGGTTTGGAATTATTAGTTAAATCGTGACATTGTGTCTATTATTGTTTTAAAGTTTGTTCTTCTTCTTCTTATATTCTATTAAGAGTTTCATTTTTTAAATACAAACACATGGTTTAAACAACCAACCAGGCATCTATATACCTGGAAGTCTCCCGCTGATAACGAACGGCATATAGTAAGGAATCAGATTTATTTTCTAACGGTGATCAAGAAAATCGATAACATCCGTAAAAACCTACCCTGGTGCAGACGTCCCATCTGACCATAATCTACTGCTATCCACTTTAAGACTACGATAAAAGAAGCTAAAAAAATTAAAACGATTGGAACGATTGAATACCCAAAAGCTTAAAAACGAAAATATTAAAACCTAAACAAAAAATGAACTAAATACAAATATAGCTGAAATTAAAGAAAAAACATGTAACGATATTGAGCAAAAATGGATGGATATAAAGAACACCATAGTGAAGGCTCGTGTTCGGGTGAAGAATGCGTTCTCTGAAAAGTTTAAAGTACGCCAAGGAATTCGACAGGGATGTGTGCTCTCTCCTCTGCTCTTTAATGTTTATTCGAAGAGACTGTTTAGAGAGGCTTTGGAGAATACAGATGACGGCATTTTTCTAAACGGCGTACTTATTAATAATATAAGGTACGCTGACGACACAGTCCTAATTGCAGACACAGTTAAGGGTCTTTAGAGGCTAATAGATAGAGTAACAGAAGTTTGCGAAACCTACAACATCCGCCTAAACACAAATAAAACAAAGGTTATGATAATAAGTAAACAAGATATTGATATCCAGTTTTACGCAAACGGCTCCTGACTGGAAACGATTCCATCGGTAAACTACCTGGGCACATTTCTTAACAACAAATGGGAACAAATAAAGGAAATTAGAATCCGAATTGAGAAGAGTAGAACAGCTTTTAATCGCATGAGAAGCGTGCTGTACAATTTAAATATAGGCTTGCACCTCAGGGTCAGAGTTCTTAGATGCTACGTTTTTCCAATACTAACATATGGGGTGGAAGCTTGGACTCTGACCGACGCTGCATGTAAACGTCTGGAAGCATTTGAGATTGAGTGCTACAGACGCATGCTTAGAATATCATAGATTTACTACGTAACCAACGAAGCCATCCTACAGTGTATGAGAAAACAAAAAGAGGTTTTAAACGTAATCAAAGAACGCAAACTTTCATACTTTGGACGTGTTATGTGAAACCAGAAATATAGCCTACTTTAGCTTATTATGCAGGGCAAGCTTAAAGGCAATAAAGGTCCTGGAAGACGACGAATATCGTGGCTGCGAAATCTAAGACAATGGACAGGAATGAAATTTATAAATCTATTTCGGGCTGCAGCAAATAAAATCAGATGAGCCATAGTAATCGCCAACGTCCTCTGAGGATAAGGCACAAGAAGAAGAAGAAGATGTTACTTATTGACCATTGCTTTACTATAACGCAAAAGTCTTATTATGGGACACTACACTAGTTTTTACAATTAATGCGAGTTTTTGCATACCATGAAAAGTTTGACTTTTGACGCCGTTAGTTTTTTTCTCGCGCGTAATTCTTGTTTTTTTCAGTCGTGATTTTTTGTTAGGTAGGTTTCATTGTCGGCTTCCCTAATAAATTTGTTAATCTGCCTGCTCCTAAAGACTTCTAGATTTCTTTTCTTAATAACTAACGTTATTTCTTTTAAGTAACGCGATAACCTTCGGAAACATAGCCATGATTATTTTATTCTTTACTAAAATGGTACTTATCAGCATGAAGTGCATGCTCCTTCATACAGTAGAGATTTTAACAATTTCTAATTTTTGCAGTAGTTTGCATTTTGCATTTTTTTATGTCCAACCTATTCATGAACAAATTATGACGTTTTTCGTACCTTAACTTTGATTTGTAAGGTAATTATGTGCTGTAGATGCTGCATTAGGAATTACGTTGGACACATTTTTAAACTTACTTTTACTGCAGCTTTTTATTTTTTATTGCAATAATCGCGACTAAAATTCTTGCAAATTTTAAAAAATCAAAATGTCAACTATTTTAATCAGAAATACGTACTTTCAGGACTAGGCCAAAATTGTGCAACTTACTCAAATGAAAGAGTCCTAAAAAGATGCAGTTACTGACATACGTTTTTTTAAGAAATTTTTATATTTTTTTCAGTAAAGCAAAAGTTTATGTTTAACTGAAACAAAAGCAAAGAACCTTGCTTCCGATAATTAATCTCGAAAGCTGCCAAAAGACTCAAACAATCTTGTTATCTTCGTCGTAAAATTGTCAGATAATTACTTTTGATTAAACAACCTGAGAATAACACAAAAGAGTAAAATGTCTTTAAAATGAAAACGTATCTTGACTTGTCCATTAGTAACTATCAATCTTTTGATTAATGCAGCTCATTAAACTTTCTAAGTGTATTTGTAAGTCTGCACCCACAATATGAGACTTAAAGCTCGCAGTTGTATCCATCAATTAGCGTCATCTATCGGGACGTTTCTGTGCCATAACTGACGCTTTACAATTAAACAGATAAAACACAACCAGTATTGGACTGCATGCTATAAAGGTTCAAGTTACATTTTATTTTAAATATACTTTTTTTACAATCTGTAGAAACTACATTGGGTAACTGGTTAAAAACAGTAAATAAACATTTTACTTAAATAATTTAACTATCACTTGCTGCGCACCTATCACCAAGTAAGATAACTTAAATACCATTTAGCTACCTGCACATCGCTCTTTGATTGCTTTAGTAAAAAATTGGGAGTTGACAAGAAGCCTTTTCCAAGGTCTTAGACTTATAATCATGACAAGATACATGGCGTCACAACATCTTCTGGAGCTTATCTCCTGCAACTGCAAAAAAGGCTGCAGCAGTGTTTGTAGCTGCCAAAAGGCTGGACGGACTCCGTAGTTTGTATCCACTGCGAGGTAATCTTATGTGACAACGTCCCTGAGCTCGCATTAAGCCTGGATTACTTATTCACAGATAACATGTCAGACGAAGATGAAGTTAAGGAAGAATTGTCTGTGCCCCCTTGACATCTCAAAAGACGACATCTTGGATCATCTAGCTCCTTTAAAGAGGGCAAAGTCTAATTAAAATAAATACATCCTTAAAACTGATGTGATTTTTAGATAATTTTTATCGATGTATTTACACATATCGTTTTATTATGGTGCCGTCTCTACACGGAGGTTGGCTATCATTATGGTCATTTTTACTTTTGACGCTGCGACCCTGAAAAGCTGGAGAGATGTACATCCAAATCATTCTCTTAGATGTCTTAGCCAAGATATACGTCTTCTTCCAACCGATTTTTTTCCTGCAATATTTCCCTCCATTATCAGTCGTAGTATACTGTATCTCTCTCCAAGCATAATGTAATCGAGATATTCCAGTTTTCTGGCTTTAATCAAGTTCTTCAATTCTCTTTTACTTTGTACTCGGCGTAGAATCTTCTCATTGGAAATCTTTTTTATCCACGATATTTTTAGTACACGCCGGAAGATCCACATTTATATGCCTGGAGCTTTTTCATTGTGCTTTTGTTGATCGTCCATGATTTTAGTCCATATAAAAGCACTGGAATTACATAAAATTTAACCATTTTCAGACGTAGTTGAAGGTTTAAGTATGTGTTAGTAAAAAATTATTTCATTTCAAAGAAAACATGTTTAGCCTTTTCGATTCTGACTTTGATTTCTTGAGTCTGATCATGCTTATCGTTGATCCACAAGCCAAGATACTGATATTGCTTTACTCTCTTGACCAACACTGAATTAATATCAATGTTGGTATTAGGAGGGTTTTACTTATGACCATGTATTTGGTTTTTTATAGTTCATTCTTAAACCGTACTTCCTGATGACCTGATCGATCTCTTGAAGTAATACTTTAAGATCATGTATGTTGTCGGTTATAATCAAGGTGTCATCAGCATAACGTATGTTGTTGATTATCTTTTCATTTATATTTATTTACTTGTTCCTGTTCCTGAGAGCTTCTTTAAATATAGCTTCTGAATAATAATTAAACAAAAGCGGTGACAAGACACATCCCTGTCTTAACCCTCGTTGTATTTTAATATTTTCTGATGTTCTTCGTTCAGAGATGTTCACAGTGACTTGATTTCAATAGAGGTTCTTTATTATTCTGACATCTTGCTTATCGAGCTGACTTTCTCGTAAGAGGTTCATTATCTTTTTGTGCCTTACCCTGTCAAACGCTTTTTTGTAGTCAATAAATCCCATATACATTTCTTTGTTCATATATAAACATTTTTGTACTATTACATTCACCGCGAATAAAGCTTCACGTGTTCCCATTTTATTTCGAAATCCAAACTGATTTTCAGTAATATCGATTTCCAGCTTTTTGTATATACGGTTGTGTATAATTTTGAGGAAGTTCTTTAAAGTGTGGGACATTAAGCTAATTGTGCAACATTACGAAGGTTGATCTCCGCCAATCTGTAGGGATAATTTCTGTACGATTTATAGTGTTATATAGATTTACTAGTATTTGCAGTTGATCATATTCTATGAGTTTTAGTAGAGCTGTGGGAATACCATCAGGACCAGGTAATTTTCCAATTTTGGTGCATTTTATGGCATATTCTACCTCAGTCCTAGTGATAGGAGGGCCTATTTCGACTTCTTGGAGTTGTAGTTCTTCTCGTTGATCTTCAAATAGTTTTCTTATGTACTTTTCCAATCTTCTTTTTTTTTGGGTAGCATCTACTACTAAGTTTTCTTGTTTATTTTTGATAAAACTGTAGCGCTTATTTTTACCTGTGCCTGTGATTTCTTTTATCTTTTATCTGATTCCCGAAATTGTCATTTTTTTTCTAGTTTTTTTATTTCATGGTCATCCATCTCTGTTTGGATGTTTTGCTTGTTTCTGTTACTTTAGTCTGTGAGGCCTTTAGTATTCCTTCTTTTGTGGCATTGTTCGTTAGAATTGTTGTCGCTTATTTTCATTCTCTTATTTATTTTATATTCATTTTGATCATTTGATCTTTTAACAAGTCTGTATTTAGTTTTGCAGTTAGTGTCGGTTTTTTTAGTTTTTTAAAGCTTATTTTAAATGTTGCCACTAGAGGGTTATGATCAGATTTTATATCGGCACCTGGATACGCTTTAACCAATTTCAGGCATTTCGGTATCTCTTGTTAATTAACACGTAGTCAATTTGGTTTCTAATGATATGCTGCGGTGTGTGTTTTGGTGAAGTCCAGGTATACAATCGTCTTTTCGGTAGTTTATACCGTGTATTTGTAATTACCAAGTCATTTTGTTGTCAAAACTCTATTAATCTATCTCCGCGTTCATTTCTGTGTACCAGACCATACTCCCCAACATATTTTCCGACCTTTTCTTTTCCAACTTTCGCGTTGAAATCGCCGAGAAGTATCGTTGTATCTTCCTTTTTAGTTGTCCCAAGAAGCCATTGTAGAATTTTTCGATTTCCTGATCCGATTTGTCGGCTGTGGGTGCGCATACTTGGATTAGATTGGTTTTTTCGTTTTAAGATTTTAATTGTATCATTATAATTTTCTCGGAGTATCTTACTACATTAAGTATTGATTTTACCATATTTTTTTTGACACATATTCCCACCCCGTATCTATGTGGCTGATTATTATCGCTTTCACTATAATAGAACATTCCATCTTCAAATAAGCACTCTCCGTTGTTTGGCCGTTGCGTGTCACTGATTACAAGTATATATATTTGTAGTCTTATCATTTCCTGTACAATTTTATCAAGTTTTCCCGCTTGAAACATGCTTTGAGCATTCCATGTTAATATTTTACAGTATTTGTCCTTATTACAGGGATTTTACATGCTGACGACCGGGAGGCCCTGCAATTTTGCCGGATCTTGGTATCCGATCTCCATGATCAGTAGCGTTCTGTATATTGTCTATCGTATTCATAACCATAACCATAATGCGTAAATAGGAGTGTCTTAAAGACCTTTACTGCAGTGGTTCTTCTTTTCCTTCTGCATTCTCATACCGTTGACCTTTATCGGTTCGTCCACCTTTAGGGATGATTTCTTATCCCAAGGGCAAGAGATTGCCCATCTCTTAGTAACTCTTCCGCCTAAAGCCGTTGGTCATCAAGAATGGGTGACTTATACCGGTAACTGTTCGGTCAGTGCCAGTTTTGGTCCACTCCGAATATTTGATTTTCTCGGTATCACCTATATCTAGAAGGCATTCCCCAATCCGCCACCTGGGGAGATCCGATGGAGGACTAGCAACCGCACACGGAATTTACACATATATTTTTTTTTTTTAACTAATAATAATATTTTATTGTTATTATATATCCACGCCTGTAAAAAAAATACATATTATCTCGTTTTTTGATCAAGTGGTTAAGTGAGATCACTTTGGAGTCCCTTGAGATGCAAGAGAGCCAACTGAGAGGGAGAGAAAAAGTTTAAAAGCAAATGCTATGCTTTCAAACCTTAAATGTAACTTGGAAAATTGGCAAAATTTCGAAAAGCTGTATCTCTGAAACTATTGTTCTTATAAAAACGTTTCTGGCCATAAATAATTGGAAATTAAACCTGCTTCAAAAATAAATATAACAATTTTTAATGAAAATACCAGTCCTTTCAGGTCAAAATCCACCAAAACTAATAAAAGGTCAAAATTTTAGAGTTTTGGTTATATTTTTGAAAAAGCCCCAATGGTCTACCGAGGTTGAAAATTTGGATTTAATATTGCCTTTACATTACAAACAACATACCCAAAAAACAAAACTACTTGATTTTATGCAGCCCTTTTATGTTTAACTTTAATAAATTACTGTACATATACTATAATAGTACTTATATCTAGCAAGTAAGTCACAAAGCAGATGTCTTCACAGACTTTGCTAGATAGAAGGTCTTATTAGGAGCTATGACAATGCGTTAAAGTAATTAAATACAATTGGCATACCACCGATAGCAGTAAAATATTTCTTTTTTATTTGAAGGAAACATAACTTGGATCATTTACAATAATTTCTAGTGCTTTTAACCGAAATCTTTGTAAATTTTTTTAATTTGAGCTATCGTGTCCCACAGCTGTATTACATAACTCTATAAGGGTTTTAATACAGTTCTTCATATTAGAAGTTTACTGTTAATTGTAAAATTTGATATTACCCAATATAATTTACTAAATTTAAGTCCCAATGGTTTTCCTTTAGTGATTTTGTGTATTCTTCAGGTCAATCGTTGGTCTGGAATTTTTCATAAGCTTTTGCTGCAAGAGCTGCACAAATACCTCTTTGTTGGGTGTGTTTAATAACAATAGATTAAGTTTTGTTTACTTTAATACGCCTAGTTTTAAACCTTGAAGAAATAACATTCTGGTTGTTTTACAGGATTTAAAAAGCAATGGCATGATCTTAATAAGATCTTAGGGCGGCAGATGTAACGGGAATTTTGTAATTCCCTTCAATTTTAAATAAACTTTATTTTATTTTTAATGATAGGTGATCAAAAATTGATGTATCTTTTTGGGTGATAGATGTAGGTATTTAAAGTCACGTTATGTTTTAAATATTTAAAAATCTGTATTATATTAGTTTAATTTAATTTTAAACGTAATTGGTAATTTTGTTAATTTATTTAATTTAAATACTATCTAATATATAAAATTCTCGTGTCACAGTTTTCGTTGCCATACTCCTCCGAAACGGCTTGACCGATTTTAATGAAATTTTTTGTGCTTATCCGGTATCTATGAGAATCGGCCAACATCTATTTTTCATCCCCCTAAATGTTAGGGGTAGTCCACCCCTAAATTTTTTTTTTATTTTTTAGACAAAATTTTTAATTTCTATTTTTTTATGATACAACATACAAAAATACAAACAATCCTCAATTTTCACCCTTCTACGATCAACCCTTATTTTTTAATAGCCATTTTAGTAATTTAATCATTTTTCCTCTCCGGTCGAAAACTGATCAATCGTCATTTAATTAGTTATCCCCGCCAGATGTCTACAGGTGTCACTTCTGACCCAGTAAACAGCATGGAGTAGGGATGAGAACGAAGCCGGTCTCCTTTCTTTCTCACTCCCTACACAGTTGTCGGCCATCATTATTGTTTATGCATCAAGTGTAGTAGTAACGTTAACAATTATTATTTTGCTATCTCAGTGTAACTCTCATATTTACTTTTAATCATTCCTATTTTATCAATAATAATTAAATTATCAATTTTGAGTGTATTTTGCACGATTAGTTAAAAAAAAGATTGATAGATTTGAGAACACCATGTTTTTTACACGGACAATTATACGTGGCATTCTCTCGAGTGGGTAAACCATCCAGTTTGTTTGTGTTAGCTAAAGATGGACTAACAAAAAATATTGTTCACGCTATAGCATTAAGAGATTGATATTGTTTAATAGTGTTACTGTCGTAATTGTTTAATTAATGATTTTAAGGAATAAATTATAATAACTTAAAAATAATGTTTGCCTTTTGTTATTTTTATATTCCCTCATCGTTCACAGCGCTCCATGCTTATTTCACGCATATACCACATTCTTACCTACATACAATATACACATTCTAACATACATACATACTTACAATAAATAAGCTATTTTTTGTCTACACTAGAAATTACTAGGAAATTATTTATATGGCAAAATAACGTTTGCCGGGTCAGCTAGTAACTTTATATTTTTCCCGAAAAAGGTATCCGTAGTAAGTATATTTTTTTTTGTTGTTAGAATTTTTGTTGTTTTTTGTCTAATCTATGAGGTTTTACATTTTAATTTTTGACCTTATGTTTTATTATAAAAAATTAAAATCTCCACATTTAGTAATTAGATATATTTTTTATTTGTATATTTTTTGTATAACTACCAATAGAATAGGATAATGAAATGGGCCACTGGAATAAGATACCAATCAATGGTGAGATATTTTGTATTAAACTTGTTAATCGATTTTTACCATTTTTTATTAATTTCAAAAAAAGGTTATGGAAACATTAATGCCGGTTTAACACGTTGCTCGTGATGAAGGAAGGTGTTTTTTATCCTTGATTAACCATAGAAGTTTTCACTTTGTAGAGTTGTTGTACTTATCTTATTTTATATTATGGATCACAGTTTTAATAAAAACAATATATTTTTAACACTTTTAGCACTTTTAAGTATGCGAAAGACATATTTTTATTTAACAACATTAAAACTAACGAGAATCAACTGATCGAGATTACGAGATTTTTGTACTTAATTTTTATACAATAGTGTTTTTGTATTGAAACTATAAGCATGTAATTTATTTCTTAGGTTTCAAGACAACTTAACATTAACCTTCAAGTGTAAAATATTTACACTTATTGCGAGCAAAGGGCATCAACAACTTCTTTCGAGCATTGTCCAAAATTCTTGAAAGGGCTATGGAGCTTCAAATTAAAAACCATCTTTGGAACTTTTCTTTGTTGCCATCTGTTCAATCAGGATTTCGGAAAGGACATAGTTGCGCAACAGCTCTACTACATATTGTAGATGATGTAATAAAAGCAATAGACGAAAATAAATGTACAGTATTAGTCCTGCTAGACTTTAGCCGGGCGTTTGATACCATAAGTCATGATCTATTATTGGGTATTCTGGACTATATCGGTTTTTCTGCCAATGCTTTGTTATTGCTGACGAACTATTTGAAAGATAGGCAACAGATGGTTAGTATAGATGAATGCAGCTCAGATCTTTTATATCTAAAATCAGGAGTACCTCAAGGTTCTATACTTGGCCCTTTACTATTCTCTATATACACTTCCCACTTACTACTGGCTCTTCACAATTGTCAAGTGCATTTATACGCTGATAATACTCAAATTTATTATAGTTTTCCTGCTAAAATGGCAGAAAATGCTTGTGATCTAATAAATGCAGATCTAAATAGATTTGTTGATCTGGCTTCGAGCCATTGTTTATTTATAAACTCCAGTAAATCAAATGTTATGATATTTGGTCCAAAATATCATCGTCCCATAGTGACTAATTCTGTGAATATCTGCATTCACAATGAATCACTAGTTAATGTTAGTGAAGCAAAAAATCTTGGTGTCTTGATGGATGTAGAGCTAAGATTTGAAAAGTTTGTAAATAAACTTCTACAACGTGCGTACTCTGCATTGAAAATCATTTATGGCAACCGACATTTTCTGCCTTATCATGTAAAAAAATCATTATGTGAATCTTTAGTGCTTTCAGTTTTCAACTATGCGGATGTTCTTTATGGCCAATGTTTAACCACTCAATACAAAAACAAAATTCAAAAAGTTCAGAACTCGTGCCTCAGATTAATTTTTGGTATTCGTCGGAGACAAAGAATCTTATATAAACTTCAGGAAATTGGATGGTTGAACATGGAAAAAAGAAGGGTATTTCACGCAGTTTGTCTATTCCATAAAATAATTGTAACAAAAAAGCCTTCCTATTTACATAGAAAAATTACATATCGTACTGACATTCACAATTTAAATATTAGAAATAAAAATTTGCTCGCAGTGCCTAAATTCAAAACAGAAGTATTTAGACGGTCTTTTAGATACCAAATTTGTCAAAGGTATAATTCTGTTCCCACCTCACTTAAACAATTAAATTCCATTAAATTCAAAAATAAATATAAAGAGTATTTGTTTGACTGTAATTAAAGTAAATTATTAAAATCTTGTAGAAAATAGGTAAAATACATTTTTATGTTAAGTATTCGTATTCAAATTATAAACGATAATTATGTAACGATCACAGGTTTTGTTTTGTTTTCCTTCTTATTTTGACTGTCAGGGTTAAGTGGAAGAACATTTTCTGTGATGCATAGCATTGCAGACAATGAACTTTGCCTTTTATTTCTTGATAACTTATTGCATATATATATCAATTATGTTTTATGTTTATTTAATGAAACAATAAAGACGATATTATTATTATTATTATAAGTACTATAAAATGACTGCTTTTAAAACAAGAACTCTTGGCGACTGCCTTTTTTTCTAGAAAATATTGCTTCCAATAAGGCACGTGCTTTTTTAATATAAGACACATGTCCGTGAGGTTTATTTATATGCATATCATTTTAAGCTGTAGCGATAAATAGTCGCCCTTTCATCCCTTTTGACATGGGTTGCAACGAGTCTTACAACAACCAAAAAGCTCGATTTTTAATAGCGCACATATGTTTACGATAACCAATAATTACAAGTATCTTAATATTAAAAACACACTGCACAGCTTATCATTTTAAAGTGGCGCTGTCTAAATATTTCTTTACTTTTTTGCGACACCACATTTTTAGCTTGGCGCCTTTTGAGATTAATTACAAACGAGTTTTACAACAGCAAGTATTAAAATAAACATATACGGTTTCTATTTTCTAAAAGTTATCACTCCTTTTTAGTAATTTGGCAGTGAAAATCTTTATGTAAACGGTTAACTAGTGAATTATCAGCCTTTATGTAAATGTTTTAATTAGTGTTATTAATGAGTTAATTTATATGTCTTACTTTTTTTTGTAACTTGGTAAAGTCTGTTACTCTTACTTCTGTTCTGGTTATTTTATAAAATTGTAAATTTTAAATTTTTGGTTTGTTTTAGCAAGAAAATTTTACCATAGCTGTTAATTTTGACTACATTTTTTATGATGTTGCTATTGAGCTGTGTACCTTAATTATTAATTGTGTGAGTAAAGTATCCAACATATTTTTGCTATAATTTTATTTATTTGGTTCACCATAATCATAGTTGTTTATCTTGTGGCTCTGCTAGTGCCCATAAGATCTAGGGGTTTCCGGCTTATACCGTCTAAGTCGGTGGCGCGGCTCACTTTTATATTTTTTTCTTCTACCCTCTACGGCTGAGCTCGGGCATAATTTGCCAGTAGAGAAACCGCTAGCAGAGTACTCTTTAGAGAACGAAAAAGACGTGGCAACGCTTTCCACACAAAAATTTTATTGTGAACAGTATTCTTCGGTATATTCGATGCTATAATTTCATCAATATTATCTTGAGTTTCACAACCAAATCGTAACATATTGAAATATTTGAATTGTCAAAATCGAATTGAAAGGAAATGTAGGTATGTATCCATAGCAACATGACATGATTTAGTGAAAAGAACCCATGGGCTCTTTTCAGTATAATTTTGTTTTGATTGGTTGTGTTCGATCAGATGACCACAAATTGACTGATTTTATTGGATATCAACTTGAGCAAAAAAATTTCTCAGTAATCAAATGAGATACAATGCCTTAAAAGTGGGTAAATATATTGATCTGTTGTGAAGTTCAGTTGGTTTGGTATTAAATTTCGGTAGTAAACATTTTCCAACAGAGACTGGTTGCGGTTCTGTAGGATACGAAACTTACTCGCATATTTAACGTTTGCGTAAAACACTGATTTATCACAATTAATTTCATTTTGTTGTATCGGAATATCACAGCGGCTAAAATAGAAGCGTTGATAAATGGTGTCGAGATAAACGATATATTTTCCATGCTTTTTAGAAATATCACCATAACGGTCTAGCTGTGTCAAGATAGTACAATCATTCGTAAATATAATGCGATAAAAAAATATCTCCTACATCCTACATTTGATAACAGCAGCGGTTCTCAAACTTTTGTTATTCACGCCCCCCTGTTTTAATTTAAAAAACGTTGCGCCCCCCAATCCGTAGACCTAGGAATTTGGACTAAAATAGGCAACGTTGTCTCGTCGAGAGCGCCAAAGATGCTGTCGGAAAGTTTGCGGCGTTCGTGCCACGTATTCAAGCTTCCTGATCTTTCTCGAACTGTCTGAACGCGACTATAAATACAGAAGCGCACATACGGTATTCTCAGTCTCTCAGTGAAGGTCTTTTAACACTAAGCAAGCATTATTGTGAAGTGTGAGTGTATAAGTAGATGTAGTATGGATAAATTTTTAAAACGAAAACTTGAGGATGACGGGGCTTGTACATCGACAGGTTCAGGTGGAAATCGTCCGAAATCTAAAACAAGAAAATATGACCCATCATACCTAAATTTGGGCTTTACTAGCCTTAAAGTAGGTGGCGAAGAAAAACCACAATGCGTTATCTGTTTAAAAGTATTGGATGCAGATAGCATGAAACCAAATAAATTACAGAGGCATCTAGAAACGCTGCACAGGGAATATGTCAATAAACCGCGAGATTTTTTTGTGGAGAAACTCAGATTGTTTAAAAAACAAAAATCCAGCTTTCATAGAGTACTGGCAGTAAATGAGAAGGCTCTCTTGGCATCATATAAAGTGGCATACAAAGTAGCTAAATGCAAAAAACCGCACACTATTGCAGAGCAATTTATTTTACCCGCTTGCAAAGACATTGTAGAAATAATGTTTGGTGAAAATTTTACTTCACAACTTAACAATATTCCTCTGTCAAATGATACAATCTGTCGACGAATTAACGATATATTAGTTGATATGCAGCAGCAGCTTGAATCTGAGCTTACTGGAAACTTGTTTGCTATACAACTTGACGAAGCAACTGACTCTAGTAATGATTCCCATTTGATTTGCTACATTAGATTCTGTCAATGTTCTAAAATATGTGAAGATTTATTGTTTTGTAAACAGATTGAAGAAAGAACTACCGCCACCGAGTTGTTCAAGATTACAAATGATTCTATTACTAAAATGAATTTGCAATGGAAAAATTGTGTTGCGATTTGCACCGATGGAGCTCAAGCCATGTCTGGTAAATACAACAGTTTACAAGCGCTAGTAAAAAAGGAATCCTCAGAAATTATCTGGACGCACTGCATGATACATCGGGAAGCGTTAGCATCAAAATCTAAGCTAAGCCCTGGACTAAACATGATTTTGACAGTAGTTATTGAAGTTGTTATCTTTATAAAAACCAGACCACTAAAAACAAGGATGTTCTCTGTTCTGTGTGAAGATATGGGAGCTGAGCATCAATCTTTGTTGTTTTATTCCTCATCCAAATGGTTGTCACGCGGTAAGACGGTTAAGCGTGTCTTTGAATTAAGAAGGGAAATAACGATAGTTTTAAGCGAGGAAGGTCACAAGCATTCAACAGATTTTTTCGACAAATTATTTTTACTGAAGCTTTCTTATTTAGTAGATATTTTTGAAAAACTTAATATACTTAATCTTCAGCTGCAAGTAAAAGACGTAAATATATTTGATTTAAGTCAAAAGATTGATGCTTTTTGTAAGAAATTACAGTTATGGCATAACAAATTGAAAGAAAACAGTTTGGAAATGTTTCCCACATTTTCCGATTTTGTGCAAGATTCCCCATTGGAAGATATTCATAAAGCTGTGATGCTAAAAACCATAGGAAGCCATTTAGAAAACTTAACTGAGAATTTCAAGCGATACTTCTTTGCAGAGAAAGATATCAAGTTGTCAGACTGGAGCTGGGTTTTAAATCCATTCGAAAATAGACCTGTCGGACTATCACTGCAAGAAGAAGAACAACTGATAGATATTTCAACAAATCCCTTACAAAAATCAAACTTTGTTAACAAATCTTTAACAAACTTCTGGACTGAACTTCAGAACGACTACTTCGTTATAAAAGCCAAAGCGCTTAGAATTCTGTTGCCTTTTCCAACGTCCTACCTTTGTGAAACTGGATTTTCTGCACTTGCTGTCGTGAAATCTAAATACAGAAATAAACTTCAAGTAGAAAATGAACTCAGAGTGGCCATCTCTAACATAGAACCAAATTTAGAGAAGTTGTGCGCCTTAAAACAAGCTCATGTTAGCCATTAGTCCTTAGAATGTTTCTTTGTCATCATTAAGTAAGTAAAATTTCAATAAAGATTTTTTAAAAATCTATCTGTAGCATTTTATCATTACCATTTTATTTTTAATCTGTACTGCGCTCTCCCCCAATCATGTAAACGCGCCCCCCTTAGGGGTCGCGCCCCACAGTTTGAGAAACGCTGGATAACAGCATTAAATTTATTTTTATTTTTGTGGTAATATTTGTACAATTCTTTTTGTGACTGTCTTGTACATTATTCAAATTCACTTCGTTGTGGTTTTAACTATTATCAAAGATCTATTTTTGCGTTATAACAAAGGTTTTATTATCCAATTCAGATGCTAATGTATGGTAAAATGTCGAGGAAAATGTAAACAAAACTATAAACAAAACACTAACAGCAATTTCGATAGCAATAAGACAATAATGTCCTTTCGACTCGTTCCCTGGGGCACTATCACTAACGAAGCTGACGTTCTCTTTAATTAGTCCATTACAAGGAGCTGTTCGTTTCCTGTACAAAATAAACCACAAATGTTAGTTTCTCTCCTTCACACAATACTAGCGACCAACTGTCACAATGTATCCACAGTGTTGTCGGATATTTCTAACTTATATCAAACGCAGCGTACAAAAATGGACATAAAACAGTTTTAAAAAATTACCTAATTAAGGAATAATCTGCAATTTTTTTTAATTGTCCAATAAAATTATTACAAACTAATTAATTAAACAACAGTCCTCGTCTATCTTTAAAATGTAAACTGAATGCAGATAGACCCTTCCTTCTCTGATTTAGCCTTGACTAGACCCGTTTTGAATATGCCGCTAGTGGTGAGATGTCATTTGGTCAGTGTGGTTTTCAAGTAACTGACATTTGACTTGTGATCTCTATACTTCAGGTAAGAATTTCATGAATTTGTAGCTTATTTTGATAATTGTTTCACATATAACGTTATATACGGTTGGAAGAGATATCAGATATAAGGGGTGTATGTTTATTTTACGGATAAATGTATTACAAAAAATCCAAATTCAATCCAAAAAATACGTGTATTCAAATTAACATCGTCAAGTGAACGGACTTAATTACCTGTGCATTTGAGTACCCATTGCCTATTTGGAGTGAATGCCGCTCTATGAATAATTTGGACGAAGCAGGGTAGTACTAAAAATTATCATGGGATACTAATATGTGATTTAAAATAGTTTAGAAAAATTTATTATTGTGGGTCGATATTTGAATTCGTTATATTTCACTCAAATAATTTTTTTATTACTTTCGCACAACGTGTGAACCCCTTTTCTTTGGAGTCTGTCAAATGTAAAAATTGGTAATATAACTATTTTAATTTGGATGTAGGTACTAAACTATTGATGTTATTTCATATAAAATTATTGAAAAACTGTATTTTTTAGAAAAAATGGCTGGTACTAGAAGTCAGAGAATATTAAAATTGGCCCAAGAGATAGTTGCAAATGATGAGTATGATATATTAATCCCGAATCAACATATTAATTCAGATATTGAGAGTGATGACGAATCATTGCTTCCATCTGCACCTGCAGCGTATCCAGTAAATGCAGATTTTGAGGAAGATCATATTGATGAACCTGTTCAGTTTACAATTTTGGAAAATTTAAACGTTGCGTGCGGTTTAAGAGGATACGAAGAAGTGCAAAATATACTGGAAAGTGATAATGACTTATTGGACGAAACAATTGAGAATGAAGGAACAATTGAGAATGAGGAAACAATTGAGAATGAAGCTTTTCGTATCGAAGAAAAGAACATTGAGCAACCACTCAACTTAGAGACCAAAAAAATAACCAAAAAAACACGTAGAAAAACTGAAACCCAAAATAAATATAAATGGCAAGATGAACCTTTTGGATTTTCTGCAAATATTGTAAATGATACATTTCAACCACCTAATGAGTTGTCATCATCCATAAGTTACTTCAAAATGTTTTTTGATGAAGAGTTAATGGATCTGATTGTAGCACAGACGAATTTATATTCTCAACAAAAATCTGGTACTTCAATGGAAATGGATAAAAATCTTTTAACAGAGTTTTTGGCCATAGAATTATTGATGGGTATTATCAAAACACCAGCTTACACTGACTACTGGACCTCAAAATGGAGATACGACAAAATAGCAAACATAATGCCTTTAAAAAAGTATCAACAAGTACGTCGTTTTTTGCATTTTGCTGACAATACTTTTTTAAACGACGATCGCTATTTTAAAATTAGACCAGTCATTAATCATGTGAGAAAAAATTGCTTGAAAATCGAAGATGAATCCAGGATGTCAGTGGATGAAATGATGGTGCCCTACAAAGGAAGAAAAGCAGGGTCTCGACGTCAATATGTGAAGAATAAACCAAAGAAGTGGGGATTTAAATTTTTTGTACGGTGTGGTGTTTCCGGAATGGTTTAAGACTTCATTCCTTATGGTGGTGACGACACTTTTAGAGAAATAGAATTCTCGGAAGAAGAAAAAACATTTGGCATTAGTGGACAAACAGTTATAGCACTTAGTAAAACTATTTCAAATCCTGCATGCAAAGTGCTGTATTTTGATAATTTTTTCAGTTCGCCAGATTTAATTTCCTATTTGCGAGAATATAAAGGAATATTCTCATTGGGAACTATTCGAAGCAATAGAGTAAGGGGTTGTCCTATTAAAAGTGATCAGCAACTTAAATCACTAGGACGAGGTTCCTATTTCCAAATGACAGAGAATGAAAATAAAATAGCAATTGTTCAGTGGTACGATAACAAGACAGTAAATATTTGTAGCTCATATGTTGATGCATATCCACTACAAACTATTAAAAGATGGGTAAAAGGAGAATCTAGGGAGAAAACAGATATTGTGTGCCCGCAAATCATAAAACACTATAACCAGCATATGGGCGGAGTAGATCTGGCGGGAATGTTAGTGTCTTTGTGTAGAACTTCATTCAAAACTCATAGGTGGTACATGAGTATATTCTCCCAAATACTAGATATTTGCGTTACTAACGCGTGGGTGCTATATAAAAGAGAAAAATAAGAAAAGAGGAAGACCTTTACAAGAAATTATCAACACACCTAAGAAGAAAATAAAGACAATGTTCAAACCACGACCTCAGAACGATGTACGATTTGATGCAGTTGGACATTTTCCGATTTTCTCCACAAAAGGAAGATGTCGTAATTGCCAAAACACTCAAACACATGTACTCTGTATCAAATGTAAAGTTCGTCTGTGTTTTGTAACTAAACGTAACTGTTTTTATGATTTCCATAATCAAAATAATTAAATTGGTTTTGTAATGTTTTTGGTAGGTAATAAAAATATTCAGTGCGGCTCTGTGCTTTTTTTGGTTTTGATGTGTTAAAATGATACTATTGAAACTGGCAGTGTGTACTTGAATACACACATATAATTCTTCGTATAGTTGACAATGTGCATTCAAATACACAAGTACAAATCAAAGTCACAATACATCAAATAAAAATTTTATTGCTGAAAATGTATTAATTAACTACCCACTTGAACAAAAATAGTTTAAGATAATTTTTAATTCGCGTTTTTCTTCTCTTGCCAAGTTAAGGGTTAAGCGGGATTTTCAAATTGTTAGTGTCAAAAATACGTTTTGAATGACAGGTGTATTATAATGCACATTGTCAAGTTAAGGGTTAAACATAGACATCTCTCGTTTTAATGTAATTGTCTTCCTGCATCTAGTTTTTATTCCTCTTTGGCAATCCAGATATTTGTTGGGGTTCTTGATCCTATTTTATTAATAATTTAATCCTGTTTATGTTTGATATATCCGCATGACTAACCCAGTTATTTTAAAAATTGTAAGTAATATTTTTACTAACGTCTTAAACTCTTGATCTTTATAATTTTTGTTCTTTAAATATTCTCGGGGGTCATTAAATTGAATTTAAAAGTAAGCCATTGTGTCTGGGCCCTACGAAGGACAATTCATGTTGAAGGCAATGGGTTCAGGAGACCGACCTCATGCGCAAAGTGAATCAGCCTATCCGGTCCCACTTCGTTGATGTCAATGTTGTTGCCTGTGTTTAGCCTGAGGATGTCTTTGCGGGTTCCTCTAAGCATTTTAACTGTTAACCAACACGAGGAGTGGACTTTCTTTTTCCACCCTGCATCTTGGATGATCAGCCTTAACTGATTTTTCTCGATCTCTGAGGGTAATACCCAGCATTGTTTTATGATATTTTTTGTTTCCGATGAAACAAGTTGAGTCAAATAATTATATTATTTTGAAAATAAAAAAGTAAAACTTGTAAATTAATTATAACCAATATTTTATTTTGATACCAACATTTTTGTAGGGTTTTCCAGTTGCATTACTAATTTATTTGGTGGTATCATATTTGGCAACTTTGTACTTTAATTCATGACTGTAGCTATTTAAATTCAATTCTTCTGCTGTCTCTCCCGTTCTCTAACCCTTTTCAGTTGTGACGGAATCGCGACCCTCGTGTTCTATCTTCAGACCGCAAATATCAAATACGGAGCTGAGTTTGTCTCTATCACAGACAGATGTGATAATCTTTTGGTTTTAGTCTATTCGAGCAAAATAGGGAACGTCTGAGGTTTATAATGTGTTTCTACAACTTTGTTGATAATTTAGATTTGAACTGTACCCAATCGTATTTTATAATTATTCGTTCATTTAAATAATGATACACTCGTAAAAATTTCAAATCAATCAATTGATTTTACGGTTCAATACAAATAAATATACAGGGTGTCAATTTGAAAACTTTCCAACCTTAATATCTTCATTTCAGTTAATAATATAAGAAATCGAAAAAACAGTTTAAGTTTATTTTCAAGGGGGACACTTTTAATCAATATTTTTAGCTCCCTTGGTAAGAAAAACACAGAAAATGCATAAATTTTATTCATATAAAATGCAGATTTTTTAGGGGCTCCATGGGGATGATTATGATAGAAAAATAGAGTCTTGTAAAACCATGTCTCATTGAGTCAATGCCATCCCAAATATTTTGTTAAACATTTGTTTTATCGATAAATTTTTTTTTTAATGGCAATGTTAACAGATAAAATTGTCGCTCTTGGAGTGACAAAAAACCAGCATAACCTCGAGAAGGATATCCACAACACCCACAAAACGTTAATATTTGGGAAGGTATTCTTGAAATTGCCATTATTGGTCCTTTATTTCTCAAAGAAAACTTGATATGCTTGAAGAGGATATCGATCCTCTTATAACTCACAAGCTAGGAACTCAAATTAATAAAAAAGGTTTTTTACTTAAGCAGGAGGATCTGTTACATTTCCAGCAGGACAGTGCTCCACATCATTATTTTCTTTCCGTCCAACAGTGGTTAAACAAGTTGATGGTAATCCTAAAGATTGGCCAAACTTTATTGCCCAGGTACGACGTATTTCTTTTATTTGCGAGTTTTACCCAGACGAGATGATCATCAAGTTTCAACGATGTCTACGAGGTGAGGCAAAATATACAGTTATGGGAATGATGCTCTCTCCAGAAAATGTTAAATTGATACTACAGACGTTGGAAATGACGTTTGGTCATCCATAACTGATTATTGAAGGTATTATCGATAAGGTAAAATCGTTTTCTTTACATGAAAGAACATAACATGGAAACTCTGATTCATTTTTCAAGTAACCTTTGTTGTTTAGTTGCAAAAACAAAATCGTTAAAAATACTGGTCATATTTAAAATCCACAGCTTTTAAAGGAATTAGTTTAAAAATTACCTGAATCTTTAAAACTTAAATGGGGCAAAGAAATGATAAATGGCACCGGAGGTATCGATTTAGAGTATTTTTCTGATTGAATAACGTATTTTTCCACAGCAGCTAGCTATGTCAAAACACCAAAAGTTACAAAAACTGAATATACAGCAAAAAAATCTGAAATTTCTTATGTCTTACCTGATACAATTGATATTTTAGACTAAGATGCTTGTACTTATTGCCAGTATAAAGGCCATAATGTCAACAGCTGTTGTAAGATAAAAGAAGATGATGTTGATGCAAGATGAGATACAGCGACGAAGCGAAAATTATATTTCTCCTGCTTGTAAAACAATCACCAGACTATGAGATGCAGGACAAGAAGAATATGCGGAGTTGATGATTGTCAGTGAAGTCACTATAAATACTTAGAAGACGACATCTGCAATGATGACAACTGAAAAGCCTTAGACCATTTCTACTTAGACTTCCAACTTCTCTCAGGCTCCCAGTATATCCCATAATTAAACTCCAGTTTTAGCAATAGGATATGAAAAAGGTAATATAATTTAACGTACAATCGAGATCAAATTATATGAAGTGAATTCCATGGTAAAAACCGTTGCCTCATGCAATGAAGCATCGTTAGTTTTATTAATTGACAACTCTATTTTGGAAAAGCTTGGGCTTTAAGGTTAAAAGAGAGTATATGTATACAATGTATATGTATACAATGAGTATATGTATAACAATTTAACAGTGGCACATAAAAATTCAGAATGTTTGAGTACAGGAATATTAGGATATTTACATTGAAGAACGTTAGATCCATCGAAATTTATCTTTACCTGAAAAAATCGTCAAACAAAAAGATTGGCAATCTCATGAGCATCTAAAAGGACTACCCTTTACCGAAATTAATGAGCGCCCTTTGTTTCTTTCAGGACAAGATAATATTGGATTGACTGTTGCTAGAAAAGTAATTTAGGGACCTGAGAATGCTCCTACTGCTACGAAGACAGGTCTAGGTTGGATTCTTTATGAAGAAGATGCTGATAATAAACTTAAGTCTAACCATTATTTTCATATTTGTTGCAAAGATGCCTCCGATGACAATCTACATGCCTTGGTAAAACAGTCATTCACAACCGAATCATTTGGAGTTTCAGTGGCTTTAAGATCTAAATACTGCAGGTCAAATGATAGAGCCATGAGTATAATGAAACAAACTGCGAAACGAGAGGGCGACAAAATTGAAATAGGACTTTTCTAGAAGAAAGATAACATAGTGCTTCCAGAAAGTAAGACAGTAGCAATAAGCAGGCTTCTTTGCTTAGAGAGACAGCTGGGACGCGCCAAAAATACTAAGCAAAGATATTGTGAGAAAATACAAACCTATATTGATAAAGGCTATGCAAAAAAGCTTACTAAAGAAGAAGCTCAAGAAAAAAGAAAAAGATGCTGGTATCTTCCTCTTTTCAACAAGCCTACTAAACTAAGGTTGGTATTTGATGTTAAAATGAGAAATAATTGCAAAGTAAATATTTGTTACTAGTATAAATTGTTTAAAGTTGCCAAGTGACTTGTTTAAAACAAAAATAACAAGTCAGTGGGTTTTAAAAAATATTGTATAAATAAAATATAATCTTCCACGTAAAAAGCTTTATTTCAATTATAAAGTTTAACATTTTACGCGGCAGCTTAATCACATGAGATAAGTTTGAATGACCACCTGCTTGCTGGACCTGACCTCCTTCAGAATCTTGTAGAAATACTGTTAAAGTTCCGACAAAGAAAAGTTGCATTTTGTGCTGACGAACGCAAAATGTTCCACCAGGTGCGAATTAGACAAAAAGATCGAGATTCACAGCGATTTTTATGGAAAGATGGAGATTCCAAGAAGACATTGGAAGTGTATTACATGAAGGTGATGTCTTTTGGGGCAACATGTTTCCCTACAAGTGCCCAGTACATAAAAAATCTTAACGCTTCCAGAGAAACAACTGATAAAACAGTTCTAGACGAAATTATTAGAAAACATTATGTCAACGATTATCTTGACTGTTGTTATTCCAAGGAAGAGGCTATAAAAATGATATCTGAAGTAAGTCGTATTCGGAAACAAGGTGGATTTAAACTAGTCAGTTGGCTATTAAATTCAAAAATGGTAATGAAAACCCTTTCAACCGACAAAGCTTTAAGGAAAGATTTGAATTTGAATGTAGATTCCATGATCCAAGTTCTAGGTCTGATTTGGGATTCAGCAACTAATTATTTTCGTTTTAAATTAAAAAAATTAGAAGACATCAGACATTCAACAAGAATTCCAACTAAAAGACATGTTTTAAAAACTGCAGTGTCTGTTTTCGATCCATTAGAACTTGCAGTTAATTTAGCAATAAGAGGACGAATAATGATATAAAATATATGGCGTTCTGGCATAGGATGGGACGCTTTTGATAAGGAACTACACAGAATATGGATATTGTGGTTAAATGACATAGAGAAAGTAAGAACTCTTAAAATTCCAAAATGTTTTTCCATGAATATTCCACGAGCTCAAAGAATTGAACTTCATGTCTTTTCTGACGCGAGCAAAAAAGCATTTGCTACCACTACTTATCTCAGGACAATAACCGATGAAACCGTAGAGATAAACTTGGTTAAAGCTAAAGAAAAAGTTGCTTTAACAAAAGAATTATCCATCCCAAGACAGGAATTACAAGTAGCCTTACTAGGAAGCAGAGTTACAAAAATGTTAGAAGAGGTTTTGGAATTCAGAATTGACCAAATTCACATGTGGACAGACTCAACAACATTGCTTTACGGGATTGACGGAGATAAAGACAAACTAAAACAATTCGAAGCATGCAGAGTTGGTGAAATTTATGAACTCACAAATAAAGGCGACTGGAAATGGATCACTTCAGAACATAATGCAGCTGATAATGCAACACGAACTTATGAAAGTGAAGCAATACTAGATTTCATGAGCATGCGGAATTTTCAGCAGTAACTATAATAGTATCAGCACCACCAGCAAATACCAAAATATTTTCCAAATGGTTACGTTTTATTAGAATTACTGCCTGGATTTTAAGATTCGGATATATCGTTCTTTTAAAATTGAGATTATCTGACAAACAATTTCCGATTCAAGTGACAGTGGATGAATTGAAAGAAGCCAAAAAGATATGGATCAAATGGTGCCATTTTGAATCGTTTCAAGAAGAAATCAAGTGTTAAGAAACTGATAAAAATTCGAGTTACATAGCCGACTTTTTAAACTTTTTTCAGCTATTTATTTAGAAGGAATATTAGTTTTGGATGGACATACCAATCTAGCCCCTGTTATAAATGTTGATACAAAACGACCGATAATTCTACCTCCAAAGACAAAGTATACTCGATTATTGCTGGAATATTATCATGAGAAATTTGCTCTTTAGTTTATAGAGAGAGTAATTAATAAAATAAGACAGACATTTTGAATTATAAATGGAAGATCTGAAATGAAAACTGTATTTGCAAAATGCCTCAGATGTCGACATGCAAAATCAAAACCGGACAACTTTCAGTATTTAGACTGACTCCTAATGTTAGACCGTTTACATATACCGGAGTAGATTATTTTGAACCTTTATATGTATCCGTAGGACGTAGACGAGAAAAGAGATGGGGAGTGATCTTTACATGCCATACTATAAGAGCTATCCATCTAGAAGTGGCTCATTCATTGAACACAGATTCGGTGATCATGGCAGTTCGACGGTTAAGTTCGAGAAGACAACCAAAAGAAATATATTCCGACCAGGGGACGAATTTCAAAGGATCAGCAGAAGAATTAAAAAACTCGATGACACTAAGATAGCGAACACTATAAGTGTGAAAGGGATTAAGTGGAAATAATTCCACCCAAAAGTCCACACATAGGAGGTGCCTGGAAAAGGCTAGTTAAAAGCGTTTAAACAATTTTTTATTTAATTATCCATGACCATGTACTCAAAGATTAACTACTCAATACTTTATTTACAGAATCATCATAAATTCCAAATACCTCACGAAAGTTTCAATTGACCTTAACGATTTTGAATCATTGACACCAAACTATATTCTACTGTGATCTTCAAGAGAAAATACCAACTTCGGAGATATTTCCCAGAACCTTCGTAGTGAATGGAAAAAACCCCAAAAATATGTAAATTGGTTCTGAAAACGCTGGACCAAAGAATATTTGCCATCTCTGACCAAACCTTCAAAATAAACAAGCGATTAAACCCATTAAAAAAAATATCGTGATGATAATCGAAAAAAATGCACCCAGAAGATCATGGAAATTGGGAAAGGTCGAGTCAATCTTTCCGACTCAATCTTCTAGACTCAAAACTTATTCCGCAACAGGCAGGTGTCAGGCCTGGAAAATCGTATACGGGTCAGGTACTAAATATAACTGAATTCATAGAAGACGGATTTGAGCAAAAATAAATGCCTAATTAATCTTACGGCTGCATATGACACTATCAATCATAAGGCACTCTTGACTAAAAGGTACAACACTTTAACGGACTTCAACTTTGCTAAAATTATCAAATCACTGCTATATAACAGGCGCTACCACGTTGTTCTAAATGGGAAAAAAAGTAGGTGGAGAATGCAAAGAAATGGCTTACCACAGGGAAGGGTACTAGCCCATTCCCTTTTTAATATCTACAGTAACGATCAACCAATACACCCTCAAGCGAAACATTTTATATATGCTGACGATCTTGGCATCGCAATACAAGACAAAACATACAAACAGGTTGAAACTAAGCTGGAGGAAGCCTTAGACATGATGTCACACTACTACAAGAAAAACTCACTAAAACCAAACTCTACCAAAACCCAGGTATCTGCCTTCCATTTAAACACCCATCTAGCAAAGAAAAAATTAAATGCGTCATGGGAAGAACAAGTGCTGGAACACACCGACAAACCCAAATATCTCGGTGTGGTACTCGATCGCTCTCTGACCTACAAATACTACTGCCAAAACACTAGGCAGAAAGTTACTACCAGGAACAACGTTCTTTAAAAACTAACAGGGAGCAAATGTGGAGCAAACCCAAAGGTTTTAAAAACAACAGCTGAAGCAATGTGTTTGTCAATGGCGGAGTATGCCTGTCCGGTATGAGGTAGATCAAAACACGCAAAACAAGTCACTATGACACTGAACGACACACATTGGATAATTACCGGCTGTATGAATGCTAATCCATTATCACTACTTTTCCGAGCAGCGGGTTTTGCATCACCGAAAGAGCGAAGAAACGGTGTCCAGTACTTGGAGAAGTTCAAACAAACTTTTAATGACAGACACCCTTTGCACCAGCTTAAAGAACCTGGAGGATCCAGCCGGCTTGAATCCAGGAAACATTTTTTGAGAATTGTCACCATGGAACCCCCAGAGACTCACCCCCTGCATCAAGAGCCCTCTCACGGAATAGAGACGGAGTGGAAAACCTGGCGCATGCCAAATCCCATGCTTACTGGCGTCGCCCCTGTCAAGTCCAACCTGGCGAAGTGGGGTATGACGTCGTTCTGTGTGAGTGGGGAGAAACACAAAACATGTAGCACTTAAGAACATGCGAGCTGTGTCCCTCAAAATGCACTCTCGATGATTTGTGGCTTGCTAAAAAAAAAGCAATCGACGTAGCCCGATTTTGGGCCGAAAAACTGTAACATTAGGATTCGGACACGAAAAGTAAAGTCCCACTGTAATCAAATACACTTCGTTTTAGTCCGAATTGCGTGTAGTATATTCAGAGGAACGCTTTTAAATATATTTTTTTTTACTGAAAATAGTCGCATAAAGGGTAGACCTATCGTGTGGGCCGTGGACGACCCGCACTGCGACTATTAGAACGGGGAGAGATTATGGAAAGGAAATTATTGTGAAGCCGCTTATTGAAAAGTTGCAGGTTATAGTTTTTAGGAAAAACTGATTTTGAAAGCTTGATCCATTCTGTAGCAGCCCTGTAATAAAAGGATTCTTGATGGAGATTGGTCCTTGTAGTGTCAATATTGAGAGTAAATGAGTGAGACTGATCAGCGTGCCAAGTTTTTCGGCCGAATGTGGCCAGTGGTGGTACAAGAGTTTTTATTTCTCTGGAGCATCTGCCATGGAAATATCTGTAGAGTAATGTCTGGTCTGCAACTCTTCTTCTATGTTCTAGTGAATGAAGGGTATCTGTGAAAGTTAAGCTGTTTATAAACCGAATGGCCCTTTTCTGAATGGAATCTAGAAGACGAAGAGATTGCCTTGGTGCTGAACCCCAAATATGCGAGCAATACTCCAGTAGAGGTCGGATTTGAGCCTTGTACGAAGTCAACAGTTGATCAGGAGTAAAAAACCTTCTAGCTTTTCACAGAAAACCTAGTCCTGGCTTGCTGACTTTGCGATGCTAGCAACATGGTCATGCCAAGACATATAATTAGACACCATGACTCCCAAAATCGAAATGAAGGGTCTTGATTTAAGGGTATTTCCGGACATTGTGTAATATTTGAATATTGCGCACAATCCTCACTATCATGGACTGCTGTAGAAACAGACTTTAAATTTACCAACTTACTTAAATCTAAAATAGATGTGATAGTGGTTTTAAAATGATTTATTATAAAAAAATTTAGTCACTATGAATATTGCCTAGAGGTGCAATTACAGAGAATATTTCAGCGATGTATTTATTAATTCAACAATCATGATTGGAAAATCATTGTGTAAACTAAGTTTCTGGTTACATTAAAGTTAAACCTTCGCAAGCGGATATCGTGATGACAAATCAAAATTTTAACATACACCGAACAAACGACGTAGCTTACATGTCTTAGATTAATTAAATAAGAACCGCCGCGTTTCACTGCTTTTAATTATTAAGTTAATGAATTTACTATCAGCGAATACGGAATCTCTTGTCATGGCAAATCTGATTAAGTACGATTTAATAGTTTATTGAATGTAATCCTTAGCTAGCTTGTTCTAATCAACGGTTAGTAGATAATGGAAAATTAAAAAGGGGCAATTCATCATACGAAGTGCTTCGTTACAGTACGGGATAATTATTACAAGAGATCACTTTTTTGAAGTATTATTGTTACACCTATGGGTTTTTTAATGAGTGGTTCACAACCAACATAAAAGTTTTTATTTAAAACTCACAAAATACAATTCACTGGATTAATATACAAGTTACTGACAATAATTTAATTAAATCTCACTTCTAAAAAGCACCATTAACTTAAATAATAAATTCCAACTAACAAACTATCCATTTTTCAAATATATTGCAATGAAGCATTCCTCAAATTTCCAGAAAACATGTACGAATTCGCCGACATCGGTCATTCGTCGAACGAAAGGGTCTGACCATTAAGATGTTAAATTGTAAAATTATTTTAAATCAAAATCAACTTAACTATACTCCTGTGCTTTGCCGCACAATATTTGTTATTTATGAAAATTTTAAACAAATTTGGACAACCTACGTTGAAAACTTGATAATAATTCATGGATTGTAACATTTTTTTGTAGATAAAAAACACCAATTGCATTACAGCATAATCTCATTATAAAAAATAAAACGAAAAACAGGGATTTTTCAAGAGATTGGTTGCTTGCTAAGTTTCATAAATGAGACATGCGGCTATTTATTATTTCTTTGAAAGTCGTGAAACTGTAAAATCCATTTATTTATCAAAAGTGTAAAACGTCGCGTATTTTTGCATTAGGAAAACTTAAGCTATAATTCGTTACAGCTATTAAAATTGATTAACCAGCCAAAAGGTCCTTACAGCTCCAACTTAAATTCCTACGCCGATTCTTCCATTAACAAAAATCAATTTAGAAATCGACGATTTTCAATAGTAAAAGATGCAATAAAAGCATTAAAAAATATAATTTTAAGTGCATTAAGGCAACGATCAAAAGTAAAATTAATAATAAACAAGTAAAAGAAAAATAATAAACAAAATTTGACAAAAATTTAAGGCAGCTGATCTAGGCAACCTAAAATGAAAACCCAAGAAAAATACAAATTAGCCATATAAAAAAATTTATTTTATCTATTTTGCTCATAACAACAAATTTTTTAAAATAACATAAGACCATAACAAAAACAATATACGCAACTGTTAGATAGGTAGATGTCTCATAAGGAATCAATTACTTTACCCCTGAACACGTCACCTTTTTGACATTTTTTGTCAATTGGTTTCTTTTTTTATTATAAATAGTACCTATATTTAGTTAGTTATTCGTGACGTTAAATTAGCCATTTTTTGTAGCTTTAGCATCTTGAATTATTTTAAAATAGTGTATTCTCCGCCATGGAAAAAGCCATCAACATCGAGCTCATGAAATATCTGGAAGACTCAGGAATTATCAATGATAGGCAATATGGCTTCCGCCATCAGAGATCAACTGGTGACCTGCTCGCATACGTCTCACATATATGGCAGCTATCTATTAAAAAGTATAGAGAAACTTTAGCTGTGGAATTAGATATCTCCAAGGCGTTCGATCGAGTTTGGCACCAGGGACTCCTTGCCAAGCTTCCATCTTATGGCTTGCCCCCTCAGCTGTGTTCTCTGCTTGCTAGTTTTCTCTCAAACAGGTCTCTCCATGTAGTGGTCGATGGAGTTTCATCTGACACTCTACTCATAAATGCTGGTGTTCCGCAAGGATCCATTCTAGCACCAACACTATTTTTACTTCACATCAACGACCTATTGAAAGAAACTTCATGTCCCGTACACAGCTTTGCCGATGATAGTACCCTCCATACCGCATTCTCTTCCAGGGCCCCTATATCAGCCCGTGAAACCAGAAATGAACGAGGAAGAAATGTTAACAATATAAATATGGACTAAGCAACAATTCTCGAATGGGGATCCAATAACTTGGTAGAATTCAATGCAAACAAAACACAAGCATGTCTTTTCTCTAGAAAAGCCGATCTCACTGTGCCTAACATAACTTTGTCAGGAGTAACCATACCACTGAAGTCATCCATATCGATGCTTGGTATTACTATCAGCAATAACCTTTCCTGAGAAAATCACGTGAGGTCCATTGCCAAAAGTGCATCCCAAAAACTTGGTTTTTTGTTTCGTGCCAAGAGCTATTTCACCTCCAGTCAGCTGCTTATGATCCATAAGGCACAGATCCGACCTGTACTGGAGTACTGTTCCCATATTTGGAGTGCAGCACCTAAACATATCCTGAAGCTACTGGATTCTGTCCAAAAAAGGGCAATTCGTCTCGTCGGTGATGCCTCGCTTACAAACTCGCTCACTTGTCTGGAACACCGTAGAAAAGTTGGCGATTTGTCTCTATTTTATAGATATTTTCATGGGCGATGCTCTTCTGAAATATCAACAATCGTTCCTCCTTTGGCAGTCTCTTCGAGATTAACCCGTCAAGTTCAGTCTTCACACCCCTTTGTGGTCACTTTGGAGACCTGCAGAACATCACTTTCCAAAGACTCATTCATACAACGAATTGCGAGGCTTTGGAACTCATTGCCTAGGGAGGTGTTCCCCGAGGCATACAACCTCCAGAAATTTAAGAAGAACACCAACTCCTACCTTCTTTCCCTTGGTTCCCACGATGTTCTCTGAACATTACAGGATATCCCTTTTCGTGGGAACCAGAACATAAAAAAAAAAAAAAATAATATTTATTTACGGTTATAAAAACAAGTGCGCTTAAGAAACAGTTCGAGTTTTTAATGAAAGACATCCTGATAGAAATATAGGCCACCAGACCATCAAAAAGTAAGTACGGAAATTCGAAGAAACTGGATCCGTTTGTAATAAAAAAATAATAATTTCAGAATTTTTGATAAAGCTGCACAAATTAAAGTACTGGGTCATTTTGCTATAGATCCTACCTATTCCATTCCAAAAGTATCAAAACTTACAAATATTTCTGTTGGTTCCCAACACAAAGTGTTAAAATTGCATAAGTTTTTTCCTTATAAAATACAAATTCATCATCAGCTTAGTAAAAATGACTATGACCGCAGAATTAAACAATGTCAAGGCCTGGGTTTGAATTAATAACGAAACATCAGATGAGTCAAACTTAAGGAGAGGAGTACATCAGGGATGTATACTGTCACCTTTATTATTTAATATATACTCAGAACACCTATTCAAAGAGGCACTAGACAACATAGAAGATGGACTCGTGATAAATGGGGTAATAATAAATAATTTAAGATGCGCAGTCATAGCTGACTTGCTGAGGAACTTCAGAGAATCATAGCCTGGGTAGCGGCTGCGTGCAACAGATATCATATAAAGATAAACTGTAAGAAAACACAAGCGCTGATCATCAGTAAAAACGACACTGGCAACCTACATTTTACAGCTAATAATTTAGCTTTTACAATTGCCAAGACAATTACATCCTTGGGATGCACTCTTAATAAGGACTAGGACCACCCTAGAAAAATAAGATTCCGAATTAAAAAGCAAGAGGTACATTTAACAAGATGCGAAACATACCATGCAATCTATCCCTCAGCTTCTGTACTAGAATCAGGGCTTTGAAAAGATATGTCCTTTTGATCCTCTTGTATGGAGCAGAAGCTCCAAAAATAGTCGAAAATTTCTTGGGTAGGGGTTAAAAGGTCTACTGCACTTTCGTAGACTTGAAAAGGGCAAAATGGTAAGTAATGAATTGTGGTCGACATTGTCCATGCATGAAGTGAGCGGTAGTTTAATACGAGCATTAAAATCACTTTACCAGACTGCTTGTAACATGATAAACGGAGCTTACACGGACTGGTTTAACATAAAAAAAAGTAGAAAAAGAGAAGTTGCCGGCGCTGGTTAATATTATGCATGATGCCCTAAAAATTAAAGGGGTGAAAGTAAATGTAAGCAATACGAAAGTACCTAATGGTCACAATAGACCCACTAAAGGTCGCAGTGAATGATCGACCACGTCCCACTTACATGATACCTAACCTAACCTAATGGTCTTTGAAAGAGAAGAAAATATGACAAACTACGAGGTAGTAGAAAGTAATTAAAAAAGAAAAAGTAAAACAAGTAAATGATTTGTTTACTTGGGTCTAAAGTTTACGAGAAACGGAAAGTATGACTTTGACATAGAGGGTGTTGACAGAGAAACAAATGAATGGTGCCCTATATAACTTTATGGGTACCAGAACGTGTCAAAAAAGGTACGACTGGCTGTGCATAGAGGGGTGCTGGTCCCACTTATGTATGGTACATGTTGGGTTTGCAGAAGAAGCATGAAAGTAAGATCAACGCTGCGGAGTGACTTTTATGAATAAAGTGAAGATAAGGGAACGCTGTGATGTGAAAAAAGACGTGGTTACAAAGATAGATAAAGGAATGTTGGTTTGGAAATGTAGGGAATGGATAAAAAAAGATTGACAAAACAGATTTATAAGGCGAGTGTGAATGGAAAAGTCAGTATAGTTTGACCTCGGTAAACGTATCTCGATCGAATCGACATTATTTTAAAGGAAGTCCAGGTCAAAATACCAACAACCGACGAGCATGTATGAGAGCGCTAATGAAATTAGAAGAAGCAAAAGATGTGTGTAAGAATCGTAGCAAGTGGGAAAAAATGGTCCCTTCCTACCCCTTCGAAAAAAAGGTGTGTGTTCATGTATGTATGTATGTGCAAACCATAAAGGCATTATAATATTGAGTACCATGTTAAAAGTTTAAAGAAAATCCTTAAAAAATACAATAAGGGATCAACTGAAAAAATCACATAGCGCTTTTCGTAAAGGTAGAGGAGTGAAAGATTACAATTTTACATTGAGGCAACTAATTAAAAAAAAGCAATAAAAATAATGTATATGTAGCTTTTTTAGACAAAAAATTGTTTAACAGTGTTTTTCTGCTGCCGTCTCAAAAACAAAATTTTCAGTATGATTTATTAAATCGAAAATACCACTTTACACAAATCGTACCAAAAATATCTATTTTCGGCACGATTTTTTTCACTTTTAGAACGATTTCTTTACTTTCGGTACAATTTTGGATATCCATGAAGGCGGTTTTGACAATAACATGAACTTGTATTTCATTATGACAGCGATTGTCACGTAACATTGGTTTATGTTTTTTCGATTTTTAAATCCAAAAACTGGAAATCAGTAGTGAAAGTGAGGGACTTGCAGGATTCCTGGACTCACCTACGGCTCGTCCTGGAAACATCCTACTCATCCCGCAAAATATTACTTTTGGAATTAACTATTTTAGACAACAAATATGGACTAGTCCTAAAAAAAAGAAATAGACGGTTTAATTGATACCATGAAGAGTGTATACAAATACACGAGAAAAAATGTAAGAACCAGAAACCTACAATCGGTGAAGTTTATAACCAAAGAAAGGTTTAGACAAAGGAGAATATTGATTTCAACCCTGTTTAATGCGATAATGGACCATGTAATAAAAGTGGGTAGGATACAGAAATATGAAACAAAAACAGGTCTCTTAATGCGCTTGTGCTAATGATTTGATAGACCCATAAAAGAATTTTTTTTAAATTGGATATTTAAAAAATTAATACGGATATAACAAAAGTAATATTAATAGTTAAATATTAGGGATTGAAAGTACCAAGGAATGAAATAAATGACGCGATTATAAATGAAGGAGAAAAAGTGTCCTTAAAACTATATTATGCACTAAGTAGTACATTATTTTATTCGCAACAAAGAAGTGTTAAAGAAAACAAGAATAAAACAAAACCGTTTTTAAACGTATCCTGACATATGAAAGCAATAGCTGGATTTTAGTTAAAAAAATTAAAAGAAGACTATAAATAGTTAAGACGAAGGAAAAGAATTTAAAAAAGTATAAAAAGAAGCCAATTAAAAAACAATTTTGTAAAGCAACAAAGGGGAAAACCAAGAAAAATCTTGGAAATACCAAAGAAACGTGGATTAAATTAGCAGGAGGCAAATATATTGGCTAAAAATTAACGTGTACATAATTAAAAACAAAACCCTAACACCTTATGGTATACCAAGATTTCTGATTATGTACATTAAAAATTAATATTTAAATTTTATTCTCCATTAAAAATGTTTGGCAATTTTTTTAAACAATAATTACAAAAAAATAAATGCAAATTAAAAAAAAATGTGTGCATAATTTTTTAAAAAAATAACTAACTTACTATAGTATAAACGAGTTCTAATTAAAATAATAATTGATAGACTACACAAACAAACATCAATGCCGTTGGTAGAAAGATCTCATGCAAAAATGTTCACTAAGGCATTACAACACAATATAGTCAGTCAAGCGGAAATAAAATATGAACACACTATGTAGATAATAGTGGAGTGTGTACAGGACCGTTGTGCACGTGTATAAATGTATACAGCATGTCCTACAATCGGTAATTTTTTTTAAATTGGAATACGTTCTTACCAAATCTTGTAACGATCATATTTTTGTATACCTAAATATATTTATTATTGAAGGAATAATTATTTTTGTATAAAAAATTATTTTGTGGTTTTTGAATAAGCAATGCTTTACTTTTGGTCATGTCATTCTAGATAGTACCAGTTTATGTAAGATCAATTCCCAGGTCCTTCCTAAAGATACACATTTAAAGTTTAAAATTTGTGGCATTGTAAATCTTCATGCAGATACAGATACTAATGCTTAGACATAAAGTGTTTACCAATGTAATACACTTTTTGTCGATAAAGTCGTTTGAAATCTGGGTGCAGAGCAATCCAAACCTTGCCAGAATGCAGAGGCCCAAAGGTTCACTCACTGGGAGGAGTTTTGGCAGTTGGTGTGGTAAAAATTTACCATTACAGAGGTTCTTTTACTGCACAATCTGCCAATGATTGGGTGAGAATACTGTTGAGCATTGGCATGATACAAGGAATAAGCTACATGATTTGGCTGTAATTTACGACAATGATCCATGCCATAAAAATTTAAAAAATAATGTTAATGGAACAAGAACGACTTTGGTAATGTTATCTCCATACTTTCCGATATTAAACCCAGTAGAGACTTTATGGGCAAAGATAAAAAATTACGTAAAATGTTAGTCGTGACTAAACAAAGATTGCAGTATTAAGAAAACATTAATGACGAGGTTACAAATATTACTTGTATATTCCTTTACAAACATTAAGCTATTTTAAAAATGTATCTATTATAAAAGTTAGTTGTTAACAATTTTATAAATTAAACAAAAACACATTTTTCAAAATTTTTGAGATATTAGGCTTACAAATTCACCTAATAATACTTTTTGTCTTCTTTCATAATCTCTTGAAAAAATCTTGGGGAAGAAAAATCACAACTAGCGATTAATTTTCACCAACTAGTTTTATTCATTATCCGATATTAAGGGAATGTTTTGCGACATCCTTTATAGAAAATACTAACGTGTGTAGCTTCATTTCTGGCACGTGCATACATATATATTTAAGGATAAAGCTTGCGGCTTTCTCACACATCAATAAATTACAAAGAAGGGTAGAAGCCCCATAAAAGATAAATATGAATAGGTAAATATAATTTGTGGGGAGGGGTTGGACTGGAGAATGGATGTTGTTAGATATTTTAGATGGGTAGTGGTTAAAATTAAGTTGAGGTATTAATGTGTGGATATTATACTATTTCAAAGGAACTTTCATAATTTATTTTGCGCGTTAAATATTTATTGTGCTCTTTTACGTTCCTATTTCAATAACAAATTTAAAAAGTTAGCATTTAACATAATTAAATTAAATGATTAAGGCATACATTATATCTGATGCATAAAATATTCTCTTTGGAATATTATATAAATAAACATGAATTTACCCACTGCTACATTTTCAAAATTTCGTCTTTTAAATGACTTAAAATGGCCACTATACTATTAAAATGTAATATTATTTTTTTAACTTCCCAGTGAAAGTTATAGTAATGGGTCCGATATTGCGAATCCCGAATTTTGACATATCTTCACATTTCAAGGTCCCCAGAGTCAAATACAATAGTTTATAAGTGAACGTCTTTGTGTGTGTATGTACGTATGTGCGTATGTTCGTATGTGCGTTCGGAACTATTTTTCGTCTTGATTATCTCTAGAAAAAAAAATGAAGATATCGCCAAGGGACCAATTTCATTAAACGCATAATTACGCAACTTAGAACTGGTTAAATTTTTAGCAAAATCGGGTAAACTGTTTTATAAAGAATCAAAAAACTGAAAAAATAGTTAACTTTCGGAATTATTTTTCGTCTCGATTATCTCAAGAACAAAAAATGATATCGACGTGGGACCAATTGCATTCGACGCGTAATTAGGCAACTTAAAACTGGTTAGATTTTTAGCAAAATCGGTAAAGCTGTTTTTTATGGAGAATAAAATAACTGAAAAAAATGGTAATATACCAGAATTTTTCAATTTATAAATTATATTATTTTTAATTTAGAATTTTAAGACCTTTTGAATAGTATGATTATTGCATGTTAGAAATATTTTTATGAAAAAAATGATGAAAATATTTTATAAAAAGAGATAGTTTTAGAAAACAAACATAGGATTTGGAGAATTTTAAACTTGTGTCAGTTTTGAGAGAATAGCATTGAAGACGCTATAACAGTGAAAAATTATTGTTAGTAATAGTCAAGCATTGTTTATAACAAATAAATATTGTAACAAACAAATGATTATTAATTATAATAATTAAAAAAAATTTCAATTGTTATAAACCATTGAAAATAGTTCCCGCTTATTAAATGATAAGAAAAAGTTTGGAAGAATACGGTTGACATAAACAGAATATTGTTAATGACAATTATAATTTGCTATAAATAATTTAAAATCGTTTTTTATAAAAATTTAATAATAATAATTATAACAACAAAACATATGGTATTTTTTCATTCATTCCACTGGGAAGTTAGTCGTGTGGACCCCTCGGGTCGCACCTAGACCACTGATATTTTTATAAAGCACAGAGCTAACTTGCAGTATTGCTTACAGTACTACTAGAGAATACTAAAATATGGTGACGAAACAACCATCTGGAATGAGACATTTAAAATCTCTTATGTGAGGGCCATCTGGAAAAACAGCAAAAAAATTACTAAAATTTGTGCAAATAAAAATAAAATATGCAACAATAATCCTTACAGGACACTGCTGCATTACTTACACTTTGTAGGTTCTGCAAAGAGAAGAATGAAAATTTTTTTAACTGCCTGTGTTACTGGAAAGAACTCTTAGTTTGCTGAAAAGGGCACTTCATAGAACCAGAATCGAAACTTGAAATTCTCAGCAATACCCATTCGTCGACATCCTAAAATTTTTTGAAAAACTGCTTAATTTTATACGGGAGGCATAATATACTTTTTTGGCCGCATGTACAACTGACGTACACACTACCAAAATCGAACAGCACCATCTCGGGTAAAGAGCCACTTTCTAAAACTTTTTCTTCGAGTTTTACACACAAGAGTTTATCAAAAATGTAAGGAAGTGTGTAAAGTAAATTAATTTGGAAATAAAAACGGATTTGAAACTAGAAAAGCCATATTTAGTCTACTGCATTGGTACAAAATTGCCAAGAATTGTAAAAATTAAAAAAGGCGTTTGCCAAGTGTGTATCTCATCTCCAATGTTATTTAGCTTGTAATTAGAGAAAGTATTCTTTGAGTCAATCTTAGATGGTCCCTTTGAAACTAAAGTAAATGAAATCCACATTAACAATATTTGATATGCGTATGATACCGTGATATTAGCAGATAGTGCACCCAATCTCCAAAGTCTACTAAATCAGGTCAATGAAAAGAGCCAAGGACTAGGTTTACAACTTAACGTCAGCAAAAACAAGTTTCTGGTTGTTGGTGGAAACAATATTTCTTAAATATAGTAGATGATCCGAACTAAGATTGTCCTTTACCGACTTGTCAACCAGATGAAAATAGTATTTTATTAAAAGAAATAACATGCAACATCTCAGTTGCTTACCTTTTTCTTGTCCCTATTACCTGGTAACCGCGTTCAAACAGCTAAATTAATATTAGTAATGGCACTTATCTGTCAACCAAACGAGACTAGTCTTAAAATAAAGATAATTTAATAACAAATAACGCAGTACAAGGTCATAGATACTGGTTGTAAGACTTGACATTTAAAAATCAGAGCGAACAAAATTGTTAGACAGAGAGACATTGCGCGTACCATTCCCCGCTATAGAAAAGAACACAGCATTACAGCTGTGCGCACATGCGCCGTAAACTGTAAGAGAGTGCGCAGGTTTTATACTTACAGTAAAGACAATGATGAATAAATTTACTATAGAACAATATTTTGAAGTGAATAAGATGATTCTTTGATTAATTTTAATTAAAAAAAATTTTGAAATACTTAGTATTCATTAAAATAGTAACAAAATTTTTTATTAAAACAAACAAAAGAACAATAAACTTTAAAAAAAATATTAATTCGTGTTAAGGCGGAAAAAATAAATTTTTTTTATTAAACAATAAATATATTAAAATGAGTTATGATCCTAAACATAGTTATAAATAATTATTCAGGATCAGAGTCTCCGGAAGTTGTATCGTCAGAGAAAGCTTATCGGTTATTTTTAAGGGTGTCTAGTCTCCATTAAATCCTTTTGGTTTAAAATAACCATTTAGGAACCAATCACAATTTTAAGGATTTAATTTTACACAATTTGAGTCAGTTACATGTAGCCACATTGAATTTACATAAATAGTGCGTAAAATTTTTTGTTTGAGTGATTTCCAGCATGGTGATATTGTGTTCGAGTCAAAACTTTTTTAAAAAAATTTTCATTATTTTCTTTCACAAAAATTTTTTTAATAAATATTTGATGTCTGGCGTCCTTTACTTTGTTACAATTTTTAATACCATACATAGCCTCAGTAAATTCTTGAATTACATTCATTTTTTGGCCAATAAAAATGTCAGCTTTATCAGTCAATGAAGCAAAATATTTTTGATAAGTTTGGTTCTTTAAATATAGCTTAAATCGTCTTAGTTTGTCTTTATTTATTATAAACATTTAAATTTATTTATTGTAAAAAGATGCGGTGTAATCGGAACCAGTGTATGCATGGAAAGCAGTTAGACCTAGACACAGATTGGATCCCAATGTTGATGCCAAATCCGTACAATTTATGCAATTAAGGTCATTACTATTTTTTTTGTCAATGACAATGTCTGACAATTTTTTTCACTCCGATTTTTAAATTTCAAAGTCTTACAACCACTATTCGACGGCACGACAGCCGTATCTTCCAAAGAACTGCTGGCCAAAATGTTCAGCTTTAACTCAACCCTCGATACCAAAGGAAAACAACCCCCAACGATACCTAGAATAAACGCATCAATGCCTGAGGTCACTACCCGCCATCGCACTATCAGGAAAATCCTACGAAATCTTGACTCTAATAGGGCAGTAGGACCAGATGCAATTCCGACAATTGTCCTGAAGACCTGTGCTCAAGAGCTCACCCCAGTTCTCTGTAGACTTTTCAAATTATCATACAGCAAAGGAGTATTTCCGTCCATGTGAAAAAACGCTAAAGTCCAACCGATTCCGAAAAAAGGAAAGAAGACTATTCCTGCAAATTATCACTCTATTGCATTGCTCTCAGTCATATCCTAAGTTATGGAAAAAGCGATTAACACAGAACTTATCAAATATGAGATAATCCATGACAGACAATATGGATTTCGACAACTTCGGTCTACTGGAGATTTGCTGGCTTATGTCACTCAGCTCTGGACAAACATTATTGAAAAGTTTGGTGAATCCCGTGCAATAGCCTTGGATATATCTAAAGCCTTTGACCGCGTTTGGCACCAGGCATTGTTAAGTAAATTATCTGCCTACGGTCTCCCAACCAAACTGCGCCAATAGCTCTTGAGCTTCATGCAAGATCGCTCCTTACATGTGGCAGTTGACGGTATTTCTTCTGATGCGTTTAAAACTAATGCCGGGGTCCCCCAGGGTTCCATCCTGTCCCCCACCTTATTTCTTTTACACATCAACGACCTCTTGAAAACCACCACGAACCCCATTTACAGTTTCGCAGACGATAGCACACTTGTCTCAACTTTCACATCCTATCGATCACTTTCGGTGAATGATACAAATAGACTCAGGCAGGAACAGGTTGATTCCATCAATAGAGATCTTAAAGCAATCGTCGCGTGGGGAACCAACAATCTTGTTCAGTTTAACGCCCAAAAAACACAAAGTGCCACGTTTTCCAAGAAAGTGAATTCCTCAAATCATCCCATCACAATGTCCGGAAATACCCTTGAACCAAGTCCCTTCATCTCGATTTTGGGAGTCACGGTGTCCAATAATATGTCTTGACATGACCACGTTGCTAACATCGCAAAGTCGGCAAACCAGAGGCTAGGTTTTCTGTGAAAAGCCAGAAAGTTTTTTACTCCTGATCAACTGTTGACGACGTACAAGGCTCAAATCCGACCTCTACTGGAGTATTGCTCGCACATTTGGGGTTCAGCACCAAGGCATTCTCTTCGTCTTCTAGATTCCATTCAGAAAAGAGCCATTCGCTTGATAAACAGCTCAACTCTCACAGATACCCTTCACTCTCTAGAACATAGAAGAAGAGTTGCAGACCAGTCATTGCTCTACAGATATTTCCATGGCAGATGCTTCAGAGAAATAAAAACTCTTGTGCCACCATTGGCCCCATTCGGCCGAAGAACTCGGCACGCTGATCAGCCTCACCCATTTACTCTCAAGATTGACACTACTAGGACCAATCTTCATCAAGAATCTTTCTTTTACAGGGCTGCTACGGAATGGAATAAGCTTTTAAAATCAGTTTTTCCAGAGAACTATGACCTACAACTTTTTAAAAAGCGTGTCCACAATCATTTCCTTTCTATAATCCCTTCCCCTTCTAATAGTCGCAGTGCGGGCCGTCCGCGGCCCAAACGATAGGTCTACCCTTTTTGCGACTATTTTCATAAAAAAAAATCTATGACCAAATTTTCTCATGCAACCTTATACTGCATAATTTGTTATTAAATTATCTTTCTTTTAAGACTACTTTCGATTGGTGGTAATTGGGACAAGAAAAAGGTAAACATCTGAGGTGTTACATGTTGTATATATTATAAACTTTTCACTGGAGTTTGTGTTGTATGGTAGACACGCCGGTGAAATAAAAACCTTACCTGCAGATTGTGCGGCAAGGATCCGTAAACAGTAAAACACATTCTGTGCTACTGCGTGGCACTGGACTGCAAAAGACACGAAATCTTTGGGCAACCAACCGGCGACCCAGAACTATAGTACCCAGTACAGAACTTGTACAAGGTACGAAAGTACTGAATTGGGTACAATAATATAAAACATAGGCAAGATACAATGGGCCAACAGGCCTAAGTGTCACCGGAGGCAAACAGGGGTGGAGTTTTTGGTGAGTAGACCTGACATGAGTAAGAGAGTCTCGCAGTAGACCTTGAGCTGAAAGAACCATAACTTCTCCGTAAAGGATTTTCTTCACCTCTGCAAAAAAAAAACCTTAGATATAAGATGATAAAATGCTACGTCTGCTTCGATCTCCTGTACGGTGTTGAGGCATGGACGTTGAAAGTACCAATCATCAATTCAATTAAAGCCTTCGAAATGTGGATTCTGCGGTGAATGTTGAAAGTGTCTTGGGTCAATAATCTGGGAAATAAGGACGTCTTTCAAAGAGCCGGCTTAGCAGAATAAGAACTTTTCAAAAATATCAAGAAAAGAAAAATAGGTTATTGCACGGAGAACGCTAACATTTTCCACGGCTCATTTTTCAAATAAAATTGAAAGAAAGAGAAGATGAATAGGCAGAAAAAATTATCGTGGCTAAGAAATATCCGTCAATAGACGGAGATAAAGTATTTCCAAACGCAACAGAATGATGCAATTATTACAAACATATGGTAACAAAACGATTAATGCCTACGCAGAAATCTACACGGCACTAACAAAAGAACAAGACGTTGATACCAATCCGAAGTAAAAAAATGGTTGATTGGGGATCGTTTTTGCACCAAATTCTAAACATTGTGTATTACGTCAGCTTTCGCAGACACTTTTTTTTTATTAATCAATAAATAATTAAGTAAGCAGTTGGGTTGTTAATTACATAAAACCATTTTTACTTGGATAGTCTAATATTAGAGACTCAAGGAAATATAAAGTCAACGCATGCGTATAAATTCTATCCAAACAATCCCAAATACAGTACAAAAACTACAGGTTAAAATAAATATTCGGTAAAATTTTCTTTAATGAAACAGGTAACATTAAAAAGTACCTCCTTTTCCAGTAGATAGTCATAATGATCTACTAACATTAGTTTTTATCCTAAAAAACTTATACCGAGGATGTTAGCTGAATAGATCATGCACGAAATTAACCGTGGAGGGAACTCTCGAGAATATCTAATGCTGTAACATATTCGATTTAAAAATAAAAATGTGACCATATGATACTTCGTATTATATGTCTAGGACTAAGCAATATTCTATTCGAAAAATTAAATTGAATCGTCTTTTTCTACTTTTTGGAGATCAGTCGATCTGTTAATCCTAAAGCTGCCTCGGCATCTTTTTCTGTGGGGTAGATTGCCAACTATCTTTCCATCTTTTAGGGAGCATCTCGGAAGGTCTTGAGCTAGGCGGATTGTTTTTTAGGGCTATTTTTAGAAGTCTATTCTCGTCCATTCGTCTTACCACTGCCTCTTACGCTGTCCCCCCTATATCACAATATTTTGTATTTCGCATTATTCTCTGATATCTGTTTCTTACTCTGTCTTTTGTAAATCAAATAAATAGAACCCAACAAGAGTGGTTCATTCAGAAAGGAATTGTGACAAATGGTATACTAACTAAAAAAAAATTCACTTAAATCACTTAAAAACGACTGATTGGACAATATAAACCGGTGAGACGAGGAAAATTGTTTTAATTCGATAGCTAGTGGGTAAAAAGTTAAATTTTTAAAATAATATTGTAAATGTTGTTACTAAACAAAAAAAAATTCTTTAGCCCACAGAAGTAATTACAGTACAATTTGTATTTTTAAAAAATTATGTATCCTACCGAATCCGACTTATCGCCGTAGATATTTTTAATGGTAATCGTTAACGTGGCAGTGCAGTTTTCTTGTTATATGGTTTCTCAATTCAGGTTGTTTTATAATATAATATTGACCCAAGTTTTTCGTGTGATAATTTAAAACGATTTTCAATTTCCATTTCAAACAAGATTTCCTGTTTGCCAAAGAACAACTTCGTGTCGTGACGAAACAACGTTTGGAGGAAATTGAGTTTGTAGTGATGAATTTAATAAATTGATTTTTATATTATTATCTTTCAACTAGTGATTTCCCAAATAAAGTACAAAGTAAAGTAAAGGTTGGCTACACAAAAACAATAACCAAATGTATTTTAAAACACTTTACGAAAAATAAGTATTTTTTATTTTGATGCCTAGGTACCTACCTGACAAATAAATTTTTTCCAAAATAATTAAAATATGTACTTTATGCACTACCGATCGCCAAAATTACCGCAACACATAAAAAATTGTTTTTTAATTTAATTGTTTTCTTTAATTTGACCTCTACAGAGACAGAAAGTATATCAATGTGATCCAGGTGTTTTTTTTATCTTAAAATAACAATATTGGTTAATACTAAAAAAAACAAATTTTGAAAGAAATTAATAGTTATGAGATACCCTGTATTATTAGTGTTCCTAAAACCTGTACCAATATATAAAAGCTTTTAAAACTTTGGTAATTTATAAAAAATTGTCATTGCCAACCCAGAATAAACCTAAAAGAGTTTTCTTTTGATATTGCTACAGTCCTTAATATTTTCTAGTCTATATATATATATATATATATATATATATATATATATATATATATATATATATATATATATATATATATATATATATTTGTAATACTTGGTTGTTAGCCGTTAAAATAGTTTTAACCAAATTTTCAAATTCCTCAGATCTCCTAAAGATACCATAGCCAACGAGTCCCAAGGGGTACATGAAATACCATGTTCTGATTGTCCTAGAACATACATAGGACAAACGAACAGACGAATAACCAACAGAATCTACGAACATCAACTCACCGTCCGAAACCTTGACCCCTCATTAGCACTTTCCAAACATCACGAAGAGACAGGCCACATAATAAATTTAAAAACTTTCCACTTCTTAAAAATGGCTCCAAAATCAAAGTCAAAATAAACAAATTTCCAGAAGCGGTTCGACCCGAACTTTAAGTATTACATATATATATATAAAAATAAATAATATATAAAAACCATCTTCACCACTGACAGAAAGATCTCCTACTTAATCAGGCCAGTAAAAGATAAAGTCCCCAACGAAAATCATGGTGTCTATGAGATTCCCTGTAGTAACTCTCCTCAAACTTACATAGGTCAAACCAACCGTCGAGTACAGAACAGAGTTTCTGAACACTCCCTATCCGTCAAACATTTAGATACCAACAATGCATTAGCCCAACACAGAATCCAAACAGGCCACACTATTGATTTTCCCAAAACAAGAACAATAGCAACAATCCGATCCTTTAAACCTCGTATAATCAGAGAAGCAATAGAAATAGAGAAACGTCCCAATTGTATGAACAAAAGGGATGACGGCCAACGATTACCTCCGACATGGAAACCTTACCCTCCAATCTCCCAACTACTATTTACCGCCTTCCGATTTCCCACCTTCTAATCAACCGCCCTCCAATCACCCGTCTCTACCTCCCTCCATTTCCAGTCCTATAAATACTCAGCTACGTCGTGGTGCTCGTCAGTTGTCCCTGAGGAGTAGGCAGATTGAGACCACGAAAACGTACTGAACCTTACCCTTCATAACCCTAACCTAACTCTTGATAATGGCTTCAAAGCGGGAGCCGAAACGTCTAGAAAACAAATTTTCTGAACGCGGTTTATCCAGAAAACCTAGTATTCAATTATATATATATATATATATATATATATATATATATATATATATATATATACATATATTGTAATAAAATATTTTATATCGAAGACAATATTAATATAGAAAATCGATAGTTTCTCTATCGATTCTAAAAATTGTATCGATATAAAGAAAAAATTTATTATTGTTAAAAATAATTGGTTTGTAAAAATATAATTTCGTTAGTTTAAATAAAAATTAGCTTACCTTGGGCGCCATTGTTTTTTATAAAAAAAAACAATAAAAACTATTATTAATTATTTTTTTATTAATAACTATTATTATTATCCAGAGCTGAGATCCCTTTATTCCCAGTGTTGGTTCAATTTAAAAGTATGATAGACATGAAATGATAACTTTGTTTATTAACTCTGAAATTTTAACAAAATAAAATAAACGAATTGAAAAGTTTTAAAAATATACAAATAAATAAACTTAACTAAATTATGCAACCATGCATACACTTTCACACTTTCATTTAAATCTACAAATTCCAAACTTAACTTAATTAACTTTTTTAAAATTATATTACTTCTTATTTTTATTTATTAATTAATAATTTTTTTTACAAATGAATTTTACTTAAAATTTACTATAAGTTGTAACAACAAAAATTTATAAAAATTAAAAAAATGTGGCAAAGGTTAGAAAGTCTGTCCTGTGTATCACAAGATATAGCAACGCTTAAAATATTTGTCTTTGGTCAAAAATGTCAAACTATGTCAATATTAATGATCCGTGATCTATGTACAAAGTGATGTTCATGAAGGAGTGGATCAATCCTGAATTAAATAGGAAATTTTTTCATACATAAGTTAAAAGTGTTACCTTAGTCAAAATAATTGATGTCTTCAAACGAATTCATCTCACTAATACTGTTGTTTAAAATGTAGTTTATTGATTTAAACTATTACTGCACTTAATAAGAATTTTTACATATGGCGATTTTAAACATGGCCGTTTCCTTTCTGGAGAGGTTTGTTTATCACAAAAAAGTTCTTTTAAAATTTTACTCTTCAAATATAATAAAAATATTTAATAACTGTATCCAAACAGGTAAATAAAATTTATGTTACCTTCAAGATGATGTACTTCACAAATTCACTAATTTTTTAATTAAATTTTTAGCAAACAATGGCAGTCCTTTTGCTAGGAAAACACACATGATTGACACTATTTGGGCCATGGAATGCCGAGGACTGACCCGATTTCTTTGATGCTAACATATTTATGTGAATCTTAAAATCTCAGAAAGCTATGACTTCAAATCATAAAAATCAATTAAATCATTGAATTTTCTGTAATTAAAATAAAATAAAAATCAAATTATTATAACTACTCGATAAACTTTCTTATAATCTTTACATATTTTGTTAAATAAATATTGTTAACTCTGGGTTGGCAATGACAATTTTCTATAAATTATCAAAGTTTTAAAAGCTTTTATATATTGGTACTGGTTTTAGGAACACTGATAATACAGGGGTTCTCATAACTATTAATTTCTTTCAAAATTTGTTTTTCTTAATATTAACCAATATTGTTATTTTCAGATAAAAAAGACCACCTGGATTACATTGGTTCTCTGTATAAAAAGTAAATAAATGTTAAGAGCAAAGTGGAATTTGTTTAAAATACATTATATATAAATAAATGATCAAGTCATATTAGCCTCATCTAAAGGGGAGATGCAGGCGATGGTTAATGTTATGCATGATGCCCTAAAAATCAAAGGGATAAAAATAAATGTAAGCAAAACTAAACTAATGGTTTTTGAAAGAAAAGAAAGCATGCCAAACTGTAAAGTTTCGATTGAGGGAGAAAGAGTGGAACAAGTAAATAAATTTCTGTACATGGGTTCAAAGTTTACGAGAGATGGAAAGAATGACAGTGACATTAAGCAGAAGGTGTTGACAGGAAAACAAATAAATGGTGCACTGCATAGCTTTACGAACAGCCAGAAATTGTCAAAAAAGGCACGTCTAGCTGTGCATAGAGGAGTGAGTGAGATAAAAGAACGCTGTGGTGTAAAATAAGATGTGGTTACAAAGATAGATAAAGAAATGCTTAGATGGTTTGGACACGTAGAAAGGATGGATAAAGGAAGATTGACGAAACAAATTTATAAGGCGAGTGTGAATGGGCAAATCGGTAGAGGTCGACCTCGGAGAACATATCTCGATCAGATCAACATTGTTTGGAAGAAAGACCAGGTCAAAAGTACCAACAACCGAAGAGCATGTATAAGAGCACCGATGAAAGTAGAGGAAGCAAAAGATGTTTGTAAGAACCGTAGCAAGTGGAAGGAAGTGGTCTCTGCCTACCCCTACGGGAAAAAAGCGTGACTATATGTATGTATGTATGTACAAAATTATTCAAAAAAAAACATGAAGACGCAGCTATCTTATAAAAAAAAATTGATAATACTTTCGATAACGTACAGAAATTATACATTAATTCTTAGCACCAATGCGAGGACATGTTAATGTCCTAGGTATTTAACCAGTTTGACAAGTGGATTGGTTTTCAAGCGTTTCATAACTCATGTAACACGTAATTGAAGCATCACCTGTAAATATAGCCAGTGAGTACAAAGGCCCACCGCTATCTCGTTCAGCTTCAAAATACAAAATCAGAGACTTCACTATTTCTTTAAAACGTCTATATAATGGCTTAGGCATATTGCAATCTTTCAAAAGAACACAAAATAAAGAAACACATTCTTTATTTTTAACAGTCAAACTACGTGCCAAACGTGTAGGTCAAAAATTAAAACCTCAAATTTATAATATTAATAAAGCAACATCCCTAAAATAATCTAGTTGCACAAGTGTCTTGTTAAACGAAAGAAAAGTGATTAATCTGGCCGAAGGCTATTATATTATTATCATTTAGAATAATTATTTATTATTGAAATTCAGTCACAATCAATACAGGAAGTATGCAAAATGTTTTGGATAAATTTTATTGGTTTTTAGTAAAACAATGATGAGTTTTCATTAAATGTCCAAAACATTTTGTTTAATGAAATAAAATTTAAATAAAGCTTATTTTTAATAATGTCTTACAAGCACAGTATTTAAATGGATTTCTTTGGTAACAATAATTTTAATTATATGTTTAGTGATAAGAACCAATTAAAAAAGCATTTTAAAACAGGGAGATTACGGCTATGATTGTGCGATTTACATTATCTTTTATGTCCTTTAGACAGGTGAACAGATTATGCGCCTTTTCTTATTAAACCTTCCGAAAAGAGAATTACGCCAAATCCAAGAAAATAATTAAATAAAATGATCTTTATCAGTCAACCTTTCAGTTCCTTAAACTTAAGTCCTCCACATTGCTATTCTTGACATGGTATTGTCGGAATCAAAACATTTTACGACACATTTTAGCTATAAAGCACAATACTAACTAAATCACGATTTTTTTATAAAATCCAAACTTTTTTTATGTTTTAAATAAACGATATTTTTTTTTAATTTTTGAAAATTGTTTACTTTTCCTAATTAATTATGTAACATTATATTGCATTAAATCTATTTTGACTAGTAATCAAACCCTTTTATATTTAGATCTGTTTAGAATAATTAAAAGAACAAATTTATTAAAGCTACTTATAAAGAACCCCAAAAATGTTTAAATCTGTACTTCTAATTAGTGCTGACAAGTCAATTTGCACCAAACAAAGTGATAAACTCCACTGCATCTTTTATAATTATAAAGTTACATTTATGGGCTTTATCTAAATATATTTTAAAGTCCCAGTAGTGACTGGACCAGAGCTTACAAATTATGGAATTCAGTTTTATAATTATTATTCTATAGTCAATACTCATAAGATCAATTTTAATTCAACAATTATTGAGCTAAAATAAAATGAATTTAGCCAGCTGCAGGTCCAGGACCGGACTTTAATTGGAATTAACGATTAAATTAAAATATTCTTTACCGATAATAGCAAAAATTTCGACACAAAACCGTTTTTTATACCAGCATGTAATATTATGATACGTTTACCTTTATTTAAAGATGCATTCACGAAAATTTTAGCAGATCCTTTTTTCGCAATATCATAAGTAACGTACCTACCACGTTTAATCGAGATAAACTATAAATTCACCTTTTCGATAAACTTTAATTATGTTACTGAGAAATTTATTACGTAAAATATTTATTTTTTAAAATTTTACATTAGTCTGTCTTCTATTTAAGGTACGATATTTCAAACCTAAAAAAAATGGAGCATATTTTTAATACTATTATTGGAGTTCTATGGGAAACCCAGTACCAACTTGATTTTATTTTTATTACTACGAAAAGACAAAACAATGTTATTAGAATAAAAATTATACACTCTTTTTCTAATATTTATTATACAGTGATCTGCATTGATCAAAATTCTCTGAAAGACATTTCTCGCTTGTAATTACTTTTCATTCATTATTTGTTAATTTTATTTGGTAGTACATGTTTTAAATAACTGTTTAAGTAGAGGATGACATTCACATAAATATAAGGTAGGAATATGATCGGTCAGCTCTCGGGCTATAAGTAAATAAAAATCCTCATTATTTTTTTAATCATTAGTCTCAAAAGAAAGTTTTACTGTCAGTAAATGTATTGGCAATAGTTGTTATTGATCAATACATATAAAACTAAAAATTAGACAATAAATGATTTATCAAAGTTTATTTATTTTATCATATAAAGGTAATTTAGTATTCACCTTAATAAATAATTGTTTACTTTAATACCAATATTATACATTTGTTAATATTATAGCAGATAAAGCTGCCAATCCTAGAATTTTTGATAGAGAAAAAGCTGGTACTCCAGAAATGGAAATATTTTGGTCATTACAAAAAGTGGTATTACATTGAATACAAGACTGAAAACCTAGTATGCTTCCCTCCAAAGAGCAGGTATTATTGTTCCCACAAAATCTATTGATCGTTTCTAAAAAATAAATAAATAAAAACATTAAATTTACTGTGCAATGAAAAAAAAGGGAATTAATGTTAGAGACAAAGGGGAGTTTGTATTAAATACATTTTATATAAATAAATTATCTGTACAAAATTATCCAATAAAAAAAAAGATATGAAGTCGCAGGTATGCATTAAAAAAATTAATAATACTCACGATTATGTATAGAAATTATACATCGACTTTCAAGTTCAGTGGTAGAACAATTTGATGTCGCAGGTATTTCACCAGTTCGACAAGTGGATAGGTTTTCAAGCGTTCCATTACAAGTGTAACATGTAATTAAAGCATCAACTGAAAAAAACAGAAACAATAAAAAATATTACAAAATATTAAAAAAAAACCTACTTAGTCTGTGTAAGTATCTAATTCTATAGATTAGGACATTATTTTAAAAACAACAGCTATGTAAATAAAACGACTACTACCATCAAGTGGAGTGTTGTTGGACAGTGAAGACGAAGTTGGACAATTGTGCGATTATTCTAACAGTTATTATTTTTTCGTAGTGGGGTTAACCTTGAGACGCAGCAACTTCGGTGTTTGTTTACATATTTAGTGTCTCAGTTTACGCAGATTAGATCGCGTCGATACTGATAAGAAATTTTTATTTACATTCAAAGATAGCGCTGGATTTTCGGTATTTTCAATTGTTGTGTACAAGTCATATGGTTAGTGGTAGAAAATCTATTTTTGCGAAAGTTTGCCTTATTATATTCTTAATATATCCTCCTTATTTTATTTTCGTGTTGCAAAAGTTGACGATTCCAGTGGCGTAACAATAAAATTTTGCTTATTTCAGGGGAGAGTTAGACACAGTCGATATGGTCAAAATTAACAAAAGGAAAGTGTGCATTAAGCACGATTGCAATTATTTGAAAGCAAATATGGTTAGGGCTGTCCGAGACATGAAATCTAATCGCCTTAGCATTAGAGTAGCTGCTGAACAACATTCAGTGCCCAAATCAACCCTCTAGAATTACGTAAAAGGCATAAAAAATACATTTAAGTATGGAGGACAGACTATACTGACACCTGTTGAAGAAGAATATCTCAGCAAAAGAATTATAACATCGACTAAATAAATTTTTCCACTCTCTGTACGTGATATAAACCTATTAGTGAAAATATATTTGGATCGCCAAGGAAAAAGAATCAACGTTTTCCACGAATATCTCCCAAGTTATAAGTGGGCAAAAAATTTCCTCAAAAGACATCATGAATTATCAATAAGATTGTCGCAGAATATGAAACGTGCAACGGCTGAAGTAAATTCAACGTTGATGGGAAAATATTTTGAGAGCTCCAAAGTTCCCTTGAAAATGTCCCTGCCGAAAATATAGTGAACTATAATAAAACCATTTTTCATACAATCGAGGAAAACTCAAATTCATAACAAAGAGGGTTTTAAGAAGTATAGTTTAAAATATTTGAACTACGAGTCATAAAAACCAGGTACAATTCGAGCATTGTATGATATGCATAAACACTAAATGTTCCACGATGTAAAAAGGACAACTGTAGTAATAAAGTTGCAAGCAGCTAGTTCTCTCTGATCCTTAATGGTGTTAAGACACAGTTCAGAAAACTTTATTTCAATAAATAAAATCTTTCAATAAATAAAATCTTCATTAATTCTAAAATAATACACCGTCACTTTTATTCATAATCCCAACAAAGCCCAAGATTTATACCCAACCTGGATTAAGAATGAACCTCCTGGTACCGTGTTCAACAGAAGCAAAAGTGGTTGGTTAATCAATTCCGCTTCGATGATTGGTTCCATAAAATAGCACTTCCATATTTTGTAAAACTCCAAAGCCAGAAAATCCTTATCGGTGACAATTTATCTAGTCACATTTCGATTGCTGTGATCAAGGAATGTGAGAAGAATAATATCCACTTCATATTATTTCTACCCAACTCTACACATATTTGCCAGCCATTGGATGTATCATATTTCAGACCGATGAAGGAGGCATGGCGTGCTGTTTTGAAATCATCGAAATTCAAGAATCGAGATGTGTTCCAAAAAAGTGATTTTCCAAATTTACTTCTTCAAACATTTCAGAATATCCACCTGCGATCAGTAAACAATGTGTAATCTGGATTTGCAGCATGTGAAATATTTCCGCTTGATCGAGAACGGGTTCTCAAGAAACTAGCTGACTATAAAAATTACGAGGAAAACTGGACCAACAGTTTTGTTGATTTGTTGAAATATAATATTGCCCCTTCGCCTAAACAAAAAAAATTAAGAGACAAAAGACTATCCATAAAACCAGGCAGAAGTGTGTCATTTTCTGCAGATCAAGATGATGAATCCGATAATAAAGAAGACAATATGTTGGAATATATGAAATCAAATAAAGATGAAGTTCAAAGTCAATCAGAAACAGAAGACAAAGATAACTTTAACGAAACTGAAAACACTCGTAACAAAAAGACTGATGAACGTATAATTCCTACTAATGGTACAAAATATGAAATAGGTAAATATAAAGTAAAATTTAAGCAACTCAAAAAAATTTAAACTTTATTGGAAAGATCTAAGAATTTGTCGAAAAGAGTCTAACCATAGTGAGGTAAGAGAACGCTGTGGTGTAAAAGATAGATAAAGGAATGCTTAGATGGTTTGGACACGTAGAAAGGATGGATAAAGGAAACAAATTTATAAGGCGAGTGTGAATGGACAAGTCAGTAGAGTTCGACCTCGGCGAACATATCTCGATCAGATCAACATTGTTTTGAAGAAAGGCCAGGTCAAGAGTACCAACAACCGACGAGCATGCAAGAGAGCACTGTTGAAAGTAGAGGAAGCAAAAGATGTGTGTAAGAACCGTAGCAAGTGGAAGGAAGTAGTCTCTGCCTAACCCTACGGGAAAAGGCGTGACTATCTGTATGTATTTATGAACTTTTTTGTTGCCTTAATTTTCATTTCAATTTTTATTTTAACAAAAATAAATATTCGACGAGTTGCTTAATTTCTACAAATAATATATTTAGTCAATTTTGTTTTCCTTAGATTTTATTTAATATAAATTAAAACCTGTTTAGTATATCAAACTTACCCATGCAGAAGTGAAAAATTGCTAAAAAAGTAACGATACAACCAACTAAAGTTTTCATCCTGCCTAACATTAAATTAATATAACTCAAGAACAGCAAATATAGAACTAAAGTAATAAAAGTCGGTTGATTTTTATATAAAATAATATTACCGAAAAATATTTTTATCAATTCCAATGACAACCATAAATATCTGATACAATTTCGTAGTAAAAATTTACACCTAAAATTAATTTATTGAAGATAAATTCCTTATTTTTAGAATTTAGTCATAACCAATAAAGAGTGCTTATAAAAGTTTTTAAAAAATTTTTATTGGTTTTATGTAAAACAATGAATCATTTAGAGCTATCATTAAATGTCCAAAACATTTAATTTTATAAATTAGAATTTAAATAAAGAGTATTTTTGATTTCTCACAAACACGGTATTTCCAATAATTTCCTGCAATTGTAACAATAATTTTAATTAAATGTTTAATGACAAAAACTAAATAAAAACAGCATTTGAAAACAAAGGGATGTTTTGTAATTACATTACATTACCTTTTATGTCCTATGTCCTAAGACAGATTAACAAATTATGCAGCTTTTCCTATTAATCCTTCCTAGAAGAGAATCACGTCAGCTACAAGAAAGTAATTAAATAAAATGATCTTTATCAGTCAACGTTCAGTTCCTGTGACGTGAATCCTCCACATTGCTATTTTTGACATGGTATTGTCACAATCAAAACATTTTACGACATATTTAAGTTATTAACCACATATTCACTAAAACACGACTGTTTACAAAAACTAAGTGTTTTTATAAACTTTTCATCGAACATAGCTCTAACAGATCAACATTGTTTTGAAAAAAGGCCAAGTCAAGAGTACCAACAACCAACGAGCATGCATGAGAACAATGATGAATGTAGAGGAAGCAAAAGATGTGTGTAAGAACCGTAGCAAGTGGAAGGAAGTGGTCTCTGCCTACCCCTTAGGAGAAAAGGCGTGACTATATGTAGGTATGTATAAACTTTTCTTGTGTTTTGAATAAACGTTATTTTTTTTAATATTTCAGACTTGTTTATTTTTCCCAATTAATATTGTAACAAACATATTTTAACCTGTTTGGAAACTTCTTAACTCTACGAGGTAAAGTTTCGCCTGTTTCCAGGTAAAGTGCAGCACTGGCTATTATTTTTAGTCACCCTCTGGTTTTTGGATCGACACAGGTAAAAAAAATTTTTACTTCATACTTGATAAGTCTTACCTGCTTTTTAAATAGACTTATGTCTGAATATTTTAAATGCATTAGGGCTATTTTGGTTCCGGTGAAGACTTCGTTGTATACTGATCCAACCAATTGTAATTTTTCTTTATCGTTATGCTTACTTTTTTTTCGACTTTCATCTAGTATAGTTGTAGATTCATTTAAGGTGGTGCTGTGCTGGTACGTGTTACACATTTCATTGAAATTTTAAATTATGCAAATGTAACAGTAAGAGAATTGTCTTAAAATTAATGCGCCAAGTTGTTTTACGCTAAGAAATTTTAAAGGCTAACTGATCCAAAATTGAGCGCCAATTTGTTACTTATGTTTAAACTATTGCAAAAAGATAACTGATACCTAAATAAAATAATATTACTGATCTTGATTCTAAAGAGAAAACAGAAGAAAATTATTCTTAATTTCTTATGAGAAATGTCTTAGAAAAAATCTTCTAAATAAAAGTCTTTCAAATCTTCAGGAAAAAAGCTTCTCGAAAGAAAATGGAGAAAAACCCGTAAAAAAGTCTTAGTAAGAATGTTTCTTAGAAGAAAATTTTATTGTTAGGCATAATTAAAAGGTTTTATATTTTTACAGATTAAAAACATGACTTTAAAAAAAAATTACATTTACATTACATAAAAAAAACTAATACAGGAAATTAAAACATAAATATCGCAAAAAAAAAATTTGTGGTTACTTCTTGAGATCCAAACATAACAAGTCATGCTGTATTAACATTTAAAAAACCTACTAATAAAAAAATAAGTATATGAATTAAAAATGTACAAAACGCATTTATGAAATTAAATAGGTCCTTCGAGTAAACTAAAAATAAGGAAGGCTGGTATCTGCGACATCTGATGCGAATAAAAATTATTATTAATATTCTGCAGATAATAATCGAAGGCAAATTAAAGGAAAACTGTTAGTAGGAAGAAAAAAGATGTCTTGGCTAATAAATATAAGGCAATGGATAAAAATAAAGACCAATAATCAAAATGGTTTATGCATCCAGAAATGGTAAAGAAGTAAACTATATTGTCGCAAATATCCATTAACGGATAGTGCATAATAAAAAGAAGTTATGCCAAAAAATTTCAAAGCATAAAATTAAAAAATAATTCTATCGATTAATTAATAATTAATGTGTGGATGTAAAATTATCTAAAAATTTAATTAAAATAATGTATTACTTTAACAAACTCCAATAATCTGGTATTACCGCAGAAAATAATTCAACATTTGTGGAACATTAATTTGATTAGTACAGTTTAAAAATCCCTATTTTACTGCATTCCACCATCATTGTTTTGCACTAATATGAAACAATCAAATTCGAACACACAATAATTTTTATGATTTAACAAGTTTACAGGGTCAATCCCTAATTACAATATAAAACCGAGGTTAACGCAATTTTTATCTGCAGTACAAAATGGAGTTAACGGAATTATCATGAAACAACTGTTGGATGATGATGAACAAATATTTCTGTTATACCAACCTACTTTTATCCCCCAATTGTCCACCTGTTTTATTACACTACTTGCTGTTAAAATTCCAAATTTGGTGGCATATTATTTGGTATAGTAGGACATGTTGTAAGAACGGTACTCGCACCATAGCACCGTACATTATTATTTTTATTATTTAACAATAAACAATATATATATATATATATATATATATATATATATATATATAAATGTAAAAATTTAAAAGAGATAGAAAAAAATATCAAGATGCCCAATGGTTTAGGGCGAGACCGTTTCTATTGTTAAATAATAAATATATATGAATATATATATTTATATATAATATAATTTGTATGGTTATCTTTTATTGTTGGCAGCGCTGATAAAAATATTTTTGGTGATGAACAAAGTTTATTATTATATTTTCCAAGAAAAAATATTTACTTTAGTGCAATTATTTTTGGTGCTTGTAATACTTATCTATCATCAACTTAATTTAGGAGTAAGTAAGTTCTAGTTAATTTGATAAATTTATCAGTTAATATTAAGCAAAAAAAAATACTTATTTTACAGATAATAATTTGGGTCGCTTCGAGGGTCGGTCGGTTTCTTACCACTGTATAAGAATTCCTGGTCAGCAAAAAAACTTCGTGGGTGTGGTACAGTGCAACAAAAGTAGCTTGGCGGGCGAAGAAACAAAATCTGCGCACAAGGAATTTGAATAACGATCCGATCATCGAGGACGAAATTTTCAGTATATATACCAACCACCATTACAAGTGGTTTCAGTTATGTAAATGTCACTATTAACAAATATGCATCTATGATGCCAGATAATACTGTAAGAGAAAATTTATTTTATTTTATTTATTTGCTTGACAAAACAATTACTTTATAGATATTTCGCTATAATTTTTTAAGATTAGATATGCAAAAATAATCTGAATTAATAGTTAACATTTTCATTGAAAGTTTTATTTGAAATCTTACGTACCGACTAATTGGTGAACAGAAATGCTTTTCTTGCCTTTTTTATTCGTGTGCTTATCTTTACTGCCTGGTCTAAATTAATAATTTAAATTTTTATTTCAGGTTCTATGTGAAATCTCATATGCCGACGGTCAGTTAGACTTATAGCGATCAATTTTCTCCCCATTCGGTTTAAACACTAAACCTATTTAGTTAGGTTGGGAATTTAGTAAAAACTCAAATTTATTGTTATACGAAGGTTCTGTCGATTTTACGAGCAAGCATAATCACTCCAATGGAGCATTATTTGGAAAAATTTATAAAAATGCTGATAAGGATTTAAATAATAAACTTTTTTTAACAGATTTAAACAAAGAAATTAAATTTGCATCTTTTAAAGTTTTGGTTTATAGGAGAAATTAAAATTTAATAAATTTTCGTCCACTAAATACTTATAGTAGATAATTATCTTACAAAAAATATTTAAAATTTAAATTTTTTTTCCTACTAAATAACCAACACAACTTTATCTTTTCTAACCATTATATTATTAAAACTAATTATCTGCAACATTCCATTCATAAAACTCTGTTTGTTTTGTCACGAGAGTGGCCATGAGTATGACAAAGAATACCGATCGATTTTTTTTGTCCCGTCCTCGTGCTGGCAACGCTGTAACATTATTGTAGACTTATGGCCACGCTTGTAATCAGTAGCGTGCTGTTTGTACAAAATGTGAATGTATCTATCTGGTAATATTTAGTTTTTTATGATAATATATTTATAAATAGATGATACTTAGTTTTTTATCAAATTGAAGTGTTGTAGCCTACTAAAAGTATTTTTCTAACCCCAAAAGTTCGATGCCAAATTATGTTAACCTAACTAAACTGTTTTTTTAAATTTACAAAAGTTGGGTGCCTATTTTGTGTAACTTTAAAATTTTTATTAATTCCCCAAATGTTTGGCGACAATTTTGTGTTACGTTAGTTTTCTTTCTAAAGCCAATTGTGTGTAACGTTATAAGTAAATTTTTTAAAACTAAATTATTTTAACGCAGGGGCTGCTAATTGTGTAGCGAACAGTTTTACTAATACCCGTTATACTAAATTATTTTATCAAATTAAAGTATTGAGAAAGAATTTTATAAATTTTTTCTAACTGTCTGAAATGAAAAAAAAACTTAAATAATTATCATTTATATTAATTATACAAATAAAATGAAATTTTTTTTACATTTTATTGTTTAAACTATTTATTAACAGCTAAGTAACCTAACGGAAAATATTAAATTATACTCAGGGTTCCGTGACTTCTTGATTTCTCGATTGGATTATTTAAGGTGGTGCATAGATTTCCCTTGAAATACTACTATAAAATGGATCAGGAAGGTAAATAGTTCTTCAAATAACAACGAAAGAAGGATGATATCACTAAATAAGTGTTGCTGAATAACAGGGAAATAATGAGCTTTTTGAGAATATCTCGATAAGTTTTAATTTCCGCATCGTTTGGTTTTAATATTCATGTTTTACGCCTCAAAATAATACCTGTTTATTTTGATATTGAAATCGTCATCGCTACACCACTGGATGAAAATATAGTAAACAATGAGATGTTCCAATAATACTCCAAAATCTCGTTGCAACACCTTCGGCAACAGCGCTACTAATAATAGCCGATTTCGTAGTACGCACGGATCTCTGCACGTGGAACCATTCAAACAAGCTGTGCGGCGTTGTCGCTTATTGAGCAACACATTTCTATGATTAACGTAATAAATCAGTTTAATTGTTCAAAATTTCATAAAATTGGTTGTATTATTTAGGTTGTTATAATTCATGAAATATTAAAGAGAGAAAGCATTATGGTCACAATATTGTTGCAAATATAATTAACACATACCATAGACAATTCAATAACAATCAAACATCTCTTGCCATAAATGGAGAGCAGGCAACATCAGAGCACAACACATTCTAGTCGGCCGTATCAAGACAATACAATCGACCAGAAAGTGGGGATGTATGAACGTGTTTAAAAGTAAATAGTTCCGTCTCCTCTGATAATAGGTCTATGGTAACACGTAATTAAAACATCAACTGAAAAAAACAGAAATAATAAAAGATGATTAAGGGTTTTTAAATATTCGTATCTAAGTATAAAGTACAAACAAACAAAAAAAAACAAACGAAAAGAAATTTATAATAAAGATAGTCAGTAAGTACAAAATATTTAAAAAATAGTGCATAAATAGCTGATTTTGTTAATTACGACATTATTTTAAAAACATAGCAATGTAAATAATACGACTACTACTGTAAGTTTTTTTTGTGAATACATATTTTATATTTTAATACCAATATGGCTGAAACAAATCAAAATATTTTTTTGGATCATTAGAAAATAAGTATCTTTTATTAATTATTTTTTTTATAATATATTAACAATGTTATTAAAAATTAGAAAACATCTTTTTTGCGTCATTTTCCTTAATTAATACAAATATATATATTCACTCCGCACATTTTAAAGATCCTTTTAACTGTTTCGCCTGTCAGTATTTATTAAGAGTAAAGTTGGGGGATTAGAAATGGGATTGCCAAATTCTAATGTTCGGTAAAATCGTAGATACCTACTAGGTGACACAAAACTTTAAAACCTAAACTGAGATTAATAAAACAGTGATAGGTAAAAAAAATACTTAATTTAAAATTGGTATTAATGTTATTGTTACTCCAAAAAACAATGACAGCTGTTATAAATTTTATTTTCACTGTTCGGATCGGCGATGTTTATCGTCTTTTTCAAAATTTATACTAACTAAAGCGATGGCTTTAAAAAGTATGATTTAATTTATTTTATAATTAATAGATTTTAATTAAATTATTTTTTATGTTTAGTATTGCGATTAAAAAAAAATTTTTAAATCAAATCTTTTATGTTTGTATCCAACCATAGATTAGAAAAATTGTTTTTTAGTTTTTAAGAATATTGAAATATTTTGTTGCCTCAATTTTCATTTTAATTTTAATTTTGACAAAAATGAATAATCGACGAGTTGCTTGATACCTACAAATAATATATTTAGTTTTTTATTACAAAAAAACATTTTAATTCATTGCAATGACAGTAACCAAAAATATTATCTTAGACAATTTCATAGTAAAAGATTACACCTGATATTGTTTTATTGTGGATTAATTCTTATTTATAGAATTTAGTCATAATCACAACAGAGTGCTTGCAAAAGTTTTTAGATAAATTTTATTGTTTTTATGTAAAACAATGATTAATTTAGAGTTATCATTGAATGTCCAAAACATTTAATTTTATTAATAAGAATTTAAATAAAACCCTTTTTTTTAATAATGTCTCACAAACACAGTATTTCCAAGAATTTTTTTCCAATTGTAACAATAATTTTAATTAAGTGAGATTACACCTGATATTGTTTTATTGTGGATTAATTCTTATTTATAGAATTTAGTCATAATCACAACAGAGTACTTGCAAAAGTTTTTAGATAAATTTTATTGTTTTTATGTAAAACAATGATTCATTTAGAGTTATCATTGAATGTCCAAAACATTTAATTTTATGAATAAGAATTTAAATAAAACCCTTTTTTTAATAATGTCTCACAAACACAGTATTTCCAAGAATTTTTTCCTATTGTAACAATAATTTTAATTAAGTGTTTAATGACAAGAACTAATGAAAAGCAGCATTTAAAAACAAAGGAGTGTTTTGTAATTACAGCTATCTGTATGTGGGATTTACATTACCTCTTATGTCCTTACGACAGATTAACAGATTATGCAGCTTTTCCTATTAATCCTTCCTGGAAGAGAATCACGTCAGACGCAAGAAAGTAATTAAATAAAATTATCCTTATCAGTCAACGTCCCAGTTCCTTAGACGTGAATCCTCCACATTGCTATTCTTGACATGGTATTGTCGGAATCAAAACATAATACGACAGATGTTCTTATAAACTTGACTTGTGTTTTGAATAAACGTTATTTTTTTTAATATTTATGACTTGTTTATTTTTTCCAATAAGTGATGTAACAAACTTATTTTAACCTGTTTGGAAACTTTTAAATTCTACGAGTTTACGTTTAACCTGTTCCCAGTGAAACTGTCTATTATTCCCTCCGGTTTTTGGATCGGCACAGGTATAAAAGAAAATTTTACTGCTGTGCCTTAGCCTTGCGAATTTCGGTCAAGGTACTTTGTTGGGTTCGTTTGTCTGACTGAGAAGGTAGGCTATGATAAGTCGTACCTGCTTTTGAATAGACTTGTCTGAATATTTTTAAGGCATTAAGGTCATTTTGGTTCCGGTGGAGACTTTTTTGTAAACTAATCCAACCCCTTGTTGTTTTTTTTTGTATCGGTGTGCTTACTTTTTTTTGAATTTCTTCTAGTGTAGGTGTAGATTTATTTAAGGTGGTGCTGTGCTGGTACGCGTTACACCTTTTCGTTTTAATCTTACGTTAGTTATGCAAATTTTACTGTAAGAAAATTGCACCAAACGTAAGGTAACAAGTTTTTACGTTAAGTTTTACACTAAGAAATTTTAAAGGCTAGATGATCCAAAGTTAGGCGCCAATTTGTTCCTTTTCGGTAAGAATGCTTTTTAAAATAATATGTTATTGTTAAGCATAATTTACATGCATACATATAGTCACGCCTTTTTCCCGTAGGGGTAGGCAGAAACCACTTTTTTCCACTTGCTAAGGTGCTTACACACATTTTTTGCTTCCTCTACTTTCATCAGTTCTCTTATGCATGCTCGTCGGTTGTTGGTACTGTTGACCTGGCCTTTCTTCAAAACAATGTGGATATGATCGAGATATGCTCGCCGTGGTCGACCTCTACCGACTTGTCCATTCACGCTCACCTTATAAATTTGTTTTGTCAATCTTCCTTTATCCATCCTTTTTACGTGTCCAAACCATCTAAGCATTCATTTATCTATCTTTGTAACCATATTTTCTTTTACACCAAAGCGTTCTCTTATCTCACTACAGATTAAAAACATGACCTCAAAATAAAATACCAATAACTTATTACATAAAAAAACATATGCAAGAAATTTATAAATAAATATTTGCGAAAAAAAATGTATGGTTACTTCTTGAGATCCAAACATAACGAGTCATGCTGTATTAACATTTGGAAACCTACCAATAAAAAGTAAGTTTAAGAATTTAAAATGTACAAAACGCATTTATAAAATTTAACAGGTCCTTTTTAATGCCGAATTTGATCTAAAGTTTAGGACAGGATTTGTTAAACGCTACGTATGGTCAGTGCTTCTTTACTGTATGAAAGGATTGACGAAGGTAACAACCATGAAGAGGTTACATGCCTTTGAAATGTGACTCTATCGCAGTACAGTGCCGTTAGGACACTTACCTTTGACCTGATGTAATTTTAAATAAGTTAAGTAAATAAGTAAGTAAGTATAAATAATCTTTGTTTTAATGCAAACTCGTTAGTTGCCATTTTGTCATGCTTAACCTTGTCAAATCAGCGAATAGCTGGTGGTACTACCAAACACGTCGTAATGATGTAGATTGCTAAACTCACGTAGCAACCTAAGACATCCTTAATATATAAAGGACCTTAACAGTACCAAAACCAGAGTAAGCACAAAATAAAATGCCTGTTACCTTTTTTGCACCATCTGATGAGGCTATGAACTTTCTCTGGCGGAGGGTGCATTATGGATCCTTTAGGAAGTAGGCCGAGGCAAAAACCACCTGCCTGTTGCCTACTACAGTTGACACTTTTACTATGGCGGTTGCCAAATTACCAATGATTAAATCTGAAACAGGAAAAAAATTAATATTAGGTGCGAGCAATATGGCTGCTCGTGGTTTTTTGTGAGAAGTATAATAGAGTAACTTACACGATTTAATGTTGAGTGCTTTTATCCGTCCTCTATTTATCCAGTGCTCTTGACAACATGCAGTTTGCCAAACATGTCGCCAAATGCCAAGGTTTGCCGTCAGGTTTTTGAAGTAGGGGTATCGACACTTTTGATGTCAAAGAGGATCGTATGTATTTGAAAACTTTTTTGCTGTTACCACTAGCTATAATATTTTTTTCAAATTTTTTTCTTTAATTTATGAGAAATGATTGTAGACTATTAGAAAATTTTCGATGATTTTAAAAATCGATAAGAAGACCCGTCTGCTTATATTTGCGCCAGAGATGTCGTTTATGTTTTATTTACGTATCGCCATAATGTTTATCCAGGGTTTGAGGTTGTTTTTTTACGCCTTGTGTTTCGTGGTGTTGATGAAAATTATGTCAAGATTTTTTTGGTGTAGAGCAGCCCACATTAATAAGGAACTTGTTAACGTCAATGAAAAATGAGGCCCAGTCTAATGGAGATAGTTGATCGTTAATCTTAGCGAAGTCAGTGGTCACATATGTTATGAAGTTCTTTTTATTTGGTAGTATTTGATTGAACTCTATACGGGCTATTATAACTGCATGGTCTGATTTACCAATTGGAAAGTTCACTTCAAAGGAAGAAATCAACTATTCAGCGTTAGTTAGTACCAGATCTAATGTTGAAAGTTGGTTGTTAATTCTGAATCTTGTAGGTTCTGTAATAAGCTGAGTGAGATTTGAGTTTGCAACAAAATTTTTAAACAAATTATGGGAATTTATCGCATCTGATAACTTATTTTATTAGTGTCGTGATTATTTTTGTGTTTGGTATCTCCAGAAGGTTCTGGCACGGCTCTGTCTTAATTTTTTTTAGCGCACATAATGCGGTCTACGGCTTCATTTGCAATGTTGAACGTATCAAACTGGCTTAATTTATCATTTATTTGTGAAAACTTTGCATCAAAATCACTGATTTTTTTGTGAATATCTGTTTTAAAGTCCAGCAGAAAATCCTTAATTTCGACATTTGAACTACAAGAATTGCAGAGAATGTACAAACCTCGTACTTTCTGCCTAGTAACGCGATCGTCGATAGAAACATCGATACAATACATGTGTATGGGTCGCTCACAACCATCGCATTGAAGTTTGATATCAGCACTGGCTACGGGCTTCAGGTAGTTCGGACAAAAAGTGGTCGGCATATTTCAGTTTTTGTCTTATGGTCGGCATATTTCAGTTTTTGTCTTAATTAGTATTTTGATTACAAATAATAAGTGTATTGGAATAATTACTCACAAATTAGCTTGTAATTGCGCTTGTACCGCACTTTTTTACAAATTTATTAACACCACTACTAACTCATGGTATACAGGAGTGTTCTGTTACAATTTCGTTAGTGCCATGTATTTTATTCAGGTTAAAATACAAAAACCTTGGATCTATGCAAAAATTTGAACAGTAAAACTACTTGTTACAATTTTCTAAGTATAATTTAATGTAATATTTATAGAATATTGTCAAAAACCAGAAAAAATTAATCAAAATAAAAGCATTTACAAAATATTATCAAAAACCAGAACACATTAAATTTAAATCATAAACGAAAGATGCTTGACCAGTTTGACCAGAATAAAATAAGTTTAGCTCATGAATGAAGAGTGTTTGACCACATTTAATTTTATTTAAAAAAATCAAGGCATTAACAAACATTTTCAAAACAATTTATTATTTTAATAAAATTTAAAAAGTCACCATAATATAAAACATTTAAAAGTGATAAATGAATAGAGTATTAATAAAAATATACAAGATAAATGATTATAACATTAAGAAAAAAATAGAAAACCAAAGGTTATAAATTAAAAATTGATTTACCAGCCTACAGAACTGAGGGATTACTTCCTTGGCATGTAAGCAAATAATACAACAAATTTGACATAAACTTCACAATATAAAAATTTGTCACTTATTGCAGATTATTTCCTGGTATTTGGCTAAAAAATATCAAAACATTTAAAAGTAGTAGATTAATACAGTTTCAACAAAAGTCTACAAGATAAATAATTATAATATCAAGAAATTAGAAATAAATTAAAAATTTATTTACCAGCCTGCTGAATAAAAGAATTATTTTTTTGGCAAGTAAACGACAAAAAATTTGACTTAACTTCTACAATATAAAAATTCGTCACTTACCGCAGAATATTATCTTTGCTGGCATTCGGCTGGAAAATCACGTTTCTCGGACTAACAATCTTTTATTATTTGGACATCAACAATCTTCTGAATTATAATTATTCTCAAAATTTGGTTTACATTCAGATTTTTAGAATATTTTGACCAAACCAAAAGCAAATAAAGATCCGACAGAAACGTTTCAATTATCACACCTTCGTGTATAATTTACTAGATTATACCTAAAAATATTAATATCAAACCAAAAATTGATTTAATAAGTAACAATATATTTTAAAATATGTCATTTTAAAAGCAGGATAAAGCAAATTCATAAAGATAACTCTAAATTAAATCTTGAGAACATCATGGCATCTCAGACATTTGAAAAGATAAAAAAAACAATTTCAAAGTATTTTAAAATTCACTATGAAACCTTCAAAAAGCAAAAACAATTGTCTTTATACAGTTATACTCTAATTTGCTTTTCATTGAAATAACTTTATATCTTTAAACAATTCCACAAGAAATTAATTAATTACCTTTCTTACACAAAAAGGGAAAAAAGCAGCAAAACTCCACGTACTGTCCACCACACGGCAAAAAAATATCGAAGTACTTCAGTAAAAACCACAAGACAAAGAGAAAAGCACTTCGTAAAAGACAAACGCGCAAGGAAAAATGCAATTGTCTTTTATTGAAAACTTGCTTTCACCAAAGAAAAGAAACAGCAAATTTCCTATAAAAACCACACGTCAAAGAGAAAAGCGCTTCTATAAAGGGCACACGCAAAAGGAAAAAGCACTTGTCTTTTAGGAAAACTTGCTTCCACAAAAAGAAAAAAGACTGCAAAGCTCCACGTGCTTTCTCTTCAAAATGCTTAAATTGGAGAAAATCATGCCAGTCCCATTTTTTATCTATCGACAGTACTTACAAATCGCAGGTTAACAGTTGTTGCCATATTTATTTAAATGTTTTTCATTACGTACTATAATGTGATTAGCATTCTCGTAGATCAAATTTGATGATATACATTATGAATTATTCAGTGTAATTTACCTTTCATATATCCTGTCGTAATACTGGAATACTTTATAAATGTAACTAAGTATAAAATGATCAAATTAGTTTAGCGAAAAGAAACCAAAATAACAATAGTCGTGAAGTGACAATAATGTGCTATGTAATTTACCTATTTAACATAGAACATAATTAGCTGTCAACCATTAACCAATTAACAAGCACTAATTGAATTTATAAAGACATAATATACGAGGGAAATGAAAATTATTACTGAAAAAAAAAACGAAATTCACAAGCGTGAGATATTTCGTTACAATTGTCACAAAAAAACTCACAAATATATAATAGATTACATTTTTTGTGGCTGGAGAAAAATACATTTTCACTTCTTATTAGCTTTTTTATTTATGTTACATAAAAGAAAACATAAGAATAAAAATAGACAATCAAAACATTTCTTTAACCTTTAAGCCCAGCATTTTTTATCTCCAATTATGCTAAATCTGTAAACGGCATGCTTTCTTTTCTACGAAAGAATCCATTAGCTCATTTAAGTCTGTCTCAAAGGCAGTTTTATTTTTAATGGCCATAATCGCGACACCAAATACACGATTATGACTCATTGTTGAACGCAGATAAGTTTTAATAATTTTTAGTTTGCTGAAGCTTCGCTCACAGCTTAAAGATTTGGTAGCTATGGTTCAGTATCTTCTTAAAGCTATACCAACATTAGGAAACGCTTATTCCACGTCATGCTTGCACATTTGTTGTAACAGGTCGAATGCATTTAAATCACAGATCGCTGATTTTTAAAAGTTTTTTTGATATTAAATATTTATTTTTTAAAATACACTATGTACTTGTACCACTAATGAATTGCCTTTTTACGTAAATTCACCCTTACTAACTCGATGACTTAAAGGAATACAAAACGGTGAAATCTATCAATTGAATGAACAACGGAGTTCTCAGAATTTGTAACAGTTTACAGCCGTTTGCGTTTTGAATCAAAACATAAATTATCTAAGGGTGCTCAGGGACGGCTCGAAATTAATTTAAATCTAAACTAAAAAAAATTAATAGAGTGTTCTAATTAGCGATTCCAACACCAACTACACTATACCTTTTGGAAAAATATAAAAATTGTAGAAAACTAAAATATCTACATCTTTTGTTTTTACTGATTTGCAACATAACCTCAAATTTATAGAGAAAAATACAAAAATCCGTTTTTTTGGTTTTTAATTTTTTTTTGCTACAAAAAATATTTGATTTTGCTGAAAATCACTGAAAATATATTTTTTTATGTGTAAAGCAAAATATTTATTTTTGTATTTTTTATGAGTTACAATTGACAAAAAAGCGGAATTGTCAAACCAAAAATTTGATTAGTAAAATTTGAAATTTTTAATTTTCACAGTACTCATTTTTTATTTAAAAAAACCTCAACCTAACCATGAAATAAAGAAATATTGTTTGTATGAAAAAAAAATTTAAAAAGAGAAAACCCAAAAAAATATTTATTCAAGATCAATTTTTTAAAAAAATACATGATCTAAATTTTTATTGGGAAAAGTAGGATCGTAGATCAGCACTTATAGAAATACTTTGTTAAAAAATAGTAATTTATGTATCAAGGACAAAAAACTGTACATTATAGTCGAGCCTGCAAATTGATAGCCTATTCACACGTTAAATCTAGCGAATTTTGCAAGTAATTAATTTTAAAACAGCAAATGACAGTTATTGTCACAGGTGCCTATGTTTTTATTAAATCGTGGATTTACAAAAATGACCCAATCGCCGCTCTCGCACCGTGCCGTATTATAGTGACCACAGCAGACGAAAAAATAACTCCTAGTGTTGGCTAGGCAATACACATCTCTATTCAATAAATACTTTATTAATGAAATGGCTTAACGTAGAATTACTTTGTTTACCATCATATCACTGTGAATTAAATTCGATTTAGCTTATTTGGGCACAATTGAAATGGTATGTGGCCCGTTATAAGACAACATGTAAACTTAATGATGTTTAGCAACTTTTATTGCAATCATTATCAAGTTTTACAATATAAAATATTTTATTCTCAATCCCTAAATATGGATTTAAATTTATCTCCATTTCTATTTTATGGTTTTATTGTTATTGTTTACAAAAAGCGACAGCTATATGGGAAAACAAGGTAGTCAAACTAAACTAAGATAAAACTTTATTAATTCGTTTATGCTGGTACACAATTATTTTTCATAGCATTACTCTGTAACGTAAGAAATAAGTTGCTTTTACAAAGGGCACTTTTTGAAAAGCACTTTTATTATATAACGTAATTACAATATGAGCTACTAAAAAATTAGAACTGAAAACTACAATCTACTTGCATCCGTGGTCAAATTAAATGGTCTGGAGAAATCTGGGTACTAGAGAAGAGGTTCATTGGTCAGAAGATTTTTGCAGGTTTTTACACAACTCAAAAATTATGGAGTGTTTGTATCTTGATATCTTTCTTAAGGCAGGAAGAAAGTGGTTTCGTAATTTTAGCAAAGTCCTTTATAAATTTTCTGTAATATTCAAGAAGTCCTAAAAATCCTCTGATGTCTTTCGCTGTTTTTGGTATGGGATAGTCTATGATAGCTTTAACTTTGCTAGGGTTTGTTATGATTCCCTCTGGAGTGATATTATGTCCCAGGCAACCAACTTCTTTTTTTAAAAATTTGCATTTGTCAACTTTTGCTTTAAATCCAGTTTCTCGTAATCGTTGGAAATTTTTTGAAAGATTTACTAGTGAGGTGGAGAAGACTATAATGTCGTCCATATATACGAGACAGATTTTGCCTTAAAGTCATTTGAGGATGTTGTCCAGAACGCGTTGGAAAGTTGCAGGAGCATTCTTAAGTCCCAAAGGCATCCGTACATATTCGTAATGGCCATTTTCAACATTGAAAGCTGTTTTCTGGACGTCTTTTTTTGCCATTTTAATTTGATGAAATCCGCTTGCGAGGTCAAGGGTTGAGAAATATTAGCATCGTCCTAGTTTGTCCAATATATCCATTATATTTGGGATTGGATATTTGCGGTCTATGGTCTTTTCGTTAACTTTTCTGTAGTCTTTATTTTTCCTAAAGAATCTGGTTTTTTTGGCACGACCCATATTGGTGATGGCCATGGTGACTGGCTGGGTCTAATTATCTCTTGATATAGCTTGGAAGATATTAGTTTCTTGACTTCTTCCTTATGTACGTGTGGATACCTGTAGAATTTAGTGTTAACAGGATTTTTATCTATAGTTTGAATGTGATGTTTGATTTGGTTTGTAAATGTGAAAGGTGCATCAGGATAATAAAAAATGTCTGAGAATCTTTTAAATAATTTTCTGATATGTTTTTCCTCTTCTGGATTAAGATGATCATTAATCAGTTCTGATAAGGAGATCAATGTCCAACTTCTATTGTTCTTGAGGTAAAATGTCGGCAGTATATAATTGGTATTCCTAAAGGTTAACTCCTATGCTTTTTAATTCTTCGATTAGTGCAATCTGAATTTTTTCGTCGAAGTCATTGATGAATTTCATCCAGGCTAGGTGGTTACATGCTGTGATTATACTTTCTCTAAATACAGCTTCCTGAACTTCTTGGTTTAGTAGGATAATGGTCCCTGTATTTTTTTAACAGGCACTTGAACACGGGTGATTGTTTGGGGTTCCAATTGGATTGTATGGAATTGGGTTTTATTACTTTCTTAGTATTGAATAGGAAGCATAGAGTTTTCTGTTATAAGTTTTGATTCTGTGAGATTAACATTTGCTTTTAGAAATTAGTTATCTACGCCTATTAATCCGTCAAAGGTTTTGTGAAATTTAAAAAGGTGGAATTTGAATTGGCCATCTAAGTTAAACTCAGAAAATATAGGAATTTTGGCAGAATATTCAATATATTTGGTAGCTCCAGTGTCGATCAGGAGTTTAAGAGATGGATTACTTATGGAAATGTACGGGAGCTACTTTTTGTCAGCGTAGGAGTGCAGCTCAACAATGTTCTGAAGCTTCTTCTTTGGAACTTCTGGATAATTTTCTTCTTTATACTGAAGTTGTTTCTCTTCTTTTTGTTGTTCATCTATGTAGTTCGGTTGGCTGTCTTGATAATATTCATTATTTTCTTCTCCGTAGAATCCGTTCACATCAAATTTATATGTATTTGTGTCGTATCCACAGGCTTCATCTGTTTGCTCAATGTTAAAGAGTTCTTCAGACGTGAAGTTCGGAGCTGTTTGTTGTTGTGGCCTGGAGAAATTCGGTTGGTTTGTAGTTCTATTCTAAATTGTGGCCCTAGTGATAGTACTCATAGGGGTTAGCTTAAAAGGTTGAGATGATCCCGGCCTGTTGAATGTTTGTTGAAAAGGCCTGTTGAACTATGAATTTGTTTGAAACCTTGGTTGTTGAAACGATGGTCTTGGTGGTTGAAACGATAGTCTTGAAAAATTGTTTGGCTGTGAAAATTGCGGCATTGTTGGTTTAAACTGGATTTGCTGTTGCCATTGCGGTCTCAAGTTAGATTGTTGTCACTGTGGAACCGTGAAGGTAGAGGTCTGGGAATTTTGTGATTTCATTAGCTGATGGACGTTTTAACTTCTATTGATGGGTGGTGGTGAGCTGTATCCCTTCTGGAGATATCTTATGTTCTTTTATTCCTGAATGTATTAAAGAGCCAAAGCGAGAGAAGCAGGTCACATGGCGCTAATTGTGGATCCTAATGGTTTCTTGGAGCCCTGCTAGGAATGTCGTTAAGCCCTGCTGGTAAAAGAAGGTCTTCTTGCTTGTTTTAATTGCGTCGTTTTGTTCATGTAGGTAGATGTAGTTGAAAATTGTGCTTAAAAGACCCATTACTTTGTCGTGGAAATGTTGCGGATTTTCGTTAGGTCCCTGACGAAGATTAACTAGGTTTCTGGTTAATGAATTCTAATTTCTTTGATTAGCAAAATGTTAAATCAGTGTATTCTTGATGTCTTCCAATTTCTTACATCCAAATACTGAAATAACTTCTTTTGCTTTTCCTTTAAGTTTGCTAGTAATTCCTTGGACCATCATGTAATTTTAAAAGCTATTTGGGTTTTTTGTATCCCAGTAGTGGTGCAGGATCGTGGTGGCCACATTTATAAAACTGTAGAGTTCGTTCGGGTTGCCATCGAATTCTGAGAGAATACTCAGCTCTTTTATGTCGAAGATGGGCATGGTGTTGCTTTGTCGTGGAACTTGGGGGTTTGCTGGGGTTACAAGGGTTTTGAAGAATTTAATGTTGGGGTATTAAAAATAGTTGGTTGTTGCTCTTGTGATATGAATGGTACAATTAACGATGGAGGATTAAGGATAGGTCGTTTAGGAGGTGATTTAAACATAAGTAGCTTACAATGTAAGGATGAAGCTGAAATGCATACTCCGGTGTCTTCTTTCTTCTATCTTCTTAGTCGGTTATCGTAATTCTAAGGATTTCTTATGTTTTCTATTTAGATAAGGTCCTTGGGGTGAAATTGCTTAATGTTTTCCTGAGGTATATTCTGAATAACGGGTAAACCTTTAATAACAACGAGGATCTTCCAGAGACCTTCCCACTATCGTGCTAACTGCTAACTGCGCCAGAAATAAGTTTTATTAAATGACGTAATTACAATATGAGCTACTAAATAATTGGAACTGAAAACTACAATCTAAGAACCCTGTATTTATAATAGAAATAAATATGCGTAATCAAAACAATAAAAGTGCAAAATTGCAGAATTGCAGTTTTGCAATTTTATCATGTCATGAATCCATTTAACCTAATTGGAATTTCTTGATGAGTTCAACGGGCTCAATGGCTCGTAACTCGTGATATACACGCCAATTGAACGAAGTATAGTAATTTATTCAAGTAACCTCTTCGAATTTTTAGTTAAAACCGAATTCTTTGTAAAATGCAGTAAAATAATTTGGCTCTTTATGATCGTCCAATTTCTTTGCTACCTAAATTGAAGTTTAAGACCAATCGCAAATTCTCTAGTCACGAATAGTGTTTCTCCTGAATTTTTCGCATTTTATCTATTCTTAGCTCTCGAATGGTAAAAATCGACAAACTCAGATGCAGACACACATTCTCTTTGGAACTTTCTGCAGAAATAAATTCAGGGAAGTAACAAGCCGCATCGAAAAGAGATAGGAACAGTGGTAGAGCAAAATTTTCGAAAAGTTTAAGGCCTAGAAACGTTGCACAGTCACGTAAAAGTTGTAGTACAATTTTCCGCGTAATTTCCGATAGAAAACTTAGTTTCTGCGATGGTGCTGGCATCTGTAGCGTAATAGGAAGCGTGTTCGTTTTTTATAAATCATTGATAAATTTTACAATCATCAAGCTGTCACCTGCAGCATTTTTACTAAGTACTAAGTTCCTTACCGCGGAGAACGAGGCTAGCCAGCAAAAATTGTGCATAACAAGGATGCGTTAGTCGCTATCTTTCTTCCTCTACAGAAAAGGGAGATAAAAAGTAATCCGACTACTCGCACTATTAAATAACTCGAAAACAAAACATCGGAGATCAAGACATGGTGCATAATTATAATTTTTTTAATTTTAAGGAAAAAACTAATCTGAAATCATTAATTTTCGAGTTATTAATTACTTAATAATAAAAGAGCCAGCCGTATGATTCAATAAACTGCGGCTTTTAATGAACTAAAAAATTCTTGTTATTCCAATTAAAAATTTGATTCGAATGATGGAGTATCATAAAATTTAATTATTATTATTTTTTATATCATGAATATATAAGTTTATAAATAATTGTTAATTTATTATACATAAAAAATGAATGAGATAATAATTTTTTTTGCAAAATACCTTGATCAAAATTTATAAATAAAAAAAAAATGTCGAATAGCTTCGTTCCTATCGGGTGTCCAGTGACATCACACGGCTTGTTTTTTTTATTTACTATGGCTCTGCTAGAATACACTGATTTTCTGTAGCAATCTTTAAGAATCACAGTGAACTAACACCTGTTCTTTGCAAGTTGTTCAACCACTCTTACAATTTGGGAGTATTTCCGTCCAATTGGAAAATTGCAAGAGTACAGCCAGTCCCTAAAAAAGGCAAAAAGAACCTACCTAGCAACTACAGACCTATCGCACTGCTATCTATTATTTCAAAGGTCATGGAAAAAGCCATCAACATCGAGCTCATGAAATATCTGGAAGACTCAGGAATTATCAATGATAGGCAATATGGCTTCCGCCATCAGAGATCAACTGGTGACCTGCTCGCATACGTCTCACATATATGGCAGCTATCTATTAAAAAGTATGGAGAAACTATAGCTGTGGCATTAGATATCTCCAAGGCGTTCGATCGAGTTTGGCACCAGGGACTCCTCGCCAAGCTTCCATCTTATGGCTTGCCCCCTCAGCTGTGTTCTCTGCTAGCTAGTTTTCTCTCAAACAGGTCTCTCCATGTAGTGGTCGATGGAGTTTCATCTGACACTCTACTCATAAATGCTGGTGTTCCGCAAGGATCCATTCTAGCACCAACACTATTTTTACTTCACATCAACGACCTATTGAAAGCAACTTCATGTCCCGTACACAGCTTTGCCGATGATAGTACCCTCCATACCGCTTTCTCTTCCAGGGCCCCTATATCAGCCCGTGAAACCAGAAATGAACGAGGAAGAAATGTTAACAATATAAATATGGACTTAGCAACAATTCTCGAATGGGGTTCCAATAACTTGGTAGAATTCAATGCAAACAAAACACAAGCATGTCTTTTCTCTAGAAAAGCCGATCTCACTGTGCCTAACATACCTTTGTCAGGAGTAACCATACCACTGAAGTCATCCATATCGATGCTTGGTATTACTATCAGCAATAACCTTTCCTGAGAAAATCACGTGAGGTCCATTGCCAAAAGTGCATCCCAAAAACTTGGTTTTTTGTTTCGTGCCAAGAGCTATTTCACCTCCAGTCAGCTGCTTATGATCTATAAGGCACAGATCCGACCTGTACTGGAGTACTGTTCCCATATTTGGAGTGCAGCACCTAAACATATCCTGAAGCTACTGGATTCTGTCCAAAAAAGGGCAATTCGTCTCGTCGGTGATGCCTCGCTTACAAACTCGCTCACTTGTCTGGAACACCGTAGAAAAGTTGGCGATTTGTCTCTATTTTATAGATATTTTCATGGGCGATGCTCTTCTGAAATATCAACAATCGTTCCTCCTTTGGCAGTCTCTTCGAGATTAACCCGTCAAGTTCAGTCTTCACACCCCTTCGTGGTCACTTTGGAGACCTGCAGAACATCACTTTCCAAAGACACATTCATCCAACGAATTGCGAGGCTTTGGAACTCATTGCCTAGGGAGGTGTTCCCGAGGCATACAACCTCCAGAAATTTAAGAAGAACACCAACTCCTACCTTCTTTTCCTTGGTTCCCACGATGTTCTCTAAACATTACAGGATATCCCTTTTCGTGGGAACCAGAACATAAAAAAAAAAAAAATTATTTTAAATAATTTCCCAATTTCGATAAACTTTCAAATTGTTTCAAATTAAGGAAAAAAACAAAAAAGTTATATTAAAATCACTGGGTGTTAACTGAATATCTTTTAAAAATGTTAGATTAGATTAGGAAAATATCTCTGATATGATGAGGTTTATTGCACTCTTTCTTAGTTTAAAACTACTCCTTCAGCTTTAGTTGTGTGTTCAGCTTTCAGAGGTTTTTGGAGGTACTAATGTAGTTCTCTGAATTGGGTTTTTTTTTTTTGTTTAAAACACAGGAACTGGGACCTTGCCAGTTCCTTGCAGTGGTATAGGACATATTCCGCCGTCTGTTCTTTAAAATAGAATATAAATTTACTGTTTTCAGCCCCTTCTATTCTAAAAAGGTTTTTGTGAAGTCGACAGTGTCCTGTTAGTAGAGCCATTGTTACTCTCAATATAGTAAGGCTAAAGTTAATCAGGTCCGCCATGGTCGCATGCCTTAGCGTGTTTTTGGCCTTTGGATTCATTTGAGTTAGCCAAAACTTCTGAGCGTATATTTTTTAAAAATATTTAGGCATTTGTATTTAATGTTTAAAAGTATATAACATCAAAAATTATAAAGAATTAAATAGGGTTAAGAAACGAAAATAAATTTGGTAATTGACAAGCGCTAATAAATTATCATCAGTCTAAATATTTATAATTTAACACAATAACCCAAGATAAAATAAATACACTATTGGGTTTTATCCCTTTGAAAAAAATTTGAAACAACGTTTGTGGTTCAAACAATGTATCCTTTGCTGCAATCCCAATTCAACCTGTGTAATTTTATCGCAAAACTTTATTTGGCCAAAGCTACAGCTTAATTCTGAATCTTATTTTAAAACAGCTAATATTTAATTCATAAGATCTTGGCAAAAAATAATCAAAGTTAAACTTTATTGTTTAAGGCATAAAATAATTTAGAAACCATAAATAAACTTTTGCATTTAGCAATCTCAGTGAAATTTTTTGAAAATTCTATCTCTTGAATGACTGTACTGTTTATTTTTGTTATTTGTATATTTTTACAACAAATAAGTTAGTTTATTTCAAAAGTATAAGTGGAAGTGAAAGGACATATCCTTGCGCGAAGTTGTGAGTGTAGGTTGAAAAAAATGCTACCGAAACATTCAGATGTTTAAGATGCCTTTAGAGAAGATTGCATTTCAAGATCACAATCCGGGAGGTGGTATAAGGAGTTCATGGAAGGCCGGGAAAAAATCGTTAACGAACCTTGATCTGGACGCCCAACAACGGCCAGAACCGACGAAAACGTGACGCGTGTGCACCAAGTTTTGCGTTCTAACCGTCGATTGAGCATCCGTCAAATCGCTGACACCCTAAACTTGTCCATACAAAGACGTAATCAAACTCCACACCGATAATGCCCCCAGCCACAGGGCCTTTATCGTGATCAACTTTCTGTCCCGGAGCAGCACCCCAGTGGTTTCTTAGCTCGCTTATAGTCCCGATTTAGCTTCCAGTGACTCTTTTCTCCTAAATGTAAAGAGAGCTAAAAGAAAAGCATTGGAAGACCGAGGAAAAAATCCAAATGCATGTTACAACGTTCTTAAATGGCATTCATGTGGAGGAGTTTCAGGGCGTGGCAGACACGTCTACGCAAGTACATTGATGCAGGAGGGAAATATTTTGAGGAATTGTAGGCATTTGTAACAATAAGATCAATAAATCTATTTTTCTCAGAAAATGCACCTTACTTTCATAATGGAACCTATATATACGCGCGAGCATATACATTGTTATGTTGCTTTTTATATCAGTCTATTTGATTTTTTTAATTACACTTAATCACTGGAAACTTAAATGGTAATTTTGGTGCCCTTTTAGTCTATCCTTATATATTTTTGTACGTATCTTAATATTTTCTTAATGTGAATGATTTTAAAATCCTGTTGTATCGCATTGTTGGTGATGTATCACGGTACATTAAAAATCATCCTTAACACTTTTGACTAAAACATTTGCATGATTTCTATGTATATTTGACGTTGTTTCCCAAAATTTTATTTATATTTAACTTCTTTTTTTTGTGGTATTTGCTTGTTAATAAGACATAATGATGCCATGGAAAAAACATGAGGTCTAAAACCAAGGGGAAGCCTGTGGTTATATCGGGCGGTATTAATACTGTCACAAACGTATGCAGCAGTAGTCTGAAGGCCAAGAGTAAAAGGGGCTGGGGCTGTGAACCTGTTGAAAAGCCTGCAATAAAAATACTTGCAAGGGGGGGCAATGAGCACTGCTCCTACAGAGTGACTACAAATAGCCCTTAACATACCACCTTTGGATCTTGCCACGTCTTTTTTTCGTTCTTTAAAGAGTACTCTGCCAGCGGTCTCTCTACTGGCAAATTATGCCCGAGCTCAGCCGTAGAGGGTAAAAGAAAAAAATATAAAAGTGAGCCACGCCACCGACTTACACGGTTCAAGCCGAAAACCCCTAGGTCTTATAGGCACTAGCAAAGCCACACGATAAACAACTAAGATTATGGTGAACCAAATAAATAAAATTATAGCAAAAATATATTGGATACTTTACTCACACAATAAATTAAAATACACAGCACAATAACAAAATTATAACAAATATAATCAAAATTAACAGCCAACAATAAATCAAAACTTTAAAATTTACAACTTTATAAGACAACAATAAATCAAAAATCCAAAGTTTACGATTCCATAAAATAATTAAAACAAAGGTAAGAATAACAAACCTTATCAGGTTACCAAAAAAAAAACGTATACAAGTCAACTTTTTAACAATACTTCATCAACGTTCACGTACAGCTGCTAATTTACTCACGTTTTTTTTTCATTTACATAAAGATTTACACTGTTAAAACAATCGAGCTTATTTAAAAATATTTCTTATTACGATGGCTGTCCTTCAAAATAGCAATATTGTAGGATATTTACAAATAAGTATGAAGAAAACATTTTTACTTTGACGCAAAGAACTATTGAGAATATTACTTTAATCAAAGTTCAGCCTTGGCATATTATCCAATGCAATAAATAGTTTTCAACAGTGTACCATATTAATAAATTAAAACAAAACTTATCGTGGTGTCAAAAACAAATCACGTCGTTTAAATATTCTAAAATAAATCACTTGTAACCTTTGGGTATACGAATTCATTAATCCTGTGGCCTACTCCTGTGGCCGGTTTGATTATGGGACTGCACCTGTTACTTAACAATGGCTTCCCTCCATCAGATCCCGCATGCGGATATTTTAACTCGACACCAAAATCCAAAATATCAACAACAAAGGTAAGATAGAATGGTCAAGTTAAAAATTAAATGGTTTTTCTTCAAAATCCAATTAAGATGGCCCAAATACAGCCAGATATGAAAGAAAAAACCGTAGAGGTTCTGCTCACGTGTTAATATAAAATCGTTCCAAAAACTCTCACCACCACCCGACTTCGACGACTGACACCAAACGACTGTGCAAACTACTGACTCCCAGGCCGGATATCAAGAATGACACGGAACACGCGTCAACCAACAATCTTCACAAATCTATGTTCCAAACTCATAATCGCACTCGTCCATGTTGATAGCCAGCCCATCCACACAGAAATGCAAACCAAACAATAATATAGCTGACAACACACGACAATCGAGGCCAAAAATCAAGGCAAAATCTAATAACAAAAACCCCCACTCCATTTCCATCGATTAACAAAAATGTCACAGCCATTAATAATTGAATCCTATCACTACAAGGTATGCAACACTATTTACAACGAGTGATATATTTAAATTACAACAAAATACGGTAAGCGAAACTATTTACGAGTACCTGAGGAATACAAAAACAATCAGAGACCCAATTAATAATGGAACTGCAGAAGGGAAAAAATAGGCACGTGACAATCTCCTGATAAAAGATTGGGCCAGGAACACTGCATACAGACTAAAGTGGATGAAGAAGCAACGGAATTGGTCACATCAAAATCAAGACCCTCCACAAACACACCTTCACAATAAAATCGGGCAAGATTTTGAAAAAGTCCTTAATAGGGAAAAACTATAAAACAAAAATACCAACCAGAGAAGACTGGTTGAAGAAAACACCATTGACCAGCCCAGGAGTGAAACGATGGTACACTGATGGATCATGGAACTAGGGACGCTAAGGAGCAGGTGTGTTTGGAGCATCCTGCCACCACAGGGAAAGCATACCACTGGGGAAATACGCCTCGGTCTTCCAGGCTGAAGTCTATGCCATACTCAGGTGCGCTACGCCCCTGAAAAAACAAAGTAACCAACAGTGAGATTGATATTTTCACTGACAGTCGCGCAGCCATTGGTGCCCTCGTGAGTTACACCACAACATCATTGGTGGTGTGGGATTGCATGCAAGCCCTCAAGTAGTTAGTGACGGTGAACAAAGTCACTCTTACATGGGTTCCTGGGTACACAGGGATAAATGGCAACGAGTTAGCGGATGAATTGGGAAGAAATGGGACCCTGGTGAAACTAAGAAGCCAGTTAGTCGGATTGCCAATTGCCAAAGCGAAACATTTATTGAAATTAATCCTTAAACAAGAACATATTACTCAGTGGAATGCAAATACTGGCTGCAGAACATCAAGACAGCCGATGAAGAAACCACTCCAAAAGAGAGCTGACGCACTTTGTACGATGGACCGGAGTAGGCTAAGCAGCACGCTTGGTTTGCTCACAGGACACATCGCACTAAAGGCGCACCTCTTTAAACTTAAGCTGGCGGCCGAGATAAGAGAAAGAGAGCAGTATACACCTTCTGCGTCACTGCCCGATGCTAACGGTGTACAGGTATCAAAACTGGGGCCGTATAATAATGGATTTAAGCGATCTAAATAAGACAGAGCCAACAGCAATCCCAAGGTTCGACAAAACCAGTGGACTGGAGTTTTAGTGCCCTGAAGACACAGCGGTAGTCACAGAGGATCAAGAGATCTAGGTGACATAGGTGCCGATACCAATGGCCCAACTGCAAGATTTTAATGTAGTGTAATGTAAAACATAATGATGGATAGAGCTCGGAAAATAAGCACTTAAAAAACCATAAAATATGCATGCAAATATACACAAAAAACCGTTGAAATATTCGCTAAAATATGCTTTTATGCATTTATAAAAAACGCAATAATCTTTGTATTAAATGTAATTTATTATATTATAGGCTAATATCACAAAAAATATTTATTAAAATTAGGTACCTACTTATTATAAATGGTAGCGTACCAGACGACTGGTGCAAGGCTGTTATCGGGCTACTTTAGAAGGGAAAAGGTTCGCAGCAGTACCGTAAGAACAACCGAGGTATTAGTTTACTCAGCATAGTCGGCAAATTGTATGCAAAGATATTGATTAAATGAGTGACAAATAAGACTAAAAATATAATATGGGATGTGCAAGCAGGATTGAGAAGAGGAAGAAGATGTATGGATCAGGTCTTTTCATTACGAGGTGTAGTCGAAAAATTCTTGGCTAGAAGTCAGAAGGTTTATTGCGCTTTTATAAACTTAAAAAAGGCCAATGACAGAGTGGTAAGGAGTGAATTGTGGTCGACATTATCTAAATATGGGGTGAGCGGTAGTTTAATATGAGCACTGGAATCACTATACGAGGATTCCACTGCTTGTGCCAGGATAAACGGAGCTTACACGGACTAGTTTAACATTGAAAAAGGTGTGAGACAGATATGTGAGGTTTTGCCATGGCTATTTAACTTAGATATACATATGCATAGACGATTGTTATAAAGATTTAAAAGAGAGTACGTATGGATTAAAAATGAATGATTTGATCGTCAAATGCCTTCTTTAGGCCAATGATCAAGTCATATTAGCGTCATTTAAAGAAAAGTTGCAGGCAATGGTTAATGTTATGCATGATGCCCCGAAAATCAAAGGGATAAAAATAAATGTTAGCAAAACAAGTAATGGTTTTTGAAAGAGAAGAAAGCAGGACAAACTGTGAAGTTCTAATTAAGGAAGAGAAAGTGAAACAAGTAAATGAGTTTGTATACCTGGCTTTAAAATTAACGAGAGATGGAAAGTATGACAGTGACATTGAGCGAAGGGTGTTGGCAGGAAAACAAATGAATGGGGCACTGCATAGCTTTATGAACACCCAGAAAGTGTCAAAAAAGGCACGTCTAGCTGTGCATAGAGGAGTGTTGGTTCCTACACTTATGTATGGTAGTGAATGTTGGGTTTGGCAGAAGAAGCATGAAAATAGGATTAATGCTCTGGAGATGAGTAGTCTGAGAAGTATAGCTGGAATGACTCTGATGGATAAAGTAAAGAATAGTGAGATAAGGGATCTATGTGACAAAGATAGATAAAGGATATGACAACGTTAACGTTGTCAAAGTCCTTATTCTAAAAGATATTCTAAAAAATCTCGCCTTATGAAGGCAACGTAGGTTACTGCTGAAAGTGGTCTGCGAATACTTAACGGCAGCAGCAGAGGTCATTGCGCGAGTTCCTTTCATCAATCTACTAGTGGTGAAGAGAAGTAATGTATATATAAGAAGAAATAAAGGAGGAAATGTAGGTGCAAAAAAGAGAACAAAAACCATTGCTAAATGGCAGGAAAGATAAGAAAGGGACAACAAAATGGATGAAAAGCCCGATATGCAATAAGAAGCCCCGAATGAATTGTAAATATAGAAACTTTAATAACTATCTGACGCAGTTTCTTACAGGGTTTGCATTTTTTAGGATATATACACGCATGATAGGGAAAGTACAAAATGAGGAGTGTATATACTTTGGCGAGAGAGACACCGTCACACACTATACTGGTATGTGACAGATGGCATTTAGAGAGACACTACACTACGTAGAAATATGACTTAATGGAACACAACATTATTGAGATCATAACCAAATCAAAAAGTGCATGAGAGAAGATATAAAAACTAATTCCAACAATTATAAGAAAAGAAAAAAAAAAGAAAGAAAATACCAAATCAGAATGATTGCTTTGTAGAGATCACATGGTCCCCAAAGAAACTTCGGATTATATTCCCGGATAGTACCAAAGCTTCCTTATCCCCTATATCTTACAATATAATACATAAAGAAATACACATAAGTTTTTACCAATACAAAAAAATAAGGTAAAATCGAGCGCACACTTAATATCAGTTATGGCAGTATTCAAATACTTGATTCTAGTAAGTTAAAATTCAAAAAACTTTGTGCACGTTTGGTTTCACGACTTTTAACCGATCAACACAAGAACAATTAGAAAAATTAGTGTAAACGTAACAAGAGCACCCTTTATATAGTCCTTTCACACTGTGATTTCTATGTGTTTGCTCCAACTAAAAAACCTTTTGAAGGCCAACATTTCCAGAGCGATGATGAGGTGGAAAATTTCGTGTTTCAATTGCTCAGCGACCGACCTCAAACTTTCTACGAAAACGGTATAAAACAATTGCCTCTACGTTGGGAAAAATGTGTGTCCAGAGTAGAAAACTGTGTAGAAAAATAATATGTTCTGCAAAATAAAGAAAATTAATCCAAAAATTAAAATAAGTCTCGTTTATATTTAATCCGCACTAGTATAAAAATGATGAAGGTCGTGTTTTTTCTTGGAAAACTGATAATGTCACATCACATCATGTTTAATACTAATCCTGTAATGTATTAATGTAGATAGATAAGATAAAAATTTGGTTACATGACAAATTGGTATTTTTTGTAAAATAAATACTTCTAAACAATTTGCACTTAAAGATTACTTGATTTTGTAAGAATTAAAAATTTATTTGTCAAGCAAATTTTTTTTAAATTATAGAATTTTTACTTTTAAAAATAAGTGGCCGCTGAAGGCTTAATCTAGTAAATATTCTGGATGGGAATATTATCAAGCCATCGGTGCCAAATACGTGTGAACTCGCGCATTATCTTCTTCGCTAAACGGGGCCTTTTTCTTTTAAAATATAATTAAAATGGTTTAATATGGTTGCGTAGTAATCGCCATTGATCTCTTGCTTTGTCCAAAGTCAACAACATTTTATTTGATTTTTTTTAAACACCTTTTTAAAAATCATCACACAGTCGCGCTTATGATCCACAGGCACACACTCACCTTGCAAATAGCTTTTTCACACCCAATTGTTTATTCAAAATTATAGTCACTGTGTCATGCGATATGCCCGTGACCTCTACAAGTTTGTGCATTTCCAACCGTCTATCAGTCAAAACAATATCGTTAACTTCATCGTTGATTTCTGGCGTAGCAGCTTGAATTGGACGTTTAAATTTATTAACCAACTGTACACAGTCACAAAAGCTGGTGCAAATATGCTATGAATATTATCCAACTTTAATTTGATTACTTTTAAAGTTAAACCTTTCATATGTAGATGTTTGAGCACTAAACGAAACTCAGTTCGGTATAAATATGGTTTAGAGCAATCATCAGAATTTTACGATTTTTTTTATTGAATTAGTCCCAATAAATATCCCCTTTAAATGAAAAATATTGTATAAATTGTAATTATTGAATGTATAATTTTTATTATAATTGTAGTATAACTGTATAATTATTTGTTGATATTTGTCACGTGTGGATGTGGTGAAAAATATAGACTCTATTGCAACAGAACTTATAATAAAGTAGTACAAATTACGACGTACCGGATTAAATGAATGAATGTCTTATACTTCTTTGCTTCTGCACTGTTCACTACGTTATAAAAAATTAATGATACAATAGCAGAGAAAACTCTGATTGGTTAACCATTCTCAGAGAAAGCATAATCTTTTCGTAAAGGGACAAATATTTATTTATTTATTTATTTATCGTATGGCATACATCACATAAAATATTGTATAAGTTAACAGGACAACATATAGCACAATGTACAAACAGTGTAAAAATGTAAAGTATAAAAACACGAAAATATAGCATAATTACAGTTGAATGTCTAAGTTATTAATATAATCAATTGATTCTGGTGTCGCTGTCAGGAACTCATTTGGCTGACCTCCATATGCCCTCAGGTTGCAATCTTCCGTGATGTGGCGGATCGTCTGCCTTTCAGCGCCGCAGTCACACTGTGGGGAGGGTATTATGTTCCACTTGTAGAAGGCATCGGCACACCTGCCGTGGTTGGTCCTAATCCGGTTAAGTGCTACCCATGTCTTGCGTGGTAGTTCAAAGCCGGCTGGGGGAGTTGTTATGCACGGCATGTTGAGAAATTCCGGTTGGGCTGCTTCGGTCCATTTCTGCCTCCACTCATTTATTGGGTTGAAGTCAACGGCCTCCAAGTTTAGAGCCGTTTTGATGGGGGGTTTTCTTGAACGCAACCTATTCCTGTCTATGTCCTCCATGTCTCTGTTTATTGGTAGGTGTGGGTTTTGAATAACCTTGTTGTACTCTCTGACAAGTGCAGTGGATCTCCGTATCGATGGAGGAGGGATATGGCTTAGAACTGGTAGCCAATAACTCGGTGTAGATTTAATTGTGCCCGAGATTAAACGCATCGTGTGATTCAATTGAACGTCGACCATTCTGACATGAGGGCTGTTTAGCCAGACCGGAGCACAATATTCCGCCGTAGAGTAGACCAGCCCTAACGCGGAACATCGAAGCGTCGTTGCGGAGGATCCCCATGAAGTGCCACAGAGTTTTTGTATGATGTTATTCCTTGTTTTGAGTTTTGAGGCAGTCTTAGTTAGGTGTTGTTTGAAGGATAAAGTTCTATCGAGAGTAACTCCCAGGTATTTAGGATACCGGTTGTGGTGCAGCAGCCTGTTACCAAAGCTCACATTGAGTTCTCTATTGGCCATGCGGTTGTTTAGGTGAAAACAAGCAACCTCCGTCTTGCTTGCACTAGGTTGGAGTCTCCAGTTGTGAAAGTATTTCTCTAGGGTTTCCAAGTCATCTGTTAGCACTTCTTCCGTCTCTTCAATCGATTTGCTTCTGGTTGCTATTGCCCAATCATCAGCATAGCCAAAGGACAAATAAATACAAACACATAAGTTTGTTGTCCAAATGTCTTATCTGGTTGCCCGTAAAAATAATAAAAATAAATTATAATTTAAAAAAACTAAAAAACACGCTTTTAGAGTTAATCAAACTAAAAAGTAAAAATAATTCTTAACATAGGAATAAAATTACTGACGAGAAAACTAATGTCACTGAAATGGTCATATTATTACCTGTGCAGAACTGAATAAGTCGTTCGCCGCGTTGATTTATTTCACCCAGTCAATATTTCCATGCAATGTTTTTTATGTGGTCATCGTTCGTGGGTCCTTTTGCGGTATGTTCGAAATGACTTTTTCTAAGCTTCCACTTCGTCATCTGAGTAATCACTTGTAGACAGATATACCTGGACAATATGAAGTTTAACTGGTTTGGAGTTAAATGATATTCTAATTAATCTATCGCTAATGGTCTTGTAGCTCTTTACATATTTGGTGTACTTTTTGTTAACCAAAAATTCTTCCAGTCGTGGTTGCTGCCTGGGTTGCTCATATCCGCGGGCCCGGTCGCACATTTTACACTAACCGACCCGGAATCGATAAAGCGCCGGTTGCTAGTCGGATCACAGAGCGTGTTTTTATCTGATTGATGACTTTCTGCCATGATGTGCTCATGGGAATATAATCAGGTACTTTCCCATTGCCTGCCTGATTCTCATGCCGTTGACTCATTTATTGAATTGAGGGACAAGAGTGTGCCCCTTATTCTACTTGCGCCGGGTCCGCCGTACCAAAATCCTTCTTCTCCGCCTTTCCCGCCGGTGTGGTCTTCACCTGCATCCCTGGGCTCTGTGTAAAGCGTTATACCCCGCGATACTGGGTCCTCAACAGAACTTAGCCACCGTCTCATAAAGTCGGGCCCACCCCCGCGACGTGGACGCGCCTGCTGAGAGTTACCTAAGTGGATTTAGAGAAGATGTCTCTGGTTTCCTTTAGGCCGGGTTAATGCTCGTGTTTGAATCCACTAACAGTTAGTACCATAATGATCTTCATTATGATTCTAGTAATCATAAATATCCATTATTTAACTTTAAATAGACTGGTGCTTTGATATACGTCAAAAACAAATTCTGCTCCTCTTCTGGTCTTGGAATACTTAAAAATCTATTGTCACGTCTATTAACTTGACCTAATAAATGAAAATGATATTTGTCACTGTACCAAATGTTACTAATAAAACTAGAATTATATCCCAAAGGAAGGATTCAAGTCTTGCAACATAATCACCCATTCTTAAGAATTAGAGCGTCCGATTAATAAAAGAACTAGCATTAATATCTTCTAAAAAGAGTCCTTCTGCTTATGTTTAAATTATACAGCAGATTTCCTTTGTTGGTTACTACATAATGAATACGCATTCTTGATTTTCGTTGAAATTCACTGTATTTTTCGCACTGTGTAGCATACTTTCATTTCTCCTTAATTTGGATAGAATGTTCAGTACAATAGCATGTGCTTGTTTATTGAACATACATGCATACATATAGTCACGTCTTTTTCCCGTAGTAGTAGGCAGAGACCACTTACTTTCACTTGCTACCATCGGCGAAAAGAAGGCATTTGACGATCAAATCATTCATTTTCAATCCATACGCACTATTTATTAAATATTTTAAACAATCGTCTATGTATAAGTTAAACAGCCATGGTAAAGCCACACATCCCAGTCTCACACCCTTTTCTATGATCGATGATAGTTACAGCAGGTTTGGAAAAATCTTTTTGGGGAGAAGCTGTCTTAACAGCTACATATCTTACTAATATGTTGCCAACTGCTGCTCTGCATGAAAATAAAACACCATATTAACTGTGGCATAATAAAAAGCCCAGATTCGAGTTTTTAAAAATATTTGGCTCTACTGTTTATGTCCACATTAAAAGTAGGAAAAAAAATTTGATGAAAAATTATTTGAAGGAATCCTAGTTGGATATTCTCCAAATGGATATAAAGTATGGAATGTGGAAACGAAAAGTTTTCTTGTGACTTGAGACGTAATTGTTGACGAGAATACTTTCAAAATCACCAGACCTACAAAAAGTAATACAAATACAACCTTACTACCGAAAATTAAGAAAACTGACTCAAAGATGAATCCACTTTTGAAAATTTAAGAAGTGAAAGAATGAAAACATGCCTCGGCCTCTCTATACTGATTATCTAGATCCAAATACAAAAGGGTATACGAATAATATTATACTTAATGCACACACACTTGTAAGCACTATACCAAATTCTTACAATGAAATTAAAATAAGAGGGGATCGGGAGCATACCATTAAGGATGAAATTAAGTCTCTTCTTTTAAAGAAAACATGGTCGTTAGTAGATAAACCCATCAATAAAAATATTGTTGACTGTAAGTGGGTATTTACTATTAAAATTGATGAACATGGAAATCCTATAAATTATAAGGCAAGATTAGTTGCAAGAGGTTTTAGTTAACAATACTTAAGTGTATAACTACCTTTATCTTCCTCTTAGCATTTTCAAATCAATATAAATTACTAATCCATCACATGGATGTAAAAACCGCATTTTTAAATGGAATATTACAGAAAAAAATCTGCATAAAGTTTCCTAGGGGCATAAAAGTAGATAGTGGCAAATTATGTAAATTAAACAAATCAATTTATGGTTTAAAACAATCATCAAGATGTTGGTTTGAACATTTTGATAGAACAATTAAAAAACTCAATTTTAAAAGTTCAGCGGTAGATCCGTGCTTATATTTTTCCGACAAAGGTGTATTAGAGAAAAATATATATGTTATTCTTTATGTTGATGATCTTTTAATTTGTACAGGTGATGAAAATACAATGCTTAATTTTAAAAATTATCTAATAAAACATTTTAAAATGAAAGATTTAAAAGATGTAAAACTTTTCTTAGGAAAAAAAATTTGAAGATATGCAAATAAGATTACTTTGGATCAAAGCTCTTATTTGAAAAGAGTTAATAAATTCAATATGTCCGATAGTAAAGCTGTTAGTATACCTTTAGAAAATAAATTAAATTACAGTAAATTAAACAGCGATGAGACATATGAAGCACCCTGTAGAAATGTAATAGGTTGCTTCATGTACGCGATGCTATGCACGCGTCTCGATCTTTGTATAGCAATAAATATATTAAGTAGATACCAAAGTAAATCTAATAAAAAATTGTGGACAAGCTTAAAAAAGGTTTTAAGGTATACTAAAGGTTCTGTAAACCTTAAACTTACTTATAACAGAAATGATAATTGTGTCAATGTTCTTGAAGGTTACGTGGATTCTGATTGAGGAAATAATAATCAAGATAGAAAGAGTACCACGGGGTATTTATTGAAAGCTTTTGGAAATTGTACAATTTCTTGGAATTTAAGAAGACACAATTCAGTAGCTGCGTCTTCAACTGAAGCTGAATATATGGCTCTTTTTGAATGTGTTAAAGAAGCTGTATGGTTAACAGTTATTATCTGGTCTAAAATTAAATATATTATCACCGATCCCAATTTTTGAAGATAATACTGGCTGCATAAGTATAGCCAATAATCCCACAAACCATAAAAAACCAAGCATATTGTCATAAAATTTCATTTCTCTCGAGATCAAGTATTACAAAATAAAGTCATCCTAAAATATATTCCAACAGGGGAGCAACCCGCAGATGCCTTCACAAAACCACTCCCAGCAGAAAAATTTTGCTTTATAAGATTTAATATTGGTTTACATGGTGGTGAGAAGGGTTTTCCTTACTTGTAAGTCAAATGACACTACCAATCATCAGTAAGTCGCCCCGAAGCGCTATGGCAAATAATAACAATAGCCATAATTATTGTTAATTCTTTTGTATATAATTTTGTAGTTAACTGGTAATAGAATAAATAAATTTTTGTTCTATTTGTTTTTGAGTGGGAGTGTTGAAAAATAAATAATATTTATAATGCAAAAATAAAACCGAGTGTCCTCTTTGTACTTTCTAAAGCAGTAATAAAATAAACCGTTAGGTAAGGGATGACAGGGACCTGCGAATAATTGGAAACCTCTACTGGAACCAGGTCGCTAACCTTAAAACGGAGGAAGAACACACATATTACGTGAAAATAAAGCGAGGTGTTCGACAGGGGTGCATACTTTCGGCTCTTATCTTTAACCTATACTCTGAGCGCATCTTCAATGAAGCCCTAGACGGCATGAACAAGGGAATTCTAATAAACAGACTCAGAGTGAATACCATCAGGTACGCCGATGATACCATTGTCTTTGCTGACAATCTCGAAGACCTTCAAGCCCTGGTGGACAAAATTACCCATCACAGTAGTCAGTACGGCCTTGAAGTCAATGAAAATAAGACCAAACTTATAATAATCAGCAAACAGAACATCACAGGAAGACAACTATTCGTAAATCAAGCGACTATCGAGAGAGTTGATCATTACAACTAACTGGGAACCATTATAAATGAGGACTGGAGCCACGTACAGGAAATAAGAGCACGCATAGGAAAAGCCAGAGCAACCTTTAACCGCATGAGCGCCTTCTTTAAAAGTCATAACCACCCTGGACACTAAAGTGAGACTACTGCGATGCTGTCTTCTCCGTTCTCCTTTATGGTGCAGAATCCTGGACGCTTAACAAAACCACAGCCAAAAAACTCAACGCTTTCGAGATGTGGCTATACAGGATAATGCTGAAAATCCCTTGGACGGCAAAAGTGACAAACGTCGAAGTTTTAAGGACAATAAAAAAAGACCTAGAACTGATGAACATAATTAAAGCACGTAAATTGGAATACCTAGGTCATATCATGCAAAACAAAGAAAGATACGGTCTGCTGCAGACAATCTTACAAGAAAAAATCTTTGGACGAAGAGGACCAGGAAGACGCAGGACATCGTGGCTCAAGAACCTCAGGACCTGGTTCAATAAAACATGTACACAACTGTTCCGGATTGCTGCAGACAAAGTTAACGTCAACGTCAACAGAGTAACGGATCGGCACCCTGAGAAGAAGGTAAGGGAAACCACCCCCAGAGGCTGAAACTAATAAACATTTGGTGAACATTATTATCGGCCCTCTACTTTAGTGAGAAAGGGTATTTCAAAATAATAAAAGTAATTTTAGTCTCTTGTAAATCTTCATACTGTTCTGATCGACAATACAAAATAGAGTATAAAAAACCAACCATACTTGTTTCATTTAAATTAACCATAACCTGCGCTTATAATTCTCAATATTCGTATGAGCGAAAATAATGCTCAACTAAAAATACTTTAAGTAGATAAGATTATTTACGAACTTGCAATGTGTCAATTGTTAGAGGTTTAAGTACACTGCCGCAGTACTGTAAATTAATAGCCATATTGTATAAAAATTGGTATCAACTATTTATAATTATGTAACTGTATCGTCAAGATAACTTAAAGACGACAATATTGTATTTGAAGTCCAAATAAGGCTCATGCTCTTCTTTGACCTAAATAGATAAATGAAGGTGTTATAAATAAATTAGTCAGTAGTGTTAAAATAAATAAATAATGATAAATTAAAGTGTACTATATAGTTTTAATAAATTAAGTTTAAATATGTAACGTTCAATCCTTAATTACAAAAAAATAAGTAAGGTACACAAAAATGTTTGCAGAACTAAAAAAATTTATCAAAAATTAATTTAAAAAACCGAAGTCCAGTAAACGATAAATGCAATTAAAGCAAATGATTATGACATACCAAACATTTCATAAAAATTCCCGAAAAATGTATACGGAGGGGTAAGACGATGTCCAATCTTCAGCTCTTTCAACAGGTCTCTGAACGGTGCTCCGTTATACTGGGTCCCATTATCAGTTATTACGGTATTCGGACAGCTAAAACGGACAACGACCTCTTCATAGAGGGCCTGACTCACTGCTTTTGCTGTTGCCTTTCGTATAGGACGGCACTGGACCCACTTGGTGAATCTGTCTTGGAATACCACCAAGTAGTTGTTTCCTTTACTCGGGCGAGGCAGTGGTCCAACCAGGTCGGAACTCACCGTTTCCCATAGTTGTCGGTTCACGACGGTTGCATCTTAACGACTGTCTTTTGTTGGGATGTCTTGAATTGTTGACAAGACTGACATCCTCGGACGTTCTTAGCTATGTCGCGGAACATTCCTGGCCAATAATAGCGACTCGCTATTCTGGCGGTGGTCTTGGCGATCCCGAGGTGTCCGGCAGTGAAAGCGTCGTGGTTCTCCTTCATTACGGCTGTACGGGCTGGTTTCGGTATGCACAGCTTCCATGGATCGGATAGCTCTGGTTCTGAGAAGTCAGTGGAATCTCAGAAATGACGGTAAAGGCGGTCTTCCTTGATGCAATAGTCTGGGTAGGCAGTGGTATTATTCAGGACTTCGGTCTTCTTATTCGTATACCAGGGACAGGTTCCATCACCTTCGACGGTGGCTAGGTCTGCTTCGGCTGGTACAGGATGTCTGGATAATGCGTCAGCTACTCGGTTCAGTACTCCCTTTTGATATTTGAACTTAAAGTCAAATTGTTGGAGGTAAATACTCCAACAGGCTAGTCTTCCACTTAGGCTCTGGATGTTATGAAGCCACTTCAGTGGTTGATGATCGGACAGGACTAAATAAATTAATCAAAAATTAATTTAAAAAACCGAAGTCCAGTAAACGATAAATGCAAATAAAGCAAATGATTATGACATACCAAACATTTCATAAAAATTCCCGAAAAATGTGGAAACTTAAATTTGGCTTTTGTGCATGTATCCAGTTAAGGGGGTAGGTATTTGGATCGTCCCTGATAATCATGCGGTCAGATTAAAATTCGCAGTAGCAGCAGGATATTGTCCATTGATATGAGGCTTTATATCAAACACAGACATTGACAGTGTAATTCGCTTTAAATAAATGTTTCTGAAACTTTCAGGATAAACAATTTTAAAATGTGTTTAGCTGGATTTTTGTTCACTGCTTTTATTGTGACAAAGGTTTTTGTTAAGTGCTGAATTTTCATTTATTGCAGCAGCCTTTTTATAAGTTTTAAAACTGGACAACTGGACGTTGGTCCAAAAGGGTAAATTTTAATTTTAATTAAACAAATTACAATTTTGTTAATTAAAGAAATAAAGCTAAGTTTTTATGCAGCACCATAATTTTAATCCCAAGCAATTAGGAAAACAAAAAGTAATATAATGAAAATTTGTAGCAAAAAAAATCTAAATGCTTGCGCTTTCAAACTAGAATTTCATTAAATTTTCTTACTAGTGGTTTTCCCTGATTTATGTCGAGCGAAAAGAAACAGTCTTAATCTAGGAATATCTAATTTTTCTTTTTCCCGTAAGAATGGGTAAAGATCACTTTTTGTCACGATTCTTACACGCCTCTTTTGCTTCTCCACTTTTATCAACGCTTTCATAAATGCTCGTTGGTTGCTGGTACTCTTAACCTGGATTTTTAGGCCTTCATTTAAAACAATTTCGATCCGATTAAAATACATTCACCTAGATTGATTATTATCGACTTGCTCATTCATACTCGGCTTATAAAAATGTTTTGTCAATATTCTTTCATCCATCCTTACTACGTATTCAAAACATCTAAACATTTCTTTATGTATCTTTGTTACTACATCTTTTTTTACATTAGAGCGTTCCCTTATCACACTATTTCTTACTTTTTCCATCGGAGTCACTTTAGCTATACCTCTCAGATTACTTATATCCTCAGCATTAGTCTTACTTTTTTGCTTTTTCGGCCAAACCCAGCATTCACTACCAGACATAAGTGTAGGCTTCAGCACTCCTCTATGGAAAGTCAGCTGTGCCTTTGATAAGTTCTGGTTGTTCATTAAGTTATACAGCGCCCCATTCCTTTTTTTCTGCTAACACTCTGCTCATTATTACAGTCATATTTTCCTTCTCTCGTAAACTTTGAACGCAAGTATACAAACTCTTTCACTTGTTCCACTCTTTCTTCTTTAACCAACACCTTGCAGCTTGTCACACCCGTTTTTTTTAAAACATTACATTTGTGTTGCTTACATTTACTTTTATCCTCAGTACAGTAATTGAGATTCAAATAGTCATGTTAGAATTAATTATAATAGTTTGTTTATAAGTAATACAGTAGCTCCAACAAAATATTTTTAGCATCATTTTTTTATTATTAACAAACAATCTTTCTTATTCATTAATCTTGTACAGCTTTAATGGGGTTTTTACTTTTTCTGTTAACAATTTGATTCATCAATCATCACCCTAATAAAAAAAATGTAGGAATTGGAAAACAAAAAATTCTTATAAACGTTACGTTTGCATGATATTCTTGTTGGAGCAATACCGTGAAAAATAAAAACACAATCTGTCTGAACCTGGAAAAACTGAAAAACATATCTCTTCCGCTAGCATGTATCTCCATAACCCGCTTTTGTGTAGGTATAAATTATGACGCTATTATTTTTTCCGCAATATAATGTCCTCTCAGGCCGAGCTTTCCTACACAGAAAAATACAGAAAGAGTTTTGACATTTCGGAATGGAACAGCAACATATGGATTTGAGCGTAGGTCGTTATCTACGATCAATTTGGAAGCACTAATTCAACTGGATCATTCCTGTCTGAGTTTATTGGACGATTTTTTAACCGAAGATGAACAGTTCTATGAAATTTATTGCTTCTCGGTGATATATGGTACTTTACTGTAATATTTACTATGCATGCATGATGCCAAAGCAACGTCAAGAACGTTTGTTGGTTTTTTACTTTACTTTACAATGTTAATTTTTGTAATACATCTAAAAACACTTAATATTTCCGAAACAGTTGAAGATAGGTATGGAACATTGTACATGAATTATGTCTAGAATTTTCTGAAGAATTCAAAAAATAAATAACAAACAGGGGGTTGTATTTAAAATAAGAAAGTTGGTATCGGCCACTGTCACATGACACACCCTATATAATTTATTTTTTTTAAAAAAATGCGCATCTATAAATACAAATCAACGTGTCTAAGCGTTTTTCCCAACACGCTCTCATTTATTCGTTATCGAATTTATTCCATTTGGCTGTTCCACACTGTATAATTTTGAGCGAGTGGAGCACTTTAAATACTTGGGAGCAACAACAGCAAATAATAACATGACAGAGGAAATAAATATGAGAATACAAAGTGTCAATCGCTGTTACCTTGCACTACAGAAAATAATGAAGTCCAAAATAGTCTCTCGAAGAACAAAAATAAGTATCTACCACACTATTATCAAACCCATTATGACATATGCCTGCGAAACGTATACCATGACAAAACAAAATCAAAGCCGACTAAGAATAGCAGAAAGAAAAATCCTTCGGAGTATATATGGGCCAGTGAAGGACCAAATCTTAGAACATTACCGGACCAGAAATAACAGAGAACTGGAAAACATATACCGTCACCCAGATATCGTCAAAATGGTTAAAGCTAAAAGACTAACATGGGCCGGACACATAAAAAGACAAAATGATGAACGAGTGGTGAAACTAGTATGGAAACAGAATCCAACCGGCAAAAGACCACTTGGAAGACCCAAATTGCGCTGAAGGGGTAACCTGTCGGCAGACTTCGGACCCTAAATATCACCAATTCCGAACAGCTTATGCTGGACAATGAAGGCAAATCTTAAAATCAGCTAAGACCCAGCCAGGGTTGTAAAAGCTACAAAGAGAGAGAGAGAGAGACAAGTATTGTAAATTGCTGATTAACAGTTTCAAACGATAACAATAAATAATAAAAATTAAAAAACGTATTGTTTTGACGACTGTAATTTGGCAACAGTAATTTTCCTTATTTTAATTGCTACTGGGCTAAAATTTTAGGTAAAAACGTTTAAAGGCCTTATTGGCATCAAGAAAATTTTTGTAGACTTCTAAAATCATAATATATGGAAGTACAACAAAAATAAAACTTTACCCTTACAATAAGCTAATGATAACAGATTATTTGTAACTTCTGGGTCATTGACAGCGAAATAACTTTTTTTAAGAGTTAAAAAAATAATGAAGGCGCAATGCCCCAGGTTCAGGAACAATACTTCATGTTTGGTATTATAAAATGTTTGTACTTTATCTTTAAAACGGTGTAATTACCATTGCAATAACTTAGTTAGGTACTTACTTAGGTACATCAAGTTTTCTGTTTATAAAATTATTTACAATTGAAAAAAAAAGTAAACCACTTTTGTAAACAGCTAGTATTCTTTTTTATAAGTTTGTCTTTGTAACCAATATAACAATACCTATATTAAAATAAAACTGCATCACTAACAATCTATCCATCAAAACAGCAATTCTTCAATATTGTTACACAAAAGAACCAATTTGTAAAATTAGTCATAAATAAAAATCAAAGTTTAATGATTGATTAATTTTGAACATGTATATCGTACAGTAAAAATCGAATTAATGGCCATATTTTATTGGATTTGCCATAAACTGAAAGGATAATAATGGAAAACGGGATCATTATAGGACGTAAAACAACAAATTGTACTATTTAAGTTTAACTCGTTATGTAGAGGTATACACACAAACACACACGCTATCGCCATAATTTTAGAATATTAAATCTATAAACCAAATAATAATATGAATTAAAAATATAACTTTGTAAATTTTATGTATGAAAATATAAAATAAATGTATTTATGTTAACCTTTGTAACATAATATAAAAGTACAGAACAAACATTCTAAAAATAGGTTTTAATACGTTTTTTATGTGAACATTAATTTGGTTATAAAATTTTAAATAGTTATGTTAGTAGATTCTGTCACTAGGTTAGAATGAAAAATTTAATACGGGTAGAATATTCCGAGCGAGAGCGATAGCAAGCGCGAGGTATCACAAGTATCGAATTTTTTCATTCTAACCGTGTAACAAACGATATTTTCTCCAAGACCAAAGAATATAAACGAAAAATTCTTGCAAGATTTTTTAAGTTAATAATATTTTTCATATTCCTGTTTTGATTTTTGAAGAAGTAGGTTTTCTGTTATGTTATTAGCGTAATTTGTAATCTCAGGAGTATTTTAAAATTCTAAATCTGATTCACTTAAATTCTCACTTATTTTTATACATTTTTTAAAACATAACTCATAAGAACGACGCGTCGCCAATTTTATTTGAAACTAACATTAACTTTAAAGAGTTTATTTGATATCCATGGCAATCGCTACTGTTTAAAACAATTACGGAATATTTATACCGTCACAAGTGATAAAATAAAAAAAACAGACCCCTAGATTGTAGATTGTAGGGGGGGTCTCAAGCCCCTCGACCTATCAGGTCTTTTGAGCATAACCCTTAATCCATTTGAGGCCCAGGATTCCAAAACTTCGTACAAAGTTTATCAATTTCCTGTAAGCTAAGTTCCTGACATCGCAAGGCTTTAAGAAGTCCCCTTCCAGAAACTTGATCCTTTTGCAGAATAGTGCTGGGCATTTGCAAAGAAAATGTTATGCAGTCTTTTTCAGGTGATTCCTCAGAGGGCAGTGTCCAGTAAGGAGTCCCGGCACCAGTTTCAAGTTTTTCTTGTCCAACTCTAGAAGCTGTTTAGCTTTCCTTGGCAAGAGGCTTACTAGCCTTTTCGTTTGTCTTTATCCTGGCACTTTATTCTAGTGAGATTTTATTTCATCTGTTTTCCAGCGTTGAATCTCTTCTTTCAAGTGGGCCTTGGAGAGTCCAAAAAAGGGTTCAAAAAAAGGATTCTGTTCATTTGCCTCTTCTTTGGCAAGGTAGTTTGCTTTCTCTTTATCTCTTTGCCTTTGTGAGCTGGAACCCACATAAGAGTGACCTGGTTGTTTGCTGCCAGTTGGGAATTGTTTACAGTACGTCAGCTTAAACTCACAAGTGTATAACTTTAGAGCTGTTAGTGCTGCTTCGCTATCTAATAAAATATAGATTTCTGCCCTTCGAGTGTCCCTTAATATGCACTTCTGGGCACATATCTCTTTGGCATGTAACTCCGCTCGAAAGATGGTTGGGGTGTTACCAAACGGCTTTAAGAGCCTTAAAATTCGGCACTGTAACGCCCACTCCAAACGTTTAATCTTGGATCCATCAGTGTATCACACTAACGCATACCTACCTAGTTAAGGTCCGTTCTCTGTGCAAACTTTGTGGTTGTTTATGACCGCTTTAAGCTGCATTTCGAAGTCGCATAACTGGCATAATATCTGTTGGCTTAAACATGGATTTTAGTGAAATATTTTCCTAAATCTTTAAATGTCCAATCTGATTTCTTGCTAAAAGATTTATTGTCTGGCTCAGTTTAAAGGCACTGATTGCTGCTTCTTTCATTACACATAAGTGTAATGGTGCACTATATCAATGGGGCATAGGTGACCATGTGTTTGATGATCGTTTGGTATGACCAGTAGATCAGTAGATTTGGTTTTATACCCCATGTCTTGCCAAAAATTCTGCGGCATGTACAGCTTGCCACTATAGCTCTGAAAAAAATGTGGTTAAATTGGCTGTTTCATGTCAGTTTTTGGTCGATTATTACGCCTTAATATTTAACTTCTTTGGAAAATGTGAGCTGAATTTCAATTAAAGTTGGGGCTTTTAGTTCGTACTTTCGCCCCCTGGTGAATGGAACCAGCACTGTTTTGCTAGGATTGACATTGAGTCGGCGTTACCTTGAGTCGTAAAACCAGAGTGGTGTAACTTTACTTTTAGGTTGTCTACAACCAGTGAACCGAGCAAAGGCGATAGAACTTCCCCTTGAAGCCACCTTTTTTTTAACTGTCATTTTGACTGTCTCTCCCCGAAGAGTCGCCACAATAATTCTACTTTTTAGCATTGATTGTATCCATCTAATCAGTAAAGCGTTTACAGTACTTTCCTCGAATGATCCAGTTATGGAGGCAAGGGAGGTGTTATCAAAATCACCCTCTATGTAGATGAAGGCATAAAGATCCATTTATTTTTTCCACGCATGTCTTTTTAATGCTTGTAACTAGGCACTGTAGAGCATTTATCGTGGATTTACCTGCTTGATAAACAGACTGTTTCTTGTGGAGCGGTCTCATCTCAAGAAATTTGCTTTTGATGTAACAGTATAATATTTTCTTCATTGCTTTTGGGAAAAAGGAGGTAAGACTTTTGTGGTGGTAAGACTTTGGTTCGTCCATTGGACTTCTCCCAGTCTTTGTTATAATCGCCACCACGGCTTCTCTTCAAGCTTGCGGTATATAACAAAAATAAAGCTGGCCTAGAATATTGTTTTCATAGAAGGCTTCATTATTTCAAGGTCATGTTGGAGTGAGGCTTAAAATATTCTGTATTTTCTTGGTGACTTAAATGGTTTAATGGTTTAAAATTTTTGATAGCCTATTTAATTCTTAAAGTTGTAAAGATTTTCACAGCTAGGCTTCTGCTGGATCTGTTGTGGTTTTGGACAACCCGTTCCAGATGAGCACTTTGCTGTTTGTTTTTACAGCCTGTTCAAAACCAAGAAAGTGTGTCTGCAGGAGAACACTTAAGCTTTCCTTAGGATTATCAGTGTTTCTCATGTTTGACTTTTTAATCAGACCGATAGCGTCGGAGTGTTTTTTTGAGAGTACTTTTTAAATACGTTGTGCTGAAGCTAGGTTGGTAATCCCCTCGCACATTTACCTTTATGTTCTTTTTTGTTGTACTCAGAAGGAGCTTTCAAGTTTCCCAGACTTTTAGTTCTATTGAGAAGCCTTCTGACTTTTTTTGAAGTTTATCTTGTTCCTTATTCTACCAAGGCACATCGCTAGTAGTAGCCTTTTGTTTTTTAGGACAGCTAAAATCATATGCTTTTATTATAGCATTTTAAAGTTGTCTTAAGTTGCTTTACTGATTCGTCTGCCTTTCGAGATGCTCTTTGTAAGCCTCCCAGTTGGTTAACTTTGGTACCCTGTATCCCTCAAAGCATGTTTCTGGCCATAACTAAAGCTATGTCCAGTAGACCAACTCAGCAACACCTCCTAAACCTTCTTCATCTAGATATTCTATTGGAGAGTGAGGCCAGGATAGTCTACTACAGATTCCTGTCTCTGGAAAGGCAAATTAATGAAAAGCAATTTGGGGACCACTCCGGGTAACTGAGTAAAACAAAAAACCACCAAATTCTCGGGATGGTTCCTGGCATGCTAGCCACAAAATACACGTAAAAAAGTCCTTTAAAGTGCTTTTTCTAAAAAAAAAATGGGTGAGGGGAGAAATCCACTTTCCAAAGACTAAATACGTAATATACACAGATGGCTTAACAACCCCAGATGGAGTTGGCACCGGTGTTTTCAGCAGAAAACCAAAGATTGAAATATTTACCAGTCTTGGTTATCAAATTGTGTAAAAGAGATGTAATTAAAAAACCTTCAGCAAACAAAAAAAAGTATATAAGACAGCCAGGCTGCTTAAAAAGCACTAAGCACCAACAATATAAATTCTAAACTTGTATGAAATTGCATCCAATTCCTGGAGTGCCTTGGTGCGAGCAACAAAATGAATCTGCTGTGGGTACTGGGGCACCCGGGGGGGAAGGCAACAAAAAAGCCGACAAACTCGCAAAAACGGGGAGCCGAATCTGCGTTCACTGGACCAGAACCAGTATTTGGATTCGCTACAAGTGCCGCCAAAACAATTATTTTGGATTGGGCGAAAAAAAAAAGACTTACGTATGGTCCGATACACCAGGGTTGACTCACTCGAAAGCGTTCTTACCTAAACCCTCGAGAAAAACAACTTAGCAGATTCTAGAATGGAGCAGGAATGACCTGCAAATTTTAACGGGACTGCTAACAGGACACTGTCGTCTAAGATACCACCTTGGAAGAATAGGTCTGAATCAACAAAAGGACTATCGATTTTGCTGCGTGAAAGACAAAACTGCTAAACATATACAAGGTTCATGCCTCTGCCTGGTGAGAATAAGGTTCAACATATTTGGTTATGCCAACCTAGAACCTACCGATTTTAAGAAAATCACACCTTATACAACCATAAACTTCGTGAGAGGGGCTGGATTGTGCGATGAACTATAATCTCTGGGGCTGAGCCACAATAGACCTACTAAAGGTCGCAGTGTAGTGGCGACCTACGCCTTACTGACATAATACCTAACGATACCTAACCTAAGGTCTTCGAATGCTTAATATGTTTTTTGATAGGGTAATTCCTCTCTCTGCGAGAATCATCACCTTGTCGTTGGTGAGAGGGCTCAGTAACCTTATGTCCAGGGAGTGATGCCGGCGGTAGCGTAGCTACCGGTAGGGCCACCCATGCCGGTAAGGTCTCAAAGAGATTAAGGTGAAGCTAAGAAGATTACCACGTAGCGTCTGTCCCAGAATGGGTGGCTGCAAGCGAATGGCTCTTTTCTGAATGGAATCTAGAAGACGAAGAGAATGCCTTGGTGCTGAACCCCAAATGTGCGAGAAATACTCCAGTAGAGGTCGGATTTAAGCCTTGTACGTCGTCAACAGTTGATCAGGAGTAAAAAACTTTCTGGCTTTCCACAGAAAACCTAGCATCTGGCTTGCCGACTTTGCGATGTTAGCAACATGGTCATGCCAAGACATATTATTGGACACCGTGACTCCCAAAATCGAGATGGAGGGACTTGGTTCAAGGGTATTTCAGGATATTGTGATGGGATGATTTAAGGAATTCACTTTCTTGGAAAACGTGGCACTTTTTGTTTTTTGGGCGTTGAACTGAACAAGATTGTTGGTTCCCCACTCGACGGTTGCTTTAAGATCTCTATTGATGGAATCAACCTGTTTCTGCCTGAGTCTATTTGTATCATTCACCGAAAGTGATCGATAGGATGTGAAAGTTGAGACAAGTGTGCTATCGTCTGCGAAACTGTAAATGGGGTTCGTGATGGTTTTCAAGAGGTCGTTGATGTGTAAAAGAAATAAGGTGGGGGACAGGATCGAACCCTAGGGGACCCCGGCATTAGTTTTAAACGCATTAGAAGAAATACCGTCAACTGCCACATGTAAGGAGCGATCTTGCATGAAGCTCAAGAGCCATAGGCGCAGTTTGGTTAGGAGACCGTAGGCAGATAATTTACTTAACAATGCCTGGTGCCAAACGCGGTCAAAGGCTTTAGATATTTAGATATATATATATTTAAATAGGATCATTAGTAAAAGGTGCCGGGAAGCGAAAGAGATCTGGATGTCGACAAAGTGCCAAGAAATAGAACAATTACAAGAAAAATATGCCACCTTCAATGTTCATAAATGAATGAAAGAATTTACAAACAGACACAGAAAACATCAAGGAACAATCTTAAAAGACGATAACAACGAGATAATTTTAGGAGTAGAAAATAAGCTTACGAGATGAAAAGAATATATCGAAACACTTTTTAATGATGACGGGCCTTGCTCTCCACCACCGATAGATAACATATTGAATGAAAAGGCTCCAGAAATAACCAAAGACGAAATTGTTCATGCAATAAAAGCACAGAAAAACTGAAAAGCTATCGGTCCCGATAAAATCAACGTTGAAATACTTAAATTAATAATGAAAGTAAAAGCCTAGATTTAATAACAGCATTATTATAATAATTATATAACAAATTCTTTAATAAAATGTTGCTGATAAGGAAGAATGTTAAATTTTAAGATTTCTTTTTTGCGATAATTTTAACGTTTTCGAATATGTACCTGTGAAAATTTGGAACTGGTGGTTTTTTGGGCACGAAACGAGACAACGGCAAAGACAAACAAAAAACCATTACTGGGAAATTTTCTCAAAGCGAATGAAGGAAGACTACTATGGACTCCAAAAACAAATCTGGCGGTTTACTAGGACTCAAAGAAAAGAGATCAATGAGCTAGTGGAAACAAATCAGATATCAAGGGAAACCTGGGTTAATTATCTGACGGAACTATATAAATTAAAAGAATGCGAGGCTGAACTAAATACACCCGAAATCGTAACAAATGACAACACGCAAATTGAGACAGACGATGTAAATATAGTCCTTCGAAAGCTCAAAAATAGGAAAAGCCCAGGGCAAAATGGTATCCCAAACGAATTACTTAAATATAGTGGTCAAAGTCTCATACAGCAGCTAACGTTTCTTATTCGAAAAATTCTCTACCAACATAGGATACTCGACGGATGGCGAACTAGCATCACTATCCTTATGTTTAAAAAAGGGGATAAGAAATTGCCTTCAACTACCGAGTCATAAATCTCTTAAGCACTGCACTGAAACTAACAACAAAAGTTATAGCAAACAAAATGAATAACCTAACACTCCAAGCAGATGAACAGCAAGGATTCAGATCGGGCAGATCATGCACAGATGTGGTTTTTGTGATAACGGAAAAGTCAATTGAATACAACATACCAGCATAAATGTGCTTTATTGATTTGGGAAAAGCGTGCGATCGTGTGCGGTTAAGAGACGTTATACATCCTCTTTACAACAGGAAAATCACAAATAATCTCATCAAAACCATAAAAAATAAGTACAACTAAAATCAGATTCAAGCAATTCTACATTTTAATGTCGTGATCTTGACCGTCACTGCAAAGTAGAGCAGCGTAACGACCGATCGAAGTAAAACAATAACACACATGTTGGTTGCGAAATAAATACGAATGATTAATAAACACAAACATTATTACGTGCGTCTGGCACCACGTTTTAAGTGAATTCAAAGTTATTCCCGTGAACGGTCAACTAAGTTTATTTATTAAACCTTTTTACATGTTTTCCTGGCTAAGGGCACTACAGAAAAGAAACAAACAAAATATTAAAAATGTTTAAGAGTAAATAAAACAAAAAAATTTAAAAAATATCAATACATCAAAATTATGTAAGTAATTTAAAATTGTAATGGAATCTTTTTATATCAGAAATTGTATTAGAATTAAAAGTATACAAAAAAAATTATAAATGAATACTTTAGAGAAAAAAAAATTAATTTAAATATATCTGCAAGAGAAAGAGAAAAAAAATAAGAACCTTGCAGTTTTATTTGTTGTTTATTTTTTATTGGTTGTTGTTGTTTAATTAGCTTCAAAAATATTAGTTAAAACTAATTTCAAAAGACCCTTTATAAAAAATAATTAATTTTACAAAATAAAATAGCAATTTAATTTGCTGATAAATTTCTTATTTCTCTATGTGGTTTGAATAATTCATCGGCCTTATTAGATGTTAAAGCCTTAACTTTCCACTTCAATATTCTATATAATTTAATTTTCAAAAGATGTTGCAAGATAAGCATTTTTTGGTTTTTACAACTTCAAATCAATTAAAAGTTTTTTCTACAAATGAAACAAGATTTGATCTGATTTTTTGCCTTTATGCCATAATTTGGCTTAAAAGTTTCAAAACAAGAATTGAATTTTTAAAGCATACTTGTCACCAAATTACTAAAATCCTCATTTGTTCTTGTTAAATATGAAATATTTGTTTTTAGTGATATCATAATTCCTGTAGAATGAATAGAGTTCTCTAGCTTTTACAAAATCTTCTTTTTGAGAAATTTATCTTTACATCTTTCACAATCAAATTTTTTTTAACAACTTGAAACACAGATATCCTGCAACATACTCATTAACACAGTCTTCTATTAGTGATATTTGAAGGTGATTCTTCCACACATTTTAAACTGTTATTTTCCTTCTCACTATCAAATTCTTCATCATTAAGTAAACTTTGTCCTGGAAAAGCAAGTTGTTCTTCCTGATCAACATGTTGCTGATCCCCTTCAAAAATAATCAGTTCCTCACCATCTTTTTCACAATTCGAGGACTCTTCTGCTGACATCAACCTAGTGTGCATATTGTGTTGTTATGCTATTCGATTGAGGGAGAAAAGTGGAACAAGTTAATGAATTTGTGTACTTGGGTTCAAAATTTACTAGAGATGGAAACTATGACAGTGACATTGAGCGAAGGGTTTTGACAGGAAAACAAATGAATGGGGCACTTCATAGCTTTATGAATAGCCAGAAAGTGTCAAAAAAGGCACGTCTGGCGGTGCATAGATATGTGTTGGTTCCTACACTTATGTATGGTAGTAAATGTTGGGTTTGGCAAAAGAAGCATGAAAATAGGATTAATGCTGAGGAGATGAGTAGTCTGAGAAGTATAGCCGAAGTAGTGACTCGGTTGGATAAAGTTAAGAATAGTGAGATAAGAGAATGCTGTGGTGTAAAAAAGATGTGGTTACAAAGATAGATAAAGGATTGCTTAGATGGTTTGGACACGTAGAAAGGATGAATAAAGGAAGATTGATGAAACAAATTTTTAAGGCGAGTGTGCATGGACAAGTCGGTAGAGGTCGACCTCGGAGAACATATCTCGATCATATCAACATTGTTTTGAAAAAAGTCCAGGTCAAGAGTACCAACAACCGAAGAGCATGTATGAGAGCACTGATGAAAGTAGAGGAAGCAAAAGATGTGTGTAAGAACCCTAGCAAGTGGAAGGAAGTGGTCTCTGCCTACCCCTAAGGGAAAAAGGCGTGACTTTATGTATGTATGTATGCTATTCGGAATTTTTTGGGGGTTCGTTGAGGATTGTAGCCACCTCTTTTTCTTAAAACAAAAAATAAATTTTATAGATTTTAACCTTACCTTTCTTGGAGAATTATAAGATGGAACTTGGCTTGGTATATTTACAAAAGCGGTTATTTTTCTGGGTCCATATGAACTACCACTTGTACTGACTTGTTTCTTATAACTTTTTTAGTGTTCACAGATTTTTTATCAAGTGATATTAAAAAATCGTACAAGTCAAAATCAGTATGGTCTTTTAAGGATTTCGCATAAATAGTAATAGTTTGTGGTGGTTCTAAAACTTTCATAGACTTGTCAGAACTACTTTGGTCAGATGGAGCTTAAAGATCACTGAAATATTTGATACAATTCACACAAGCATTTATTATTTATTGTATTGATAACCTAATGAATTAAATAAACAAGAAAATTTATGAAATATTTGGAAAATATTATTATTGTAACATACCTGATTGTTTTGCAAGCACTAAAACTTCACAGTCAAATGTGGAGGACACAGCACAACAACCCAAAATTTTCCTCTGTCTTGAATACAAGATGAACTTAAAAAAAAATGGTTTTCACAAATCAATTTATTAATTAACGCAGTTGGTTTTAGATCATAAAGGTAGATATTACCACAATTTATAACCTATTCTTTACAACAAGATGCATGTTTCCAAGGAAGGAAAAAATGTCAGCTCCTTGTTAGCTATCCGATTATTGTTACACTAACATAGACACAATAAAAACTATGTAAGTAAAGGCATCTTTCACTTAACAGTCAACCAGCAAGAATAACTGGGTCTTAGGTATAGCATAATATGGAACTAAATTTAATGTTGCACGACATCTGAATCTCAATGTAGGTACTATGACTTCGATCCCAGCGCCACCTATATCTCGCTAAAATTTAATACTCCTTTTGTGCCGTAAGGTTATATATTAATTAACGGTTTTTCTAATTTGTGTGGTTCTACTGTGAATAATAAGGCGCTTTCCAATGCTGACACTTGACCCCGACTAACGGAACGCACCAGCGCAGGCATCCAATCATTAGCTTCACACCACATTTATTAAGTTTTAAGTACAGAAAATTTCATTGCAATTGAGCGACTACGTCTGGGTGTTTAAATTTTTTTAAAAATTTGTTAAAAATTAGCAGGAATCGTTATAAACATCAATGAATTTTGTCTGAAAAGATTTTGGAGATAACATTTAAACTATTCAGTTACAGTTTACAAAACGTTTAATAAAATTAAAATGTAAATATGTCAATTAACAATTTAATAGTAAAACTTTTACAACAACATCGATTATACTTACTCAATTAATTGTTTTATGGTTTTTGTTTAGTTTCGATGTGTTATTTTAACAATTTTGTATGTTCAGGCATTAAATTCACAAATAAACCTACTTTAAAATAAATTTTGTAAAAAGTTTATTTTTCAGTTTATATAATCCTAATATTTAGTCGCAAAAAAAATAAACTACCTTTAATTAATTTTTTTTTTATTTTTTAATTGTTTTAACCAAATAAGCTGTATGTTTAATTGGAACTGCCGAGCTAAACATTTATTTACGATCTAAATTATCGTTTTAAATTATTGTAAATAATTTGTTAAAAGATTTAACAATAATCTAACTTATTGTGTACATTTAAAAATTGTAGACATTTTTTTTTATCAATATTATATTTTAAACAGCAAATACCACCAAATGGTCCTAAACCTTACCAGACATTCACAAAACAGTTAATTTAAATCAGAAAATAAAAGGTAAAGGCTAATATCAATACAATAAAACAATCTAAAATAGGCCCATAATGCCTAATGTAGACTGGCAGTACTGTAGTGATACTAAATAGGATTTACCTGAAACAGCTAGGTGAGAACAGATCAAGGCACATCGTGAAAGGGGCAAATAATCTATACATCATCTCTTAATGGAGCAAAATGATCGTGTATGGTCTTAATATCATTTTGAAGAGAAACCCCCACCTACTATTATCACTATAGTTATGCTAGATTACTGATCTAGTAGTTTAAAAGACTTAAATTGTACCTTAAAACAACATACCAAATTAGGGCTGTCCAACTTCAACTGGTAAATTAAATTGCGGTGGGCCGCATAATAATATACTTCCTATACAACTTTGTCAGTTAGTTGTACTAGGTACAAAAAAAAACGTTTGCAAATACTTCTTCTCAGTCCTTTTAACCTGTGAAAGGTGTAGTAATACTATTTTAGGTATTTGTTTAAATTTGTTGTTTTCATGCGTTTCGATCTTGTGCTAGATGTATTGCCTAGTGCATTGAGTGTCTCGTCATTTTGTAACGACACAAGTACGTTACTATTAATTTCCACCCGTGAAACCAGTTGTCCCCACTTCCACGATGACGATATCCACCACCAGATCAATTGAACTCCCACTTCGGATGGATTGATGGTAGAAGGAGACCACCACGACAAAAATAAAAGACCATGCACCGAGCAGTAAAAGCACCTTGCTGTGCGAGGCGTAGACCAGCGGTATTGACACTGTTCTCGAACACTTTACACAGTTACTACCGGGTGATGGGCGAGGTCGGAGTATTGATCCGATCTTGCACACACTCACCGGGACCACCGTTAATTTATGGTATCGACGAAAGTTTGAAACGAACGGCCTTAACTGCCAGGACGCGGTTCTGGCGCTCCGAAATACACCTACAGTTCCACGACCCGAAATCACCGTTAGGCCGGGTATTGACCGGTCATAAACGATATTCCTGTCATCTGAGTCAAACCGATAGAGTATTGATCTGTCGATAACTCAGTCCCTAATCGATCCGTACTGCACAAATAATTAGTCGCATATACCGCCCACGTCGAAGTCAAGCCACCCATGTCGTATGAAGTACGTCGAGAATTTTACTTTTATTTTCTTTTATTTATTGTATATATTTTTTATTTTTACAAATAAACATTTAATTCTTTAGCACTTTGTCTCCTTGGGCTATCTGGGTAACACGAATAACAATTTCTTTTAATCTGTCGGTCCACCTCATTGGAGACCGTCCTGTAGGTCTTTGTGTCTCAACTGCAAATGCAGATATGGAAAAATCTTTTTGGAACATAGAAATTTCAATGCAAATCGCTGAGGTGCACGAACCAGCCCAAAATATAATTAATTTTCGCGACAAACAATTAAGTAATAATTTACACGACTTTAATTTGAACTTTTCCTACCTCGTCTACATGTGTCTGCGACGCTTAAAATTAGTATGAAACTTTTAGCAGCGGTGTGCACGTCTGACTTATCGGAAATGACGCATGCAAGAGATCAAACTCTTTTAAAATTGTGTTTACATTTACCACAACGGCCCCAAAAATAAAATAAATATTCTACGAATTAAAAAACGTGACTATAACTTGTGAAAAATAAATTAAAAATTTGGTCGAAAAAAAAAACCTAACAAATCCAACGTAATAAAGGTTAATCTAACCACTTTGTTGTGCCAAACAATATCCAAATCTGTAAAACATGGAATTTTGTGAAATCATGTTGGAAAAAAAAACGAAAATAAAGATTTTTACAAAACATATTATTTACAGATGAGTCATCATTTTAAAAGTTTTGTATGAACCTTTATTGCAATGAATTTGTAATGTTTTTTTTTTGGCGTACAAATTTTAAGTTTATTTTGTGGAAGTTAATGTTATGTTTTTAATTCGTAGAATATTTAGTTTATTTTCAGTGCCTTTGTGTGGAGGGTGAAAACATTTTTAAAAGGTAAATTTTTTAATCTCTTGCATACATCGTATTTTATTTCCTGATAGGTGAATCGTGCACACCGCCGCCGAAAGTTTTATACTGATTTCTAGCATCGCAGACACATGTCGACAAGGTAAAGACAGTTCAAATTAAAATCGTGTAATTAATTACTTGATTGGTTAATGGTTAATGGTTAATTTTATGCATGGTGTCCTTAAAACAAAGGGACGAAAGTAAATGTAAGTAAAACAAAAGTTATGGTTTTAAAAAGAGAAGAAAGTACCTAAAAAAACTGAGAGGTGCTGGTTGCAGGAGAAAGACTAAAATAAATAAATGAGTTTGTGTACTTGGGTTTAAAGTTTGCTAAAACAAAAGGTATGACTGTAATATAATCAGCGAATTGTGTTGACAGTGAAACAAATGAATGCATAATTTTATGAGCAGCCAGAACGTGTCAAAAAAGGAAAGACTGGTTGTGCATAGAGCAGTGCTGGTCACTACACTTTAGATAAATAAATGAATGCTTTGATAAGCAAGCATGTATGAGAGCACTGATGAAAGTAGAGGAAGCAAAAGATGTGTGTAAGAACCGTAGCAAGTGGTGTCTGCTACCCCTAAGGGAAAAAGGCGTGACCTATATGTATGTATGTATGTTATTATTACAGTCCACTTAAAACCCGAATTAGAATAAAATTCAGTTGTTTCTCGCACAAGTACTACAACACCTTTTTCTCCGGGAGGTTAGTATTTGTTTTTATTTTCTTATTTGGTAGATGAGCTGGTAGAAAGCAAGTATCAAAGTTTTTTCTTTATTTTTTATGCATTTGGCGAATAAAGTGTCGTTTCTTGAAGCTTTATTGGTTTTTAGTTTATGAATAGCTCGTGATACTTCTTTCAGTGTATTTTATTGTTTTTGATAATTAACGTACCAGTACCTACTAAACATAAACCATTTTTGACAATATTAAGGTTAAAAAGAATCCTTTAGGTCCTAGAAAATTGTTTTTAATTTATTAATTTAACACCTTTTAGTTTTTAAAATATAATATTTGATAGAGAATAAGCAAACTTTAAGGTTAATATACCCACCAAAAATATTCCATTATATGATACATATTTTAAATAATCTGATGATGTATATGGCGTACGCAGTCCATGCCTGTTAGAATCGTTCACAGTCATAATTTACCAAATATGTAACAATGAATGCGACCAAACATGATTTAGGTCACAGCAATAATCCAGTAACCGACGATCTGGTCCTTTGAAATACGGCCGATATCTCCTTTCTCGGCGAGTAATCGTTTCTGAGGTATGCTGCCTTATTGATGTTGACCAAATAAATATTTATTCAATAATCCTTAAGATTATGTTGTAAATTTGAAATTATGCACGGCTTTGTACAAAATAAAATTCATATTAATTAAATTTAATCCTTGCCATCTATATATATATATATATATATATATATATATATATATATATATATATATATATATATATATATATATATATATATATATATATATATATATATATATATACAGTAGGCAGTCAAATTATTTAAAAACAAACTGGTTTTTTTATAATAGGACAACACAACGATTTAGGCTACCGTTAAATAAAAACTTCCCGTCATAAATAACTCTAAAACACAATGGTTTTCATAAAAAATTAAAGCTTTAAAATTATTGTCACAAATTGTATAGCTTCTTGATAAATTTTTTTACGTATTAATTGGCTCTTTAATAACTAATTTCCACCAAATATTTATTATCTTAAATATTTACTAAACTCGTTCACGTTTAAAAGTTAACTAAACTTATAAGTGCCTTCCTACTTTATGCTATTCATGTACCTATTTAATTATTCTAAAATATTTTAGTCGTAAAAGCATATTCATTAGAACAGTCAACTTTTAAAATAGGACAATGATTTTCCTTAAATTTTTGTTTAATAAATAATGTTTTTTTAATTTAGTGAAAATTAGTAGGTGCACTATTTGAAATGGTATAAAAAACAATACTTTTAGCGCAAAAAATTGTTTTTAAAGACTGTATTCCTAAAATAAAAATGTCCACCTTGCATGGTCTGCCTAGCTATATCTCAACCTAAGCCTAATAACTAACTGCTATATAATGTAATGGTAATTTTTTCCTTGATTAAACCATCAGGCAACCTTGGTAATTATATTAAATTGTTTAGCTGTAAAAGCAGGTCCTGGCATATATGTTTCGTATTTTTTTTGGACACTAACGAACATTATTGATAAGCGACTTTTTTTGAATAATAAATTACTGGTTTTATTGGAAAATGGAGATTCTTCGTAGGTAAAAATTAAAATTTGAATTTAATACATATGTGCCCTCTTTGTTTAATATAATTGTTACCAACAAATAACAGACTAGCGAACAGACTAATGAGAACAAATAACAGACTAACGACAAAGAATTACAGAATGAGTTGCCAAAAGTAAAAATAAGAGACCCATGAATAAGAGCTAGAGAGCTATAGATTTAAAAAAGAATTTGAATAATGAATAAGCTACTAACGAGATCAACTTTGTTATACAAAAAGTTCTAGTGATGATACGAGGTGCCGCAGATAAGCCCTGTTAATGGTTTTATATGGATGGTTACAATTTTAAATTGCCAATGCTGGAACATTTTTTTAGTTGTTTTAGGTACCATTTGTAACCCTTTTATATATAAAAGTTTACTGTAGTCAAATTGTTTTAACCAATTTTTTTTTTATAATTTAAGTGGTTGTTAAACTCTTGCAAATTTTTTATTAATTTAAAGAAAATGATAACATCATTGGAGCTAGTTTAACACGTTACTCTTTGTATCAAAAGTTATAGAAAAGGTAAATTTATTTGAGGTTTTATTCACTTTATTTAGTAATTTTATTATTAAAAATTACTTGGCACTGAACGGCATTTTGGTAAAGTTAGTCTATTCAGATATTTTTATATATTAAAAAAAGAAAATAGATAGATGTGCAAACTGATCTACCTGTTCCCTCAAATTGAATTTAAAAAGCCAATCAAAGAATGCTAATGGCAACGATAAAGGATGTAAATAAGGCAAGGAATGAGTATAAAAGGTTGAAAGGTGTGGCAAAAAAGGTTGTGGCAAGAAAAAAGGACGAGTGATAAAAATGATGAATTTTGAAGGTTATCCTGACGATTTCCGGAACAATATTAAACTTTTCTGGAAGTCCATAAGAACCAAAGGTCAAAATACTACCTCGCAACTGTAAAAACTAAGAATATACGATGTTATAGTAATGTAAAGGGAGAGGAATGCGTTTTAAAAATGTAAGGAATACTTTAAAAGTTTATTTAAGAAAGAGGATACACAAGTACAGGTTCCATTTGGAGACATGAGTAAAAGTTGCAAGGAAAGTGAAATTACCACGACAGAAATTGTGTTGAACAGTATAAAATTGGGTAAAGCTGCTGGGTACGACAGGATAACAGTTGAAATGCTAAAGGCTGGACAAATTGTGGTAACTAGTCTGCCTTTTTAACTTTGGTTGAAGGAGTGGTAGCGTACCAGACGACTGGTGCAATGATGTTATCGTGCCGCTTTACAAGGGAAAATTTTTGCAGGAGGACTGTAAGAACTACAAGGGTATTAGTTTACTCAGCATCGTCGGTGAGAAGTGAATTGTGGTGTACATTGTCTATGTATGGGGTGAGCGGTAGTTTATTACAATTACTTAAATCACTTAACTAGGATTTCACTGCTTGTGTTAGAATAAACAAAGCTTACACGGACTGATTTGGCTTTGAAAAAAAGATATTAGGCAGTGATGTGTGGCTACGCCATGGCTTTTTAACTTATGTATAGACCTGCTGTAGGTTATCTAGGTTCTTTGAATTTTATCGCCTTGAATTTTTTTTTTATATTAAATAAAACGAACACTTCGATACTATATTGGAGAATATATACATGGAGCTTACATTGTGAAGCCTCCTGTATCTTCAGAAAATTGTCACTGGCTGTCGACTTTGAATTAGATTTTAATTTTATCTGATTACATTAATGTACATTTTTTAATACGTGGTGTTTGAAAGCGGTGCTCTTAGCTTAAAGTATTTTTTTAAAATATCATATAAATTTGTTTTAATATAAATTTTAAAAAGTTTGCTAGGTTTTCGTTTCGTTTGTAGAATATATGCAACCACCTGATTGTAGATAATCCCCTTCTTTGTGAAGTAGCATATTATTAATAAGTACATTTTATTTTTTACTTTAAATCCTCTTTAGTTATTTAAAAAATAAATAATACATAGTATATTTGAAACTCGCCGGAGCCGTACCTGTACATCGAGTAACAGCAGTGGTGAATTCTGCGGAATCGATGGCAACAGCTTAAATTGATGGTTTAGTGACGGATGTAAAAGTACAGAAGCTGCAGCATCCAACCGCCTATCAACCATTTAAACCGCCAAACTTGATCGGCAAAACCTCATATATATGTCATTAATTGACGTCGCGGTTGCAGTCGAAATTATGCACAAAATTAAACCATATTATATTATCCAACTCATAAGTGACGTTGTATAACAGACAAGCTTTGAAAAAACAATTTGATTAAAAATAAAATAAATAATTTTTAATAGCAACAGTCTTGAAGATTTGAAATTTGCTCTTAGATCTTATAATTTTTTAGTCAATTCGGTGACCTATTATTAATGACAGATATTCATAGATAACCAACTTTCCATTCCTAAATATTTTTTTAAATAATCAAACAAAAAACCAGTAACCTTGTTAAATAAATTTAAAGTTTCAGAAAAAAAATAATTTCCACTTACACACAAGAGACTTCCCAACAACTTTTGCATTTAAGTTAATGATCAGGTCATTACCAACAGTAAAAATTTTGTTTTAATTGGCGTTGCTTCTTATTTATTAAGTATATAAACAGAGATAAGACATAAACAGAGTAAGGTAGTTCCTAGTCCAATAGTAATTAACAAATACAACAAAAGACAAAATTTATGATATTCAGTCGCCAACCGCACGCCGATGCTTTCCTACAGATAGTCCAACAAAACATTGAGAGAGTTACCCAATTCAAATATCTTGGTTGCTATATTACGGAACAACTAGACCCAGATAAAGAGATTAAGTGCAGAATTGAGAGGGCTCGCACGACTTTTCTGAAATTAAAAGCATTCTTCTCTAACGACAACCTTAACCTAAAATTACGCCAAAGAATGATAAGATGTTATATTTGGTCAGTGTTGTTATATGAAGCTGAGACCAGGACTCTAAAGGCTGCTACAATCAATCGCCTGGAAGCGTTTGAGATGTGGTTACATAGAAGAATGCTTCAAATACCCTGGACAGCTAGGCGGACCAACGAAGCAGTGCTAAATAGAGCAAATGTGGTTCGTGAATTATTTGTCACTATAAAGATCAGAAAGATATCATACCTAGGGCATGTTCTCAGAGGAGACCGATACAGGGTGCTTCAACTTATAATAAAGGGCCAAATCGAAAGCAGCCGAGGATTTGGAAAAAAAACAGATGTCATGGCTAAAGAACATTCGCGATTAGACAGGAATACGCAGTGCCGAACAACTATTCAGATTAGCCAAAAACCGCGAATAACTCGCCAATGTAATTGCCAACGTTAGGAGGACCTAATATGGCACCGAAAAAAAAACTAAAGTAATTTAAAAAAATTATAGAATGTGCCCCTTCACGAGGTTTTCAGTGCTTTTGTCAGGATAAACGGAGCTTACATAGACTGGTTTAACATCGAAAAATAGTTAGACAGGGATATGTGGCTTCTCCATGGCTATTTAACTTATGCATAGACGGTTGTTTAAAAAATTTGATAGAAGGTGCGTATGGATTAATAATGAATGATTTGAATGCCTTTTTCACACCGATGATCAAGTCATATTAGCATCATTTGGGGAGGAATTGCAGGCTATGGTTTATATTATGCATGATATCCTAAAAATCAAAGTAATGAAAGTGACTGTAAGCAAAATAAAAGCAATGGTTTTTTAATATAAATAAAGCATAACAAACTGCGAGGTGCTAATTAAAAAAGAAATAGTAAAACAAGTAAATACATTTGTCTACTTGGCTTCAAAGCTTACAAAAGACGAAAAGTATGACTGTGATATTAAGCGAAAAGTGTTGGACGAAAAACGAAAGATTGGGGCGCTGTATACCTTTATAAGCAGACAGAATGTGTTAAAAAAAATACGACTAGCAGTGCATAAGATAAGTGCTGGTCCCTACACTTATGTATAGTAGTGAATGTTGGGTTTGGCAAAAGAAGCATGAAAGTAAGATCAATGCTTTAAAAATAAGTAGTCTAAGAAGTATAGCTGAAGTCCATCCAATGGATGAAGTAAGAAAAAGTGTGTAAAATTACCTTGATAGACAGTTATACATTGCTTAAATAAGAATTTTTAATATTAACAACTGCTCGAGATTCTAGCTTGAACTTTAAAAATATCTAGATAATATAATAGATTTTATTATTTACGCCAATGAAAGAAATAATATTTTCCTGCCGGCGATATTCTGCATATACAAGATGTATTTCTGGAAGGAAAGGGCCGGTTAATAAACCTTTTAAACCGAATCTTTAGTAGGTGCAAAATATTTTTTAAAGGCAGTTTGCGAGAATGCTAATTAACAACTGTATTAAGTTTTGTGAATCTTTTTTGTCGAAGATTAAAACAGAAATCGAGGTGATGTTCTTACTTCCATTGGATTACTCGCAAAAGGTATTTAACATTTTAAAAATAGCGTGGACGAAACAGCATTTCCTTCTTCTTGGCCAATAAAGCAATTAATTTTCCTTGTTAGTCTATGCTGTCAAAAGAAATGCGCTCCCTCACACTAATATTAAAAAACTGTTTTCAACGAAAAGCAATAAAGAAGTATCACAAACATTAGTATTGAAGTAACTTTTTTGTTTAGGTACAAATAAATATTTAATTATTTTTAAATGACTTTTTTCGTTTTTTAAATAACTATGTTTTTTTTAATTGTCTTTACGTAAAAAATTATAAATATATCTTAAAGATTCACTTCAAAAGGATCTACTATTTCTTCTAAAAATGTAAAATAATATTGCTTCTCGAAGAGCACAAGCCACAGATGTTGGTATCTTTCATTTCTGTAAAATTAATAAAAACTCGTTCCACATAGCTTAGATTTGTAATTTATTCAACTGCCTTTTTTAAATGCTAAAATTATATACAGATGGCGTGGCGGAAGTTCGTGTAGCAAAATATAACAAGGAACGTAGAACAGATTAGAACGTGATTGAGTTTTATATTATATACGATGACTACAGTTATATTTTATCAACTAACAGTATGTTTTTATAAAAAAATATTAAAACCACAAATTTTTTTAAAAATAACGTAAAAGTTATACGATAATTAAAAAAATATATCGTGGTAAATAGTAATAATTTACTTTTCGTGAAACCTGTATCACCCTCTGTTGGTAATGTAAATTAACAAAAAAAATTTAAAAAAATAATATCCTTATATCCTATGTAAATAAAACAATTAACAGTCCAAGATAACGTCTGGATTAAATCTGAAATGCCAAGAAGAGCTCTGAAGTTTTTGATCGTAGGAAAAAATTTGTTTGAATTCTTACCACAGAAATATAGCAAATACTAGAATGCCAATAGGTACATCCGAAATTAAGTTGAAATAACCTCACATAGCGAACCAATTACCTACCACTTGTACATACGTAGAACGTCTTTTCTTGCCACATTGTTGCCATGTTCATTTTTTTCTTGGTATTTTTCAGATAAAGTTAGAAAGAGAATATGTGCTATTAGGGCAAATAATTAGAAAAAATCAAGAAAAACTAGCAACACCGCCGCAAAAGCGTACGTGACTATAAACAAGCAAGGAAAAGAACAGTGTCGTATTCGGATTAAATGAGTTGTTAATATCTGTTTTCCTGTTTGTTTTCGGAAAATCGCTTGCTATTAGTTCTCCGTTTTTTGTGTTTTCTTTTTTTTGTAAACATTGTGTATTTTTGACTTTCCTGTAGTCAAGTTTTGTCAAGTTTTTACTTTAGTTAATTTTAGTAGTCTCAAGTGCTTGGATAAATTCTAAAAACAATGAAGTGCATGGCTCTCCTCTGTTAAAATAAAGGAAACGTTCCAGGTGTAACCCATTCTTCTTCTTTTCGTGCCGTCTTCAATGAAGGTTGGCGATCACATTGGCAAATGCATGTCTATCTTGTGCCGTTCTAAGGATTTGCTCGAAGTTCAGGCCGGTCCAGTTTCTGATGTTTCGCATCCGGGACAGTCGCTTTCTTCCTATATCCCTTTTTCCTTCCAACTTTCCCTCAATTATTAGTTGGGGCAACTTTTCATGCCTAAGTAGGTGATCTAAGTATGCTGTTTTCCTTACTTTTATCATATGTAGTAGATCTCGCCCACCACCTATTCTCTGAAGTACTTCATCGTTCGTAATTCTATCTGTCCAAGGATTCCTCAGCATTCGTCTGTAGCACCAGAGTTCAAACGCCTCCAGTCTATTCATCATGCCCGCTTTCAACGTCCATGATTCAACGCCGTACAACAGGATTGACCAGACGTAACCTCGCACCAGTCTTAGACGCAGGCTCAGGTCCAAGTTTGAATCAGAGAAGAGTCGTTTATATCGCATAAATCCTTGGGGTGCTTGTTCAATTCTAGTCCTTATTTTGTTATCGGGATTTGTGTCTCTTTTAATCCAGGAACCCAAATATTTAAAACGATTTACCATTTCTAGGACTTCACCGTCGATTTGCAGTGGAATCGGGATATTCTGATTTTTGCTAATTACCATTGTCTTCGTTTTCTTAATGTTTATCCTCATTCCATAGTGTGAGCATGCTCTTTGAACGCTATTAATAATATTCTGAAGCCCAATGTCTGTGTCGACCATTAATACCGTATCATTAGCATATCTTATGCTGTTTACGATTTCCTCATTTACTTTGATTCCATCTGAAATATTCCATAGTGCGAATTTAAATAGTTCCTCCGAGAAAACATTAAAGAGGATTGGTGACAATATGCATTCTTGTCACACTCCTTTACAAATCTCTATTTCCGCAGATGTGGTATCCTTTGTTCTTATTTTTGCTACTTGATGCCAATAAAGATTCTTTATTAATTGGATATCCTTTTCATCAATTCCCACGTTGACAAGGAAGTTTATGAGGCCTGTATGCGGAACTTTATCAAATAACTTTTTGAAGTCAATAGATCATATGTATAGGCTCTTCTGTTGGTCCATGCATTTCTGAGCCAAAACTTGTAGGCTAAACAGTGCTTCACGAGTGCCCATGCCTCTCCTGAATCCAAACTGTTCTCTCGAGATCACCTCTTCGCATCTCTCCCGGATTAGATTGTGGACAATTCTGAGAAGGATTTTTAAGGCGTTGCTCATCAAACTAATCAAACTAAAGTCATTGCATTGACGAGGATTCGGCTTTTTGGGAATGGGAATGAATGTAGACTCCAGTCATTCTGTTGGAATTTTACCAGAGTTATTTATTTGGTTTAGTAGCTTTAGAAAGAGATCCAAGTTTTCTTCCTCAATTAACTTAATTACTTCCGGACAAATATTGTCAGGTCCTGGGCTCGTATTGTTCTTCAGTTAGTTAATTGCACGTTCAAGTTCACATTTAATTATGGTAGGACCTTCGTTGTTATTGCTAGTAGATGGCACTTCTCGTAAGTCGGCAAATAAATCTCGGATGTAATCTTCCCATCTGACTATTTCCTTGGAGATGTCTTTTGCATGTTGGTGGTTATTATCAAATAGTCTATATGGTGCTTGCCGCCTATTTGCTCCAGATATTTCCTTTATTTTTTTGTGCAGGTTGAAACTATCATGTTTTTGCTGTAAGTCAAGACAAAAAATTCAAAGTTTTATCACAAATGTCATTATCAAGCCCCACTTAGGTTAGGTTAGGTTAGGTTAAAACGGTGGTTCGGAAAGAACCCACTTGGGCCCATTGTGCAAAGAGGAGGGCTATAGAGTGGGAACGTAAAAATGCCCTGTGTTCAGTATCGCTCTGCGCCAGGCTAGGGATAGCAGTGAAATAAAGAGAACAAACTATGAAATCCGACAGAAACCCAAAGAACTAGGCGAAATAACAAAAAGTGGTAGTTCGCAGGTTGCCCCACCAGCGCAGAACTAACAATATTACAGATTAACACGGAGAGTCGGTGCCCACCAACTTCTACGAAAGAAGGCCCAAGAAGAAAAGGCAGACTTAATCATAGTACAGGAACCTAACAGGAACAGTGTAAGGGAGAACGACGAGTGGATAAAGGATCGGGAGGAGGACACCGCAATTTTTTGTAGAAACAGAAACTGTGGAGTCACCAGCCACGCAACTGGTAGCGGCTATACGAGCCTGAGTTTTAGATTTGGAAATTGCTTAATTGCTACATCTCCCCAAACTCTACTTTGGGAGAGTTCAAACAGTACGTGGACACAATCATGGAAGACGTCAGAGACAGCGGAATAGAAGCAATCATCGCCGGCGATTTTAACGCAAAGTCCAACTTGTGGAACTCAGGGCATACAGACGCGAGAGGCCAGTACATAAACGAATGGATAGACTCACTCGAACTTACAGTCCATAATCAGGGGGGACACTCCGACATTTGTCAGAAGAGACCAGAAGTCCTACATAGACATCACATTATCCACCAGGGTACTAGAGGACGAAATCCCAAGCTTACATCGGTACGTGGTGTACAAAATCTTCAAAGAAAACACTACGGATACCGCTCTGTAGAAGAACACTACGTACATTGACAAAGACCTTCTCAATAACGCACTGACACTCCCAATGCCGGGAAATAGAAATATAGAAGACTTGCAAGACGCTCTAAAACAGGCCAGCAGCAGTAGTATAATTAGAAAGCGGGACGAACTACCAAAGCAACCTATTTGGTGGAACGCTGAAATAAACAGTCTGGAAGGAGAGGAAATCAGAAGAGAGATAAGAAGAGCAATAAACAAAGCCAAAAAAGAAGAATGAAGGACTCTGTGTGATAGGCTAGACGATGACCCCTGGGGGCAAGGGTACAAAATAGTCATGAGTAACATAAAGAGACCAGGAACACCTTATGACACGGACTTGGAAAAAGAGCTAATAGTAAGAGAGCTCTTTCCAGACAGGGAGGAGAAACCATTTCAGCTAGATATCATCGACAAAGATTCACCTCTCCTCACAATAGAAGAGGTCAAAGCGGCAGCAGCCAAATTAAAAAACAAAAAGGCTCCCGAGCCAGACAGGATATCGTCGGAGATAATTTAAGCAGCGGTCACACTGTCACCAGACACCTTTGCTGAATGCTTCAACAACCTAGTCAAGACCAACAGTTTACCCCAAAGGTGGAAAATTGCAAACGTAGTACTCATACCGAAAAACAAAAACAAGTATAGAACAATCTGCCTCCTGGACAAAATTGGGAAAATGTATGAACACCTCATTAAAAAGAGACTAGAAACAGAGTTGGACGAGACTAGGGGCATAAACCGAAACCAGTTTGGCTTCAGGCCACGAAAATCAACGGTCTCAGCAGTCAAACACGCGCTGGAAAAGATTAGAACGAGCCAAAAAAAGTGGGGAGTAATAGTGGCGGTGGACATACAAAATGCCTTTAACACCGCGAGATGCGGAAGGATTGTGGAGAGACTTAAACGCCTCAACATAAGTCAATACTTGGTAAACACCATCCAGGCATACTTGTCAGACCGCAGACTGGAAATTAGTGGACACAGCCAAAAAATGACGCAGGGAGTCCCACAGGGTTCAATTCTTGGCTCAACACTATGAAACGTCTTATACGATGGGGTTCTACAGCTGGAGTTCCCAAGAGAGTGCCACGCACAAGCATACGCGGATGATCTAGCAGTTACCATCAATGCCGATACCGGGGAAGAGCTGATGGAGAAGACAGACCTAGCGCTAGACCAGGTGAGACGATGGGTTGGTGAAAACGATCTAGAAGTTGCTACAGAGAAGACTGAAGCCATCATCATTAAAGGCCCGAGGAAAAGAGAAGGAGTGACCTTTCTAATGGTGGATACCACAGTTACCCCAAAGAAGTATATGAGATACTTGGGAATCTGGCTAGATGATAAAAAAATATTTAATGAACACATACGAAAAACTTGGAAGAAGTCAGCAAGTAACCGCCCTAACAAAGATCCTAACATAAGGGGCCCAGGACATCAAAAAAGAAGAGTATTATACGGGGTGGTCCAATATGTTACTATACGCGGCGCCAGTCAAGGGCAATGGAAGTAGAGAAGTACAGGAATATGGTAACAGCGGTTCAGAGAAGAATGTTAATAAGGGTACCAGCGGCTTATAGAACCGTTTTGGCGAAAGCCATCGGTGTAATAACGGGGGTACCCCCACTAGATCTGCTGGTGATGGAAAGAGTACGTCTGGACACACTGGGTAAAGTTACAGAGGCAGACAGAACTAGAGAGAGAGAAGTCACAGTCATAGAATGGCAGGAAAGATGGGAGAAAAATAATACAACCGCCCAATGGACAAAACGCCTAATACCAAGCATAGAACTCTGGATAAACTGCCCCTTTAAATCAATAAACTACTACGTCACACAGGCGTTAACTGGACATGGGTCCTTTAGAACCTTTACTCTGCGGATCAGGAAATCCAGGAATGATCGATATATATATATATATATATATACTGCGGGTAAAGAGACGATCTACAACATACGCTTTTTGAGTGTGATAGATGGCACGCCCAGAAAACGGGCATAGAGGCACTTTTCGGTTTTAGAATAGAACCGGAAAATCTTCTGCAAATAATGATTAGGAATTGTAGGTTATGGACCGAGGGCGCTGGGTAATTAAAGAAGGTTATGAAAGAAAAAAAAAGGGAAGAGAGAGAAAGACAAAATCAGGAACAAGGTAACTAGAGAAGAACTAAGAGGTAGCAAAGAAAAGAGGAAGAGGAAACAAAAGAACTTCCAGCGCATAAGCCGCCCGCACCTGTAATATCCTATCGGACAGCTCCGGGAGCGGGAGAGGGCTTGGGGTGGTTTTAGTCGGTAAGAGTCCGACACCACTGGAACCGATAGACACCAAGCAACCAGGATCTATGAGGATTTCCACCCCCCAACAAAAAAAGAAAAAGGTTAAAACGGTGGTTGGGAGAGAACCCACTTAGGCCTTTGTGAGGAAGTGTTAGGTTGTGATACCGTGATGGACGGCGGTGCATTCTTCCTCTACCGTGAGAACCAGTTAAAACTTTTAATAAAAAGTGTGAGTTATTTAATGCTAACTGAGCTGAGATCAGATAAGTCATCAAAGTTCGGTTGCCCTAGTATAGAAAGCCGTTTTTTGCCTAGGACAGTGGCAGTGGCAGAGAATGCCTACTTTCCATTTTAATTCGCAAATGAAATTAATTGATTCCCTAAATCGTTTCCAAGTACTGAACGCTTAGTTCAAATACTACAGGGAAAAAACTTTCAATTTCATTTTCATAACTTACTGTGAGGATATGCCAGATATAAATCGAAAATCTCATGTAAAGTCCTATGGTACAACTATACAGTAGAAATACTGTATACCTACATACTTTACTTCTAGGCGTAAATGAGTTCATACGCACATGCGTATTTAATTCTGTTTTACACAATTCGACAACTTTTAAAAAGTCATTGTTTGTCACGACTAAATGATTTTTAAGGTGAATGGCAAAGTAAACAGACAAAATTGCGTTTATTTAGGTTTCTACGAATCCCCTAATGGCGTGAGATGTGTATCTTAAGTTGTTAGAACTGGAAAATAGTCCAATTTATGAACATCTGCAGTCGGTTAAGAAAAAGTTAATACCACAAAAAAATTAAGCACCCCTGCATTATGAAGCTGTTATAAAAGACTTTCTTTGAAAAATTAAATTAATAAAAAAAAGGGTACCATTAAATGGCTTTTACAATTTTCAGATATCACACCCATTCGTTTTGCAGTCTGGGGGGCCATACTAAAAAATACAAACATTTTGTGAAAAAAAATTAAATCAAGGTTTAAAATATCGCCCTATTGCATTGCTCTCAGTCATATCCAAAGTTATGGAAAAAGCGATTAACACAGAACTCATCAAATATCTGGAGAAATTTGAGATAATCCATGACAGACAATATGGATTTCGACAACTTCGGTCTACTGGAGATTTGCTGGCTTTTGTCACTCAGCTCTGGACAAACACTATTGAAAAGTTTGGTGAATCCCATGCAATAGCCTTGGATATATCTAAAGCCTTTGACCGCGTTTGGCACCAGGCATTGTTAAGTAAATTATCTGCCTACGGTCTCCCAACCAAACTGCGCCAATGGCTCTTAAGCTTCATGCAAGATCGCTCCTTACATGTGGCAGTTGACGGTATTTCTTCTGATGCGTTTAAAACCAATGCCGGGGTCCCCCAGGGTTCAATCCTGTCCCCCACCTTATTTCTTTTACACATCAACGACCTCTTGAAAACCACCACGAACCCCATTTACAGTTTCGCAGACGATAGCACACTTGTCTCAACTTTTACATCCTATCGATCACTTTCGGTGAATGATTCAAATAGACTTAGACAGGAATAGGTTGATTCCATCAATAGAGATCTTAAAGCAATCGTCAAGTGGGGAACCAACAATCTTGTTCAGTTCAACGCCCAAAAAAAAACACAAAGTGCCACGTTTTTCAAGAAAGTGAATTCCTCAAATCATCCCATCACAATGTCCGGAAATACCCTTAAACCAAGTCCCTTCATCTCGACTTTGGGAGTCACGGTGTCCAATAATATGTCTTGGCATGACCATGTTGCTAACATCGCAAAGTCGGCAAGCCAGAGGCTAGGTTTTCTATGGAAAGCCAGAAAGTTTTTTACTCCTGATCAACTGTTGACGACGTACAAGGTTCAAATCCGACCTCTACTGGAGTATTGCTCGCACATTTGGGGTTCAGCACTAAGGCATTCTCTTCGTCTTCTAGATTCCATTTAGAAAAGAGCCATTCGCTTGATAAACAGCTCAACTCTCACAGATACCCTATACCCTCTAGAACATAGAAGAACAGTTGCAGACCAGTCATTGCTCTATAGATATTTCCATGGCAGATGCTCCAGAGAAATAAAAACTCTTGTACCACCATTGGCCACATTCGGCCGAAGAACTCGGCACGCTGATCAGTCTCACCCATTTACTCTCAAGATTGACACTACAAGGACCAATCTTCATCAAGAATCCTTCTTTTACAGGGCTGCTACGGAATGGAATAAGCTTCCAAAATCAGTTTTTCCAGAGAACTATTACCTGCAATATTTGAAAAAGCGTGTCCACAATCATTTTCTTTCTATAATACCTTCCCCTTCTAATAGTCGCAGTGCGGGCCGTCCGCGGCCCACATGATAGGTCTACCCTTTTTGCGACTATTTTTAAAAAAAAAAATGCATATTTGCATAGAGCAGCATTAAAAACAATTTAAGCACACATTTTTATTATTATTTAAACAAACATACTATAAATTTTATCCATAAAAAAATAATTGATTTATGCAGTTAAAATTAAAGTTTGTTTAAAAAAAATGTTTTGCTAGTTTGTCCTGCTTAGTTAACCGTGGTTTTTTATTATTATAAACACTCCAAAGGACATTGATTGTTTTAATCATATAATCAAAGGTTGATTAATGAGTAACTTTATTCTTACTTTAATAACTACGATCTGATTGTCCTGAAACTAAGGTACTACTTGCTAGCATACCCTAGTACTAATTTTTTTTTTTTACAATTGTGATGTGTGTAGAATTAACGCACAAAACTGTACTTTTCACTAGCACTATCACTTAAGTAACTCGAAAGGTTTCGTCCTCTTTAAGTATTCTTGTCAGGTATGTGTTGTCAAGAAGCTGGATGGCCTCGACATTCACTTATTAAAGGAGTCGTTTTTAAGACTATTAGCAAATTTGGTAATGGGTTAGGTTAGGTTCTGTTAAATTCTGCTCGTTTTTTTTATGGACTTTCCAGCGAAGTCTAGCATCTAGAGTCATACCTAAAGACTTAGCTGAGTAGGCGTATGGAATCTGGTTATTATTTATACTAAAACTATACTTTTTTTTATTTTCTAGTGATTTTTTAACATGAGTTTATCTCTGTACTTGATTTTTGGTAAAGTGGATTTCTCTAAATTCATACTGGTAATTTAAAAATAGATTCTTTTCTTTTATAATTATCAGGTTTGAGGTGAAAATATTTTATGTGTCACAGAAAAGCGTTTTAATAATTATATTATAATCCATGTCTGCTTTAATGAGTAAAGGCTGAAATTGTAAAATTCAAATAATACAAGTAAGAACGTAATATTGACAGTATATAAATGCTACCGACATAATTTATTGTCAGTGTATTGGCCTAAAGCTTGTCAGCGTGCAAACGACAGAAACATCTGGAAACCATTTAGGAGTTTGGAAAGTTTTGTACGTACCAGCCACGTCTTCAACAATATTTGTGCTCATTAGATACATAACACAACACCTGTCAACTAATAAGTAATCTAACTCATCAGAAATTCAACCCACGGACTCTAATTTGCCACACAAATCCATTCATCCGCGAGTGTTGCAAAACAAAAGACCGACGCCACTCACATAATTCTGACCTCCATCACCTACTTTGTTTTTTTACGTCACGCAAACGAAAATAAAAAAAAACAAAATAAAAATTGTATTTATTTATGGAGAACAAGTCATGCAAAAAAAAATTATAAATTAATTTTTAAGTGAATTTTAAATTGTTGCGAGTTACAATCTTTTTTTATAAATTTTAAAGATTGACTGTTAGACACAGGAAAAATTTAACCAGAAGAGATAGACCCATAGAAGTTAATAACAAATGTGGTTTTAATAATTTTTTTTAAAAAGTATTTTATTGTATTACTAATAAAAAATTAGGAACAGTAATATTATTAAAAACATAAAAATTATATAAAGATATTTTTTTATACTTAATTTGGTTAATTTAATATATTTTATATAGTTTTTACTTTAAAACAAAGCTTTACAAAATCATTTAAAACCCACATTTTCTTATTATTCTTTTTTTTTTGTTATAAACAATGAAAAAAATGTGTTGGTATTGATTTAAGTTTAAAGTAAACTAATTAAACTTGAAAAGACATTATTTAAACTGCAAACAAATGTTAAAAGCCATTGGCATGCTAAGAAATGGCACTTGACAAACATATGTAGCACGAAATTTCGGAATAATGTCCCGCTGGAATGCCTGTTATGTTTTTTTGCAATTGGTTAAAACAGGTAATTTTAAGAACCATTATAAATCGTTTACACTTTGCTCACTGCAATCAAGAATACCGCGAAGATGTTAGTTTTTAATAACAGGCAATAGCACTGCCATGTACCCTGCAAAATATTCAATGAAGTCCTATTTGTTTTTAAGGTAAGTCAATATTTTGGATACATTTTAACTTAAGACGTTTAAAAGTCTAAACTCGTTCAATACCATCTGGGTGTTTTAGGCTAATCTTAGTTTAATCTGTGAATAAAACTTTTTAAATAACCACAGACAAATTTTTATAATTTCAAGCAAAACGTGACCTGGCAACTCTGTTCTTTTTAATAAGCAAAGGTGCAGTCTGGTCTCCTACTGTTTAATCCAGCTTTATTTAACCATGCCGACAGCTTCAATTTAATTTCTGATTATAAAACTACTGTCAGTCCTGTTTTTTAAAGCGTATTGTCTAATACCAGCAGCTCAGACCAGCAGCGCGGTTTCGTAAAAGGTCGTGTTGTGATCACAGATCACAACACTTCTTTTTAATTTTAATCCCTTTGCGACGCAAATGTCTTAAAACCGTTTTGCCCCAGGCAAAAAATCCGCTTCCCTACCCCTTAGCCGCGATGTCTCCGACAGGCACGCCGGTTGGTCTTCGGTTCCCCCTGGTTTGAAATGCGCAGTCTCGAGTCGGCGCAGTAGCAAGTTTTCTATAAAAAACGCCAGCTTGATTCAACGCAATACAAGCATTCTTTCGACCGCCGAAGGTGACGGTCATTTTTAGTAGTATTGTTCTACAGTCGTAGCGAGCGGGTGTCATACATTTTTTTCCACGGCGATTAAGACATCGCTTGTCATTTGCAATAAGAAGTATTCTTTTGACCGCCGAAGATGACGGTCGCTCAGTTTCATTTCATTTTGTTAGTTAAACTCCTTTTTTCCACGACATTGAAGTAAGATTCAATGTTTGTAGTGCTCGTAGTGCCTTGTGTGTTGTTTAAAGAAAGACGTAGTATTTTTATATTTTGTTTTAAAGAAAGACTGCTGTCTTTTTCCTACCCTGTTCAAAATATACATCCAAGAAGCACTGTGCAAGTAAAGACAGAAATAATCAGAAATGGGTCTGAAAATCAATGATCACTGTTTGACCACGCTGTTCCTCGCAGATGACCAGGTAATAATTGCTAGCTGCGAATAAGACGCAGATTTCATGCTTAGGAAACTACATGAAGAATACGAAAAATGGGGTATGAGCATGAACATGACAAAAACGGAATATATGCGAGTAGGAGAGGGCGACAAAGATCAGGATGTGAAAAATAAAAAAGTGCGAAGAATATGAATATTTGGGAAGCCCAATCTCGAAAAAACGGTCTTTAAAACGTGACATAAAACACAAAGCACAACAGAGTCAGAGAACGATATATATTCTTAACTCATTACTTGGGTCCAACCAAATTAGCTTAAGGACTAAAAAGACAATCTACACAGCAGTTGCAGAGCCTATCCTAACGTATGGGACAGAATGCTGGCAAATGACAGAAAAGACTGTGTGGAGATAAACTACCTAAGAAGAACCTATCGAATATCAAGGAGAGAGCACATTCCAAATAATGAAATTAGGCAGAGAACAAATAGAATTTATAGATCCTCAGAAAGAATGGAAACTCGAAACCAGTTAATATGGTATGGGCACGTGCAACGTATGAACGATAATAGGTGGCCCAAACGTGCTTTAGAATACACACCAGAAAGCAAAAGAAAACGTGTAAGACCAGCAAATACTTGGATAAGCGAAGTTATGCAAACAATGAAAGATAGAGCAATCATGGATGATTTAAGGAGAGATAAGAGAGTTTGGCGATCGAAATTCGGGATGCGGCAAAAGTAGTAAATATATATATATATATATATATATATATATATATATATATATATATATATATATATATATATATATATATATATATATATATATATATAAATAAAACTGTCACGTGCCTATCTTTTCACTTGCACAGTTCCGTAATTAATTGTGTCTCTGAAAGTTTTGTATTCCTCAGGTACCGTATTTTGTTGTAACTTACATATATCATTCGTTGTAAATAGTGTTGCATACCTTGTAGTGATAGGATTCGATTGTTAATGGCTGTGGCATTTTTATTGATCGATGGAGATTGAGTGGGGGTTTTTCGTCATTAGATTTTGCTTTGGTTTTTGGCCTCGATTGTTGTGTGTTGTCGGTTATATTATTGTTTGGTTTGCATTTCTGTGTGGATGCGGCTGGCTATCAACACGGACGAGTACGATTCTTCGTGTGGAACATAGATTTGCGAATATTGTTGGCTGACAACGGTTCCGTGTCATTTTTCTTGATATCCGGCCTGGGAAGCGGTTAGTCGTTTGGAGTTAGTCGTTTGGTGGCAGTCGTTTGGTGACAGTCTTGGGAGTGGTGTGGTGAGAGTTTTTGGGGCGATTTGATATTAACACGTGTGCAGAACCTCTACGGTTTTTCTTTTATATCTGGCTGTATTTGGGCCATCTTAATTGGATTTTGAAGAAAAACCATTTAATTTTTAACTTGACCATTCTATCTTACCTTTGTTGTTGATATTTTGGATTTTGGTGTCGAGTTAAAATAACCACATGCGGGATTTGATTGACGAAAGCTATCGTTAATTAGCAGGTGCCTTTCCATAATCAAACCGGCCACAGGAGTAGTGAATTCGTATACCCAAAGGTTACAAGTGATTTATTTTAGAATATTTAAACGACGTGATTTGTTTTTGACACCACGATTAAGTTTTGTTCTAATTTATTAATATGGTACACTGTTGAAAACTATTTATTGCATTGGATAATATGCCAAGGCTGAACTTTAATTAAAATATTCTTTCTAATAGTTCTTTGTGTCCAAGTAAAAATGTTTTCTTCATACTTATTTGTAAATATCCTACAATATTGATATTTTGAAGAACAGCCATTGTAAAAAGATATATTTTTAAATAAGTTCGATTGTTTTAACAGTGTAAATCTTTATGTAAATGGTAAAAACATGAGTAAATTAGCAGCCTTATGTGAACGTTTGATTAAGTATTATTAAAAAGTTGACTTGTATACGTTTTTTTTGGTAACTTGGTAAAGTTTGTTACTCTTACCTTTGTTTTGGTTATTTTATGGAATTGTAAACTTTGGATTTTGATTTATTGTTAGCTGTTGATTTTGACTATATTTTTTATAAGTTTATTATTGAACTAAGTACTTTGATTTATTGTTGGCTGTTGATTTTGACTATATTTGTTATAATGTTATTATTTAACTGAGTATTTCGAATTATTGTTGGCTGTTGATTTTGACTATATTTGTTATAATGTTATTATTGAACTGAGTACCTTGATTTATTGTTAGCTGTTGATTTTGACTTTATTTGTTATAATTTCGCTATTGAGCTGTGTACTTTGATAAATTGTAGGAGTAAAGTATCCAATATATTTTTGCTATAATTTCATTTATTTGGTTTACCATAATCTTAGTTGTTTATCGTGTGGCTCTGCTAGTGCCTATAAGACCTAGGGGTTTCCGGCTTGAACCGTCTAAGTCGGTGGCGCGGCTCACTTTTATATTTTTTATATTTTTTTTCTTCTACCCTCTACGGCTGAGCTCGGGCATAATTTGCCAGTAGAGAGACCGCTGGCAGAGTACTCAATAGAGAACGAAAAAGACGTGGCAAAACGTTACAAAACCAGCCAAATTGTTATTATTCCAGTCCACTATATCGAAGTTTAGTATTCATTCCTTTCGTGTAGAAAAGAGGAATTTACAAACCTCCGATTTTTACAGGTCGATCAACAACAACAAATCTCACCGTAATTATGCAACACATAGCAAAAGTTAAAAATAACAGAATTCAGACAGATGTTATTTACATGGATATGACCAAAGCATTTGACAGATGTAACCATAATCTAATGCTGCAAAAACTCTCGAATTTTTGCTTATCAGTAACCTACTTGAAATATTTATATTTCGGTCCACTACTGTTTAACATCTTTATCAATGACATTGGTGACATAATTGAACTAAATTTTTTACTGTATGCTAATGATCTTAAAATTTTCTCTTTTATCATTAATATGAGTGACAGTGAGAAACTATCGGAAAATCTTCATCAAATCAACCAATGGTGCAGTCGTAATAATTTAAAGTTGAATCCTGCCAAATATTGCGTAATGTCATATACATTGAGATTTGGCCCAGTTTTATTTATCTATAAGATAGACAATCATTCTCTTTGCAAACCATCCAATTTTAAGGATCTTGGAGCTACTTTCTATCGAGAGCTGTCTTTCCAAAACCACGTAGACAATATAACTACGTCAGCAAACCGCATGTATGGATTTTTAATTGGAGTAGGCCGCGACTTTATCCATTTAACACTTTAAACTATTTACTATGCTTTTGTGAGAGCAAAGCTAGAATATGCATTGGTTATCCGGAACCCATATTATCAACTGCATATCTTTAAACTGGAGGCAATCCAAAGACGCTTCCTTAAATACCTAAGTTTTAAAGTAGATCGGACTTATCCACCAATTAACACGGCACACGGGAGTTTACTGTCAAAACATAGCTTTTTTACTCTGAATAAAAGACGAACATGTTCTGGTATCATTACGCTACACAAAATAATTAACAACGAAATAAGATGTCAATGTTTAATACATCAGATAGACTTTAAAATTCTCCGTCAGGCATCTCGATACACCGATTTATTTTACTCTACCACGCCACGAACAAATGTATTTAAAAACTCTCCTATTCATACTATGTGTAAGTAACCAACATGATATATACTACTGTAATGTAAGGTAAATTGGCACCTACAATTTTGAACGGGTCTTGGAATGCAAATACTTCGGCGCAGTCATCACAGCAGACAACAACATGAATAAAGAAATTAAGGCCCGCAACAGAGCGGTAATAGATGCTATTGTGCACTAAGAGAACTGTTCCAATCGAGAATAATATCGCGATCCTCAAAATTAAAATTGTACCAATTGTACCGGTAGTCATGTACGGATGTGAAGCGTGAACCCTAACTAAAGCAAACGAAGACGTCCTGCGAAGGTTCGAGCAAGAAATACTTAGAAAAATATATGGACCAACCCAGGATCCTAGTTTAGGGCAATATCGAATAAGAACAAACGCGGAGTTAGAACAATTGTACTAGGGAGATATTGTGAGAGAAGCAGTCACAAAAATTAAGATGATTAGGACACGTACACAGAGCAGCGGATGACAGAATGCTGAAAATAGCATGGTAGGAAGCACCGACGAGCAGAAGACCACCTGAAAGACCTAAAATAAGATGCAAAAGATGGGAATTGAAAATGAACAGGAAACAATGCTAGATAGAAGTCGATTGAGGCAAATTGTGCTTGCAGCCAAGACCCACATAGGTTTGTAGTGCTACTTGAAGAAGAAGGATGTGAGGTAAATTAAGAACGTCATATTATTATTAGCAGTAATATTAATGGATTAGTCTTAAGCTTTTTACTTATGTTAGTTTAATTGTGTTTGTGTTTTTCTATTGTTTATACTATTGTGAAAATAATTACTTTGTTCTTGTTTTGTAATTGGAAATATTTTTTGGTAAATAAATGAATAAAACATTTATCTCGTTCATTGGTGCATCGTTTCGACCTAACCCTGGCCTTATAGAATAATTTTCTTTATTATTTAAGCGTTTTACCATACGACTTATTATGAAACGAGTTTTGCCTAGCAAATTGGCAACATAATTTTGACAATTTCGGTCATCCAATAAAACCGAGACCCACATTACCTCTTGTTTAGTTAAATTCCTTGCTCGGTTCATTTTTCCGATTTTTCGGAGTCAAAAGGTCTATCACAAAATACGTAGTAAATACTTTTAAAAGAGGAACAATTTATAAGCTCACTTTTAACGAAAATCTATTGCAAGTACTACACAAAACTGTTTACCCACAGTTCACCAACTATTTAAAACTGTAAATATAAACGAATTGCTTTAATAGCTGTTATTAACAACGAGATAAAATATGCATAGCCTTTACTTGATAAACTTCAAAACGGATAAAGAAAAAGGATTAATTAATTTTTTGGATAATTTTATATTGTTGCATTAAATTTGTCCAGGAAGGAGTTTAGATTGTGATTAAAATGAACTTTTTTTGATATAATAACAGGAAAAACTTGTAAAAGTTAAATAAATTTAGTTTAAAATAGAATATCCTTAGGCTATTTCCATGTGCGTTCATTACAATGTTATGTTCGATGGAAATAATTATTAATAAATACAGTAATTGTAAAGAATAAAAGTTTTTTAAAAGCGTTTCTTGAAATAAAAAAAAAAAAATGGGATTTACAATTTGGAGCCAACAGTATTCGTTTATCGTGTTGATTAAAAAATATCATTACTACCATTATTAAAACTTATTTTTTTTCTCTTCGTTGGCATATTGAAATTCCAACCACAAATTCTGTGAAACAATATATAATTAACTAGCTTTTACCCTCAACTTTACTTGCGTTGATGTCCTGAACTAACTGTCAAAGATCAATAAAAAATAAATAAAATAATATGGAAATTTTTTTTATTTCCTGACAGGGATCATCAGCATTAAAAAATTATAAAATTCAACCTAGCGAACTGAAAACATGCTTAATTAAATATTTTACTACTAAAATAAATAAATTACTAATATTTCTTATTCTTGTTTTTTCACTCTGCATGAACAGAAGATTTATTTGATCAAGTAAATTTTGCCACCCATGCCCGTGCTGAATTCTTAGACAGGTTGGATTTAGGCTTGCCAGGAATTTCGTTAAATAAAATTAAACAAAAAACTAAAAAAAAAGGTAGCCCCCTAACCTAATCTTACAAATTTTTAAAATGTAATTAAGTAATTAAAATCACACTTTATACAATATTCAAACCTATTTAAATAGGTCAAAGAATTTTAAATTCCGAACGTACCTTTAAATTTGACATGTATAGGTCATTTAATCATATGTTAGTTGTAGGCACTTTAAAAGTTATAAGTATTTTTATTTTCTAATGTCCAAATAAACGATGAATTCTTTGACAGATTCTTGGAAAAGAAAATAAACAGATGTAGACACCTAACCTTAAAAATAAAAACATTAACATTAAACATCAGCTATTGCTTTAAGGTAAGAGAAAAATGGAAATAAATAAAGAGAAAATAGGATTAAAACTTACCGTAAAAATCATTGTTTTTGTTGATTAAACTCTTATTTATTTACGCCTTTTTTTGTAGTAGTAGGCAGAGACCACTTGCTACTGTTGTTACACATGACTTTCGCTTCTTCTAATTTCATTAGCGATCTCATACATGCTCGTTGATTGTTAGTACTCTTGACCTGGCCTTTCTTCAAAATAAGTCGATCTGATCAAGATACGTTCGCCAAGGTCTATCTCTCCCGATTGGTCCATTCACACTCGCGTTATAAATCTGTTTCGTCAATCTTTTTTAATCCATCCTCTCTACATGACGAAACCAGTTAATTATTTTTTTACTTATTTTTATTGTAGTATTTCCTTATTCCTTATCCCCTATTCCCCCGACCCGCAGACCGCCTGGCAAGTACCCGGAAACAGCAAAACACACACTGCGCCGCCGTGAGGCACTGGTCCGGAAAGTACAGGCAATCCCCGGGACCCAGAACCACGCTGCTCCCAATCCAGTACCTTCGTACCTTGAACAAGTTTGTACAAGTTCTGTACTGGGTGGGAACAATGTAGCCGCCCAAGAACCGCCCATCCTCCCCAGCGCCCCGCAGCAGTATAGCACGCGCTCCACTGACTCCGGATCCCCGCCGCACAACCCGCAGTCCAGGCCCCCATTATACACTCTTTTAGTGATTCTTAGCTAATTCTTGTTCATCGGTAACAGTTCTGCCGTCCCTTTATGGCACGGTCATTTGATGTATTATTTCCCGTGTTTGTTTTCTGCTATGCTTTTCCAGTAGTTTTTGTATTTTCCGAACCTCTTCTTGCAAGTTCGTCTCTTACTTATTACCTGCAACTTTCTGGCGTCCTGGAACCCGTATTATTTTGACATGATTACGGTCTACCAGCGTTCTTAGTTATTTGCAGTCAACGAGTATGGGGGAAGGGGTGGTCCGGCCCTGAGGTGCCCGCTGCACAGGACTAAGGCTGTCTACTACAGGATTTCGCCCGGTTTTCTGTAGGCTTCGTTAGCCTATGGTGGTCCCCCACCGCCATGCATCCATCAGCACGGGTCGCATAACACTTTAGATTGGGAGTCCTTTATCGTCTTTTACGACAGGCGACCATACCTGGGATCTATTCTATTTTCTCCGTATCCTAGGGGATCTGCATTGATCTTACTTTCTTTTGCCAAATCCAAAATAGAGCAGGCTTAGAATAAACAAGTTTATCATTTAATTTTAAAAGAATCAATTATAATAGCTCAATATTTTTGTTTTTTCTTCTAAAGCGATAATACGTCCGTGATTTTAATTTTAATAATTTTGTGTACTTTAAAAAAATGCAAGACCCATTAACCGCCCTTGACTAGTTAATTTGCTTGAGTAATCTTTTAACCGTCTTAAAGTTAAAAATGTTTATACCTTTTAATACAAATAATCTTGCATTAGTTTGGTATTGGGAAGTATAGAATCATTACAATATTGAAATATTGAGCTTAGCAACATCTAACGATTGGTATTTTGATCATTACTGTACTAATTTCGGATTTGGTAATATTTTTATCAGAAAAATGTAAATTATGTTTCTTTTTGCTAGTAATTAGGCAGTCGCGCTTTGTTTCGGAGAGGGAGGGGTAGATTTAACCCACTTCCCCAATTATGGCCCTGGATATATTTATTGTTTGCTTGTAACTTCGTAGTTGTTATGAGATTATTTTTCCCCCAAAATAATTAGTTTTTTTTCAGTAAAATATTGTCCACTGCCGCTGGCTTTATTCCAAAACCGATTTTGCAACTTATACCATTATTCTCTGTCCCAACAAATAAAAACAAAAACACAAAACAGAAGTGTCTAAGTCATAAATATGCATATATGTGTATTCTCTTCCATTACTTTGAGTGTTTTTAATATTGTATATGGCTCGGCACCATATATTTATTCTCTGCTTCCACTACGCACCGACTATAACTTCCTATAATCTGAATTAGATAAAAGAGGAGATTTTTCACTCCTATTTTTTTTGTATATATATTGCTTTTTTTTGTGGAATTCTATAAAATAGACGATGCTTTGGAATTGCGCTATGAAATATTCAGCAACTTGTCACATCCACGTTTTTATGTTATGTTATTTCAAATTGCATACACTGAAGATGATTAAAAATGTTTGTTGTGATAACAAAATAAAAAAAAAATATGATTTAAATATTTTATACAAAACACGATTCGTAACGATTGGTAAAATATCCAGTACCTGACAGATTTTTGTTTTTTTATGCAGCAACCTGTTTGGTTTTTATATATTTTATATAATTAACAATAAATTAGGTGATTTAAAGGTTATTCATTGTATAGGTCAAGGATAAAAGTGTCGATCCAAATCTGTAATTCCCACAATCAGGAAAGGCATCCCTTCCTAATTCAACTTATACGTAGCATCAGCGTGCAGATGCTTAGTCAATGGCGATTGAGCTAACAGTCGATTGGTCGAGATTAATAAGCAAAAACTAGCTTCGCCATCTTCTTCGACTTCATCAGCGTAAGTGACCGTATGGACAAATACAAAGGAAGTGTCGTCATCTTTGGGAATAGCTGAGTTACTGATGCACCAGGCCTCGAGTTCACCTAAGCTAATGGCGCTTGGACCATAGAGCCTCTTCTTTATTGCTTGGGGGTAGTTGCTGATCTGTGCGATATTCCGTGGCTTAAATCCTTTCTCCTTAAGAGTCTCAAGCATGCGCTTGGTCTTCATTCTAAATGTGATGCGAAAGATGAAATTAGTAAATTTATTCAATACCTATTCAACTACTTTTACTTACCAAGATTGTTGAAAAGAGATTCAATCTTCTTTTTCATGGCGAGACTAAGTTGAGTACTGTTGGTATCGTAGCATAAATGAGCAGATGTAGCACGATAAAGGTCCACACGCATGGAAGTACCATCATACAACATACAAAATTTAAAAAAAAACAAATTCTAAGAGTTTAGAACAAATCATTACCTAAAAAATTTAATTTAACTTTCTGATAAAAATATTATTTGTTGATTTTTATAAAATTAAAAAACGCTCAAACTAAAAAATAGTGCTTGTTTGGAATAAATATCGCCCAAAAATTATCGCTCGAGAGTTACTGACCATTTAAAAAAAATATTGTATTTAAAATAACGCTCATTTAAATGACACCCTTTAAAATACCTTTTTTCTGTGACGGGAAACACGAATGACATTTTATTTCTGTTGACACGTAACAAACTATAAAAAATGAAACTTTCGTATAGTAAAATAATCTAAAATTAAATATGTGCACCTAAATAAACGTAGTTGTTTAATTTTAAAATATTTTACTACACAAAAGTTACATTTCCTTTATTTCAAAAGTACAATTATTAAATGTGCATTGCATAAATCACATATTCCTTGAACTATTCAGACAGTGGAAGTTTCTTTTCCTAAAATTATATTTTTATCTGTCAGAGACATAACTGCCGTTGATGTACCTGGTCACAAATCGGGTGTTATTTTAGCACTGCCACACGTTCTAAACAGCTATTTCTGTTTTGTGCGTTACCGATTCATCAACTTCAGCGACTGTTGATGACTTCCAACCATCAAGTTTCTTTATTGTCTTTCCCAGATTTAACTAAAAGTGAAGCAGACGATCTTCGATCTTCTTGAGTAACTGGATTTATATTTATTTTCTACTAGCTGTAAGTATCATAGTACTTTACAAAACGCTACACTTAAATCATATACATATTTAAGCTCCCAAAATCTATAATTTCTCACTGGTTGAAATAAGCTCATATGGCAACAGAGGACTATTTAAATAAAAATTAAAACATTTCCTTTTAAATACTGTATGATACCTATTTTAATATAGGTTTATTAAAACAGGTATCATGCAGCGAAAGTAAGCTGGTTTTTAAACAATCAGTTACACATTTTTACACCTATTCACGCTGTCGAAACTAAAAACCTTCTATAGTTTACTGTAATAACACTACAGTTTTCTATAATTTATATATATATATAAATATATAAATTATAGAAAACTGTATATATATATATATATATATATATATATATATATAATACGTAGAAAGGATGGATGAAGGAAGATTGAAGAAACAAATTTATAAGACGAGTGTGAATGGGCAAATCGGTAGAGGTCGACCTCGGAGAACATATCTCGATCAGATCAACATTGTTTTGAAGAAAGGCCAGGTCAAAAGTACCAACAACCAAAGAGCATGTATGAGAGCACTGATGAAAGTAGAGGAAGCAAAAGATGTGTGTACGAACCGTAGCAAGTGGAAGGAAGTGGTCTCTGCCTACCCTTATGGGAAAAAGGCGTGACTTTATGTATGTATGTATGTATGTATGTATGTATGTATGTATGTATGTATATATATATAATAAGAGAATGAATAACGTTATATACTGGATTAAAAAGCTGCCAGAAGGGAAAAGGAAAGTGGTTCACATAAATCGTCTTGCACCTTACGCTGGCTAAAATAATGTTGAAGAAGTTAGAACTCTTTAACAAGAACCAAACGTTAGCAACCATCAACCGAATTTTCAAGGTTTTATGTCGGACTACGTAAACAGAAGGAAGACCAGACTTGGCGTAACCATTAATGTCCAGCAAGATCTTTTTACAGTTCTGGAAGACGTTTTTATTGCATACGGCGTTGCACAAGATCTAAAAATGACCAGAGGAATTGCATCGATCGTTCGCAAAAAGTTTGGCCGCCTGAATGGGTTGCAAGATCAAGAACCTGGAGAAGGAAAAGTGCTGCGACTGAAAGACGGCAACCGATATTTGTTTAACCTGATAACTAAAAAATCATCTGGAAAAAAAACAACCTACGAGAATATTTGGCATGCTTTTATCAATTTGAAATTTTTTTCATGCCATTATGACATAAAGTAATTGGCTGTACCCAAGATAGGCCATGGGTTAAAAGAACTGGATCGAAAAATCGTGAAAAGCATGTTAGTAGTTATTTTTTTTAAAGGATTTTGCAGAGTTGAACACACATACCACTTTCGCCATCAGGAATAAATGCCGAGGAACGTGGCAGAAATAATTTCTGATCGAGACGATCAGAATTAAGGAGAGAGCAGTGTAACGATTTTGCGATACGCCGCTGGAATGTACGTAAGCAAGCTGGGCAGTCTAGTGACATCACAGCTAATGACAAGGATGTTTTAGTACCTTCCCGACTAATCTGGAATTTTCGATAAAACAGTTTAGATACGTCTAGAAAATTCTAGTCTATATTAGGCTCCATTCGCGGAGGAAAGTTAGTCAGATTTTTAAAGTTTATGATTGTGTTCACTAGTTGACATAAATTGTAAAATTATAAATAAATGTGTAAATAAATTCGAACTCTGAGTGTTATTAAAGTAAAAACGTTACATTTTAAAAAAATTCATTATAAAATTTTATATACAAACAAGACTAGTTTTTATTTAATATATAATTATGTAATTGTATAATACTTTAAATAATTGATGGTTTTTTATCTTTACACTTTAAAATAGTTGTATTTTAAAGATATTCAGCGTTTAATCACCTATAGAATTAATAAACAATGATAAATGTAATCACAATTTTAAAGTAAAAATAAGTAAGTAGTGAATATTCGATGCGTATTGATATTCGTAAAAAATCAATAATATATGCACGAGTCTGGATGTTTAGAGCAATTCCCGATGTAAGATAAAAGCTCCCGACTCCCATTTCACTTTTTTATTTATTTCTTCATTTCCATAAGTAGCTTTGCAAACTTCCAGGACTCGACAAAACAATTGACATTACCTTTCCTTATTTATTGGTTAAACTGGGAATGCTCTATCAAAGAACGAAAAATCTTTTTACATGTCCCAGGTGATCAATACCAATCTGATTCTTTAAAGATATTGAATATTGTAAACATTTGTTAGCATATGTACGACGGTAACGTTTTAAAAAAAAATAAGTAGACCACAAACTGTTATTAAATTGTACTGTTTTAATTATTTACCAAAAAAAAAAACTTATTTTTATTAAAATAAATAAGGTAAAATTGATAAGTAAACAATTGTAAGTGATGTTTACCTTTGTGACGAGATCACTCTTGTTAGTGTTGCATTTAGCCTAACAACGGATACAACTCAAATAAGAATTAACTTAAAGAATTATTTTCACATTTGGATTATCTCTTTAGGTGTTAAATAATCTACACCGTGTTACTTTGGAGACCTAGAATTCCTTACTAAAAGTGATAATTTAAAAACAGAGTTTTTGAAACGAAGAATTCTATTTTAAATTTTTTTCTTTTAACTTTTAACTGTAAAACTATTTTATAACATTAATATATATAAAGTTTAAAAAAGATAAAATAATATTTCCATACTTTTTGTCTCAACAAAATTAAGAATCTTCTATCATTTACCAATTGTGGAGCTGTGGAATTTTTTTTTATAATTTTATAAACCAAACCATAAAAATAAGTTTTAAACATGGTTATAACATGGATATACAAACAAAATCCACAAAATATTCTGATAGTGCAGCTTTCCAACTAGATCTCTGAATTTGTAAATGTGGCTTCTAAATTGTAGCATAAACCTGCAAAGTTTTTTTAAATCTAACTTTTTAAGATTTGTATTAACAATTATACACACTATTAATACTTTTGTGTTCTTGAGCATTGTCTTCATGAAATGTTAACTTTATTAAAACCAAAAAATAAATTAAGTAACTTATTTTGTATTGTGCAGTATTTGTGTTTATACACTTATTTATTGTTATGTATAATGAAAGTAAGATCAATGCTGTGGAGATGAGTTTTTTAAAAGTACATCTGGAATGATTGGGGTAGGAAAAGATGTAGTAACAAAGATAGACAAAGAAGTGCTTTTAAACACCTAAAAAGAAGGATGGAAGAATTTCGATGAAACAGATTTATAATGCGAGTGTGAATGGGCAAATCAGTACAGGTTGACCCACGCGATCAAATCGAAAAAAAGCCATTTTAGGCATGTATAAAAACGCTGATGAAAGTAGAAGTAAAAGACTTATGTAAGCACCGTAGCAAGTGGAAAAAAGTGGTTCTGTAAATAAATGATTTAACCTTTATAATTACCCATAAACTGTATAAAAAAGGTAGATTTTTAAACCTATCTATGAGAAATTGTATGCCAGAAGTACGCTCCGTGATGAAAAGGCGGCAAGATTTCTGGCCACCATCACCTGCCGCATTAAGTGATGGATTTGTTAGTTTTCCGGTACTGTTTCATGATTGTAATTGCATGGCTTGGTACACTTTTGGCATTGTCCTTGAATTTTCTATGATATCCACAGAATCTAAAATTTTAATTCCTTTTGATTGGAGTTTTAGATCGACTTTTTGATTTATATTTATTTGTTGATTTAAGATCTTGTATTGAACTAATCAGAGAAGAAATGTTAACTTTCTAATGAGAAAATCTGCTGTGGATAAGAATAACTTTTTAAAGGCAAACAAACTGAGTAGAAGGTGAAGTCATCTTGATGATTTTATCTGCCATTTTGGCTAAAGTATCTAAATCGTCACGGCTAGTCGCAAGAATGGTACGAGCACTTGAAGGTTGTATTTTCAGAAACATGGTTTAGAGAAAATCATTAGTTACTTTATTACCTGCTAAATATCGCATTTATTGAAGCAATGTTGATGGTTTTTATCACCCAACTCAATTTTGGTTAACAATTTGTTTGCTTTATGTTCCTCAGATTCTTCCAATTGTAATATAAGACATTTTTTTAGATCACTGTATAGTTTCTCAGAAAGGGGTTTGAAGATAAGGTCAGATATCATCTCCGCAATTTCTAAATCTTATGAACCACGTATATCAGCGTTTCTCAAACTGTGGGGCGCGCCCCCTAAGGGGGGCGCATTTACATGATTGGGGGGGGCGCAGTACAGATTAAAAATAAAATGGTAATGATAAAATGCTACAGATAGATTTTTAAAAAATCTTTATTAAAATTTTACTTACTTAATGATGACAAAGAAACATTCTAAGGACTAATGGCTAACATGAGCTTGTTTTAAGGCGTACAACTTCTCTAAATTTGGTTCTATGTTAGAGATGGCCACTCTGAGTTCATTTTCTACTTGAAGTTTATTTCTGTATTTAGATTTCACGACAGAAAGTGCAGAAAATCCAGTTTCACAAAGGTAGCACGTTGGAAAAGGCAACAGAATTCTAAGCGCTTTGGCTTTTATAACGGAGTAGTCGTTCGGAAGTTCAGTCCAGAAGTTCCAGTCTGACAACTTGATATCTTTCTCTGCAAAGAAGTATCGCTTGAAATTCTCAGTTAAGTTTTCTAAATGGCTTCCTATGGTTTTTAGCATCACAGCTTTATAAATATCTTCCAATGGGGAATCTTGCACAAAATCGCAAAATGTGGGAAACATTTCCAAACTGTTTTCTTTCAATTTGTTATGCCATAACTGCAATTTCTTACAAAAAGCATCAATCTTTTGACTTAAATCAAATATATTTACATCTTTTCCTTGCAGCTGAAGATTAAGTATATTAAGTTTTTCAAAAATATCTACTAAATAAGAAAGCTTCAGTAAAAATAATTTGTCGAAAAAATCTGTTGAATGCTTGTGACCTTCCTCGCTTAAAAATATCGCTATTTCCCTTCTTAATTCAAAGACACGCTTAACCGTCTTACCGCGTGACAACCATCTGGATGAGGAATAAAACAACAAAGATTGATGCTCAGCTCCCATATCTTCACACAGAACAGAGAACATCCTTGTTTTTGGTGGTCTGGTTTTTATAAAGTTAACAACTTCAATAACTACTGTCAAAATCATGTTTAGTCCAGGGCTTAGCGATTTTGATGCTAACGCTTCCCGATGTATCATGCAGTGCGTCCAGATAATTTCTGAGGATTCCTTTTTTACTAGCGCTTGTAAACTGTTGTATTTACCAGACATGGCTTGAGCTCCATCGGTGCAAATCGCAACACAATTTTTCCATTGCAAATTCATTTTAGTAATAGAATCATTTGTAATCTTGAACAACTCGGTGGCTGTAGTTCTTCCTTCAATCTGTTTACAAAACAATAAATCTTCACATATTTTAGAACATTGACAAAATCTAATGTAGCAAATCAAATGGGAATCATTACTAGAGTCAGTTGCTTCGTCAAGTTGTATAGCAAACAAGTTTCCAGTAAGCTCAGATTCAAGCTGCTGCTGCATATCAACTGATATATCGTTAATTCGTCGACAGATTGTATCATTTGACAGAGAAATATTGTTAAGTTGTGAAGTAAAATTTTCACCAAACAATATTTCTACAATGTCTTTGCAAGCGGGTAAAATAAGTTGCTCTGCAATAGTGTGCGGTTTTTTGCATTTAGCTACTTTGTATGCCACTTTATATGATGCTAAGAGAGCCTTCCCATTTACTGCCAGTACTCTATGGAAGCTGGATTTTTGTTTTTTAAACAATCTGAGTTTCTCCACAAAAAAATCTCGCGGTTTATTGACATATTCTCTGTGCAGCGTTTCTAGATGCCTCTGTAATTTATTTGGTTTCATGCTATCTGCAGCCAACACTTTTAAACAGATAACGCATTGTGGTTTTTCTTCGCCACCTACTTCAAGGCTAGTAAAGCCCAAATTTAGGTATGATGGGTCATATTTTCTAGTTTTAGATTTCGGACGATTTCCACCTGAACCTGTCGATGTACAAGCCCCGTCATCCTCAAGTTTTCGTTTTAAAAATTTATCCATACTACATCTACTTATACACTTACACTTCACAATAATGCTTGCTTAGTGTTAAAACACCTTCACTGAGAGACTGAGAATACCGTATGTGCGCTTCTGTATTTATAGTCGCGTTCAGACAGTTCGAGAAAGATCAGGAATCTTGAATACGTGGCACGAACGCCGCGAACTTTTCGACAGCATCTTTGGCGCTCTCGACGAGACAATGTTGCCTATTTTAGTCCAAATTCCTAGGTCTACGGATTGGGGGGCGCAACATTTTTTAAATTAAAACAGGGGGGCGTGAATAACAAAAATTTAAAAACCGCTGGTGTATATAATGATATCTAGTTGTTTTATTTAAGATCTAAGCTATAATGAACTGCGTTTATACCTAAAGAAACCATTTTTTTTAATTTTTTTTCTAAAATACTGGAATCTTGATTGCAACTCGTTCGATCTTATTTGGTAACCTGTGTTCTGCAGGGTCAGGCATATTGTATGAATATATAAAAAACATTAGGAACGTAATACCTCTGCATTTCTATTAATCACTTAGAAAGTTTGCTCTAAGTGATCTCGAAGTTGAATCTTTTGTAATATCTGATACAAGCGTTCGGAGTCACCAATGTAGGCGTTATTATAAACGTATTCTTAATATTTATTTAAACTGATAATTAAAAAATATAATTTTAATTTGAAAATCACGAGTATTGGCTCGCTTTACCAGCCGATTGCAGCGCACCGCGTTAAATGCGAACAAAAATGTGGAACTAGTGACTGTGAATACACAAAATTTTCACAAGGTGTCCTGTCCGATCCCGTGCTTGACATGAAACAAAACAAGATACCGGCTTTCCATGTCTGGGAGAGACCATTAAGGTATGCTTCCCAAGACGAGAAGAATGGACCGGAATCCAAAGATCGGTCCTACTCAATGGGGACATCTGGTTTACAGATGGCTCTAAGACGATCGCCGGGGCAAGGGCTGAAACGTATATTCGCCAGAATGGGATCAAGGAGTCGATCTCTCTGAGCGAATACGCTACAGTTTTTTAAGAGGAAATGGTAGCAATTATGCAATGTGCACAGACGGTGCTCTTCATAGGGGGAACCGACAGGTGCATTAAAATATGCTCGCACAGCCAAGCGACAATTAAAGCACTAGCAGCTTTAAATATTTATTTACGATTGACTTTGGATTTTAGACAAACCCTAGAGGCATTGTCAAAAAGCAACAAGGTCACTCTTGTCTGGGTTCCTGGTCACTCGGGAATCAAAGGCAATAAGAGGGCTAATAAGTTAGCAAAAGCGGGATCAGAGACTTAGTTCGTGGTCCCAAAACCAGCAATAGGGATTCTGTTCTGTCTAGGCAAAGGGGCAATTCGGGGATGTCTCATGGACCAAAACTTAAAGTACTGGAAACCAAAAACCAGAGACAAGTGCGGACAGCAAAGGGTACTGATAGGTGAATCTTTCTGAGAGGGTCTATCCAAAAGCATTACGTTGCTGAGTAGGAAGGATGCCAGACTAGCAGTACACATATAGACCGGTCATGCTATCATTAGATATCACATGCACAACCCGGGGCTTACCGATATTAAGGCAATTATCGATTAACGACCTGCTTCTTTTTTTGGAGGAAGACGGTTTTAGCGGATAACTAATGGCTATCACGGAATGCCATTGGCAGGTTTTGGAAGGAACCGCCCCCCAGCTCATTATTATTATTATTATTTTCCATGTTCCACTTAGCGCTTGTGCTAAGGATTTTTTTCCTAGTAAAACCGAGTGCACACCGTGCACCTAGGCTGTTACTTTTATTTTGGGGATATTCAGGTTTTCTGCGTTACAGTACTTTTTATACTATATGGACTTTACCCAGCACCACTGCTTTCTGCATTTGTAGGAGATTGTGCTTTCCAGGAAGTAATTATTATTATTATTATTATTATTATTATTATTATTATTATTATTATTGAGGTAAGTGATTACTGGGACCGGATATCGTGTGCCCTAAACAGACGCAATGATCCCAGGATGACGGCCTTCTGCATAGCCCCAGCTAAAACGTGTGCCTTTTGTCAGTAAGCTGGTATTTTCTGGAGTTTCTGGAGTTCAACAAAATGGCCTGGATAAAGTCTGCGGAGTTCAAAGAAAAGGTCTCTATATTTTGTCCGTTTTTCCTCTTCTTTTAAGGCGATGTTCGGTTCGGCTGGTGCCGAAAATTCGATCACGAACATCGTCTTAGTTAGGTTCGAGGAGGATTATGTTAGGCTTTTTGGCTTGTATCTGCCTGAGGGTGGGGAATGAGAAGTTCCAATAAATTCGACACCTCTCATTCTCCACAACGGACTCATTATCCTCCGGAGCATACGACAGCACTGGAGTTTCATCAATACCGTACGAGTGCCTCAGATGATAGTATAGCATTCGTAATGCCGCATTGTGTCTATGGATATAGGCCGAAACTGCACACACCGTGCATACTAAAAGTAAGTGCATCAGTGTTTCCGGCGCTTGGCATGCCATGATGAACCCCTCTGTTTCCGATTTAAGCCCGCCTAACCTTAGAAATGCAAAGGTCAGTTCTTTGGATAAGCCCCTGTCGTCGATTTTATTGAAGAAGACAGAATGTAGGGCTTATCCATGTGAAGCTGCAGAGTTTTATCAACTTCTGCAGCTTTAATGCGGGCTTTCCTCCGAGCGGGGTCGAGCTCAGTGACTGAGTCAAGCGCTCTCCGCTCGGAATCGAAAATCAAAGAGAGTTCATCAGCTGCTCGGTGTGCTGCACTGAAGAGAAATGCTCCTACTCCTGCAACTTCATGGCTTTTGACCATCTGCAGGAGGGGGTCCAAACTCCTGATGACTTTGCAGGCAGCATCCAGAATCATTTTGCTATGGAGATATTCCAAACTTAAGAGTCCAAGGCGTCCCTGCTTTCTTGGGAGATATAACCGTGGAACGGACGAATTTGGATGCAAACTCCTATTTAGCTGCATCATCTTGCAAGTACTAACATCAAGTTGGCGCAGCTCACCTAGAGTCCACTTCATTACTTCAAAGGAGTAGAGCAGGATTGGGACAGCAAGCATGTTAGTAGCTGCGACTTTATTCTTGCCCGACAGTTCAGAAGACCAGATCTGTCGAAGTCGCTGTCTATACTTGTTGCGGAGAGCGTCTTTCACCATTTGTGTTTCCTGGATGTGGCTTTCCTCCGCACCCAGGTAGGTGTACGTCTCTCCGGCATCCAAATGATGTAGGTTGCTTCCGTCCACTAGCTGTGCGTCCTTGTTAAATTCCTCGCTTCGTCTTATCTTAAGACAAAGCAGTGCACATTTGTCCATCCCGAATTCCATTCCAATAGCCTGTATATACTCCTGTACCACCCTGAAGGATTGATCTAAGTCCCTTTCGCCGAAAGCATAAAGTTTAAGATCATCCACATAAAATAAGTGGGTGACCTTATGCCTCCTGTGACTGGGTGGTCCGCAGTAATTACCCTTGGTTTATTATTATTATAATTAATTATTATTATTAACAATCACGAAAATTAACAACAACATTAAAAATTAAATTATTTTTCTGTTGTAACAGTTGTCTCCTTTGATACTTGTTTCCAGGTACCATCAGCTACCGCCACAATAGCTAACTTATACACTCATCCTCATCCTCATCCTTATAGTAGGTAAACCGCTGTATATTTTTAAGTAGATTATAAATTTGCAATAAAGAAAAAACCCAAAAATGCTTTAAAACTATTTATTCTTTTTAAGACATTAAACTAACAAATACGTTTATAACCACAACCTAAGTTTTTTTTAAAATATTAATATTTTATTTAACAATTTACAAGTGCTTTTGTTGTTTAAGGATAATTTTGCTGCAAATTTTTTAAATATGCATACGAATTTAATGACTGCTTTAAACGTAATCTGGTACATTTATACTGGCTTGTTTGTTTAAAAAAAAATTTGTTTATAAAGACGTTTAAATAATATTTGAAATACTAGCACCAAAAATATGCTTTCATTAATAATATAATTTTTCTATCACTGCATATGGTTTGTAGACATTCAAAGCGTTTGTAGATGCTTAAAGATCAGCGGAGCTATTTTTTTCGAGAAAAAGAAAATATACATTTCCAAATCTCTTGCTGTTTGTCTTTGTTGATCTCGAAGTATTCAGATTTAATCCAGATAAAGGAAAGAAGTAAAAGGGAGTCTCGATAACTGCTTTTATTCTAATCAATACGAATCCGGCACGATAAAATGTAAGACTGTGCTATACTAAATAACAACAAATTTTATTTATATTCCAAAGCCATAAATTTAATCTATCGAATGCTTTTCTGGATTGTATAGCTTGCACGAATTTCTTTTATGTATATATCCGATTAGTTTTTTAATTATCTTTTATTCACCGATTTATTTTATTTAAATCTATGTTGTAATCATGCAATGAATTTTTTTTTCAAATATGGGGTTGTTAATGTTTGTGGTAGCTAGATTACAAATGACCACCTACGAACTCTTTTACAAACATTTCATGTTAAATTATTAGTGTTTTAATTTTTCCCTTAATATTGATACACTTGCATGCAATTAAAACGGTATTTAAATAGGTAGTACTGATGGAGAAAGGTTTTTCTATCCTTACTCAATCATAGGGGTTTTCATATCAATATAGATTTTGCTGGTTCGCTGTTTAGAGAGTTTTTGCACTTTTCTTATTTTATATTCTGTATCACATATCCAATAAAAACAGCTTCCTTTAATCACTTTTTTTAATGCACCAAAAAAGTGAATTAATTTTATTTAAGTCCTAGAGCACTTTTTGGTATGCAAAAGAGATATTTTTATTTATTAAAATAACGAGAATCAACTGATCGAGATTACGAAATTTTTATACATTATTGTTTTTATATTGAAACCAAAAGTATGAACTTTATTTCTTTGGTTTCAAAACAGCTTAATATTCCCTTTCGAGTGTGAAATATTAACACTTATTACGAATAACATCAACAACTTTTTTCGAGCAAGCACTATAAAACCACACTTTTCAAACGAGGATTATCCGTGACTTCAAATGTTCACCTTCGGAAGTGAACATTAACGTCTGGCTTCAAACAAAAACTTTTAGCGACTTCTTTTAAAAGAGAAGTATTAGCGACTGCCTTTTTTCTAAAAAAGATTGCTACCAATAAGGCACATGTTTTCTTAATAATAACCATATGTCCGTGCTGTTTAGCGATATTACAAGTACAAGTACATCATTTTAAGAGGTAGGAACAACGGGTGACCTTTTTATCCCACTTGACATGGGCTGCAACGAGCCTTGCAACAACTAAAAAGCTTGATTTTTAATAACACACATATGTTTACGATAACCAATGGTTACAAGCGTCTTAAATTTAAAGACACACTGCACTACTAATTATTTTAATGTGACGCTTTCTTGATATTTCTATACCTTTTTGCGACACAAATTTTTTAGGTTGGCGCCTCTAGAGATGGATTACAAATGAGTTTTACAACAAGTATCCCTGTCCAAAAGGTGGTCCCTTCAAAACATGGTTATTGAGAGATGTAACAGACTCATTTAGTCAAAGTAAACATATAAAGATATTGAAAAATATTTAAGGAACATAAAAATTTCAATGCGAAACAGAGAGCTAGACGGTGTCCAGTCGACCAGCCCAAAATATATTAAATATTTGCGATAAATAATCAAGTAATTAAATACAAAACTCCAATTTCAATTGTTCCCACTTCGTCGACATGTGTTTACGACGTTACTTATTAGTATAAAACTATTAGCGACGGTGTGTACGTCTGATTTATCAAAAAAAAAGACTACAACTTATGCAAAAAAACAATAAAAAAAATCTGTGTTTTACAGATTTGGCTATTATTTAGCACAGGGTGGTTTATTTGAACCTTTATTTCATTAGATTTGTAATGTTGTTTTTTTAGGTTCAAATTTTAAGCTTATTTTTTAGAAGTTAATGTTATGTTTTTTTAATCCATAGAATATTTTTTTTATTTCCAAAGCCGTTATGGAACATATCTCGATCAGATCAACATTGTTTTGAAGAAAGGCCAGGTCAAGAGTACCAACAACCGAAGAGCATGTATGAGAGCACTAATGAAAGAAGAGGAAGCAAAAGATGTGTGTACGAACCGTAGCAAGTGGAAGGAAGTGGTTTCTGCCTACCCCTATGGGAAAAAGGCGTGACTCTATGTATGAACAAATTATTAGAAAAAAATTATTTGATCTTTTGCATACGTTGTAGTTTCTTTTCTGAAAAGTCGGACGTATAGTTTAAGTAAATATTATAGTGCGTCTTCTTAAAGTTATCGGCCTTTTCTTTTAAACTTTTATTTCTTTATTAGCTAAATAATTTGTAATATATATATATATATATATATATATATATATATATATATATTTATATATAGATAAAAATTGTTGTAAAAAGTTTCACTTCGAAGACAAAAGATCTAAGTTAATACAAGCAACATTTGATTTAATAGAAATTCCGGTGTCAACCGTTCGTAAGATAATCAAAAATGGATCTTACGAACGTAAAAATCAAAGTGTTAAGGATTGCCAAGACCTTTAGATGATGGTTTGGTAAAATTATTAAAAACAATAATATATAAATAAGTGTTATAAAAACAATGAAATACCAACTATTAAAAGAATCAGAAATAAGTTGAAAAATGCCGGTAGTAGTAGAAGTTGTTGTGATAAAACGCTTTAGAATACAATAAAGAAAATGAGTTTTAAATTCAGGACGATCAATAAACGCGAAGTAATAATGGAGAGCAGAAGAATAGTTGAAATGCGTAATACATACTTGAGCCAAGTAACAAAGTATCGACAAAAAAACAGACCAATAGGGTACTTTCGGTATTGAAAAATAAATTATGACATTTATAAAAATTTAAATTTATGTAGAAATATACTTAAATATTCTGATTTTGAATCATAAAAGCACATTATTATTTTATTTTATTGAAATTAAAAGTCGTAATTTTTAATCTGTACATCACGTGAACTAAAACACGAGGTGTGACGTCATATAGGCAAAAACTGTCAGTTCCGTATACACAGCTAGGTACATATCTATCAATTTAAACTTCAAGGAGTAATAATTGTGTTCTTTCGTCAGTGCATTTTATTTGTACCTATTTATTTATTAAAATGCAAACCGGATTTGTAAAAGCAGATAGTACGAGTCTGGCAAAAATTAATTCAATGATGGTTGCGTATAGCTGTTAACGTTGAATGTATGTACGACCGGCACTCGGTCGTACATACACGACAGTTGTTTTACCAATATTACGTCACCAAAATGGCTGACAGCGTTTTCGCGGGATTAAAAAAGGTTTAAAATTTAATTTAGTTTTATTGCCGTTTATTTTGCCGAAACATATTTTTTGTGGCTTTTTATTGCGAAAATCAACATTTTGAAGTACTTTTTCAAACATAGTAGAATACCCTATTGTCTATTTGGACAAAACTTGGTATGACACCCACGATACAGTTAAAAAAGGATGGACTGGTTCAAATAAATGTAAGCCGATAATGCTTGCAAACAAATGATTAAGGTTAATCCTTATGCATTGAGGAAAATATAAAGGATGGGTTCATAATATTTTAAAATTATGTGGGAAAAAATGAAAGACTGCAACTTTTATTATTATAAAAAAAAAGCTAGCATCTTTTAAGAATGGTTTAAATTTACATCGCGAATTTTGAGCCAAATAGTGTTATAGTTCTTAACAACGCATTTTATTTTTCACGGCAGCTCGTTAACATTCCAAACAAAAGCTTAAATTAAATTGGAATTTAATTTTATTTATTAGTAATAATTTGTATTTTAAAGACATTAAAAAAAACAATCTCTGGAAGTTTTAAACACAAAGGAATTTAAGAAATTATACCCGCTAGAAAAAATTACTACAAATCATGGACATTATATTGTATTGGACTATTTTTGTATTTTTAATCCTATCGAGTTAATTTGGGACAAAATAAAACAGAGCATTTGGCGTTACAATACATTTCCAAAATTTGACAAGAGGATGATTTGCCAGATTAGACAAGAAGTATGCAATATTACCAAAGCAAACTTACATACCGAATACCGAAAGAAGAATATCATCCGATAATACCTGGTTTAACAGAAACTGCTCTAGAGCTGTGGCTTCCAAACAGGCAGCATAGCATCGATGGCAAAAAAATCCGGGACCTGAGACCAGAGCAGCATATGTTGAGGCTAGAGGCATATGCAAAGAGACAATAGAATGTTCAAAAGATGCTCATAATGCCAAAATAAGATCAAAACTTGTTTTGTCCTAACGGATCCCGTTCATTTTGGTCTTTCGCCAAAGCTGTGGAAAAAAACTTCACTTCCAGCTCTTTTCCTCCCCTAACCAATAAAGATGGAACACTAGCAACGACTGCCCAGGAAAAAGCCAATATCTTTGCGCACCTATTTGCTGGAAATTCCACTCTGGATTCTTCAAGAAAACAACCCTCGAATATTACACCTATTGACAGTCACATGCCCGAGATCATCTTTCGCCAACGTACTATCAGAAAGATTTTGCTGGGTCTCAACAGCAACAAAGCCTGTGGATCTGACGGAATCCCGCCGATTGTTCTCAAGAAATGTGCCCCCGAACTAACACCTGTTCTCTGCAAGTTGTTCAACCACTCTTACAATTCCGTCCAATTGGAAAATTGCAAGAGTACAGCCAGTCCCTAAAAAAGGCAAAAAGACCCTACCTAGCAACTACAGACCTATCGCACTGCTATCTATTATTTCAAAGGTCATGGAAAAAGCCATCAACATCGAGCTCATGAAATATCTGGAAGACTCAGGAATTATCAATGATAGGCAATATGGCTTCCACCATCAGAGATCAACTGGTGACCTGCTCGCATACGTCTCACATATATGGCAGCTATCTATTGAAAAGTATGGAGAAACTTTAGCTGTGGCATTAGATATCTCCAAGGCGTTCGATCGAGTTTGGCACCAGGGACTCCTCGCCAAGCTTCCATCTTATGGCTTGCCCCCTCAGCTGTGTTCTTTGCTTGCTAGTTTTCTCTCAAACAGGTCTCTCCATGTAGTGGTCGATGGAGTTTCATCTGACACTCTACTCATAAATGCTGGTGTTCCGCAAGGATCCATTCTAGCACCAACACTATTTTTACTTCACATCAACGACCTATTGAAAGCAACTTCATGTCCCGTACACAGCTTTGCCGATGATAGTACCCTCCATACCGCTTTCTCTTCCAGGGCCCCTATATCAGCCCGTGAAACCAGAAATGAACGAGGAAGAAATGTTAACAATATAAATATGGACTTAGCAACAATTCTCGAATGGGGATCCAATAACTTGGTAGAATTCAATGCAAACAAAACACAAGCATGTCTTTTCTCTAGAAAAGCCGATCTCACTGTGCCTAACATAACTTTGTCAGGAGTAACCATACCACTGAAGTCATCCATATCGATGCTTGGTATTACTATCAGCAATAACCTTTCCTGAGAAAATCACGTGAGGTCCATTGCCAAAAGTGCATCCCAAAAACTTGGTTTTTTGTTTCGTGCCAAGAGCTATTTCACCTCCAGTCAGCTGCTTATGATCTATAAGGCACAGATCTGACCTGTACTGGAGTACTGTTCCCATATTTGGAGTGCAGCACCTAAACATATCCTGAAGCTACTGGATTTTGTCCAAAAAAGAGAATTCTAAAAGGCTTAAAAAGGAGTACTTGAAGATTGGTCAATTCCATTTAAACGGCGATTGTGATAGTAAAACAAAAAATATGAAAGAAGGGGTATTGGAAAATTGGGGCAAATATTAAATAAGTGTGTCTCACATCATTCGTTTTGTCCCAAGTCTTTTATTATATACAGGTATTTATACTTGCAGATTATTTAACAAAAAAGTATCTTTGACTCAAACAGCAACCTAACTAACGCATATTACCTACGTTAATGAAAAATTGTGGGTACAATTTTAGTAATTAAAATAAGTAGGTACTTATTCTATCGGGGAGTTTTTTAAAAAACAAGGTAAAACATGTTCACATTCGTTAGTTAGCTTTTGTACTAAACTAAAGATAATTTTCACTGTAGTGATTACTCCAACTATACACACCGTCGCTAACATGTTCACACTGAATTCTAACGGAGCAATCATATGTCACCGGAGTGGTAAACATTCATAATAGTATTACGATATTTACTTTTTTCTTGGTTCGGTGATTTTAAACTCTCGATACGAAACAATCTTTATTTCAATACTGTTACACAATAAATTTTACTTTTATAAATCACTTAAATATTTAACTAATTACAACTTTTAATACTATCTAAATTTCATAACTTATAAACACTTTTAAAACTAAAAAACTGTCCTCTTTGCGGCCGCTGTCCTTTTTATATCTCTAAATCATAATTCGACCTTTTTCGCGAAAGCGACAGAACCATCTGGAAGTCTTTAGACGCGGCGAGTATTTACTAGACGAATAAAGAAGCCGACTAAGTGCTCATTAATATGCACCCTAGTTGTGGTCGATTCTCGGATGCCGAAAAATAAACAGGGCCGGATTGTAACAATAGTGTAGTGTAAATAATAACTTAGTTATGCATTAAAATTTTTATTTTCTTAAATATTTATCCATATCTGTGTATTTGTACACCACTATTTTGCTTACAAGTGGCAATCCTTTAACTCTTTTATAAACATTTTGAGGAAAAAGACTTTGATGTCAAATTATTGGCGCTTTAATTTTTTTCAGGCATTTAAAACAATTTTCGATTACGTAGTACTTACATCCAAAAAGTGGTACTTCCAACACACGGTTATTGAGAATTGTAATATATTTATTTAGCCAAAGGAAACATTAATAGATTTGTACACCACCATTTTGCTTACAAATGGCAACCTTTAAACTCTTTTAATCAGATACCAGTGGCGTATCGTAAATATTTTGTAACGGTTACCAAATATTAATATAGCAGAAAAAGTATTAAAATTGAAAGTAAATAAAAAAAGAAATAAATTAAGAGTTTCAAAATCATTAGAAGTTGCTTCGCCAGTGACAAAAATACATTTTCTCTTACTTTCTTAATTATTAACATTTTATATCGTCACTGCCCACGCTTAAATCTTACATCATAACTTTCCATTAATACATCTCTATTATCGAGTGTTTTTTTGCCGCCTCAAACCTAATTTAAGTAGTACTTTTTTTAAAGTTGACTCACCACCTTCAAAACCTATGTCATTAATCTTTATCCTTGTCGTTCTAAAATGAAAATTCTGGAGCAACGCCTTCCGTTAAATGTTTTTGGTTGCTTACCTGCCCTTACTCTTTCAGCCTCATTGTGGACTCTGTAAAACAAATCTCTCGATATTCCTGTTGCAACCAATACTCTTTGACGATTATTTTTAATAGGATCGTACAAGCCATGTTTTGCCTAATTGTTTATAAATTTAATTACTCTGACATTTCCTTTTTCAGTTTCCGCAAAGTAGTTTTTTTTATTTTGCGGTCTACCCATTTTAAATAGAAAAATATAACAGTAACAAAAAATATACGTACACCGACGCACTTATACAACTACTAGCAACTAAAAATAAAACTAAACCACACTTAATAACCCCTTCTACATGATCACATATTCCCGCTTAAAAGTATTCGTGCGTAACTTTTTGTTTATCTTCAAGCAGAGTTATTCGGCAACTGACGTGTGTTTTTAACATTTCTTCCTACTCCGACTGATATAACTGGAAGCTGTCCATATTAGTAAAAATTCGTCTCTACCTTTACACAAACTTTTTTTGGATTCTAGATCGCATTAAACTTCTTTTTTTAGACAATTCCGTAATATATTTGCACAATATCATGTACTCACTGATTATCATATCTCACGAACAACGGCTCAAAAAGATGAGACTTCACAAGGTGATTTTTTTTACAATGTTTTAATTTAAATTAAGTGAGTATTAGCCCTTTAACAGGTGAGTATCCGTTTTTGATCAGATGTTTTTTATGAATGGAGGGCTTTGTTTTAGTATCTGCAAACGAGATGTTTTATTCATTGTGATTTTGCAGTTCGGTAAAAATATTTTGTAAGTTAAATATTTAAAAAGCATTATTGAGTCTACGTGTTTTAAATGGGATTTTCATTCTACCATCGTTGTTATTTTATCTATCAAACATTTTCTTGGATATATTTTATCGTTTGTTTTTTAATCAAGTAAAATAAACTTATATCCCTCATAGAATGAAATAAATTCACTTCATGGTACCTCACCGTATTGTGCCTGTGGGTGCAGATGGTTGTGTTTTTTTACTTTCAGTCGTACCTGTATGGTACTGTCTCGCATGAAATTCAAGTGCGAACAAGTGTTGTTAAGTACATTTGTAATAACTGGGCAACGGTTTAAATGTTATACAATAAGGCCATGTGGTAATATTGACAGATCTTTGGGCGAGTATCATGCTCTGATGTCTCTTTTTACCACATATGTCTCACACAGTAAAATTAAAGCTGCCAGCTAAATATATCTTTACTATCTGGTGGTCTCTTGTACTCGTTGTCGTATTTTACCTGGAAGTATCTATTACTGATGTAGGATTTTAAGATTTTTGTAATAAATTGTTGGCAAGTTCTGTTTTAGTTTGCATAGAAGGCCTTTATGCTAGACTTTGTCAAAAGCCTGGCTAATGTCCAAGAATACTGCAGAGCAATTTTTCTTATTTTCGAAAACTTCATTGATTCTCTCTAGTTAAATATATTTAAAAACATACTACTCGCTTTGGAAAATTTAAAAAACAATTGCAATAGTACTTAACACGCTCTAATTTCTTGCAAAGTTGGTTCATTAAAACAAACCAGAAATGTGTTAACATTTTGTTCAATGCCCCTAAAATTAGAATATAAAGGGCACTCAATTAGCATATGTTTTAGTAGGGCTTTATTAGGATTGGTACAAAGTTTCGGCTACTAAAAATTTCGATTCACGCAAAGGATAATATTAAACAGTTGAAAATTTAAGGATTTAAATATTTGCTAGGTAATTTGCCATTTTCAATAATTATTTCTTAGTAAAATTAAGAAAAGACTAAAGTTACAGGGTTAAAAAAAGGTACTATAAAAATAAAAAAAACGGTGTGTGTACTTATGTACGCGTGTTAGAAGTTATACATCTTTGGCGTAAGTAAGAAAAAATAATACAAAATCTCATTCAATATTATGCGATTTAATTAAAAAAATGAATTTTCGAGTTGTAAGTTATCAATAATTAACAATTAAGAATTGTAAAATATTTTGATCATTTATTAATTTTTTTTTAATTACTTAGTAAATTAATTTAATTATTTATTAGTTAAATTGGTGATTATTTAAAAAAAAATTAACTCTGATTTTAAGTAAAAGAATTAAAAAACTTAACAAAGATTGTAGCATAACTTTATCAAAATATTAATAAACTTAAAGATATACTTAGGCCAGTAGTCCACTGGGAGCGGAAAGCTGCGATAAGTTGCGAAATCAATTCGTCAGAATTCACATGACAACGCACGAACGATCCAAACACATGGATCTGTAAGATACCGCATCCACGTATCGTTTGTAGTGTTGGGGAGAATCGAGTACAAGTATTCGAATACTAACAAGAAAACTTCGTTGGTACTATTCATACATTTTGAATGTAACATTATGATAATGATACCATAGATTGTTATCAATTATAATCATTTATAATTTAAATATTAAAACATATCACGAATCTTCAGACACCTTTTTTTAATTTTACATTTTACTAATTACTTTGCTATTGATCTCGGTCGATTTTTATCCATCTATCACAGAGAAGGGGTTGTTGATCTGTTTCGATATTCTCTATTTTTATTTTTCATCGTTTTATACTGTCATTCGTCAGTTCGTCTCAGAGGGTTAATTGGGTCACCATGCGTGCATACTGTAAGTGTGCAAATGAAATTAAATACGAGTACAGCTCACGAGTACTAGTACTCGTATGCTGATATTCGGATACAACGAGTACTTTGAAGAATCGAATACTTTTCGATTCTTGGTATTCGAGTGTACCACATCAATAATCGTTTGCCAGTTTTCGTCCGACTAGGTGCGAAGTGCGAACCAATCCCGGTCTGCTGGGATTTGATTGTGATCTAGCGCGAAAAAAGACACAGACCCTGATGATTTTCATTCAGAATTCTTAAAACCTACGGACGACAACGGCATAAAATGGTTTACAAATATATTTAACATTATAAATAATACAGGCAGAATTCCTCAAAAGTGGTTAGAATCAACTTCCGAAAAAACCCAATACAAAAAAATGCAAAGACTATGGGATTATAATTCTTAGGAGCCATTTACTTAATACATTTCTAAAGGTCCTACGTAACAGAATATATACAAAATGCGAAGAACAAATAACAAGAACATAATTTAGGTTTCGTAATACCTAGGAAACACGTGAGGCCTTTTTTGCTAAACAGGTACTATTCCAGAAATGTAGAGATGTAAACTGCGAAATATACGTATGTTTTATAGATTATCAGAAAGCATTCAATGGAGTAAAACACGATAAATTAATAACTTTAATAAGAGATATTGAAATAGACGATAAAAACCTGAGAATTATCAGAAGCATTTAAGTACTACAATTAAACGGCCAAAATCAAAATAGAAGACCAGTTAACCGATAAAATCGCAAAATAACGAGGAGTACGACAGAAATGTGTTCTATTCCCCCTGCTTTTCAACATTTACCTTGAGTGTATCTTTAAAGAAGCCACAGAAGGTTGTGATAATGGAAAACTAATAAACGGCGAATGGCAAAATAACATCAAATATGCTGACGACACAATAGTTTTTGCAGATAATCTGACGACATAATAGGTTTTGCAGATAATCTGAAGAATTTACAAACATTAATGGACCGCATAACAGAAGTCAGTGATAGATATGAGTTAGATCTTAACATAAAGAATACAAATTTTATGACAATTAGAAAACATCATAAATGCCCAAATGATGATTAATCAACAGGATATAGAAAGAGTCGAACATTATACATATCTTGGCACTAATTTAAGTAGCCAATGGAATTACTCAATAAAAATAAAACAATAAATAATAAAAGCAAAAGCAGCATTCGTTAGGATGAGACCTATTTTCAGGAGCCGAGACATATCATTAAAAACAAAATGCCGTCTGCTGAAATGCTACATATTCACAGTCCTGCTCTACAGAATGGAAGCATGGACCTTAACTGTGGCATCTATAAATCAGCTCGAAGCTTTCCAAATGTGGTGTTATAGGCGCAACCTACACATATCTTGGACTGACCGAGTTACCAATGTCGAAGTCCTGCGCAGATTGGGGAAGGAATGTAAAATTCTGATGACGATTAAAACTCAAAAGTTAGAATATTAAGGAAACATAATTCGAAACCAAAAACGTTATGGCCTTCTCCAGTTGATCATCATCATCATCATCAATGGCTTCACAACCCTGGGTGGGTTTTTGCCGACTCAACCACACGTCTCCATCTTTTTCTATCTAGCATCCGATCGGGTCCATCTTCGATATTCATGGCTTTTAGGTCCTTTGCAATATTATCTCTCCACCTGAGGCGGGGTCGACCTAATGGGCGTTTTCCCCCCGGGACCTCCTCCCACACCAGTTTTACTATTCTATCATCCGGCATTCTTTTAACGTGTCCTGCCCACTGTAGTCTCCTGGCCTTTATGTCGTTTATTATGTTGGTATCAGTGTAGAGTTCTTTGAGTTCTTGGTTGGTTTTTATTCTATATTGTCCTTTATTTTCGTCTCTATTTGGGCCGAATATTTTTCTTAGCAATTTCCTTTCAAAGACCTTAAGTCGTTCTTCGTTTGCAACCGTTAGAGTCCAGGTCTCACATCCATACATTATGACAGGCCTTATAATTGTTTTGTATATGTACAGCTTAGTTTTCCTGGTAAGTATTCTAGATTTAATTAGGTCTTGAAGAGCAAAAAGGCATCTGTTTGCAGCCTGTATCCTGTTATTTATCTCTTCTGTGATGTCGTTGTTTTCGCTAATACTTGTACCCAGATATTTAAATTGTCTTGTCCGCTCAAAGTTGTAGTCTCCAGTTGATCCTCCAAGGAAAAGTGAACGGAAAAAGGGGACCGGAAAGAAGACGTATTTTATGGCTGCAAAACTTACGGAAATGGTATAACACAACTACCACTGAACTGTTCCGCGCTGCGGCAAACAAGGTCGAGATAGCCATGATGATCGTCAACGTCCGGAACGGATAGGCACTATAAGAAGAAGAGATCGCTATGTCTGCCCAAGTTCGTAGAATAGCCTCGTTGTATCCCCATTTACTTTCCTCGACGTCCCGGGAAGCAGCGCAGTACATTTAAAAAAAACCATGTAATACGCTAATTAGATTTAAACTAAAAATGATACAGTTTTTAAACATTTAAAGATTTTAGCACCCGTTCTCCTCTAGTATCAGAGTAGGATCAGTGAGTGTGGAAATTAAAGACTTAAATCGCGGAAAATCATTTTCTTCTTCTTAATCGTGCCATATCATCAGCGGACGTCGGCGATCAATGTGGCCTAAATGATTTTATTTACTGCTGCTCTAAACAATTCAGCAGATGTTTTCCCGGTCCATTGGCGTATGTTCTTCAGCCACGATATGCGGCGTCTCCGGGACCTCATTTTCCTTTTATTTTCCCCTTAGTGATTAGTTGTAGCAATCTATATTTATTGTTTCTTATGATGTGCCCAAAATATGTCATTTTCCTTTCCTTGACTGTTTTGGGAATTTCTTTTTTCTTTTGTATCTGTTGCAGCACTTTTTCATTGGTTATATGATAAATATAAAAGATTCTTAACATTCGACAATAGCACCAAAGTTCAAAAGCTTCAAGACGTCTGTAAGCATCGTCAGTTAAGGTCGAAGCCTCAACTCCATATAGCAGAACCGTGAACACTTAACATTTGAAAGTTCGAATTCGAGTTTTTAGATTTAGCTTTTTATTACAGAGCACACTTCTCATACGGTTGAAATTGGTCCTAGCCTTCCGTATCTTGATTTCCAACAACTACTAAATGGTGTCAACAGAGTGGGAGACACCCTGGGCTTTAAAATTAATATAAAGAAAACAAAAGTAATGGCCATCAATAGAAGAACTAATCCAGCACCAGGTATATATATATACCACTTATTTTAGGTTTGTTGTACGGTTGCTATTACTCTTGTGTGTCACCCTGACTCTTTTAAAAACAATAAACTGAATTTTAATCTACTTACAACTTTTAGCGCGTGTGTAGTGCCCTGAGCCAGAAAAACATGGTAAGAGTGTTAATGAAGGCACAACGAACTCAGCTGACCGTTTATGGGAATTTCTTTGAACCCAACGAACGTGTCAATGTCAACACGCATTGTTTATAAATTAATTGTATTTATTAAACAACGAGTCGTCTAGCAGAGAGTTGTGTGTTTTTATATTTTGACATGACCGGTCGATACGTGGACTGCTTAGGTCGGTCAAGTTCAACAATCGTAAATAAACATCTAGTAGTAACGTTCGATTAATTTAATATAGTATTTAGGAAAACGTTTCTTCTTTTATTCTAACAAGGGTTTCCCGTAACCTTAAGGTGCCTAAGTACTACATGGCTTCCTAATACATTACATGACGATCCTGCGGAAACGAATCTTTGTAATCCAACAGCGCAGCTCACTCCAGAAATGATGGAAAACTTTAGATCAACTACTCAGGACGTACCAGGAAGAATCTTTACATCAATATGGTTAATTCAATTTGGAAAGTACACAGCCTAGCAAAAAAGAGATATCCAGATGCCAGTTTTCAACGTTTTAACAGTGTTGTGCATAGACCAATTGCCAATAACAATTCTCCTTTTCATATTAGCCAATGTTTAAATGCCCCAGATAAATTGGGAAAAATTTGAAGACTTAATAGTAAATCTAGTAGCAGAAATAGAAAATATTGGCAAGAGAATTTTAAAGAAGGCAAAACCAAAGAGTCTAGAGATTAGGGATGATATTATCAACAAACACGTAGAGTCTAAATAGATTAACTTCGGTAATAGCACAAAATTGGTCCGTTTTAAACGCTGACCAAAAGAAATTTTGTAACGAAAAATTTCTGAGAGCTAGGAATATAATATCGAGTAAAAATCCTTACATTAGAATTTTAAATACAACCGAAGATAATGTTTCAATAAAAACTGATGATATTCAATGATTAAGCTTAAATATATTTAATTTTTACACAGTAACAAACGAAACGAACATTCGAAAGAATGAACTAAAAAAGACATTAGACCTAGATATGCCAACATATGTGAAAAACGATTTATTCAAATTGTGCGAATCATTCTCGGACATTTTTGCTTTAAAAAATGACATTTTATCACACAATAATTTTTACGAACAAAAACTGTACGCAAAAGATACAACACCAGTCTATATAAAAATTACAGAACGCCACATTCTCAGAAAAACGAGTTAGACCAGTGCTTTGCAACCGATCACTGAACTTGAAATTACGCCTTCGATTTGTTAATTGCTACATCTATTCCGTTTTGCTATACGGATGCGGCCCTAAAGGCCGAAACACTAATACGGCTGAAAGCATTCGAGATGTGGCAGACGAGGTATAGGAAGACGCCAACATTCGTGGTTAAAAATATAAAAGATTGGACCGGACTAGACTCACATTCCTTATTCCGAGCTGCTCAAGACCAGACCCATTTCGCCGAGATTGTTGCCAACCTTCAATAGAAGACGGAACCGAAAGAAGAAGATCCCATTGATCATTTAAATTTTTTCCCAGGTATTTAAATGTTGGAACTCTTTGTAGTAACGCTTCGTCAACTCGGAATTAATGATTTATAGGTTGTTGTGCTTTACTGATGATTATAACCTTGGTCTTAAAAGTATTCAGGCACATGTTGTAATTCCTACAAGTATTCGATACTGTATTCACTAATTGTTAAAGCCCTTCTGCATGAAGCCCTTCTGCACTGGTTGACAGCAAGACGGAGTCATCGGCATATCTAAAGTTATTGATATATTCTCCATTTAACATTATTCCATCTTGATCTTCTTCTAACGCAGCGGTTCTCAAACTTTTGTTATTCACGACCCCCTGTTTTAATTTAAAAAATGTTGTGCCCCCCAATCCGTAGACCTAGGAATTTGGACTAAAATAGGCAACATTGTCTCGTCGAGAGCGCCAAAGATGCTGTCGAAAAGTTCGCGGCGTTCGTGCCACGTATTCAAGCTTCCTGATCTTTCTCGAACTGTCTGAACGCGACTATAAATACAGAAGCGCACATACGGTATTCTCAGTCTCTCAGTGAAGGTGTTTTAACACTAAGCAAGCATTATTGTGAAGTGTGAGTGTATAAGTAGATGTAGTATGGATAAATTTTTAAAACGAAAACTTAGGATGACGGGGCTTGTACATCGACAGGTTCAGGTGGAAATCGTCCGAAATCTAAAACAAGAAAATATGACCCATCATACCTAAATTTGGGCTTTACTAGCCTTGAAGTAGGTGGCGAAAAAAAACCACAATGCGTTATCTGTTTAAAAGTATTGGCTGCAGATAGCATGAAACCAAATAAATTACATAGGCATCTAGAAACGCTGCACAGAGAATATGTCAATAAACCGCGAGATTTTTTTGTGGAGAAACTCAGATTGATTGAAAAACAAAAATCCAGCTGGCAGTAAATGAGAAGGCTCTCTTGGCATCATATAAAGTGGCATACAAAGTAGCTAAATGCAAAAAACCGCACACTATTGCAGAGCAACTTATTTTACCCGCTTGCAAAGACATTGTAGAAATAATGTTTGGTGAAAATTTTACTTCACAACTTAACAATATTCCTCTGTCAAATGATACAATCTGTCGACGAATTAACGATATATCAGTTGATATACAGCAGCAGCTTGAATCTGAGCTTACTGGAAACTTGTTTGCTATACAACTTGACGAAGAAACTGACTCTAGTAATGATTCCCATTTGATTTGCTACATTAGATTCTGTCAATGTTCTAAAATATGTGAAGATTTATTGTTTTGTAAACAGATTGAAGGAAGAACTACAGCCACCGAGTTGTTCAAGATTACAAATGATTCTATTACTAAAATGAATTTGCAATGGAAAAATTGTGTTGCGATTTGCACCGATGGAGCTCAAGCCATGTCTGGTAAATACAACAGTTTACAAGCGCTAGTAAAAAAGGAATCCTCAGAAATTATCTGGTCGCACTGCATGATACATCGGGAAGCGTTAGCATCAAAATCTAAGCTAAGCCCTGGACTAAACATGATTTTGACAGTAGTTATTGAAGTTGTTAACTTTATAAAAACCAGACCACTAAAAACAAGGATGTTCTCTGTTCTGTGTGAAGATATGGGAGCTGAGCATCAATCTTTGTTGTTTTATTCCTCATCCAGATGGTTGTCACGCGGTAAGACGGTTAAGCGTGTCTTTGAATTAAGAAGGGAAATAGCGATATTTTTAAGCGAGGAAGGTCACAAGCATTCAACAGATTTTTTCGACAAATTATTTTTACTGAAGCTTTCTTATTTAGTAGATATTTTTGAAAAACTTAATATACTTAATCTTCAGCTGCAAGGAAAAGACGTAAATATATTTGATTTAAGTCAAAAGATTGATGCTTTTTGTAAGAAATTGCAGTTATGGCATAATAAATTGAAAGAAAACAGTTTGGAAATGTTTCCTACATTTTGCGATTTTGTGCAAGATTCCCCATTGGAAGATATTTATAAAGCTGTGATGCTAAAAACCATAGGAAGCCATTTAGAAAATTTAACTGAGAATTTCAAGCGATACTTCTTTGCAGAGAAAGATATCAAGTTGTCAGACTGGAGATGGGTTTTAAATCCATTCGAAAATAGACCTGTCGGACTATCACTGCAAGAAGAAGAACAACTGATAGATATTTCAACAAATCCCTTACAAAAATCAAACTTTGTTAACAAATCTTTAACAAACTTCTGGACTGAACTTCCGAACGACTACTCCGTTATAAAAGCCAAAGCGCTTAGAATTCTGTTGCCTTTTCCAACGTCCTACCTTTGTGAAACTGGATTTTCTGCACTTGCTGTCGTGAAATCTAAATACAGAAATAAACTTCAAGTAGAAAATGAACTCAGAGTGGCCAGCTCTAACATAGAACCAAATTTAGAGAAGTTGTGCGCTTTAAAACAAGCTCATGTTAGCCATTAGTCCTTAGAATGTTTCTTTGTCATCATTAAGTAAGTAAAATTTCAATAAAGATTTTTTAAAAATCTATCTGTAGCATTTTATCATTACCATTTTATTTTTAATCTGTACTGCGCCTCCCCCAATCATGTAAACGCGCCCCCCTTTAGGGGGCGCGCCCCACAGTTTGAGAAACGCTGTTCTAACGCATCGTTAAACAGGCTTTTGGAGTACACATTAAACAATAGCGGTGACAACACACATCCTTTACGTACTAATTTTACCTGCTGCTAATTTGTTAAACTTTAGTCTATTTTAACTAGTTTTTAAACTAATTCAAATATTAATTAACCCAATCTTAATGAGTGGGGATGTGGATACTACGTTATTCTGAATTCTGAAGAAACCTTAAACAAAAAACGGTAAAACGTCGATTGTTTACCATGAAATCAAAGACTGTCATTGAGTTTGTCAAATATGTTTACGAAAAGTAATCTACTAAAAAAAAAGTTGATCGTTAAGCACTAATTTTTTATTTATTCTGTTTTTTAGAATTTCTTTTAAATGCCAATATTAGTGATTCAAGTTATTAAAGTGAAACAAAGCGTTACCTAAAGCCTAAAAGCAAATAGTGAATAATTCAGTAAACCTTCCGACGATTTAAATGACCGTTTGTAATTTTTTACAAGCTTTAATTAAATAGGCTAGTTCAGCAAAAATATTCATTTACAACGACACAAACATCATTTACTCAAAGCAAAATAAATTCAATTTGGATTAATAAGTTATAATCCCAGAAACAGTTTGGTAAAATAATTTTAAATTTAAAAATGCTTTTTATCAGCATTACATTACTTTGTTTTAATTCAATTTTTGTTCTGTAAGGGCTGGTTGTACAATCCAAGTTTAACTTTATTTCGGGTATAACTTGGTTTAAAGTGGTTAGGTTAGGTTCAGTATAAAAACCGGGTTTAACATCGATTTCAACAAAGTTGCAAAATTCCGAGTCCTAAACCAAATTTAGTTCGGTAGTTTTGCAAAAAGTTATATTAAGGAATCTAATCTTAGTATACGTATAATATTAATATAATACAAAAATCCAAGGAGTTTTTCTTTCTTTCGGATTGAAAGAAAATCCTTTATGGAGGTTTTAAGCCTGAAAGCTTAAGGTCTACTGTGAGACTCCACTGACTGTACCAGGTCTACTCACCAAAAACTCCACCCCTATTTTGATCCGTCTGGCTATTGCCTCCGGTGACACTTGGGCCTGTTGGTCCATTGTATCTTACCTATGTGGTTTTGTATCATTGTACAATGAAGAGCCGACCCCCAGATAGCGTGCCAAGTACCAGGTAACAGCAAAACATACACTGCGAGGCACCGGACCGGAGAAGATTGGCAATCCCCGGGCAGCTATCCGGTAACCCAGAACCACGCTGCACCCAATCCAGTACCTTCTTACCTTGTACAAGTTCTGTACTGGGTGAAAAAACCGTCCGTCCTCACCAGCGCCCCGCAGGCACAGCACGCGCTCCACCGCCCCCGGATTCCCGCCGCACAACCCACAAGCCAAGCTTCCATTATACAGTCCCATTTTGTCGAGGTGCTTCTTCACTTCACGTGACCGGTCAGGAGCCCCTGACTGAATCTTAGCTGATTCCTGTTCGTCGCTTACAGTTCTGCCGTCCTTTTTTGGTACGGTCCTTTGATGTATTCTTTCCCGTGTTTGTTTCCTGGTATGCTTTTTCAGTAGTTTTTGTGTTTTTTCCAAACCTCCTCTTGCAAGTTTGTCTACTTTCTCATTACCTGTAACTCGCTGGTGTCCTAGAACAATCCGAGGAGTTTAAAAATAGACAAAAAAAGTCGAAATTTTGTAGGTATTTGTTCTTCCATTTAACAATTTTTTATGGTTTAATATAGCATGTAGGTCGGTTTAACAAGTAATTTAAGGAAAATAATTTAAATAAAATCTAGTTGCTATTTCAAAATAAATTCATTTTTCTTAGCTCATATGATATCCGCACGTACCAGAATATAAACAAGGCATTTTTTAATTTATAGTCTGTCTGTTCATTTGTTTGTGCACATCTCTCAAATAACTGAACATATTTTAATGCGGTTTTCACGTGTAGATAGAACTTGGCTCTCTCTCTAGTCGTATACTTCATGACTAATGTGTCGTGATCTTATGGTTGCCATTTAAGTTGTGGTTTGGGCAATCTTCCTCCATTTATCCCTATCTGAGGCATATCTAATGTTTTCTTGAAAGAGAGCACCGGTGAATTCCCTTAACTTGGTCAATCTATCGTCTTTGGAAGCGTCCTTGAGGTCGTTTCCCCTCCAGTTTTTCCAGATTGTTGTTCTGCCTTCTAGTGACGTGTCCAGAGTATTTTAGGATTCGCCACTTTATTACACTTGACAGCCTTTCCTGACTTCCCAATTTTTCCAGTATGAAAACATTGGTTCTACGTGCTGTCCAAAGAATCGTTGGGCGTCTTCACCATACCTACAACTCGAAGGCATCCAGCTTTTTAGCGTCAGAGGCCCTCAAGATCCAAGCTTCCACTCCGTATATGGTAAAAGGAAATACAAGTGTTATAACTAACTTGAATTTTGTTGCCTTCGTAATGTGGTTAAATTTTTGTTAGTTTAGTCATAACCGATTTGGAAAACGCAGAGCTTCGCTAGGAGCAGAATAAAGGATTTAATTTTTTTAAATTGGATGTTAAGAAAAGATCTTTTTAGCCTAAAAATTTACAAGGCAAATTATTATTTCTATCGTCGAATTCCGTTGACGTACCTTAAAAAATTAATAGGTGATGCTGTTTATTTTTAAAAAAAATTTAGTATATGTCACGGTTCATTTTTAAAAGGCATAAGGTGGTCTATAAAAAAATCCTTAAATGTTAAAAAAGTTATCCTTATCAAAACATTTAAAAATAACACTTAATTCCACGGGGACGAAATCACGGGCCACAGCTAGTTTAAAAAAATTAAATCCAAGCAAAAATATTTGACCAAATTTACAAAAGAGAATAAAATATTACATTGTTTACGAAAGTATTTTACATATTTTTTGTTTATTTTTAAACTGGCCTAGTATACCTTTGGGCTCTTATCATAATATCGATCGATCGAAGTTTCGAAATGAGATGGTTGATGGCCTAAAGCATCGATGGTGTGAGAGATAACATAAATGAAGTAGGTACAGTCTGTTATTCAATAGAAATTAATTTAATTATTGTCGTTTATAACGGTAGGATAAAATTTAAGTATTAAAATATAAAATAAAACAAATACATTTCTTGGTGATTTAAAAAAAACCGACGAGCAAAAGTTATTTTAAAATGAAGAAATAGAAAACTAATATAACAATAATTGTAAAAGTGTTGCGGAAATAAAACAGGGGTAGATTTGAGGCGCACGGTAACTATTCTCAGAGTTTCGTTGACGGCGATATCTACAAACTTGGTATGACATGAATTTCTCCTCACAGGGGCGATGTATTCTGCCGCTGAGATGCTGAGAGCCGACGTACGCAGTACGGGGTGCCTGTCATCTTCCGCAGGATGTTGTTGCGGAAACTGACATTTAGTTTTATGTTGGGCAGTGTGGTTTGTATGTGAGAGTCCGGTCTAATGTAACTCCTTAGTACTTACTTGAGAAGTTGTGGTGAAGTTCTTCACCCATCCATACGATGCGCAGTTTTCTATCAGCGTCTATGTTTTTAAGGTGAAAGGCGCATATTTCACTTTTGGTAGGGTTTGGTTTAAGCTGGTTTTTTTTTCATAGTATAGTGTCAGTTTTTTCAGGGCTCTAAAAATCTTTTGTTCAACTTTTTTGACGGTGTTTCTTTGGGCAGCAATGGCGTATCATTAGCATAGATGAATTGACTGGTCTCTGAGTGAATAGACTAATCGTTGGCTTAATCCCAGGTGAAAATAAAAGAATTAATCTAAACAAAAATTCGTCTTTTTTGCTATATAATTTGTAGTTATCTGAACATAGCAAAAGAAGTAGCAATACTTATTAAGTTTTACCTAACCTGATGTTTATATCTACCTCACTCGGAAAACTCTATTAACTTAAAAAATATATATTTTTTGGTTAAGTTAAATGTAGATGATTTAGGTAAAAATCCAAAAATACCAAAAATAATACAAAACTGACGCCGACGCCCGTTTAAGAAAGTTAAGAACACCAAAAAAAAGCGAAGTGAATGAAATTCTCAAGTAAAGCCTTTCAACTTCATCAAAGAACAAAAATAAAAAAAAAATTAGGGAAGGGTGTGGAAAAGTTCTTGATTTGGTTTGGAAAAATTTAAAAATAAATATCATGCTAAAACGCCTTTTTATGAAACTAATAAGCCTTTGCTAAAAGAGGTCTTTAGGACTTTTATGGACAAAAGACACTTACCGAGGTGCTTGAACTTTGTTAACTCGATAGGTCAGTCGAACATAAGGAAGACTACCGCCACGAAGTTTAGTAATTATTTGTACAAGCTTATAAATTTATTTAATATTTCTTGGTAATGAAATACTTTAAAGGGCCGTCAAATTAAGAATGTAGCAATGGTCTTTTAATACAAGCTGGTTAAGGAATATTATGTAGGTACTAACTTTCTTTAAAAGAATAAAACAAAAATTATATTTTAACACAAAAGCTATCACATTTTTATTTTTTAAATAAGTTTTAATAATTTTTGGAATATTTATAATAATTATCATTATAAAGCATTTTTTGCACCTATTCTAATAATATTCTTTCCTTTTATAAACCCCCTTTTTTGTAACTGGCAATTTCTTACCTAAGTTACGTTATTAGTATTTAATAATTAGTTGACAACCCGACAGGCTACCGGTTAAACTCAGCAAAAACACAGGGATGCTTCTTGTAAAAAATAAAAATAAATTGAGCACCAGGATTTAATTTTCACCCTTGACCTGAAAACCTACAGGAGTCGTGCCTTCTCCAAAAAAATGAATTAAAAAATAGGAATTAAACTAGTAACACAAAAAAATTATAAAAATTACCTAAATAGCAAACGAAAGATATGATAAAATTTAATTTTGTCTTTAAAATAAGTTTAATTTTTTTTATTTTATAAAACAATATTTTTTGTTATAATATGTAACAATAAAAAATATGCAATCATATAATATATAAATAATGTTAAAAACATAAGGCAACCAACTCTGGCACATAGTTGTAAAGAATAATTAAAAAGTTAAATATTATCATCAGTAGATTGGATTAGATTGTAAGGTCTATTGAGCCCTCACTGTGGTAAAAGCTCCCCCTTCAGCGCCAGTTGTTTTACAAACTTCCAGACCTTCGTTGGAGGTCCTAACGTAGCTCTCTGGCTCAGATGTTTCGCCGTCTCTTCTTCAAGGGAGAAATAGTATTATTTGTTCTTAGATCCTTCTCACCTTCAAAGGAGTTTGTCCTGTCAGCAGGTCAATTGTTACTCTCAGTTGAGCATATCTGCCGTGGTCTTATGCAAGGGTTATTTTATGAACTTTTTTGCGTGCCTCTGACCTGTGAATCCATTTTATTTAAGCAGAGCATCTAAGTGCGTCCAATTTTTTGTGGTGATTCTTCTGAGGCTTTTTGAAACCTCACAGTGGAGTTCGGGTCCAATGAGGACAGTATTTAAACTCGTGTTTCTGCCTCCTTATTTCATTTTAACCCCGAGTGTCTCGGGATCCATACCAGTGTGACATTATTTTTTATATCTGATATGTCCTCCAGAGCATTCTTGCATTCCATCACGTTTCGTGAGATAATAACCGGAGAGGTCAATATGTTTAGCACGGCTTTGTTACCGAAGAATATTGCTTTTCTTTTATATACAAGTTTTAGTCTTTTGATTTCCTTAGCACCGTGTTCAATAGTGACCATTTCGGCTTAAAACACCGTAGTGTATCGACCCATATTGATCATCTTTATTGTCTGTGACTTTTCATGCACCCGCTTCAGTGCCACAAGACATTTTGGAGCCGTCTGTGTACCAGATTAAATAAGAAAACACTAAAATTCGGTTTTTGCACGCCTCTCTTTCGGGGAGGAGGATATGAAAATGTCCTGTGACGCAGTATTGGGGCGACATCTCTTTGCTTGGCATACCCAACATTGGGTCTGTTTGGATTGTCTTTTTTAGTTTTTGCTGCCCATGTCCGGGAATAATTGGTAATTGTCCCTGCAAGAGTCAGCAGATAGTCTGCTTAGTTGTACCTAGTCTGTACATACAGATATGGAAAAAGTTTGGCGGAATATGCTTAGTTGTACCTACTCTGTACATACAGATATGGAAAAAGTTTGGCGGAATATAGAAATTTCAATGCAAAATCTTAAAATACACTACAAACAATCGACCAGCACAAAGTACAATAAATATTCACGTCGAACACTCAACGTCGACATTGTCTACGTCGCTAAAAATTAATGGAATCTTTCAGTATAAAACTTTTAGCGCCGGCATACACATCGTACCCATTAGAAAATATTCTACGCCGCATCGAGAGATCAAACAACTTCTCTTCTTAAAATGTAATCACCCTTACCACAATGGTCCCAAAAATTTAATAAATATTCTACGATTTAAAAAATATAATATTATCTTCTGAAAACTTCTTCTTCTTCTACTTGGTTGAGATCATATGATCTGTTAATTCCGGGCTTGCCGTTGTATTAATTCTTGAGATAAGGACTGCCAGCTGTCTCTCCATCTCTTCGGTGGTCTACCGGGCGGTCGACTTCCCACTGGTATTCCCTCGAGAGCTATGCGGGGTAATCTATCTTCGTCCATCCTCTTGACGTGGTTATACCATTGCCTTCTTCTCTGCCTTCCCCATCTTACGATATCCTGTACGCCGCATTGTTCTCTTATATCAGTGTTTCTTACGTGGTCTCTTCTGGTTTTGCCAGCTATTGTTCTCAGCACCCTCATCTCGGCTACGCGCAGCATGATCTTTGTTTTGTTCGTGTCTTCTCTTGTTTCTATCGCGTACGTCATTATGGGTCTCACGCATGTTTTGTATATTTTAATCTTACTGTCCTTCCGCATGTACCCGTTGGCCCAGACAATCTCTCTTAGGCAGCCTGATGTTGCTGATGCTTTATTGACTTTGTCCCTTAGATCTTTTGTTGGGTCGTGGCCGCAAGACATATTCATCCCGAGGTACTTAAATTGCATTACCTGTTCTATGGGCTTATCTTTAATTACGAGCTTGCATCTGAGTGGTTCCCTGGTGATTGTCATGCTTTTTGTTTTATCGACCGATATGGTCATATTAAGCTGTCGGCACACTTGGTGGAACTTGAATAGCTGTCTTTGTAGGTCGTTCTCGTTTTCTGCGAAAATTGCTGCGTCGTCGGCATAGCATACCATGCTGATACGTTTGTTACTCATTCTGTATCCCATATTTAAGTTCGCTACTTCTTCTATAATTTTGTCCATAAGAAGATTAAATAAGAGTGGGCTGAGGCTGTCTCCCTGTCTGATTCCTCCTGGTGTTAGAATGCTTTTCGTGATATGTTGCCCTGATTTAACTTTAGTGGAGTTGGCGGTGTTGAGGTTGCAGATTACCTTTACTATGTTGGCTGGTGTTTCTTTTTCGGTTAGGATATTGATGACATCGCCTAGTTTGACCTTGTCGAATGCTTTAGTTAGGTCGATGAAACAGATGAATGCCGGTGTATTATATTCTATTGCCTTTTCCTTTATTTGTTTGGTGGTAAATATGGCGTCAGTTGTCGATCTTCCCATTCTAAATCCCTGTTGTTCTTCTCTATTGGTTATGTGATTCTCCAGTTTGTCCTTTATCAGGCCTGTGAACAGTTTCATTGTTGTGCACAATAGGGTTATTTCTCTGTAGTTATCGGGGGATGTTTTTTGTCCTTTCTTGAAAATGGGAATTGGTATGCTCGTGTGCCACTCATTTGGTATTTCTCCTGTGCTCAGGATTTTATTAAACAGAGCTGTGAGTGTTATTATGAGCTTAGGGCCACCGTGTTTCAAAAGTTCGTTCGGTATATTATCCGTACCTGGTGCTTTTCTGTTTTTAGCTTTCCTTAGTTTTTCTTTTACTTCCGCCCTTGAAACCGTTGCGCTGGCCGTCGTTTGATATTCAATTTCACGTGTTTCATCAGCGCTGTACAGTCTTTCGAAGTATTCTTCCCACTTTTCTATAGAGACTCCTTTACTTTGGACGAATTCGTTTACCAGTTTCTTTCTGTTCTTTAACATCTTCCACACCTTCCTTTGGGCGCCATATATGTCGTGGTCCATGTCGCTCGTGAATTTAATCCAGTGTTCCCTTTTGATAGCTTTAATTCGTGAGTTGACTCTATTCCTTGTTTGTATGTATTCCGCATGTTGTTGTTGGGTTGGGGATCCTTTGTATGCTAGGTAGCTTCTTCTTTTTAGTTCTGCGAGTTCTTTTACTTCTTGGCAAAACCAAGGTTTAGTACAGTTTGTCGCGTTTGTATTTACTTCTCTTTTTCCTATGGATTCGTCAGCGGCCTCAAGAATGGCTTTTTTAATTTTATTCCAACAGGTTTCCACATCTCATTCGTTGAGGTCCAGCTCGTTTATTTTATCTGTTAACCTGTTTTCATACAGTTTACATGTGCTGTCCGATTCCAGTGATTCTGTGTTGTATTTTTCAATGTATACGGGCGACTTTTTGATTCTACTGGGTTGTTCAATTAGAAGTTTACATAATACGAGATTGTGATCCGTTACTATATTGGCTGAAGTTAGTGCCCTTACGTCGAGTACTTGAATCGGTTCGATGATTCTGTTGGTTATAATGTAGTCAATCATTGATTTTTGACCTCTAGTGTTGTTGAATGTGTACTTGTGTTGTGCCTTGTGCGGAAAGTAGGTGTTATTAATTCTCAGCTCGTTTCTGGCGCAGAAATCGATTAGTAGCTCTCCGTTTTCATTGATAACCGGTTCATTATATTTCTGCTTGACGCCTGGAAGTACCTCATCTCCTATTCGAGCGTTAAGATCTCCGAAAATTATGATTTCATGGTTGTTATTTATTTTGTCTACGGTGTTTTGAAGTTCCTCGTAAAATCTTTCTGACTCTTCAATGGGCTTGGATATATCTGGTGCGTATGTGCTAACTAGGTGTATTGTCGTTTGATTTAGGTTTAGGGAGATTTTAAGTATCCTATCATTGATATAATCTATTTCTTCGATGGCCTGTGTATATTTTTCGTGCAGTAGTATGCCGACTCCTGAACTTGCCCTTTCGTGTTTAGCTTTGCCGCTGTATATTAGGGTATATTTGTCGAACTTATCTGTCCCCTTTCCTTTTCGCTTTATTTCTGATATTCCGCATATGTCGATCTTGTGTTTCTCCATTTCAATAAGCACCTCTTGATCTCTTCCGTTCCACGAGGTTACGTTCCAGCAGGCCACTCTGGTAATCTTGCGTTTGGTTTTCCATGTTCGTTTTTTCCTTTTCATAGCGTGGGTCGTCATCATAGGTATCCGTCCTGGGTCCGAGGCTATTTCTCCGGTTTTGTGAGCTGCGTGTTTGTTCTACATCGAGCAGGTAGCTGGCCTTACTGGACAACCCTCCTCCTTTATCCGGGCTTGGGACCGGCAGTGGAGTCGACGTTGAGCTACTCAATCCACCCATTGTCGACAGCACAAGCGGAGTTCTTCTGAAATTCTGAAAACTAAAAAAACTAAAAAATAAAATTTTAAACTCTAAAAAAGAACAAATCTAACAAAATACAAATATTGGCTAATATAAAGTCACGAATAACTAACTAAATATACTTACTATTAATGTTTTTGAAACAAAAAATTTAAATAATTTAATTTAAGTTAATAAATCCCTAATTAGACATCTACCTATCCAACAATGACGTAGGTCGTTTTTATTATGGTGTTATGTTATTTCACAAAATTTGTTGTTTTCAGTAAAATATATCGATAAAATAATTATTTGGGGAAAGCACTGCCGTCCATCGCGGTATCACAACGGACCAAAAGGCCTAAATGAGTTTCCTCCGAACCGCCGTTATAACCTAACCTAACCTACTTTAAATTAAAAACAAAAGTTTTAATGATTTTTGATAATTCTTGTGATGGCTTATCTTATCCGAGAAATGTAAGACGTTTTTTAATTTTTTTTAATTGTAAATATTAAAAATATTTAAAATTACATGCTGTATAGTAAATGTAACGCGAAAAAAGGAAAATAAAGATGTTTTTGCATTAAAAAACATTTACAATTCATGGTATGCATACTAAAGGAATGTACTGTAGTCAATGTGAAACATTTGCAGAATTTCGCAAAATTATATTGCTCATTGTAATTTTTAAACATGCATGAGCCTTAGGAGTTTAAAATATTCATAAGATAATGTTCTGTGACTAATTTTCCTCGTCTCGCGACAAGACTAACGATTTATAAATATTTTTTCGCAATACGTAAGCTGTGTTTCATCCATTCCTCTTCCATCTTTCGAAAAGCGAAACAAATGGCGCTTGCTGCGAGCCAAGCACCTGACGTTCGCTGTCTTGATCGGCGTGAGAACTAAAAAGGTGTGCGGGTGGACGTCGGCACCATGACCTATGGCCCCCCGGGCTCTGCTTGTCCTTTCCTCCTTGTTTAATGCGAGCCTTCTTCGCTCGCTCGCGAGATTTAGTTTTCCAAACAGTGTAGTCAATTCATACACCCGACTTTTTCCATTTCCAAATAATTTTCCTACTTGACTTTTAACCTAAAGCAAAGAAATATTTTAAAATAATTTATGAATAAATTGACCAACTTTTCTTAACAAATGAATATACAGTGTACGAGGGCGGTTTGATAAGTCAGTGAATTTTTGAATAAAACAAATTTTTTTCCGCAAATAAACATTTTATTTTTCTACATAATCAACTTTTAGCTCGATACATTTAGTCCAGCGTTTTTCTAATTTTTTTATTCCCTCCAAATAATAGGTTTTTTCAAAGCTCTTTGTTTCGGTAATGACTTCTTCATTCGACTCAAATCTCTTACTGCCCAGCCATTTCTTTAGGTTTGAAAACAGAAAATAGTCGCAGGGGGCTAAATCTAGAGAATATGCTAGATGGGGTAGCAGTTCGTATCCCAATTTGTGGATTTTGGCCATCGTGACTAGACAAGTGTGCACACGTGCATTGTCTTGACAGAACAGCAGTTTCTTCTTCTTAGCCAAATGCGGCCGTTTTTGCTTCAAATCAACGTCAAATCTGTTTAAAAGCTTTAAATAATATTAGCCGGTGATCGTTTTACCTTTCTTTAGGTAATCGATGTGAATGACAGCGCGTACATCCCAAAAAACTGTGGCCATGACCTTGTTGGCTGACAGACTCTGTTTCGCCTTCTTTGGTCCACGTTCACCCCTAGCAACCCACTGTTTCGATTGTTCCTTGGTCTCTGGCATGTTGTGATGGATCCATGTTTCATCCACAGTAACAAAACGGCGCAAAAAAATTCGTCCGAATTACGGCTGAACATCGCTAAACACTCTTTTGAAGTGGTCACACGATTGCGCTTATGGTCCAGTGTGAGCAATCGCGGCACCCATCTCGCAGAGAGTTTTTTCATGTTCAAATATTCGTGTTAAATATGATATATCCGTTCAGTTAAGATACCTACAGCATGAGCCAACTCACGCACTTTCATTCTCCGATCATCCAATATCATTTCATGGATTTTATCGACGATTTCCGGCGTGATCACTTCTTTTGGGCGACCTGGACGTTCGGCGTCACTAGTGCTGGTACGACCACAACGGAACTCTGTAAACCACTTCTTAACCATTGAAATTGATGGTGCCGAGTCCCCGTAGTATTTATCAAGTCTTTCCTTAGTTTCAGTGATGGATTTTTTAGGTAAAAAGTAATGCTTAATCAGCACACGAAATTCACTTTTTTCCATTTTCGTAAAAATTCACGAGGTTGTCTGCTTTGAACGGCTATCAAACACCAACTGCACGACGTAGCTTGCTTGAAAATTATAAAGTTGCCCACTGATAGATTATTGCTGACGGCAGCACTGTTGCATTTGAAGTAACTGCGCGGGAAATTCAAAAAGTCGCTGACTTATCAAACTGCCCTCGTATCTACTTAAGTTGGAATCATACGGAAAACTTTTAAATTATTAGTAAAAGAAAAAAAGTTATTTTTCATAAAAAGTCTTACATAGCCTAAAACCGAAAATAAAATAATCAAATAATAATATTTTGCTAATAACAACAAATTTTGGGAAATAACATGAGACCGTTACAAAAACAATCTACGCCACTGTTGAATAGGTGGACGCCATTTAGGGATCCATTCACTTACTTCTGGATACATGTCACCTTTGATATTTTTTGTCATTTTGTTTCTTTGTTTCAATAATATTAATAGTATATTTAGTAAAATGTTCGTGACGTTAAATTAGCCATTATGTGTAGCTGTAGCATCCTTTGTTATTCTAAAATCGTGTATTCTTAGCAAAAACGAATAGAAATAATATTTATTTACAGTCATCAAATCAAGTGCGCACGAGGAACAACTCGAGATTTTAATGGAAGGTATTTTAATAGAAATATAGGCTACCAGAGTTAGTAAGAAAATTTGAAAAAAATAAATCCGATTGTAAAAAAATAATAATTTCATAGTTCTCGACGAAGCTTCACAAATTAAAGTACTGTTGCTATAGATCCTATTTATTTCATTTCAAAAGTATTAAAACTTACCAATATTTCTGATAGTTCCATACACAAAATGTTAAAATTGCATTAGTTTTTTCCTTATAAAATACAAATTCATCATGAGCTTAGTGAAGACGACTATGATCGTATAATTAAATAATGTGAAACATTGTCCCAAAAAATACAAGAAGAGGTAAATTTGGTTAAGAATATTTGTTTCAGTGATAAATCAAAGTTTTATTTAAATGGCTTTGTTAACAAACATAATTGTAGGTACTGGGATGATAAAAATCCTCACTTGTTTTGATAGTATAATACTCAGTTTTCAGCGAAGATTAATATATGGGTTCGTATTCTAGGAAATGAGATAATTGGACCGCTCTTAATTAACCAAAACCTAATGGGAGAATTGTACCTACAATTAATGAAAAATGAAATTAATCCACTTATTACTTAGCCACTTTAAAGACAAGTTGATGAACAGGGAAATATGGTGCTAGTTAAACAGAATATACATCTTTAACTGGATACCACATAACGCACTAGCTGTAAGATAATGGCTAGACGAACGATTTTCAAGACATTGAATTGGTTTTCAAGACAATTTTTTTTTCTTCTTAGCCTAACGTCAAGAACGATGTGTAGTGATCACAAGTTAATCTTCTTACAGTCTCTCTCGCCATCTCCAACGGTCAGCAGCAGTTCTAATGGCTTCCACTAGTGGACGCTCGGTTACTTTTGATACAATGTCTGTCCATCTAGATGGGGAGCGTCCGCGTTTCCTTTTGCCAAGTGGTTTGCCCATGACAATCAGTATCTCAATGTTGTAGTGACGAGTTATATGTCCGAAGAAGTTCAGTATTCGCGCTGATGTCAAGCTACTAAGACGGTTTGATGGTCCAATCTCGTTCAGAACTGACACATTGTTACGATGTGCCGTCCACGGTATTCTTAGCATTCTTCGCCATTTAAGACAATAGAAGAGGTTTTATAGAATGGCCGGCAAGATTTAAATATCTTACACCACTTGGCTTTTTTCTCTGGGGCTAATTAAATGAAAGTAGGGATTCATTAATTTGCAAGATATACCATTAGTGACAACATTATCCCATTTTATCTGTTACTAGTTGCGTGGTGCTTTCATCTAACAGCCGCTTAGCTTGTTTGTTGTTAAAAAAACACACCCATCTTAACAATTTCACACACAATAGCGAATAAAACTTTTAATAGGTAAATACTATAAGTTAAATTTATGTACAAATTTTCCAGTGTAGGTTGGTTACTACGGCATTTAAGTAAAAAAATGTGTTACAAAAACAATTTGTTGTAAATTTTCACTTTTTCTCTGTGTCATTACTCACTTTTAATGACACCTAAAGCCTCCGCTAGATCAAGTCAGGTCGGTCATACTTCCTGTTAGCGGACAGTTATTTGTTCATTGTTTTGTCAAATATATAAAACAATATCCAAGATTTAAGCGCTTACTATTTTAAATGTACGATTATTGTATTATTTTTGAAATACATGACAACGTTGTATCAAACCTACACAGAAGAGCTAATGAGTCGGTGTCCTTGTAGCGTGTCTAACATCGACGATAGCCTCGAGTAATGGTCATAGGTACATAGGTGCGTGTGGGGTTCGAATGCAGCTGTTTTTTTTTCCTATTGGATTGTTCGACACTCACCATACCATGCAAGATAATCCGCTAGAATTAGTATATAACTTTTAACAAATATAATGTTTTCATAAAGCTTTCAAGAACTAACAGTGGTAATGAGTACTACATTGGTAAAGCTATTTTAACCTTTTCACATACATATATATATATATACCACTTATTTTAGGTTTGTTATACGGTTGCTATGACTCTTGTGTGTCACCCTGACTCTTTTAAAAACAATAAACTGAATTTTAATCTACTTACAACTTTTAGCGCGTGTGTAGTGCCCCGAGCCAGAAAAACATGGAAAGAGGGTTAATGAAGGCCCAACGAACGTGTCGATGTCAACACGCATTGTTTATAAATTAATTGTATTTATAAACAACGAGTCGTCTAGCAGAGAGTTGTGTGTTTTTATATTTTGACATGACCGGTCGATACGTGGACTGCTTAGGTCGGTCAAGTTCAACAATCGTAAATAAACATCTAGTAGTAACGTTCGATTAATTTAATATAGTATTTAGGAAAACGTTTCTTCTTTTATTCTAACAAGGGTTTCCCGTAACCTTAAGGTGCCTAAGTACTACATGGCTTCCTAATACATTACATGACGATCCTGCGGAAACGAATCTTTGTAATCCAACAGCGCAGCTCACTCCAGAAATGATGGAAAACTTCAGATCAACTACTCAGGACGTACCAGGAAGAATCTTTACATCAATATGGTTAATTCAATTTGGAAAGTACACAGCCTAGCAAAAAAGAGATATCCAGATGCCAGTTTTCAACGTTTTAACAGTGTTGTGCATAGACCAATTGCCAATAACAATTCTCCTTTTCATATTAGCCAATGTTTAAATGCCCCAGATAAATTGGGAAAAATTTGAAGACTTAATAGTAAATCTAGTAGCAGAAATAGAAAATATTGGCAAGAGAATTTTAAAGAAGGCAAAACCAAAGAGTCTAGAGATTAGGGATGATATTATCAACAAACACGTAGAGTCTAAATAGATTAACTTCGGTAATAGCACAAAATTGGTCCGTTTTAAACGCTGACCAAAAGAAATTTTGTAACGAAAAATTTCTGAGAGCTAGGAATATAATATCGAGTAAAAATCCTTACATTAGAATTTTAAATACAACCGAAGATAATGTTTCAATAAAAACTGATGATATTCAATGATTAAGCTTAAATATATTTAAATTTTACACAGTAACAAACGAAACGAACATTCGAAAAAATGAACTAAAAAAGACATTAGACCTAGATATGCCAACATATGTGAAAAACGATTTATTCAAATTGTGCGAATCATTCTCGGACATTTTTGCTTTAAAAAATGACATTTTATCACACAATAATTTTTACGAACAAAAACTGTACGCAAAAGATACAACACCAGTCTATATAAAAAATTACAGAACGCCACATTCTCAGAAAAACGAATTAGATAAGCAAGTATAAAATTTACTTGAATAATCTTAATAATGAAGTTTTTTATAGCTCTATACGTAATAATAATTTAAATATATATTAGGTATTGATATTATTTCTATTTATGTTTATATTAAAGATTGTATCTATCGTCCAACATTCTTGATGGGGCTGTAGACATAGCTATTTAAAAATAGGTGTTTGCTTGCCAGGAAATAGTTGTTTTACTGTATATCTTGAAAAATTTATTTTTTTATAAGCCGTTAGTAGGCGTTAATGGGACCGTGTCACAAAAAGACTGCAGAACTGTTAGCACTAAACAGGAATCAGCTAAGAATTACTACGGGGCTCTCGACCGGTTATGCACCAGTAAAGAAGCACCTCAACAAAATGGGACTGTATGATGGAGACCTGACCTGCAGATTAAGCGGCAAGGATCCGAAAACAATAAAACACATACTGTGCTGCTGCAGGGCACTGGACCGCAAAAGACAGGCAACCTTTGGGTAGCTATCCGGCGACCCAGAACTATATTGCTTCCACCCAGTATAGAACTTGTACAAACTTGTACAAGGTACGAAAGTACTGGATTGGGTAGAATGATATAAAACCATATAGGCAAGATACACGAACCCCATTTACAGTTTCACAGACGATAGCAAACTTGTCTCAACTTTCACATCTTATCAATCATTTTCGGTGAATGATACAAATAGACTCAGGCAGGAACAGGTTGATTCCATCAATAGAGATCTTGAAGCAATCGTCGAGTGGGGAACCAACAATCTTGTTCAGTTCAACGCCCAAAAAACACAAAGTGCCACGTTTTCCAAGAAAATGAATTCCTCAAATCATCCCATCACAATGTCCGGAAATACCCTTGAACCAAGTCCCTTCATCTCGATTTTGGGAGTCACGGTGTCCAATAATATATCTTGGCATGACCATGTTGCTAACATCACAAAGTCGGCAAGCCAGAGGCTAGGTTTTCTGTGGAAAGATAGAAAGTTTTTTACTCCTGCTCAACTGTTGACGACGTACAAGGCTCAAATCCGACCTCTACTGGAGTATTGCTCGCACATTTGGGGTTCAGCACAAAGGCATTCTCTTCGTCTTCCAGATTCCATTCAGAAAAGAGCCATTCGTTTGATAAACAGCTCAACTCTCACAGATACCTTTCACCCTCTAGAACATAGAAGAAGAGTTGCAGACCAGTCATTGCTCTACAGATATTTCCGTGGCAGATGCTCCAGAGAAATAAAAACTCTTGTACCACCATTGGCCACATTCGGCCGAAGAACTCGGCACGATGATCAGTCTCACCCATTTACTCTCAAGATTGACACTACAAGGACCAATCTTCATCAAGAATCCTTCTTTTACAGGGCTGCTACGGAGTGGAATAAGCTTTTAAAATCAGTTTTTCCAGAGAACTATGACCTGCAACTTTTTAAAAAGCGTGTCCACAATCATTTCCTTTCTATAATTCCTTCCCCTTCTAATAGTCGCAGTGCGGGCCGTCCGCGGCCCACACGATAGGTCCACCCTTTTTGCGACTATTTTCAATTAAAAAAAAAAAAAAAGTATCACCGGAGGCAATAGCCAGACGGACCTAGATAGCTGTGGAGTTTTTAGTAAGTAGACCTGACACAGTCAGTGGAGTCTCACAGTAGACCTTAAGCTTTCAGACTCATAACCTCTCCGTAAAGGATTTTTTCCACCTCTGCAAATAAAAGCCGTTAGTGACATTGTTTTATTTTGTACTTGTACAGAACTTTTCATCTTTTTTAAAAACGATAACTCCATATTTGTTTCTGCAACTCTCAGGATAAGTTACCACAATTTCTAACGATTATGTTGGTCAACAATTTTTAAATAACAGGTTTATTCTTATTTTGGATATCTTGCAATTACTTAAAAAAAATTTTTAATAATGCTTATTGTTTTTTTTAAACTTTGTAAACATATATGCTAATCTTTTAAAACTATTACAAAAAATAATTCAACAAAGAAATAATTCATTATGTTCAATGCTTATTCTTTTAGAATAACTTTAAAATAATCAAAAACTAAAATTTTACTGATACCAAGAAATTAATTATTCCTATTATATGTTCTTCTTAAATAATAATTTCTGCTAATAATATCAACTGTTTTTGATTATAAGAGGTTAATTAAGTTTTATATTAAAAGTCCCCTTTACGCCGATAATCAGGTCATGTTAGCATCGTCTGAAGAGGAGCTGCAGGCGATGGTTATTATTATGCATAATGCCCTAAAAATCACAAGGATGAAAATAAATGTAAATAATGGTTTTTAAAAGAATAGAAAGCATGACAAACTGCGAGGTGCTGATTAAAAGAGAAATAGTAAAAAAGTAAATGAGTTTGTATACTTGAATTCAAAGTTTACAAGAGACAAAAATTATAACCGTTATATTAAGCGAAGAGCATTGGCAGAAAAACAGATAATGCGCACTTAGAACGTGTCAAAAAAAAGGCACGACTTGCTGTACGCAAAGTGCTGGTCCCTACACTTATGTATGGCAGTGAATGTTGGGTTTGGCATAAGAAGCATGAAAGTAGGATCAATGCTGCGGAGATAAGTAGTCTGGGAAGTATAGCCAAAGTGACTAATGGATAAAATGAGAAAAAGTGAGATAAGGAATCACTGTGGTCTGAAAGAAAATGTATTAACAAAGATAGATAAAGAAACGCTTGGATGGTTTGAACCCGTAGAGAGGGTAAATAAAATGAAATTGACAAAACAGATTCATAAGGCAAGTTTGAATGGGCAAGTCGGTAAAGGTCGATTTAGAAGAACGTATCTTATTAAGATCAACATTGTTTTAAAAATAGACCAAGTCAACATTATCAACAACCGATGAGCATGTATAAATGCGCTGATAATAGTACAAGAATTAAATGACGTGTGTTAGAACCGTAGCAAGTGCAAGGAAATGATGGTCTCTGCCTACCCCTACGGGAAAAAGGCGTGACTATATGCATGTATCTATGTATAAAAATAAATCTTTTTTGTAATTAACCACTGTCGAAACCTTGATATGTAAAAAGTTATGTCACAACAATGTAAATATTGCGAATATTGTTAGGAATAAATCATAATATTGCCGTTTAAACATTGTAATAATTCAAATCATGCCCAAATAAATTTTAAATAATTAATATTGTATCAATAATTATAACGAACATTTTTCCGTTCTCTAATTTTGGTTAATTTTGTTTTATTATTTTGTAAATTTGAATAAAACCCTGCTGAAATCGGCCCTGCTGTTGTGTGAAATTTAAAGTTCAAAATAACTTCGTAGAGGCAGATCTTTTGTATTCCTTTTGATTAATAAATCAACGAATTTAGGACCGCAACAGACTTGTCTCTCTTCAATATTTATTTTAAAAGATAGTTCTGTTATTTCGTTTTGGCATTTGTGGGAAATTTAAAAACTGACATTGTTGGAAGTTCTCCTTTCCATTTGCATTCTTAAACAAGCTGGTGCGTTTGAATGCTGGTAGCAGGAATATTTAAAATAATTTTGTTTTAGCTTATTTAGTAATTTTGGTATTAATTAAAGTATTTTGAAGTTAATAATATTATTTTTCCAGGACATTAAAAACTTTTTCGTAGTAACAATTTTGGAGGGACCAATTTTGGAAATATCATTTCTCCTGGAACATTTTTTCCGAAACCAAAATTTGGTAATAATGTTAAACCAATTTGGGGGCAATATTTCAATTTGAGACTATTAATTATCATAAGGATATTAGTAACCAATAAGGCACTATAAATTGGTGACTTTAATCTTGGGACATAAAGAATCTATCCTTAAGGACTTACCATTAAAAGACCTAAATATTGGACAACTTTAAATATCTGGACATTTCCACATACAAGACAATTTTTTTTCTGTTTTTTATTTAATTAAATTTATTCTTTGTTTTAAGGTTTTCTTTAATTTCCTATGTACCAGCACAGCATTTTTTTTAAACATACAGACAAATGTAACTTGCATGGGGTTTTAGTATTTTAATAATAAAATATTTGGCGCTTGACTTATAAGTTGGTCTTTAGTTAAATTTGGATTAAAAAATTAAAAATGACTGGCCCGTAAACTGACGTAGTCTATTTTTCAAAGTTGAATTAGTCTGTAGAATTAAGATCTTATGCCAGAGATAGAAACAACTATAATTAATTTAATTATAAAATTTTTCATGCTCCCAAAAAAAACTCTTACGTGTCCAAACCATCTAAGCATGCCTTTATCTATCTTTGTAACCATATCTTCTTTTACACCACAGCGTTCTCTTATCTCACTATATTTACTTTATCCAACCAAATCACTCCGGCTGTACTTTTCAGACTACTCATCTCCGCAGCAATAATCCTATTTTCATTCTTCTTTTGTCAAACCCAACATTCACTACCATACATAAGTGTAGAAACCAACACACCTCTATGCACTTTAATATTAAATATAAGTATTTCTTGAGGTGTCTGTTGGTTGCTTTTAAAAAAAGAATTTTTTTTATTAAATTACCAGTATATTCGCATGGAACTTATTATACATCTTAATTATCTCAATTTGTTGTCCTGGCATGGACCTTTTGTATATTGAATTCGAACCCTATGGGTTAATGTAAACTTTTTTGGGAATCTAAGTGCTAATTGTATATTTGGAGTTCTTACATGTCAGTATTAACTCTTACTGATTGTGTATTGATCATTAATTTTACATATTGAAAGCAAATATAAACCAAGAAATTTTAAAAATAATATTGATTTTTTATCAAAATTCTTCCACATATTGTTGTAACTTATTTGTTTGTGCATGTAGTAGCAATTAAGATACTGTTATATCATTAATACCATTATCAGTTGTACATAAATTATTACAAACAAATCAGTTAGTGTTAATTAAAGTTAATGTTTAATCCGATGTTTTATATACCAACAAATAGTCTTTAGTGTTGGGCTAGTTCTATCGGAGTACGTAATAAAAAGGGAATAAATACAGCATAATACATGCCTTTAGGCAGATTTATATTAGTCGTTATAATTTTTCGGGTTTGTTGTAAGTGTATAATAGTTGTACTTTCATATGTTTCCATGGTAACATAGGTTGTTGGAAAATAACAAGGAACAGGAACGTGGAATGGAAAAGTACTAAATTATAAAACATGTATTTACTTTTTAAGGGAGTAGGTAAAGCGTACAACTTATTTATATTTATTATCTTGTAAGGGAAAGCAAAAAATAATAATAAAAAAAACTATTAAAAACTTGGTAATTATTTTAAAAATGTCTACCTTATTTTTGTACTGAATGTATGAAGGTATGCGCAAAAAAATTGAAGGTACATATCGCACGTTGACAGCAAAACTAGAACAAATAAAAAAAGGTCATTTCAAGAAAATTGACTTTAAAGTTTTTAAGAGCAATATTTTTCTACAAAAATTCAACTGTTATTGGTGGCTTTTAAAACAAAAGTGGCCCAAACTACAATTTTTCTATAATTTAAAGCAATACTGGCCCAAGCCTATTTTGACCATTCACCACCAAGATGGCATACAGCCGGTGCATGTTTGTCTAAGTAAGACTGGCCCAACCCACTTCTGGATTGTGGGCTGCTTTTGCATTTAGTAACGAAGCATACTTTACGCCGTATTTGTTGTTATTTTGATAGCGTAACTTTTGTCATTAAAGTTAAGCTTATTAGGAAAAAATACAATAATAACCATTTTTGGAACTTTTCTTTGTTGCCTTCTGTTCACTCAGGATTTTGGAAAGGGCATAATTGCGCAATGTAATACACGATCTCCTCATATCATATCTTAGGAAATTGGGACTGGATGGAAAAAATATCAGACTTATAGGTAATTTGTACTGGAACCAAAGAGAGGAAATCTGAATTCAGAATGCAGGAACAACTGAGGATTTTGAAATAAAAAAAGGCGTCCGCCAAGGGTGCATCTTGTCTCCGATGTTGTTTTACTTGTATGTGGAAAAAGCATTCACTGAGTCAATCTCCGACAGTTCCATAGGCATTAAAGTAAACGGAATTCCCATAAACAATATTCGATATGCGGATGATACCGTGATATTGGCAGATAGTGCAAATTATCTACAAACTCTGCTAGATAAGGTCAATGAATAAAGTCAAAGATTGGGTCTGAAAATAAATATCCGTAAAACCAAATGTATGGCCATTAGTAGAAACGATACTCCAAATACGACAATATCCATAAATGGAGAAATCTTTGAACAAGTCACTTAATTTAAATACTTGGGATGCATGATCAACCGAAAATGGGACCCAGATCAGGAAATAAAATGCAGAATCGAGCAAGCAAGAACAACGTTCTTAAGACTTAAAAAATTTTTGACGGATAAAAACTAAAATCTCAGTCTCAGATATAGGATGATTAAGTGCTACGTCTGGTCCGTTCTTTTGTACGGAGTCGAGGCATGGACGCTGAAATCAGCTATTATTAACAAACTTGAGGCCTTCGAGATGTAGACCCTGCGACGAATGCTGAGAGTATCGTGGGTTGACCATGTGACGAACGAGGACATACTGAGAAGAGCTAGTTTAGTAGACCGTGAACTTTTCGGAAACATAAAAAGAAGAAAAACTGGCCATCTTGGACACATACTACGTAGAGAACGTTATTATTTGCAACGTCTTATTCTCCAGGGTAAAATAAAAGGAGGAAAAAGAGGAGAAGGTAGAAGAAAATTATCCTGGCCACGAAACATACAACAATGGACAGGAATACGGAACTTCCAGGCACTGAAAAATGCTGCAATTAATAGAATCATATAATAAGAGAAACGATGGACGCCTACGCGGGAATCTGCATGGCACTTTAAGAAGAATAGTTGCGCAACCTACATATTCTACATATTGTAGATAATGTAATCAAAGCAATAGACAATAATAAATGAACGGTATTAAACCTACTAAATTTTAGCCGGGCGTTCAATACCATTAGTCAATGTCTATTATTGGGTATTCTGGATTATATCGGTTTTTCTGCCGATGCTCTGTCATTGCTGAAAAACTATTTAAAAGATAGCAACATTTGGTTAGTATAGAGAAATTTAGCTCAGATCTTTTATATCCAAAATCAGGAGTATCTCAAGGTTTTGTACTCGGCCATTCACCATTCCCTATATACACTTTACACTTACTACAGGCTTTTCACAATTGTCAAGTGCTTTTATACGCTAATAATACTTAAATTTATTATAGTTTTCCTGTTAAAATGGCAGAAAATGCTTGTGATCTTATAAATAAAGATCTAAACAGATTTGTTAACCTAGCTGTGAGCAATTGTTTATTTATAAACTCCGATAAATTAAATGTTATGATATTTGGTCCAAAATATCATCGTTCCATAGCGACTAATTTGGCGCATATCTGCATACACATTGAACCACTAGTTATTGTTTGTGAAGCAAAAAATCTTGGTGTTTTGATGGACGTAGAGGACGTAGATTTGAAAAAATATAATTCTACAACAAGCCTACTCTGCATTAGAAATCATTTATGGAAACCGACCTTTTTTGCCTTAACTGGTGAAAAAATCATTACATGAATCTTTAGTGCTTTCAGTTTTCAACTATGCGGATGTTTTTTATGGTCAATGTCTAACCACTCAATATAAAAACAAAATTCAAAAATTTTAGAACTTGTGCCTCAAATTAATTTTTATTATTCGTCGCCGACAAAGAATCTGATATAAACTTTAAGAAATTGGATGGTTAAACATGGAAAAAAGGTACTTCACGCAATTAGACGGTCTTTTAGATACCAAACAACCTCATTTAAACAATTAAATTTCATGTTTGGATGAAATGTAGGGAGATTATTGAAATTTTGTCTTAAATGGATAAACTTTATTTTTAATGTCAATTAAGTGTTTCTTTGTAATCAAATTATAAACAATAATTATGTATAACGATCACAGATTTTTTTTCCTTTGGGGTTGAGTGAAAGAACATTTTTTGTTATGCATAGCATTAAAGACAATGAACTTCGCCCTTTATTTCTTGACAACTTAATATACGTGTATTAATTATGTGTTATTTTAATTTTATGAAATAATAAAGACGTTATTATTATTATATGTCTGGGGTTGCTCTGGTAGGTAAACTATAATTTTTTCTAATCTTAAATTAGTAATACTATATTTATCAGATAAAAAGCTGTATTTTGAGGTTCATCCAAATAATGTGATTTGATGTTCTGGGTTTGGGCCACTTTAACACTTAAATTTCTTTGTTCCAGATATAGAAATTTTTTTCCAAACTCCGGTTCTGAGTTCGTACCTTCTGGTAACTGCAGTGAAGCTAATAATCTTTCTGGTTAGTTTGTTTTCCCAGCTCTTTAATATGTTTTAATCGATTGATTTTTTTGTTGTTTACAGACATAGAAGACACTTTCAACGAGCCAGTTATTATCCGGGGAGCAAAAAAAAAAGAAAAATGAAGACAGTAGAAGAGAAATGTTAGAAAAAGAAAGCGTGCTGCTGGAGAAAAATAAGTTAACACCAAGTAAAGGGTGGTTTCTTCTCAGATATTTAAAGCTAAAGAATGCCCTCGTTTAAAGAAGTGTCACAAACATTTTTCGAATTTTTTTTTATAGTTTGGGGTCTTGTACTTTGTAAGTTCTTATATTTTTGGACATGTCAGAGTTCTAAACAAAAAAAGGATTTATATCACAGAAAATAGGAAAACGAATGAACACAACCAGATGAAAAATAAGAAGACAAAAAGGTTTTCAAAATTTTTTTCAAGCAATCATTGGACGTGTCGGATGGCCGCGTAACTAGGGTATTCAAATCGAAAAGCGCTACTGGAACACTATAGCCTAATAAACGAGGAAAATCAACATCAGTTTATAAAACTTCTCTGGAAAAATTAACTGCTGTGAAAAGTTTTATTAATAAATTATCGGCATAGTGCCATTAGTCCATAAAAAAAATTTAAATGTCAAGTATTTTTGTCATTCTCATTTATCTCCAGAACTAGACCTAACCAAGATGTACAGGGTAAGCAAAACTTAGCTCTATTTAAAAAAAAAGAGACTCGAGACATCGATTTTTTTTCTCCAGAAACAAACCTATATTTTGGCATAATTAAAAAAAAATAATTTTTCTAAACAAATTTTGTAAAATTTGTAGAAATATAAGTAAATTTGTAAAAAAAGTATTATCAAAAATTTGCAATCGTAACGATTTAAAAAAGTAGCCTTTGAATAATAGCAAAGTCGCATCTGTCAATATTTAAACTAATGGTTGACAAATATTTTTTACCCCAAACATGTTATAGCAGGTTTAAAAATATTTGCAAGATAGAAACGCAAATTACGTGCAAATAACGAAGCATTTTCTTCTCGAAAAGGAAGAAAAATAGTTAAAAGGGTTAATTCTGGCAATACTGTTGCTACTGTTTTGCAGTATTTTGAAGACCATCCAAGGAATTCGATTTAGCAAGCCTATTATGACTTGAATTTAAAATATAGTTCGGTAAAACAAATTAAAAAAAAATTGTTATTACAATTATAAACTTTTCAAATTAAAACACGTTTGTTTAGATTTGTTCAGTGATTGTATGTAACATGTATATTGTTTTTTAGTTGAATCTTAATGTATACTTTTTGTCATATATTTTTGATTTGTCATTTTTTTTAAACAAAATAAAAAAAAAAAAAGGTAAAGAAAAAAGCTAAAATTTGTATATTTTCAAAACGAGATAAAAAGAAATAATCCGCTGATCCTTCTGCCGGATTTCTCATATGACACCTATTTTAGGTGACGCACTTACGAACAACTTGTCAGATCAACATCAACAACGAAGAATTAATTATGTTGCCCTCGTAATAGTAGTGATTATCAACCAAGAACAAGAAGGTGCTCCACAACCACACAAGGTGGCAAATTGCGATGTCGTCGGAAGGATCGTGTATCTAGGGTCAATAATAACATCAAATGGGGATTGTGAACCTGAAATTCGTAGAAGCATTCAACTGGGTAAAACAGCTATGAGACAACTCACCAGAATATGAAAAGATCGCAACATTTTGATCCAAACAAAAAAAGCTCTGGTTAAATCACTGGTATTCTCAGTTTTTTGGTACGCTTCGGAAACGTGGGTGATCAAGGCCGTTGATCGACGGAGAATCGATGCGTTCGAAATGTGGTGTTGGCGCAGAATGTTAAGAATCCCATAGACTGCTCGAAGAACAAATGCATCCATATTAAAACAAGTAAGAATAGAGCACCGTTTGTCGAGCCAAACTTCAGCGAGGGCTCTAAAGTTCTTCGGCCACATAATTCGACACGATAATGTGGAGCGCCTCATTGTACAGGCAATGCCATTTGGTAGAAGACGACGAGGCCGATCACCAACGAGATGGACAGACACCGTTCGCAATTTAACTGGCCTAAATTTAGAGACAGCAACAAGAAAGGCTGGTTAGCGCAATATGGTTTTTTTTTGCTATGCAGTAACTACAATAATTAGGCCTGCTTTAAGCTTATTTGAAAATTTTTCTTTAAAATTGAAATTTACTTATGTGCAATGCAAAAAAAATATTGTTGTAATTATTCTATTTTTTAGAAAATTGAACGACTCTAATTAAATGTTCCAAGTTCTATAGTACGGTTTCATTTGTGCTAATATTATCAATAAAACAGTTCTTTTTAAATCATAGACTGTTTGTGAAAAAAGTGCAATAATATGATCAATTTTCTTGAACAATGACTTTTGTTAATTTTAATTTTATAAAGAGTTTAAAGGTTAAAGAAACATCCATTTATGAAAAAAAGTTTTTAGCTTGTTTTACATACAAAAAAATTAAAATTTCTTATAAAGACCCCTTTTATCTACTTCACTTCAACATTTCGTTTCTTGCGTGGGCTTTTCTTTAAAGTTATTTCGCTACTAGATCGCCGACCTGCTTGCTTCGCTTTGGCACTCCTATGCAATGATTTTCTCCTAGCAATAGAGGTAGGTTAAACCTCGATTTTACAAGACTGTTTTTGATGGCAAAATAAAGAACATAGGGTATGAAATGTAGCTTCGGTATCCATGTTTTTCATCTTTGTATTAAACTTTTTGGCAATAGGCAGTAATGCTGGATGGGATGTCACAAAACTGCCAATTTTTTTCAAGTTTCTTTAAAATTCTTCTAGTGCAGCTAGGTCGCACGTCTTAATTTAATTTACTTCAGAGGAAATATTATCTTCCTCAGGAGGAGTTGTCTGAGTACGGTTAATTTCATTGATTGTAATCATGGGTTTACTTAAGTGTAGATCTGTAATTTTATCATCTTTCTTATCCATTTCTTTGAAGAAATCTGCATTAATACGATCACGTATGACAAGCAATGAACAAATAAACCCAAAATAACACAATCATGAACGTGGAAACACCGACTGATCAACACAACCTGCGTGACGCGCGCATATTTATACATCTCGCTAACCAGCAAGGAAACGTAGTGCTGTAGTGCCCTTAGTCAGGAAAACATGTAAAAAAGGTAAAAAAGGCCCAATGAACTCAGTTGATCGTTCACGGGAATAACTTTGAACTCACTTAAAACGTGTCGCCAGACGCACGTAATTATGTTATGTTTATTAATCATTCGTATTTATTTCGCAACCAAATGTCTCGGAATCAATAGTGTGTTATTGTTTTACTTCGATCGGTCGTTACGCTGCTCTACTTTGCAGCGACGGTCAAGATCAGGACATTAAAATGTAGAATTGCAATACTAAATTAAACGTATTTTTAAGTTTAACGTTCTTTTTAATTAACGAGAGTTTTCCCGTAACTTCAACGAACCTACGAGCAAGGGACCTAACAACACATGGCGATCCTAATACATTACAAATGGCGATCCTAATACATTACAGTGCTTTATTTTCGATTCCGTTTTCTAGCTGGTTTACGCGACCAATCGCGCTAGCTGTATAGGAAACGTAAAAATGCTAACGGTAAGCCCAACAAAAAAAAATAAACATTTTTTTAAAACAAAAACAATCGATAGATGTTTAACTATTTTTATAAAAACTTTTATGTCCTAAGTTTGGAGAATATTTTGTTCCCACTTCCTGGCTATTCCAATACGAACTAATAAAATATTAATCCTTCACGTATAGCGACTGACTATATTTTAAAATACTTTTCTGGATATTCTTAAATTTGATTAATTATAAAGTTACCATAATTTGTTATACATTTTTAATGTTTATATAATGTTGCAAAAACATAAAAAAGCAACTAATGGTAACAGGTAATTTAAGAGGTGCGTTTAAGAATTTAATAATAAAAATAAATAACTGTAATTAAAAAAAAAGGTAATATTTTGGACTAAAAGGCGAAACAAATACAAAGCATTATAAATGACTTTTGTTTCATTAAAAAACAACTGAGTTTAAAAGCGGTTTTTAACAAAGAACACAGTGCCCAAGTGGCGTTTGGTGAAGGTCTTTTAACATTTAGAAAAATTATTTAACAATTGAATTTTAGCTGAAAAAAAAAATACGTTACAACGGCATAATGTTAATGAAGTCATAATTCCAGATGAATATAGGTACATAAAAAAAATGTAAGAATGCATATACATAAAACACTAACTGGCAAAATTATCGCATCACTAACAACACGATGATTTCCAGCTATGTTATGTTTTAAGATGGTTAAAAAGGATTACCTGTAAAATTTAGGACTTAGATATAGATATTTTAAAAGCATTTGCTGTTTTCATAGTGAAACGTAAAACTGTCTACATTTTTAATGGTTTTTGCTTTAAGAACAATCCGAAAAGGATAAAACAAAAATAATTTAATGAGCGAAAGACCGCCGATTAGCAGAAAAAGTCCCCGTTTCGGATAAATTTAGATTTTCAATGGGTCTGAGCGTTAATCTAAAATGTTGACGAGGTTTCTGCAAATGGCTCTGTTTCGTTTTCGGTTGGCCACCCTGGATGCATGCAATTGGGATAGCGACTTTTGTTTCCCTCTTCCATTCTTCGCCACTGTCGTATTAATCATTTTAGCCATTTTTTTCGTATTATTTTCTACGTAACAATTGTTCTGTTGACTTTTTGCAATAGAGTTAATGGTTTAAAGTTAAATTTAAATAATTTAAATTTATTTAGTGCTTTTGTAATTAATAATTGGTCATAAAAATAATAAAATTTAATATTAAATTGTAGTTACATTTTTAATATTAATTTATTAAAATTCAGAACTATTAAGTTAATTATTGAATACTAATAGAATGAATTGAATAATAATTTCAAAAGATAATTGTATTAAAATGTCAGAAATATTTATTTAAATTGCTATAACATGAATTAAAATAATTAAAAATATTATTATAACTTTATTCTGTGGCCTCCATTAGGTTTAGTCAATTTTTAAATTTTAATGGTAAAAAATACTTTTAATAATAATAATTAAAAAGTTTCACTAATATCTGTCGTCATTTTTTTCAGGGTGGTTAAACAAACAATTAGACAAACAGATAAAGAGTCCAGAATACGGTGAATTTGGAGTCAGCGCCATCTTAAACCTACATCGAAATCTTTTTTATAAATATCTTTATTGATTCTTTTAAAGTTATATTACAGTGTAGATAAAAATCTCTTTAAAATAGGGCATGTCCATACATACATACATAAAGTCACGCCTTTTTCCCATAGGGGTAGGCAGAGACCACTTCCTCTCACTTCCGCTACGGTTCTTACACACATCTTTTGCTTCCTCTACTTTCATCAGTGCTCTCATACATGCAGGTCGGTTGTTGGTACTCATGACCTGGCCTTTCTTCAAAACAATGTTGATCTTATCGAGATATGTTCTCCGAGGATGACCTCTACCGACTTGTCCATTCACACTCGCCTTATAAATTTGTTTCGTTAATCTTCCTTCATCCATCCTTTCTACGTGTCCAAACCATCTAAGCATTTTTTTATCTATCTTTGTAACCACATTTTCTTTTACACCACACCGTTCTCTTATCTCACCATTCTTTACTTTATCCAACCGTGCATGTGCAAACATAGTTGTTTTGATGTTAAGGTCTTTAATAAAGTTGATTCCTTTTATTTTGGTATATTTAAAATAATCCAAATTGAATCCAAATATAAAGTTTTTTCCTTTAAAAATTATTGTTTTGGAATCCTTATTTTAATTTGACAAATTAATTTTGTTTTTATCTGATATTTAATAAATACGCTTTGTTCGGATATACACCCTGTTTATAAAGCTGCCTTTTCAACTCAATGAAACATTCATAGAATGTCTGCGACAATAGAATAGCAAAACACACAGTTACTCTTTCCTTAATTTTGTGCTTTAATCAGTTTGTCCTAGATCAAAGGAAAAATATCCTGATTTTCCTCGAGGCAAAGAGTAAATATGACAGAGTACGAATGCAATGGCTTTAATTATCTCGTTTTATTTCGTTGCGATGTCAGATCTATGTAATGAAAATTTTCGTTTTTAGGAAGCACCAAATAAAAAAAAATAAAAATAAAATAGTTCTCGCAGTTCAAAGAACCTAAAACGTGAAATTGTAAACTTTTGTGAATTCACCAGATTTAGTAGCAGTGTAAAACATTAAATGCATTTTTAAAATGGTTTTAGTAAGTAAGTACACATTAACAACTTAATACCATTTTATTTCATATAGTTATTATATTTTTAAAAGTTACACCTCACATTTAATTTGTTTGTACTAGCAATAAATAGTTTATAAATATCATTATACTTCAAAATCATTCGTGACATCCTTAAGTATGTAGTACATTGCCGAGGGATTGTCTTGAGGTACCTAATGCATAAAAATGTTTAAAATTAATAAACAATATGAAATAATTATTATAAAAAAAAAAAATATTAAGTGTTTTAATATAGGATAACATTATTGACTTTTACGAAAACACAATTTAGTTTTACGTAATACATATTTTTAACTCTTCTCTGCTTAATATAAACGGCAGGCAAGAGTAATACTCTCGATACAGTAATAAAACAATTCTTATTCCAATACTTTTACACAATAAACTGTACTTTTACAAATCACTTAGATACAGCTTTTACAACTAATTACATTTCATAACTCATAAAAATTTAAAACTGTCCTCTTCGCGGCCGCTGACCTTTTTAAACCTCTAAATTATAATTCCAAAGTAATCGACCTTTTTCTCAAGAGTCCGGAACAATCCTTTTACCTTTTCGAACCCGCTAGACGAGGTGCTCGAGAGTTTACGTGACAGAGGCCGAGGCCGAGCGTTCATTAATATGCACCCTAATTGTGGTCGACTCTCTGACGCCGACAAGTAAACGGAGCCAGTTTATAAAAATATGATGCTATTTAGTGCAATTTTTGGTCGTTTCTGCCAATTTTTAACACTTCATTTAACAATTAAACATTTAACATTTAAATTTTAAATGTTGGGTTCGTTTTTGGTCAAACTAGAAATGACTTAAAAATTTTATTACATTTTATTTAAATGGATTTAGGTTTGTATAATACCTATATTTAAAATTTTAAATTCAATTTATTACAACAATTAAGATATGGTGTTGGAACCACACAACTGAAAGACCCGGTATAAGGCAAGGCAAAAATAAAAAAAAAACTTACCATATGACCTGCATTGTTTACCCAATACAAGGCAAAATGTCCCTGTTTTTTTACAAATCCTTCGTTTCGCCCCATAACAGTAAAAACTTTTCTTTCTGTTGCTTCCCACAGTTCTTTATTTTTAAAACGTATGTCTTCGATCCACTTTACAGTGCCTTAAACGTATAAAACATTTATTTTAAGAATTTTAAATATATCCCTAATGATTTTAATTTTATGAACACACAAGTTATCCAAGAGTAATATATGAAAATATGTCCACCTGGTGTATCAACTATTAAATCCAACTGTCCATTGTAAACATTAACCACTATATCGGTAGAATTTAACAATTCCTCTAATAAATCAACGACTGGCTTCATAAAATCTTCTTGTAGGTTAAAAAATACCTGTTGGTTTATATTTTTCCAGGAACTGGTGAGATTTAAAACCATCTTGACTTTCTCGTTCATTAAACTTGTTAACAATTCTTTGTCTGATGTAACTAAAAATAAATAATTATTAACACAGAAAATGAAACAAAAATACAATAGACAACTTTCTCCCAATTTTTTGTGGTTTTAATAATAAGTTAGGCTTTACTTAATACACTATTGGAATAAAAAAATGTTGTGGTTTTCAGAACTGAGTATTCGAATTTGGCAACTACGAGGGCGGTTTGATAAGTCAGTGACTTTTTAAATAAAACAAATTTTTTTCCGCAAATAAACATTTTATTTTTCTACATAATCACTTTTTAGCTCGGTACATTTAGTCCAGCGTTTTTCTAATTTTTTTATTCCCTCCAAATAATAGGTTTTTTCAAAGCTCTCAAAATACGCGTTTGTTTCGGTAATGACTTCTTCATTCGACTCAAATCTCTTACCGCCCAGCCATTTCTTTAGGTTTGGAAACAGAAAATAGTCGCAGGGGGCTTAATCTGGAGAATATGCTGGATGGGGTAGCAGTTCGTATCGCAATTCGTGGATTTTGGCCATCGTGACTGGACAAGTGTGTACACGTGCATTGTCTTGATGAAATAGCACTTTCTTCTTCACTAAATGCGGCCGTTTTTGCTTCAAATCAACGTCGAATCTGTTTAAAAGCTTTGAATAATATTCGCCGGTGATCGTTTTACCTTTCTTGAAGTAATCGATATGAATGACACCGAGTACATCCCAAAAAACTGTGGCCATGACCTTGTTGGCTGACAGACTCTGTTTCGCCTTCTTTGGTCCACGTTCACCCCGAGCAACCCACTGTTTCGATTGTTCCTTGGTCTCTGGCGTGTTGTGATGGATCCATGTTTCATCCACAGTAACAAAACGGCGCAAAAATTCGTCCGGATTACGGCTGAACATCGCTAAACACTCTTTTAAAGTTGTCACACGATTGCGCTTATGGTCGAGTGTGAGCAATCGCGTCACCCATCTCGCAGAGAGTTTTTTCATGTCCAAATATTCGTGTAAAATATGATGTACCCGTTCAGTTAAGATACCTACAGCACGAGCCAACTCACGCACTTTCATTCTCCGATCATCCAATATCATTTCATGGATTTTATCGACGATTTCCGGCGTGATCACTTCTTTTGGGCGACCTGGACGTTCGGCGTCACTAGTGCTGTGCAATCTTTACATGGTATTTCATATATTACGTGTGATTTTTTATTTGGAAGTTGAGTTTTAGTTTGCTGAAGTTGTTACTAAGTAGGTTGTGACCAGTGAAAGCCATAGAGATATCATATTTTGAAAATAGGTGATAAGTTGTTCAGACAACCCTTGTATATAGGGAATGGTTAGGAATTTTTATTTTTGAGTATCGTTTTCATTTTTTTTTTTTATTTTTAAGGATAAGCTATCATGAAAAATATTGATTCTGTGTTTGAAGATTAAGTTTGTTAGTTTGTTATCTCTCCAAACAAAATGACAAGAAATGTCAAAGAAGGTGACATGTATTCAGAAGTAAGTTAAATGATCCCTATTTAGACATCTTTCCATCCAACATTGGCGTAGGTCGTTTTTGTTATGGTCTCATGTTATTTCACAACATTGTTGTTTATATGGCTGATTTACATTATTTTCGTGTTTTTATTTGAGGTATCACAAGGTAGAGGTTGCTATTTAATATATTAAAGAAAGGGTGGGGATGTTAAAGAGGTGCCATTTAAAAACAGCAGAATCAATTTTTTAAACCTTCTCCTTTATTTAAAATTTAAAGTTTTTTTTGTTTTTTCCACATTTGCGCAGAATCAAAAGTTATTTGGACTAGCGGGTTTTAAAATAAAAGAACTGTATAATAAAAGCGGTTTATTTAATTTGCAAAAAATACTAGTTTTTTTTTAACGCATACTTCCTATTGATAGCGCCATATTTTTAACTGCTCTGTTTTTAAAACTGTCTTTAAGTTAATAATTTTAGAGTGAGACACATCTTTATAGGTAATTGTTAAACTATAATGTGCTTTAAAGTAAAATTATTTAGAAAAAAGAGATATTCCTTAAACAAACATATCAAGTTTTATTGCCACGACTGTAACATTTTCGGTAACATAGTGCCTTTGTTAAATTATGTTTTTGAAACATATGTCACAAATGTCGCATAACTAAAATTAATAAAAATTTTAACAAAAAATTATTTTTTCAAGTTTCTATAATTAATTTTTGCCAAATAAATACCAATTTCATCACAAAACGTAAACTCACCATTTGTATATTTTAGGATGTTGTAAAAATCCACATTAAATGTAAATGAAGAAATTACAAATTGAGTGTGCATCCACAAATTTGTCGCTTTTATATAATTTTTTTCCTGAATGGCTTCCTGAGTTTCCATAGCTGCATTTGTAATATTATTGTATCCTTGTTGATCCACAATACCCTGTAATATTCTCATATTTTATTTATTTAGTAACTAACAGTTGCCCACTACTTCGCGTGGAATTTAGTTTTATCTTAATATTTTTTAATTAAAATAACTTTTTTTTTGACATTCGATATAACATTAAAGAATCTTTTTATAGACTATCACATAGGTACGTTATAAAAATCCGGTCAGGTGGTTTGATGTAAAAATATTCTATAGCTTATTTTAAAAATAAACAGTGCCATCCATTGATTTTTTTAAGAACTATATTCCGCTAGACTGGTCAGCGACGTGAGTTGTTTAAATACGTAAAACGGGGACGATAAATTATTCCCTACCCTAATCCCTCCGGCTGATAAGTTTTACCTCCTTCTTAATGAAAACTCAGGAAAAAATTATTGATAAACATATGAGAAAAGGAAATGTTAAAGAATATCCCCTAAATCTCTATTAATATGCCTACTAAACAGGCAACTCTATGGATTAAGCACTAAACAATCCAGTAGGAAAGATTGGCCATTTCGTTAGGCACAAGCGAGCACAAGGAAATTTAGCTGGCAGCTTTTATAGATATAGTGGGAGCATTTAATAACGATCTACCAGTCATTCTATACATCAATTAGAGAGCGAAGTCGACAGTCAAATCTGAAACTGGTTTAAAAGCATGATTAAAAACCGATATGTAATATCATCACTGCATAAATAATTGATCAGGTTCAGGGCAGCAAAAGGGTATCCTCAAGGTGAGGCACTCTTTCCCCTAATGTGGTCACTTCTAGTCGAGTCTCTGCTGAACGAACTTTCCATGCAGGTAGTAGAACTCCAAACGGATTAATTAAACAATAATAATATCAATAGTCATGTATGGTTTAGTAGTCTGGTGGACCAAAGGGTTGCAGTAGACAGCTAGAACAAAGCTTGATGGCCTTTAGCGGCTGGCATGCCTGGCTATAACTGAGCTATGTCAAGCACACCAACGGCAGCGGTGGAACACCTCATAATTCTCCCTCCCTAAGATATTTTTTAAGAGAGTTAGACCAGGATAGTTTCCCATACATACTACAATCTTTGGGGCTGAAGTCTTTGCTATCGAATTGTGTGCAAGAGAGCTGACTAACATACCTCTAGCAAATAAAAGCATTAGTATAAAATCAGACAGCCAGGCTGCTTTAAAAGCACTGAGCTTCAACAAGATAAATTTTAAACTTGTATGGAACTATATCGAATCCCTGGAGTGCCTTGGTGCGAACAACAGAGTGACTCTGCTATGGGTACCAGTGCACCAGGAAATGAAGGGCACGAAAAAGCTGACATCTTTGCAAAATACGGAGCCAAATCTGCGTTCACAGGACCAGAACCAGTCTTCGGAATCACAACAAGTGCCGCCAGGGTTGACTTATTTAAAGGCTTTTTTACTTAAACCCTCGGGAAACATAACCAAGCAGATCCTAGAATGAAGTAGGAACGACCTGTGAATTCTAATGGGACTGCTTACAGGACACTGTCGTCTAAGATACCACCTCGGAAGGATACGTATGAATCAACAAATAAGCTGTAGGTTTTGCTGCGTGGAAGACGAAATGGCTAACCACATACTATGTTTAGGCCCCTGCTAGGGACGAACAGGGCTCAACATATTTGGTTTTACCAACTTAGAACTTACCGATTTCCAGAAAATCTGATCCCATACAACCATGAACTTCGTGAGGACTGAATTGTGCGGTGAATTGTTACCTCTAGGGGTGAGCCACAATGGACCTATTAAGGGTTGCAGTGGAGGGGCGACCCACGTCTCACTCACATGATACCCCATAACACTTAAAATTTTATTTTCTTTTTGTCGTACATTTCTAAGTAGCAAAATTTTTAAAACTGTTTGAACACAAAACTTGTCTGCCTTTAGATAATAAACCTTTTTAAACCTTAAACCTATACTAAACACCATTAACACAATTTTTTCGAATGTAACTTTTCGTGTATTCTTTGGGAAAGCTTCTGTCCAATTTTTAAATGTTCAGTGTAGTGTATTTTCGTTTACTGGATTAAGTATGTATAATATTGTTAAATTAGTAAGTAGTTTAACTTACCAAATTTAGTAAATAGGAAGCCCAAGTTAAAACATAATCAATTGGACATATCCAAGCGTCTCCAAGTACTATACCTTTTAAATTTAATCTAATGTCACCTTTTTCTGCAGCCTAAAAGGAATTTTGTTGTTTAATATTCATTTTTTAAGAAGTTTAGATAACTAACTTTGTTAAGGACTAAAGCAATTTCGACAGTCATTTTACCTCCGTACGATTCAGAAAAAATGTATAGAGGAACTGATACGAATTCTGGTAATGTGTTGTAAAATATTTTTAAAAAGTTTAAAAAATCGAGAGCAACTTCAGTGTTATTTTTAGCATACACGTTGTCATCCTCCTGGTAACTAAAACCTATTAAAAAAAATTTAAAATATTAAGCTAGCAATAAATTGAGTGGTTTGCCAAATAAAAATGATACGTATTTTTTATATTTCGATAAAGACGTACCAGTGCCTACAGGACTGTCGACAAACAAGACATTACAATACTGAATCCAAGTATTATTTCTATAGTGTAAATTTATATCGAGTGGACCAAGTTCTTTGAAGTTTCCATAACCCGTGGAAGAAGCTCCAGGTCCTCCTTGAAGCCAAATGATTAAAGGTCTATCTGTAACTTTCGGAACATTGGCAGAAGTATAAAATAACCACCAAAACATAAAGGCTTTATCTTTGACTCTGGCGTAGCCCCAATCTTGATCTTCCTGCCCAAAACCACGCTTAGCTAAAAAAAGACTATTTTTTTAAAATCCCATAAAAATACAGCATGTCAAAACAACAATTTTTACCCTTACTTTAAACATTTAGTAGCAACACCCTACTGCAATTATTCATGTGCGTACAAAAAATGCTCTTTGGTAATTATCAAAATTAAAATAAAAAAATTGGCAGTAATTGGGACTTCTAAAGTGAAAATCCAAAATTATGAAATAACAGTATTTCTTTTATTTTCAAATTAATCGTGCGCATGTGCAGTTTCTGATCTATGTTACCAATAAAGGACCTCTTTACTCCAAAATGTGTAACTTAAAAAAACCTACAAGTATACATACAGGTTAACTTAAATTGGAAGAAAAAATGTTTACAAGATTGCTGAAAGAGAAACAAACAAAAATAAAAAAATAACATGAATTTAAAATTTCAACAGTAACAGTAATCTAAAAATGAAAAGATTTGCTGGATGGATGTGTCTTCTGTAGAAAGAAATTTAATTTTTCCTACCATGGAAACGTCTGCATCGTAGTTTCCAGGGAAATCAACCAAAATTATCCAATTGGCTCATAAAGGAAGGTAACTTATGCTGAATTCTAAATTTTACTACAATATTATCCCAAATATTGTACAGCGTATTTAACGGGAGGCCGATAAAGCCGCCAGTCGACGAACAAAATCTCCGTTTACCAAAAAACCAAACCAATAAAAAACAGCCAACAGGGAAAAAAAAGCCATGGGAGCTGTCGGCAACCGAAAAATCATCCGACAGGAAAAAAAACAGCCGACAGGAAAAAGACCATGGAAAAAAGCCATGAAGAAGAGGTCGTTAACTAAAATAAAATTGTATTTAAGAATGATTTTTGGCTAAGAAATAATATTTAATATTAAAGTCGAAGGTCCATGGCATAAAATATTTTAATAAAATATGATAAATAAAGTCGTTAATGCTAAATAACATTTGAAAGCAAGTCTAAATACAATATAAAAATTAAAATTATTTTTACCAGTTGTATTTTAAACTTAAGAACTATAAGTACACAGTATAACTGCAGCCGACCTTTAATCAAATGTCTTACTAACTAATAAATAAATTTGATTTACAATGGCTTTTTAATATTTCATTATTATCAACATTAGTCGATAAAACAATCGGTGGGACAGCTTAATACCAGGACCGGCTTTTAAATTTTTTTAATAAAGATAAGAGGAAAAACTCCCGTTACATTTACTACACAAAACAAAGAACTGTTAAAAACATAGAAATAAGTATAGGGGATATAACTCTAAAGACATGTAATACCAATAAATTTCTAGGTAAAACTATGAGTGACTTAACTGAAAATTACATATAAGTGATCTATCTATTAAATAATTTATAATTTTTTAATAACATTGATACTTTTTGAGCTATATCGGAAAAAACAAGAAAAATCGGGTTTTCTATAACTCGTTAACTGTAACGTATTTAAACTTATTACTTACTTTTAAGTGTAGCCTATAGCAAGACAAATTTTTTTTTTTTTTTAAATAATGAATATTGATTATTTTTTTAGATATATCAAGTTTTCTCCATTAAGATGCTCTCTTAATTTAGCTAGATCATTAATTAATGAATAAAATGGTCCGAAAAAGACAGGCAATTCTTGGGACTTAGAACCACGCTGCACTCAATCTAGTACCTTCGTACCTTGTACAATTTTGTACAAGTTCTGTACTGGGTGGAAACAATGTAGTCACCCAAGAACCGCCCATTCTCCTCAGCGCCCAACAGCAGCGCTCCATTTCCCCCGGATCCCCGCCGCACTACCCGCAGGCCAGGCCTCCATTATACAGTCTTAGTTGATTCCTGTTCATCGGTAACAGTTTTGCCGTGTTTTTTTTCCTGGTATACTTTTCCAGTAGTTTTGTGTTTTTCCGAATATCTTCTTGCAAGTTCGTCTACTTCCTCATTACCTGCAACTTTCTGGCGTCCTGGAACCCGTATCAGTTTGACGTGATTACGGTCTACCAGCGTTATCAGTTCTTCTTTGCAGTCAACTAGTATGGAGGAAGGGGTGGTACGGCCCTGAGGTGCCCCCTGGACAGGACTAAGGCTGTCTACTACAGGATTTTGCCCGGTTTCCTGTAGGCTCCGTTATCGACGGTGCTCACCCACCACCATGCATCCATCAGCACGGGTCGCATAACACTTTGGATTGGGAATCTTTTAGTCGCCTTTTACGACAGGCAGACCATACCTGTGATCTATTCTATTTTTCCCGTTTCCCCAGGGGAATTTTATTTTTTTTGTGTGGCTGTGTAATAATTCTAGTGTTATATAAAAATGCTAATTTAGATTGTATTTAAGTCAACCCGATATGAAAAATTTAATGATGGTTAATCTGGTAAATAACGTGGTTATCAAATAAGATTTTTTTATCCAATATATTTGTTTGTACTACCTAGTAAAGAGGTGCTACATTTTTTACGCCAAATTGTTACCCGAACTACATTTCTCCGGTAAAGTTGGTGTAATGTATCTAGATCGCCATGTATTTGTTTCGTCCCTTTCTCGTTGGTGCGTTGAAGTTTCGGGAAAACTGTTATTAAGTAAAAGAACGTTGAACTTAAAATATGTTTAATTTAGTTTGTGCGATTCAACATTTCTGTCGTGAACTTGACCGACCGCTGGCTAAAAACTAGGACAGTGTAATCGACCGATGAAAGTAAAACATAAACACTAAATCTCTGCTTGGTTGTGAAATAAATACGAATGAATGATAAACAATACGTGCGTCTAGTAGCACGTTCCAAGTGAGTTTAAAGTAATTCCAGTAAACGGTCAACTGAGTTCATTGGGCCTTTATTTAACCTTTTTTACATGTTTTCCTGACTAAGGGCACTACAGTTGGTATGCTCTGTGTACATTTTTTATATGCTTTGCTTTTTAAAAATGTATTAAAATAGTTGAGCTGTTATTTATAATTGTTTTGGGTAGGTAAAGCGAAGTGGTTAAATATAGTCTTATAAAGAATAAAAATATGTATAATGGTAAAGTTTTAAAAACATTTTTAATAAATTTAATGCGTTAGATTAATAAAACATGTATGCTATGTTTATTAAACTTTGTTCATAACAATAGCAGTGCTTACATACCAAATGTATCCCCAAACAGTAGCACGATAAGCACAACACTTAACATAATGATGAACTAAATAAAAATGGTTAATGGAAAAATACATATTCCCCGAAATATTTATCTAGTGTGTAATGTAATGGATACGTGTAATTAAATATCGTGATAACTTGTCACATAATCAGGTAGGCTTGGTCATTATTCAAATATTTCGTATTATTTAAAAAATAACTTAATCTTTAAATATGATTTATTTCTGTAACATAAATCTAATACAAAAGTAGAAACCGTCATAGTAATTCAAATTTTTAGTTTTAAGACTGCGAAGAAAATCAATATCTGCTTAATTATTTTATCTAACAGCAACTATAGGTAAACTGGGATATATGTAAATAAAAATATGATTAAAAAACACTGTCATTTACCAAATCTGGGAAGCGAGAGGTTAAGATTAAATAAACGTCAATACTTTGTATTAGGTGTTTTTTGATAAACAATGAATAAAGGGTGTCACAATAGTTCTTGTATTTCGTTTTAATAGTCAATACAAAAACATTATAATAACAAAATTATTATGCATCCCAGGATGCATAATTAAAACTTATTTATAAATATACAGATATAACTTCAAACCTAAGCAAATATAAATTTTAATTGTGAAAACTTTTTTAGGCGCGTTGAGCAACATTTGGTAAGTGGCAAACTTATTGTTTCGCGTTACCTAACATCTGCTTCAGCGACATATGGGTGAAATGATGGCTTCTTCTTCTATCTCTCTGTTAAAAAGTGATTTCGAGCTAACATCCCCATTTTTCTCTGGGGATACGCAAAAAAAAGAATAGATCCCAGGTATGGTCTGCCTGTCGTAAAAGTCGACTAAAAGACTTTCAATCCAAAGTGTTATGCGACCCGTGCTGATGGATGTAAGGCGATGTGGGAGCACCGTAGCTAACGGAGTTTACAGGAAACCTGGCGACATCCTGTAGTAGAGAGCCTTATCCCTATGCAGGGGGCACCTCAGGGTCGGACCACCCCTTCCCTTATACTTGTTGACTGCAAAGAAGAACTGAGAACGCTGGTAGACCGTAATCACGTCAAACTGATACGGGTTTCAGGACGCCAAGAAGTTGCAGGTAATGAGAATGTAGACGAACTTGCAAGAACAGGTTTAGAAAAACACAAAAATTACTGGAAAAGTATACCAGGACACAAACACAGGAAATAATAAATCAAAGGACCGTGCTATAAAAGGACGGCAGAACTATTACCGATGAACAGTAATCACCTAAGAATCACTAAGAGACTGTATTATGGAGTCCTGGTCTGCGGGTTGTGCGGCAAGGATCCGGGGGCGGGTGCTGTACTAATGCAGGGTGCTTGGAAGGATGGGCAGTTCTTGGGCGGCTAGTTTGTTCCCACCCAGTACAAAACTTGTACAAACTTGTACAAGGTACAAAGGTACTAAATTTGGTGCAACTTAGTTCTAGGTCCCAGGGATTTCCTGTCCTTTTCGGTCCGGTGGCTCGTGGCGGCGCAGTGTGTGTTTTGCTGTTTCCGGGTCCTTGTCGGGCGGTCTGCAGGTCGGGTCTTCATTGTACAATGATACAAAAACACATAGGCAAGACATAATAGGCCAACAGGCCAAAGTGTCACCGGAGGCAATAGCCAGATGGACCTAAATAGAGGTGGAGTTTTTAGTAAGTAGACCTGACACAGTCAGTGCAGTCTCACAGTAGACCGTGAGCTTTCATACTCATAATCCCGCCGTAAAGGATTTTTTTAACCTCCACAAAAAAATAAAACATCCCACTTTTGTAAGGGTATATTTATTATTCAATAATTTTATACAGTGGGTAAAAATGAGAACAATAAACTTATATGGAACTTTTATAGAAAAAGTGTTCACCAAAATGTAAAGTATAGAATAAATTCGAAATTTTCTTAAAGAAAGACCTTTTTAAAAAGATCTAAAACACGTCGATTTTTAATTTTAATGTTCCACATTTTACAACAAAATTTCATTTTATGGGATGATAAACATTGACGTCATCGGCAATCATTTTAAACGTAACACCCTATATTTTTTTACATTTACAATTGAAAAACAAGCAATAACACTACTGACACTAGACAAGAAACTTAATTTTAATTGTTTTGTTTAACTTTTATTACACTAAATTTATTAATTACCTACATAATCAAAATCCAAAACCAACAATACTCTTATTTCGATCGACAAAATAGCCAGACTGGCAAGTCGTTCCTTAGTCAATGGCGATCTAAGATAAAACTACTTTTGCATGTAGCCACCGATGCACTAATTTTTGTGAAATACTGAATTTGACATATGTTGGATATAATTTCAGTAAAGTCCCATTTAATCATAATTTCTTTGGTGAAACCAACGCAATGTATTGTAAAAAACTGTTTGTGCAGATATTGTTTATTAAGCTTCTTCCAATAGTAATATATTTTTAAAACAAATAATAGGGAACCAGTACCTCGATCCAATTTAATGTTTTCAAAATACAGTCATTTCTTTGTAGAATATTTAAAAATACTGGTGGTCGCCCAGGGGTCGAAATTCTACCGAATTTAATAAATGTTTAAGTTTAAAAAGTATTAATGTTTTTTTATCAAAGGGTATACAGGTATAAGAAAATATTTGTGAAATATAGAAATGTTATTGCAAAACAGAGAGCTGGACGGAATCCAGTCGACCAGCACAAAATATAATAAATATTCGCGATAAATAATCAAGTAATTAACTACACGATCCAATTTAAATTAAATTAAATTAAATTACTATTACTAATTAGTATGAAACTGTATGCGACGGTGTGCACGTCTGACTTATTAAGTTTAAATAATTTATCTTCCAAAAATGTGTTAATTTTAACATTTTCGGCTTTGAAAATAAACTAAATATTCTAGGAATTAAAAAAAACGTAAGATTTACATTCAAAAAATATAGAATAAATAAAAAAATACAAATCTTTTGTAAAAAATGTTCAAAATAAATAACTTGTGCTAAATCTGTCAAACAAAGATAATCCTGTGTATATATATATACATATATATATATATATATATATATATATATATATATATATATATGTATATTGTTAGCACAAAGTTGGATAATTTTCTTCCTTGATCCATTAGGTTTTTTATCTTTTTTAAATTCGTGGTAATAAGCGGATTCTTTAAGACAGGTGTCTCCAAAAACAGATTTTGTCCGGCCCGCGGAGAGCTAGCATACTTGAAAACTCCTTTTAGAGAACATATTTTTTATAGCAAATTAAATTTAGTTTACTAAAGTGTTCTAATTTTATGTTGAATAATTATTAATATGACATCTACATTGATATGGTCATGGGCTAACTACTCAGAACATTGTTGTAGGCTTATTGTTATTGTTTTTGTGATAAGTTGGATAAAAAAACACAGAATTGTAATGAGTATGAGTAGACATGTATAATATGCAGAAAATGTAACTTCAGTATATAATAACTAACAAATTATTGAAACGAATTCAACTAACATTTTATACATTTTAAATAAAAACATAACTTATAACAAGCATAATGACATATGAAATACTAATGAGATTTATGTAATTATAATATATAATATTAAACGTTGCGTACTTTTTCGGACTTTTTTTTTCATCAGTGGACTATTTCACTTTTTACCACCGGCAACAATGATAATATGGTTTTGGCCCTCGGAACTTACTGGAGTAATCAGTATGGCCCTAAGGCTGGAAAGTTTGGAGACTTCTGCTTTAAGATATCCCGAAAAAAAAAATCGTTTGGAAATATATCTAAAGATCGTACCACGTGTAGATATTTAACGATCAGAAAACGTCGTTTGGAGAAATTGTGTCATTGTTCGTACGTTGTCTTTTAAACAACCATCCTGTTACCAAATGTCCCCAAAATTAATATAAATTATCTAAACGGTTGGAATAATTTTATCTTGCAAAAGCTGTAGATATTTGACAGTGTTTTGGTTCCAATCGATAAAGCAGGTGGTACCTATAAATAAGTAGACTCCAAAATTCCTGTTCAAACATTTAGTTTTGTGGGTATGGGTATGTAAATATTCAGATACCAATTTTTCCGAAACCAATATCTTACAACGAATAAAAAGAAAACGATGACTAGTCTGTAAATAATATGTTTTGTAAAAAACATTATTATCAGTTTTTTTTTCCTCATAGTTTCACAAAATTCCATGTTTTACAGATTAAGCTATTGTTCGGTACAATAAGGTGGTTTATTTTACATTAGATTTGTAATGTTGTTTTTAGACTTTTTAGTTTACCTTTCAAAGTTAATGTTAGTTTAGGTTATTTTAAAAGAGAAATTATTTGATCTCTTACATACATTGAAGTTTCTTTTCTGATAAGTCATTCGTACACACCATCGCTAACAGTTTTAAACTGACTAGAAATGTCGCGAACGCATGTCGGCGAACCAAAAACAATTTAAATTAGAGTCGTGCAGTTAATTACTTGATTATTTATTGCTAATATTTATTATGTTATGTGCTGGTCGGCTACATTTCGTCAAGCTCTCTGTTTCGCTTTGACATTTTTATATTCCACAATTATTCTTTTATATCTGTATATACCTACCTTAATATTCATTGCATACATTGCTTTTAAATTTTGTTCTATTACGTCAACTGCGAGTGTTTCACAGTGACAGTTTGACAGTGTTTAACTTTGGCAGTATGAAGAATGAATGTTTTATTTTATTTTATTTAAAAAGTTGGGTTTCCTGTGCTGAGCTATTCAATTACATTTATGAGAGCGACAAAATTCCAAAAGAATGACTGGTTTTAATATTTATTTCCCTACCGAAGAAAATCACAGCTAAAAATACGAAGATCACAGATCCATTAGTCTAATGAGTCACGTTCTAAAAACATTTCTAATAGTCATACATGAACGTATTTATCCCAAACTCGAAAAACATATCGAAGAGACACAATTCGGATTTAGGAACGAACTCGAGACACGGGAAGCATTGTTTAGCCTTAATGTTCTAATACAAAGAGCACGCGATGTAAACTGTAATGTCTTTGCCTGTTTCATCAACTTCGAGAAAGCTTTGGATAAAGTAAATCACACAAAACTATTGGAAACGCTCAGACAGTCAGACCTGGATGACAGGGATATCCGCATTATATCTAACCTTTACTGACAGCAAAAGGCTCGTGTTCAAATGGAGAATGCGGTCTCTGAAGAGTTTAAAGTACGCCAAGGATTCGACAGGGATGTGTGCTCTTTTCTCTGCTCTTTAATGTTTACTGGGAGATTCTGTTTAGAGAGGCTTTGGAAAATACAGATGACGGCATTTTACTAAACGTCGTACTTGTTAATAATCTAAGGTACGCTGACGACACAGTCCTAATTGCAGACACAGATGAGTCTCCAGAGGCTAATAGACTGAGTAACAGGAGTTAGCGAAACCTACAACATGCGCCTAAACACAAATAAAACAGAGTTTATGATAATAAGTACAAAAAGATATTGATAACCAGTTTTACGCAAACGGCTCCCAACTGGAAACGGTTACATCGATAAACTACATGGGCACTTTTCTTAACAACAAATGGGAACAAATAAAGGAAATTAAGTTTCGAATTAAGAAGAGTAGAACAGCTTTTAATCGCATAAGAAGCGTGTTGTGCAATTTATATATAGGCTTGGCCCTCAGAGTCAGAGTTCTTAGATACTAAAGTTTAGACTTTGACCGACGCTGCATGTAAACGTCTGGAAGCATTTAAGATGTGGTGCTACAGACGCATGCTTTGAATATCATGGATTTACCACGTAACCAATGAAGCCGTCCTACAGCGTATGATAAAACAAAAAAAAGTTTTAAACGTAATCAAAGAACGCAAACTTTCATACTTCGGACATGTTATGAGAAACCAGAAATATAGCCTACTTCAGCTTATATTGCAGGGCAAGCTTAACGGCAAAAGAGGTCCTGGAAGACGACGAATATCGTAGCTGCGAAATCTAGGACAATGCACAGGAATGACATCTATGAATCTATTTTGCGCTGCAGCAAATTAAATCAATTGGGCCATAGTAATCGCCAACGTCCACTGAGGATAAGGCACAAGAAAAAGAAGGTTTTCTGTTTAGATTCAGACATAAATTCTTATCTTTTTTAATTTAGTAACTTGAACCATCTATTCTTTTAAGCCAGTATTACAAATTTTTGCCCACATTTTTTTTAATGACCACAGGTATTCTGTTTTTATAAAATCAATTATCTTTTCTATTAGATTGGTTTATGCAGCAGCTACAAATTGTTTGCAAACATAAAAACCAAGCGCAATAGAAACTAAACCAAACTTTGACTAAAATTTGGATTTTATTGCAGTGTTGACAAACAATTTTTAAACCGTTCGATTACAGTAAGATCAGTTTGCGTTTTGTTTCCAAATTATTAGTTTAACGCACGCGCAGTTCAGGTTATTCAATATTTTACCCGTAGTTGTCTCTGCTAACAATTTTAAGGTTGTTTTATGTATATTAAGTATACATAAGACAGAATCGTAGATTTATAATTGTTCTTAAAGCAGTCGATGTGCAAACAGTACGCATCTGCACAGAGTAATTTGCTAACTGACCTTAAAATACTGTTTAACACTGCTGCAGAAACAAACTTTATATCATGATTTTTATTCATTTATTGTAGAATCGTTTTACGTTAATTAAACTAAGATCATTTTAAAAAGGTAAAAAAAATTTTTTTATTTTTAGACATATAAAAATAAGCTCCTGAAAAATAAGTTTTTTGAACTGGTTAGGCATTTGGTCAATAAGAAACTGTTTTTTTTTATTTTGGGTCTAGTCCATTGTTCATGTAGGTACATGTATATCCCCACAAGACGCATTTGTAAAATTACTAGATAAATAAATAAACAAAATACATTTTTTATTAGAGCATTCAGGTCCGTAATAAAAATGTTGATTTCTTTGGCAAAATTTTATGGCGAACCTTTTTGATCTAGCGAAATCGCAAAAATATAACAAAAAAAATTATATTACTACAAAAACTTGTTAGTGTAAATGTTACAAATTGCACATCCCATAAAAAATATCTAAACTAAGGAACTAAGACGATTGAAAACTCTTATTAACAGATTAATTGACTTTAATATAAAGTTTATACAATTGCAGCGACTGATTTTTATCTACCAATTGCAGAAGGGAAAATAAATTGGCTGCAACTTGTTGATTTTATTACCGACTATAACTCATACAGGCGCAGGGTTAACATTTACAGTTTAACTGTCGTTTACTAAGCGCTATAAAAATGTACGCATTCGATTTGTAGAAGTGTATGAAGCAGATCGACTTTCCACGCGTCTATACAGATCAAGTTATAGTACAGTCAAATTTTGTTTTTGTTTTAAGTTAACTTATTTAAATTTATTGTTAAAAAGCTACAAATTAAAGAATACTCAGTTAAAACACTTTCTGCTTTGATATTTATAGCAATAAAGGCTTCGCCACGACAGAAAGGAATTCCATAAACAAACCGTCAACTTACAGGGGATCAGTTAATGAATTTGATGAAGAAAAATTATTTACTCCTATACAGCTATTCATAAAAGGAAGCCTGCCATGAAAAGTAAATTTAAAGCTTTTAAATTAAAGAGGGAATTTATTTTACAGGCAAGATCGATTATTTAAGAATATTAGTTAAAAAATGGGCATCAGGTGAAGAAAAGCAGAAGGCAATAGAAAAGTGTTAATTGAAAAATTTTACAGCAAATCTAAACGCATTAAATATTTACGAAAATTAAAAAAATACAAGCAGAAAGGACGAACCATAATACACAGGTGTATTGTAATGAAACCTACATTTATAGTTACGGCACCAAAGACGTGGAACGATAGAAAACATAATTGTTTAAAATCTCCAGTGCCCAAAGAGAGACATCTCATTATCTTACATGCTGGAGGTGCATCAGGTTTTGTACCCAATTCGTTAAACCTACTCGTATTTACATCGGAAAGTAAAATAGGCGACTACCACCACGAATTAAACTCCAAAAATTTTACGCAATAGTTAAAAAAAAAATTATTTCTTTTACAACAAAAAATGTGTTTTAGTGATAGATAATGCCTCCTGCCATTATGTATAGGTTGATCCTTCTCCAAATTCTTCATGGGAAAAGCAGCGATGCAGCAGTGGCTAATGGAACAAGATATTTCACATAAAGTCAATGCTTTTAAAACTGAATTATATACAACAATTAATACGTATAAACCAGCTCATAAAAGATATATTGTTGACACGCTTCCAGCGGAACATGACATTTTAACATTGCGTTTACCACTATTCCATCCGGAGCTAAAGCCCATTAAAAAAAATGGGCAACTTGTAAAAAATGAAGGAGCAGCCTGTAATGTTTCATTTAAACTAGCGGGTGTGCGGCAGCTAACAATAGAAAATTTTGGCAAGTGACAATTTAAAACTGACACAACATTTGCGCTCATATAAAGAAGATTAAAGAGCAATATTGTGGCCTACTTTATTATATTCCAAAATGAAATAAAAAAATAGAACACAATGTGGTGACGGCAGCTGTTCGCCGGAGAACAGATAAGTGAGTTCGAATTGTTTATGGCTCTAAGATTGAAAATTCAAATTCAAAAGGGCGCCACTCAATTTGGATAATTGCTATACTATATTTGGAGAATTGAGAAAACCAAAAACCTACCTTCAACAAATACCTGAAATGATATAGAATTAAATTTTCTTAGATATCCGGGTTAGGCAAATAGGAGAATAAAAACCATATCACATATAAGAATATAATAAAAACACCAAAATGGACAAAGCAAAAATATGTCATGGACCAGAGTATCATATCAGTAATAGTTAAATCAATTAAATAATATATATAATATATAACACAATATATTATAACATTACATATTATATATTATAATATATTACCATATATAATACATACAACAATATTAACTAATATATCATATTAAGATACATACATTTATATACCGGGTGTTATACCTCTCAAAGTAACCAAAATGAGGTATATTGGTAAGAAATAAACCTGTGACTAAATCCGCTGTTACATAGTACTATGTAAGAACTTCACAAGAGCTCTTTAGATTATAGTTTATAAAATTATCACGGTGGTATGATATATGATATCAATAATTAGTTATTAAAAAAAATGATGGTATGATAAATACTAATATGATTAATTAGTTATAAATAAATCTCAAAAAGTAAGAGAACACTGAAGGTGTAAAAAAACCTGGTGTTAAGGTCCCATGGTCCATATGTGTAGCCTCTATCCAAGGTCCACTTGATGTAGTTGAAGACAGCAAAAACGAAGACAGGAAGAAGACAGAAAGCAGACAGGAAACAGAAGAGAAGATAAGAAGAAGGCTCAACCTTCCAAGTCAGCCAGGGGTCGATGATGCAGCTCAGCAGGTCGCCAGCCTCTACCGGTTACTACTGGTCCTCATCCGGTGGTTGTCTGTCGACTCTGGCCAGGATTTAAAAGCGACTCAGTGTTGGCCCTCGTGGGAATCTTGACCAGAGTCAAGAGTTGCCACAAGAGTCGTCGTTCGATTGCCAGGAGTCTGATGATGAGGGCTAAGCTGTACCCTAACACCCCTCTGAGAAGTGAGGTAAAACTAGAAGATAGCCAAAACAGCAAACAGGACTAACAAGACATCAGGACAAAAATGGCGGCGTTTCTACCGCATTGCACTCTCCCGGTGGTCGGCACAAATCCCCATATAAAGGCTCCAAAAACCACAAACGATGGGTGCGACTTGAACTCGGCCCCAACGGCACTTCCTAGATTCCCCCAAAGGGTTAATTTCCGGTTAAACACACCGAAAAAAGAATTTCAAAAACGAGTAAAGCGCACCTCATCATGGCCACACAGAAAAGACCCTTCAGTTCGCAACTCGAGGACGAATACCCTTCTCTATTTCCAAAAATTGCCAAAAAAACTGCACATCCTATATGAAATCAGCGCCAGTTTTGAATTCCTAGCCTCTCATTGGTCAGAACCATAAATGCTATCCCGTTTGACAGAACGAAATCCAACGAAAGTGATCAAAAAGGCCATTCTTCTTCTTTCTTTTCTGCTACGGGCACGAACATTTACGGCTAACCGACTTGAGACCGAAGATCGATGACAGAAGTTCTATGAAAGAAAATCAATGACAACCCAAACAATGACATCGAAAAATAGAAATAGAAAATAAATATAACCTATAAGATTATATTATGAAAAATAGAAAAAAAAACCAGTAAATACCCAGAGATCTCATTCAGAATCAACAAAATCCTGGGACAACCTTCAATAGCCTAGAATTCATCACACTAGAGAACACAACGGTATGTCGCCTGCTTACATGTGAATGGATGTTTTTATTGACTCTATTATCTTCAATTTCAGGCCTAGGATCAGACAGGTAGCCAGAAATCATAAGATTCCTGCAGCTTAATTACATCACTTTCAACAGCCCTTAGAATGTCAGAAGCAAGAGTATTACCTAGTGTTGGAAACCTGTGAATTTATTAGCATTCAACTATATGTGATGTTTGTTTTGAAATAGTGGTTTTAATAGATGTTTTATTCAGGAATTTGATATCAAAACTGAATGTTCTCTGTAAGTACAATGCCCAATAAATGAAAATATATATAAAAATATATAAAAAAACAAAATTAACAGGTAGCAATTTCAAATGCTACAATATAATAAAAAGTAGCACGTTATAGATGAGATGCAATAATTAGTTATAAATGTTGGAGAAGATTCGAGTAAAAGTACAGTGTAACAGAAGTAGCTTGGCGGGCGAAGAAATACAAAATCTGCGCACGACGAAAACATTCGAATAACGATCCGATCGGCGACGACGAAATTTTCAGTAATCGTGAGTCTCAAGTACAATCGGAGGAAAAAGTTTACGAATGTGAAGTATATTCAGCCGAATATTTGTTATTTTAGAGGATAGTCGTCCTCCAAGTTACTTTTTTTGCACTTTTTTTTTAATCAGAATATGATTTAGGTTGCTAACTGATGTATTTAATTTATTGTAAATGCCGTATTAATAAAATTGTTTCATTTTAACTTTTCATGCAAGTACCTACGTGTAGCTTTTTTATTTACCTACTAAAAATATATTAACCTATTTAATAATAATTTTTACTAAACCAATTTTTAGCTCAACCAGTGTGAACATGACTGAGCTATTGCAGTTCAAATAATTAATATTTGAGTTAATTTTTTAGGGTTTTACTTCAATAATTTTGTTAGGTGCGACGCGCACATATTTTTAAGGTCATGGACGGTATAAAAATCGAGTACCCATACTGACCAAAACACAGTAGAATTATGTAGCACAATTCTTTTTAGTTCTTTTTATATAATCGTACTTTCATAATGTCACACACACACACACACACCGAACTTTTTAAAATTTACCCCCAAAATAATCATATATAAATAAGATTAAAAAGCAGCTTAAAATACTCCTAAAAATACTTCTTGATTCAGCAACCCACAATACTCCTTGATCCCGCAACTCAAAATATACCACTTGTAGTCAATAGTTCGGGAATTCTCGGCTGAGATGTTATTTAAGATGTGAAATCTGGGGAATTTTAACATTTTTACAGAATTTGTGGTAGATACCAAGAGAAAAATTTTTCTTTAAATTTAGCATTTGCTGAGCAGTTCTGTTTAGTTTTATTTTATATTATATTTATATCGTTTTTAAGGTAACTATTTTTAAATAGTAATAATAAAAAAAAAAACAATAAAACATTACATGAATTCGTAAGATGCTAATTTAACAATACTCAGTGACATTGGATGTGTTTTGCCATCGTGCATACCCAGACAAAAACGCGATTCGTCGCTGAATACATTATGCAATTTTGCCTCCAAATGTTGCCGTTCTCTGCATCAGTTTAAACGTTAATGACAGTGGTCCGCAGTCAAAGGAATCACTAATTGTGAACGGTATAAAACAAGTCTAAAGTCTTAAATACGGAGATATAGTGTACGCTTAGTAACAGGTCTACTTTTTTCTCTAACCCATTGGTTAGCAATTTGACGCGTAGTAGCAAAACGCCAAAAATAAAACTAAAAATGTTTTTATTATTGTTTTAAGAACGAGTATTGACAGTGCTTATTGGCTCTGAACAAAGTTCTTTTACTCGAATTAATAGGAGAAATTTTCCAAGTTAAATTATTATTATAGATTTGTGTAAGAATCGTAGCAAGTAGAAGAAAATGATGGTCTCTGCATACCCCTACGGGAAATAGGCGTAACTATATGTATGTATGTATGTAAATTATTTTAAATATTATACATATGCACTTATATGTGGTTCACCAATAACGTAAATAGAAAATTGTATTAAATTGTGCAAAATTTATTGTGCCCATTTACACATATTATTTGGTAACTTGGTAACAAAGTGCCACGTTTTCCAAGAAAGTGAATTCCTCAAATCATCCCATCACAATGTCCGGAAATACCCTTGAACCAAGTCCCTCCATCTCGATTTTGGGAGTCACGGTGTCCAATAATATGTCTTGGCATTACCATGTTGCTAACATCGCAAAGTCGGCAAGCCAGAGGCTAGGTTTTCTGTGGAAAACCAGAAAGTTTTTTACTCCTGATCAACTGTTGACGACGTACAAGGCTCAAATCCGACCTCTACTGGAGTATTGCTCGCACATTTAGGGTTCAGCACCAAGCCATTCTCTTCGTCTTCCAGATTCCATTCAGAAAAGAGCCATTCGCTTGATAAACAGCTCAACTCTCACAGATACCTTTCACCCTCTAGAACATAGAAGAAGAGTTGCAGACCAGTCATTGCTCTACAGATATTTCCATGGCAGATGCTCCAGAGAAATAAATAATCTTGTACCACCATTGGCCACATTCGGCCGAAGAACTCGGCACGCTGATCAGTCTCACACATTTACTTTCAAGCTTGACACTACAAGGACCAATCGTCATCAAGAATCCTTCTTTTACAGGGCTGCTACGGAATGAAATAATCTTCCAAAATCAGTTTTTTCAGAGAACTATGACCTGCAACTTTTTAAAAAGCGTGTCCACAATCATTTTCTTTCTATAATCCCTTCCCCTTTTAATAGTCACAGTGCGGGCCGTCCGCAGCCCACACGATAGGTCTACCCTTTTTGCGACTATTTTTATAAAAAAAAAAAACTTAATTTTGTCCTGAAAATAACAAAATATATATAAATATTCAATTTAATTAAAATATTTATTAATTTTTTAAATTTGTATAATTTTAGTGATTTCAATTCCTGTAATTTTTATTTTACCAAATAAGGTTATGATGCAACACAGAAAATTTAAAATTTTACAATATTTGAGGGTTATATGGCCTGCTTTTCTCCGTAATATTATAAAATAGCCAATATTAATATTAAATACATACCTTTTTAATAGATATAAACTAATAGCGTAAATATTAATTGGAATTTCCAAATTCATCAGTCTAAACAAAAGCCGGTAGGCTTTGTTCGCATCCACAACCTTGACCTATCCCAGATAATGACGCAGTATACTGGGTCTATTAGATATTTTAGTATTAAATATTTATCTACCAATTTTATATTTCACTGTTGGAGTAAAATTACTTAAACAGTTATGATCGAGAAAGAAAACAATATTTTTGCATCGGACGTTCGAAAAATAATAAGTGGAGTTCCACAAGGGTGCATACTAGGATCTCTTCTCTTTCTAATCCACTTCAATAATTGCCCGAAAGCCCTGAAATATCGCCAGCACTGTCTTTTAAATTACGCTGACGATAGTACGCGTCATTAAAACACGTGACGTCTCCTCATTGAAAGATGATTTTATTTAAAATCTAGGTCGCATTAAAGAGTGATTGTTATCAAACAAACTTCTCTTAAATGTTAACAAAACAGACTGCTTAATTTTTAAAAGTAAACGATCGAACATTTTTTTTCTAATTCACTTATTTATAATGATAACAATATTTGTATAAATAAATGCTTGGGTATTAAATTTGACCATTTTTAAAATCGGGATGAACAAATAAATTACGTAAATTCTGGTTTAAATTTAGTTTTATATTGCTTAAGGGTTAAAAAGGACATTCTCAATTATGCTACAATACCCACACTATTTATGTTTTTCAAATTTTTTATTAATTTTAAAGTTTGTTTTTTTTTATAAAAAAATAATGGTCAAATAGATGAGCACTTTTGTCTTACAAAAAAAGATTATGCTTGTTATGCTGGGCATAAAATATAAACAGATACTAAGAGGACTTTTTAGGGAACACATTTCTGCAGTGTGTGCTTTTTATATTTAAGAATGTTTAATATTTTTCTTTAAACACAAAGAGTACTTTAAGGATTATTTTAAAAACTTGAATATAATAAGGGAAAAATTTCTCATCTATTGGAAACATTTTTTATTATTAACAAAAGAAATAAATGTGTGCAACACTTTTTAACAATCTTTCAGATAATATAAAACTAGCATAATTTAAAAAAAACTCTGTTCTTAACGACTTTATTCATTGTACATTGTGTGTGTGTGTGTTTGTGTGTTTGTGTGTGTGTGTGTGTGTTGTGTGTGTGTGTGTGTGTGTGTGTGTGTGTGTGTGTGTGTGTGTGTGTGTGTGTGTGTGTGTGTGTGTGTGTGTGTTTGTGTGTTTGTGTGTTTGTGTGTGTGTTTGTGTGTGTGTTTGTGTGTGTGTTTGTGTGTGTGTGTGTGTTCGTATGTGCGTTCGGAATTATTTTTTGTATCGACGTGGGACCAATTGTATTCGACGCATAATTACGTAACTTAGAACTGGTTAAATGTTTACATAATCGGTCAAGCTTCTTTTTATGTAAATAAAAAAACTGAAAAAAATGGTAAACTACCTGAATTTTGCAATTTATAAATAATACTATTTTTAATACAAAATTTTAAGATCTTTTGAATAATATTATTATTGCAGTATTAGTTCAGTATTAAGAGAATAGCATTGAAGACGCTAAAACTTTGAAAAATTATTGTTAGTAATAATCAAGCATTGTTTATAACAATTGAGTATTGTTAATAACAAATGATTATTGATCATAATGAAAATTTTTTTTCGATAGTTAAAAACAATTGTAAGTAGCTCCTGCATATGAAATGATAAGATAATTGTTGAAAAAGTTTTTTATATAATATTAATAATAATAATTATAACAACAAAACATATGGTATTATTTCATTCTTTCCACTGAAAAGTTAGTCGTGTGGACCTCTCGGGTCGCACCCAGATCACTGATATTCTTGTATGTAATCATGTTTTGTATTATGTACATTTTAATGTAAATAAATAATTATTCTAGGAAATATCGACTTAAGTTTCAAATAATTTATTTTTAAGTCCAAACAGATCTTATTTTAATAGTTCTCACATATTATCAAGATTTAATTTTAACATTTTTTAAAGTATTGATGCAATGTAATCAGTTTGATTAATATACTCGAACAAGATGCTACGTACCATTGTTCTCATTTTTATTTTTCAAGTGGTTGTAGGTAAGACTGATAAATACTATACTTTATTGTATTCTAATTTTTTTTGATAAAATGGACCAATTTCGTTATTTTAAAAAATTAACAACTCCCGTTTTCAAATTAAAAGTTTTTTGGCGAATCACACTGTATAATTATTTTAAATATTAAAAAAATTGTTTAGTCATGTTTTCTTATTTATTTTATAAGAAATTTGTTTATTATTTATGAATGGGGCCCACTACATTTTTAAAAGAAATACATAATTAACATTTTTAATTTTTTTTTTATATTTGTCTATTTCATGGCGAATTTATATGTCTTTTTTTAATGTTCCACATTTTCCACGTTTTTTTTATACAAAAATATTTAAAAAAAATAATAAGTACACCATGAACAAAAGTTAACGAAAATTATAAATTTGGAGATTGTGTTTTAACAAATTACGATTTGTGGTCACCAAGTGTTTATATGTTATAAATTAAATGTTTTTTCTTTGTTTGCCCTTGTGCGCAATACATTTGCAGTTTTAATCAACATAAACAACAATTTAAGGTTGTGTATCATTTTAATTTTATAAAAAATTAAAGTACCTACATACGTTAAAACGAATATGCTTGCCTCTAATATCAATTACAGTCAAACAACGCCAATGCATACTTTTAAAAAAGTCGTTAAAGTAGCCTTAATCGATTCGTCTCCAAAGTTGGGGTAAAAGCTGTCTAATATCTTTTGGAGTGTGTGTAGGGGTAGTTAATGGAAATTCTAGGCTCTTTGTTGCTGGTCCCAAGCATGCTTGATGGGAGTGAGGTCGGGCGATAGAGGAAGCAGTGCCAAATGCGGGATACCATGGAAGTCCAAAGCGTCTTCGACTACTCTTGCACGATGCGGTCGAGCATTATCATTAAAAAGAGATAAGTTGGTACAATAGCAGCATAACTTTCTGCATTCGATTTTTGGGCACTTGAGAAAGAGTCCATACACGAACACGAGGACTATCAGAAGACCGTCCATACCTTGACTCATTTGTGAACAATTCGGACCTTTATTTAGCATTCCAATTCACATGTTCATTAGCCCATGACAATCAAGCAAGCATATGAATTTATGTTAATGGAACTCCTCTCAAAAGTCGTAAACGTAAATTGACCTTGTGTTATCTTTGACGTTTACTTACTGGAAGCCCAGGTAGATCAGACACATACTGTGGGAATCCCGGAAGAAATGGAAATTTAAAAAAAAGACTTCGGGTTAGGATGGGACATAGCAAAGAAGGTCGTACCCTATAACAAAGTTTAATGGGCAATAGGTACATTTAAACCATACAAATCTACCCTGTTATGCTGCAGATGGGACCCAAAGCTCTGCAAACCAAACTCGGTAACATACTCAGAGGCAGTCTGACACTGGAGCACATATTAAAACTATGGAGGCAAGTAAGGGTCACCTTTTTACCAAAATTTGGGAAGGCATGACAGAACTAGGCAATGTCCCTAAGACCAATAAGTCTTATGTCATTTGTATTTAAGACCTTGAAAAAGCTAGTGAACAGATATATTAGGGACAGAGTGCTGGTAAAGAGACCACTACACCGAGAAAAGGGTGAAGTACACCCTGGAAAGTAAAGAGATACTTTTAATGGCCTTTTTAGACATAAAAGGAGCTTTCAACAACACCTCTATAAACTTAATCACCTGTGTTCTTAGGCACAGAGACGTCGAGGAAACATGTATGACCTGGATAGACTCAATGCTAAGGAACCGATTAATAAACATTACTGTATTGGAGGAGACCATAGTAGCCAGCGAGACAAGAAGATGCCCTCAGGGAGAAGTACTATCCCTGCTCCTGTGGAATTTGATCGCGAACTCACTGCTGTGGACTCTGAACGATGCATAACATCGAACGTTTGGCTATGCCGATAACATAGTACTCCTAGCACAGAAAAAATACAATACAACGATTAAAGATCGAATGCAGCAGGCAATTAACCTGGTTACAAAATGAACGGACTTGCAGGGACCAAACACCAATTATAACAAGGCAACCATAGTAGCCTTTACCCGAAGACATAAAATAGAAGTCCTAGGACCCATACGGCTTTAAGGGGAGTTCATACAGATAAAGAGGGAGGTCAAATATCTTAAAGAAATTCTTGACTCCAAACTTACCTATAACTGAGTAGGACGGCTGCAGCTCAAGGGCATTCTACAGTGAAAAATCTGGTACACAGACAGATCCAAAACTGAGAATGGGGCGGGCGCAGAAGTGTTTTGCAGGAATCCAAGCAATGGTATTAGCTAGGTACTCCTTGGACACCCACACCTCTGTATTTCAGACAAAGGTGTACGCTATTTTTTAATGCGCGAAAAAAAACAATGGAAGGAAATTTTAAAAACTCGCATTTTAATACTCTATCAGCCAGTCAAGCGGCAATTAAGGCCTTGTACAGCAAGGAAGTGACGTCCAAACTGGTAAGGGACCGCAAAGAAGAACTGAGAACGCTATCAGACCGTAATTACGTCAAACTGGTATTGGTTCCAGGATACCAGGGAATTGCAGGTAATGAGAAAGCAGACAAACTTGCAAGAAGAGGTTCGGAAACTCCCCCACAATAAGTACAGATGCTAGCGGTACCAAAGCGTACAGTAAGAGTGTCCGTAAAAGACTGGCTCATAACTTCTTCATAAAGGATTTTTTTCACCTCTGCAAAAAAACGTACTGTTTTAATTAAAACCGAAACACCAAAAGCATTCTAAAGACGCTGTTGTATGCTTCGACAAGTACTTAGATTTACGGGTATACACAGTCAGATAAAGATCTTGTGCAGGGATGATAACCCTTGGTCGTCCCCTTCTAGGTCTTTTTATGATGTTTCCAGTAGCTCGATATCTAAGGAGAAGCCGCGAAATGACACTTTCACTGACTTGTAAAACGTCCGCAACTTCACTCTGAAGACGACCCGTCACAATCTTACCAATAGCACTATTAGCTTCATCCGCAATAAGTTTACGTCTAGGCTTTATTCAAAACAAAATTTCAAATTTTAAATCACAGTTGTCTGAATAAATTGAAAACAATAACTGATGTAAAATGAGCGAATATGAATATATAACTTCCCGTTTTTGTTTCTATTTGAGCTTATTTTAGTATGCATTGCTTATCTTAAGATCACAAAAAATAATATTTTGTACGTTGGTATATTTTTTAATTTTGACGTTTATCACGTATAATCACGAATAATTTAAATTATTTGTAGGAAAGCAAGGTTTTGGTCCAACTGACCAAGAATGGGGTCATATAAAGGTCAGAAAAAACGCACACTTATTCTGGTGGTTACATTATACTACAGCTGATGTTTCCAAACCAACAGAAAAGCCTCTTATAATATGGTTACAAGGTGGGCCTGGAGGATCTTCAACTGGTTACGGAAATTTCGCTGAGTTAGGACCCTTGGATCTGAATTTGCAAAACAGATCAACCACTTGGGTGCAATGGGCGAATGTACTGTTTGTGGATAATCCAGTTGGAACCGGTATGGTTTTAAAAAAATTTTATGAAAAAAAAAATTATCAGCCCATACAATGGGCAGGCTAATACAACAATATCGATTGACTGAATATAAAGTGTGTCATGACAAGCTTAAATTATTTGTATAAAAGAAACTGCTTGCACAATAATTATAAAAATTTGTAGTCATAAATTACAAATTATAAATTTAAAAAAAAAACAAATTTTAACAGACATGCTATTTTCGTTTATACTGGAAGTGGAGTGCATATTTGTTATTTTTAATAAAAAATTGACAAAAATAGAAAAAAAAAATTATACTGCCAGACACATGATTTGTGACATGACAATTTTTAGGTGTTTTTAATGTATTTTAATACTTTAAAGTCAAATCTGAAAACTGAATTGGTAATAATGTATATAAGAATCATATTTGTGAGTTTACCAATAGACTAACTGCATCCAAATCGGTTACTTTTTCTATGTATCTTTTGAATTTTTTTCCTTTTCAGCCATTATCCATCCACTGCAAGATGTAGGCCTCTTTCAACATTTTTAATTCTTTCTTGTCATGTGCTTCTCCCATCCAGTTTTTACCAGGATCTTATGTCGTCGGTCCATCTCTTGGGAGGTCGTCCTACTTGGCGTTTTGTTATGCGTGGTCTCCAGCATAATGGTATTTTTGCCCATCTCTCTTCTGGTTGTCTAGCTAGGTGTTTCAAGACCATTTAGAACTAGATATTTTTTGAATGATGTCAGTTACCTTAGTTTGTCTTCGGATATCTTTGTTTCCAAGCTCTCTGATTCACACGTAGTCTGTTTACACTTCGCACCGTCATCGTCTTCAAGCCGTATGACATGACAGGCAAAACGCATTTATCAAAGACATCTTTTTTTATGCAGTTCGGAATTTTACTTTTGAATTTATAGTTTAGTCTACCAAAAGCTGCCGAGTTTTGATCCTTTTCGAGATTTCAGCTGTTTGATTATCTTTACCGAGTCTTATGGCATGACACAAATTCAATACCCGTCGCGACACATAGTCAGGGGAGTAGTTGTTATCTGATGTACAATCGACCCACACATATACCTATATAAAAATAGGTAATATACAGCGAAAGTAAACAATCAGTTACACATTTTTGCATCTATTCACGCTGTCGAAAATACCTTTATAATTGATTGTACTAACACTACAGTTTTCTATAAAATTTTTACATATATATATATATATATATATATATATATATATATATATATATATATATATATATATATATATATATACTCTTTGACGTTTTCGATTCTTTGTCTATTGACAGTAATTAGATCTTGGTTTTCGTTTAAAATTTTTGTCTTGGACAAATTCATTTCACGCCTACTTTGACAGATGCGTGATGAAGTTGTTCGAGCATTATTTGGAGTTTCTCTGACGTTGAGACAAGGATGATAACGTCATCGGCAAAGCGTAAATGGTTAAGCTTCTTGCTGTCCACCCTAATGCCTTTCTTTTCCCAATTTAGCGTCTTAAAGACTTCTTCCAATGCCAGTGTGAAAAGTTTTAAAGAAATATAATCTCTCTGTCTAACTTCTCTTACCATTTTAATTTTCTTTGTTGTTGTTATTTCATCCAACATCCCCTGCTTTGCGGGTTGGTAGTAACCGAACTTGTTTGTCAGACGGTTTGTAAGCACTTTTGTAAATAATTTATAGAAGTGGGGAAAAAGGCTAATGTGGCGATAATTTTTGAGTTTAGTATTGTCTCCTTTTTTGTGGATCAGACTCTTAGCTCTATTGAAAATCCCTCTGACTTTTTTCTGAAGTTTTTTTAGTTCCTTATTTCACCAAGGCGTATCTCTGGTAGTAGCCTTTTGTTTTTCAGGACAGCTTAGTTTATATGCTTTTATTATAGCATTTTAAAGTTGTCTGAAGGCTGTGTCGAGTTCCCCAATTGATTCGATGGGTATGTGTTGGTCCTCCATCTCCCTTCCGAGATACTCTTTGAAAGCCTCCCAGTTGGTTAACTGTTCATTGTTAGTGACGTCATGGTAAAAGTCAATTAATGTAACTGTAACTTTGTTATTTTAAATAAAACACCCTATATTTTTTTGGTCTGAACAATATTAAATTTAATTATCTTTCATTTCATATTGGGGTTCTGTATACCTAACCTAAATAATTTTTCAGATATTGGCTTTTTCAAATAGTTGTTCTTATTTTAATGCATTCACTTAATTATTACCATCGAACTATTACCCATTTAAGAGCAAATAGATATAATTTTAGCGATTGGCGAGTATTTAAATAAATGCCCTTGGGCGTCGAGGGTGTATGCCCAAAAATATCCAGACCGGAATCATCTAAACAAGTTGGTTTTCAAACAATTGCTACATGAATTTCGTGGGAATGAAAGTGTAGCTTATGATAAGGCAAATAGACAAAAACCTATCATTGGAAATGAGGAAAATGAATTTATTATTATAGGATCAATTATAGAAAACCCTTATACGATTCAACGTAAGATCGAGAAAGATACAGGGATAATAAGACGGAGCATTTCTAGGGTAATAAAAAAATAAAAATTTCACCCGTATTGTATTCAGATGCATCAGGAATGGAATAGACTTCCATCGACGAATCGATTTTTGTTCTGGACAAGTTTAGTGAAGATGAACATTTTTTGGATTTCATTTTATTTTCTGATGAATCTACTTTTCTTGTTGTGGACACTTGAATGGTTAAAAATATTTACAATTTTACGAAATGATCTGCCCGAGCTTCTGGAGAATGTTTCGCTAAATATCAGACAATGGATGTGGTTACAATTGAATGGAGCTCCGGCACATTTTAAATTCAGTGTCAGACAGTTTTTAAATATGTGCGGAGGACCACAAAATTGGCCAACGAGATCACCAGATTTAACTTGCCTCGTTTTTTTACTATAGGAATACTTAAAGAATGAGGTTTACGACACTTCTCCAACCATATAGTCTGTTTAATGAACTACTGTCAGAATATAAAGGTTAATGATTACTTTATTTTAGTGAACAGTAAATATTTTCGATAAAGTGAAGTATAACAACTGTCAATGAGAATTCGGTGAGCAAATTAAATATGTCGTTTTAAAGCTATCTTAATTTAAAGAATGCATTAAAATAACATCATAACAACACAACATCATATATGACACCGGACAACTCCCTAAAGACTGGCTGAGATCCACGCTCATCACTCTTCCAAAGACGGCCAATGCAAAATTGTGTAAGGATTACCGACTGATAAGCCTCATGAGCCATTTTTTAAAACTCTTTTTACGCATCCTACATACTAGGCTATATAAAAAATGTGAAGCAGCCAGTGGGTCCAGTCAGTTTGGATTTAAGAGTGGGTTTGGCACGAGAAAAGCTATATTTAGTTTACAAACACTGGTTCAGAACTGCTTCGACCAGAGAAAGGATGTATTCATGGTGTTCATTGACTACGAGAAAGCGTTCGACAATGTGAAACACGACCTGTTGATAAGATACTTACAGGAATTAGGACTAGACAAAAAGAATATCAGAATAATAGCCGAAGTAAGGTTTCAAAATTTTAAAACCACCGAAGACATTGTAATAAAGAAAGGGGTAAGGCAAGGATGTATTCTCTCACCTATGCTATTTAACCTGTATGTAGTAAGAGCGTTTGCCGAGGTAATGTCAATGTGTACAATTGGTATAAAAGTAAATGGCATCCCAATTAATAATATTAGATACGCGGACGACACAGTAATCTTAGCAGACAACGCAAACGACCTTCAAGCACTTCTGCATATGGTTCAAGAGAAAAGTGAGCACCTGGGCCTAAAAATTAACTTAAAGAAAACCAAGTTTATGGTGGTTAGCAAAAATAACATCCCCGCCACCCCTTTATACCTAAACGGCATTCTAATAGAGGAAGTCACTAAATTTAAATACCTGGGCTGCCTCGTTACCAACAAATGGGAACCAGAAGTCGAGATCAGAAGCAGAATTGAACAAGCTCGATAAACTTTCCTTAAACTTAAAAAATTCCTAACAAATAATGATCTCAGTTTTCAACTCAGATACAGAATGGTTAAGTGCTATGTCTGGTCCATCCTGTTGTATGGTGTCGAAGCCTGGACTCTTAAAGTAACCTCGACAAACAGATTGGGGGCATTTGAAATGTGGACTCTTAGAAGAATGTTTAGGATCCTTTGGACAGATCTGGTAAGAAATGAAGAAGTCCTTAAAAGAGCCGGTCTGACCAGCCGTGAACTATTCGACGCCATTAAGAAGAGAAAGACTTCCTATCTGGGTCACATCCTGCGTGGTCCTCGTTACGAATTCCAACGCCTTATCCTCCAAGAAAAAAATCGAAGGAAGAAGGGGAATAGGAAGAAAAAAACTTTCATGGCTCAGGAACATTCGACAATGGACAGGAATACACGACTTTATGTCTCTCCAAAATGCTGCTCTAAATAGAGAAATCTGACAGGATGTAAATAGACGGTCGCCTACGCAGGAATCTGCTTGTCACTTTAAGAAGAAGAAGAAGATTAAAATAAGAACTACTATTTGAAAAAGCTAATAACTGAAAAACCATTTAGGTTAGGTATGGGAAACCCCATTATAAAATAAAAGATAATTAAATATAATATTGTTTAGACCAAAAAAATACAGGGTTCCATTTGAAATAACAAAGTTATCTTTGTCCAAAATTATAAAAAGTGAAAATGAATTTTGGACATTCTGTATAATATTGAAAAACGGGTTTTATCGAAATCAATAGCTCAAAACCTCTTTTATGCTTGGTCAAAATTCAAAGGGATGATTTTTATACCTTTCAATGTTATTTAGTTTTCAATTGTAACTAGCACTTTAATAAAAAAATCAATAACTTGAGAACGGTTATAGTTAGCAACATAGTACCTTTTATGAAATCATATTATTTTTTCCTGAACTATTTAAAAGTGTAACGAAATACAGAGAGTTACATTTAAAAAACACAACTTTGATATGTAACACTTTTTTGAGCCACACTGTAGACTCCAAAATAATTTCCTTTTGCAACCTTAATCAATATACATATTGTTACGATTTTATTGAATCCGTCTCTGTCAACCGACGGCGCCGACCGAATCTAGGGTGAATATTTGCATAGAAGACAATGGATAATTCGAGAAAATACTGGACCCTTCTCGTGGTTATTCGTACAGGTATAAAAAAAGGTGATAGTGAGCGGACATAGTCAGTATTGGTCTTAATAGTGTTTATGAATTAAGAAATGTAAATAGTGATAAAAAGTCGTAAAATTTGTATATCTAAGTGAATATCTAAGTGATTAATAAAAGTAGAATTTATTGTATTGGAATAAACATTCGTTTTGTTATTGTATCGAGAGTTTTAATCGCCGAACCCACGAAAGAACTAAAAATCTTAATATTATAATAAAATAAAGAAATTTCCAAAAAAATATTTGGTTTGGTTTACAGGAACCGTGTCGTATGGGGTGCCCCACCCGTATATAATAACTCATAAAACTATTAAAACTATTTTTTTCAATGAGATTACTTTAAACGAGTAATAAGCAGAGCAGTTGTACACTTTGACAATCGCATAGTTCGGTAACAATATTAATTCCTTTTTTAGGATTTAGTTACGTTCATGAAAATCAGTATGCTGAAAATAATACGCAAATCGCCAAAGATTTTCTAGTATTTCTAAAAGGATTCTACCAAGAGTTACCGCAATTTGAAAGAGTGCCCTTATATATATTTTGCGAGTCTTATGGCGGAAAGATGACATCTGAAATAGCGTTGGTATTGTATAAAGTAAGTTTTACGTGACTTTTTATTCTTTTTATTAAATTTTTTTTTTAAATTGGCAATATAAAAATATTTATTTACCATTTACATAAAAATATTATAATTTTACAACACATTTTTAAATATATTAATGCCCGTACATCACTGTAGATTGGTTTTTTATTAATTTGCAAACAATTAAATTATAATTTTTTAGATCTTGTCTCATAAAATGATTTAATTTTTTTTTATTATAAAATATGATGCACAAATTCTTTGTCCTTATCACAGAATCGACAGAAATCATTTTTCCCTTTGTAATTCCAACTAGCTGTTTTAGGGCTTTCTTGCTAAGGAAAGTGCAGCACGGACACTCTTAATACATTAATTTTCATTTCCTCATATGGGTCGCACACGAAAATTTTAACATTCTATCGGTACCTATTCATACTATTAATAATTCAGTGTGGGTGACATACAACATGTAAGGTCATCTGCAAGCTCAAAACTAAATCAGTGTTATGTTTTAAAAATAAAATAAACACAAAATATAAAATTAAAAACATTTTTTTTAAAACACATACCAACAAAATCTTATAATATTAGATAAACATAAATAACAATAAATAATGTATACGTTATGATTATTTTAATTTTTTTTAATATAGTGGGCTTTCTGCACCCTTATATATATATATATATATATATATATATATATATATATATATATATATATATATATATATATATATATATATATATATATATATATATATATATATATTTGTACGCAATATACCGGTTTGTATAAATTAAAATGTGCACAATAAAATTTCTTTAGGTTAAGTTAGATTAGGTATTATGTGAGTGGGGAGTAGGTCACTCCTACACTGCGACCCTAAATAGGGCTATTGTGACTCACCGCACAATCTAGGTTTTCACAGGAAATTTATGGTTGTGTGGGGTGAGATTTTCTTAAAATCGGTTGTTTCCAAGTCGGTAAAACCAAATATGTTGAACCTTATTATTCCTAAGCAGGGACATAAACATAGTATGTGTCCAGCCGTTTCGTCTTTCACGCAGCAAAACCGACAGTTCGTTTGTTGATTCAGACCTATCCTTCCGAGGTGGTATCTTAGTCGACAGTGTTCTGTAAGCAATCCCGTTAGAGTTTGCAGATCGTTCCTACTTCATTTAAGGATTTGCTTGGTTGTATTTCATGAAGGTTTAGGTAAACACCTCCGAGTGAGTCAACTATGGTATACGGTACCAGTGCCTAAGTCCGAAATAATGGTTTTGGCGGCACTTGTGGTGACTCCAACGACTGGTTCTGGTCCAGTGAACGTAGATACGGCTTCCTGTTTTGCGAGGATGTTTGCTTTTTTGTTGCTATTTACCCCCTGATGCTCGGGTACCCACAGCAGAGTAACTTTGTAGTTCGCACCAAGGCACTTCAGGGATTCGATGCAATTTCATACAAAATTAGAATTTATCGTATTGGAGCTTAGTGCTTTTAAAGCAACCTAGCTGTTCGATATTATACTAATGTTTTTGTTTGCTATAGGTCTGTTAGTCAGCTGTCTTGCACACAATTTAATAGCGAAGACTTTAGCTTAAAAAATTGTAGCAAACCCATCAGGACTGTAAATATTTCAGTCTTTGGTTTTCTTTATCTGGGGTTTTTAAGCCATCTGTGTACATTACGTATTAGGTCTCTGGGAAGAAGATTTTCTTCCTCATCCATTCATCCCTTTACGGAAAGAGGACTTTAAAGAACTTTACTATGTGTATTTGTGTGGCTAGCATTCCAGGAACCATCCCAAGGATTTGGTGGTTCTTTTGTTTTAGTAAGTATCCCGGAGTGGTCGCCGAATCGCTCTCCTTTAATTTGCATTTTCAGAGTCAGAGACCGACGCCGTAGGCGGAGGTCTGTTGCCTATAAGCAACAAGCTTGAGATAGATGTTATAAAATTTTTGAGCATTCATCAATGTTCGAGGGTTATTCGGATAGAAAATTTATTGCTGATCGTGACATATTGAAATATTTGAATTGTCAAAATTAAAAGGAAATGTGGGTATGTATCCATAGCAACATGACTTGATTTAGTGAAAAGAACCCATGGGCTCTTTTCAGTATAATTTTATTTTGATTGGTTGTGTTCGATCAGATGACCACAAATTGACTGATTTTATTGGATATCAACTTGAGCAAAAAAATTTTTATGTAATTAATATTTTTTAGGCACAGGAAAATGGAGAAATATCATCAAATTTAAAAGGTATTGGTTTGGGTGACTCATGGATATCACCAATTGATTCAATTCTTACTTACGCTCCGTATTTATTGAATGTGGTAAGTAAATTTTATTTGTTAAAAATTTTCAATAAAATTAAAAATAAAACGAAATAAATTTTTTTATATTTTGGTATTTCGTTATTGTCATATGCCTAAGTGCATCCGATATCTGTGAAACTCAACATATTCCTACTTTTAACTAAAAATTATTGTGTAGTTTTCTTCAAACCAGTAAAATACTGCATCTTCATCTTGTGTATTTTTAATGAAAATACGAACCGACAACAGTCATTAAATATACATAAATACAATGTGAGGAGTAAGCTGTGGTCGACATTGTCTATGTTTGGGGCAAGCGGTAGTTTAATACGAGCACTATAATCACTTTACGAGGATTCCACTGCTTGTGTCAGGAAAAACGGAGCTTGCACGGACTGGTTTGACATCAAAAAAGCTGTGAGACTGAGATGTGTTGCTTTGCCATAGCTGTTTAACTTATACATAGACGATTGTTTAAAAGATTTAAAAGAGAGTGCGTTTGGATTGAAAATGAATGATTTGATCGTCAAATGCCTTCCTTACGCCGATAATCAAGTCATATTAGCGTCATCTGAAAAGTAGTTACAGACGATGGTTAATGTTATGCATGATGCTCTGAAAATCAAAAAGATGAAAATAAATGTAAGCAAAACTAAAGTAATGGTTTTTGAAAGAGAAGAAAGCATGACAAATTGTGAAGTTTTGATTGAGGGAGAAAGAGTGAAACAAGTAAATGAATTTATGTACTTGGGTTCAAAGTTCACGAGAGATGGAAACAATAACAGTGACATTGAGCGAAAGGTGTTGGCAGGAAAAAAAATGAATGTGACACTGCATAGCTTTATGAACAGCCAGAAAGTGTCAAAAAAGGCACGTCTGACTGTGCATAGAGGTATGTTTGTTCCTACATTATGTATGGTAGTGAATGTTGGGTTTGGCAGAAGAAGCATCAAAATAGGATTAATGCTGCGGAGATGAGTAGTATAGCCGAAGTGACTCGGTTGGATAAAGTAAAAAATAGTAAGATAAGAAAACGCTGTGGTATAAATGATATGGTTACAAAGATAGATAAAGAAATGCTTAGATGGTTTTTACACGTAGAAAGGATGGATGAAGGAAGATTGACGAAAAAATTTATAAGGCGAGTGTGAATGGACAAGTCGGTAAAGGTCGACCTCAGCGAACATATGTGTCATGTAACTGCGGCCAATACCAACTTTCTTCTTTCAAATGCAACAGCTTGTATTTTCTTTAATTTTTGGAATCCTCAGAAAATTCTTGACATATTTCATGTGCAATTTCCCACACCCATCTTTAACTCTTTTGAAAATGTTAAGTGTTTTTAGTTTTATTGCAAAAATAAACATGAACAATAGAAAATCATTTAATTACAGAAATTTGCTACAACACACTCAAAAAATAGTAAGCAATATGCATTTTTTATTTCTTAATAATGTAAAAAGTAAAAAAAAACAATAATGTCTATGTAGATGTTAAAACTGCTCGCCGCAAACGTCTTGGCAGCATCCTAATCTTAAATTAAATGCCCTTTAACGTTACTCAACATTGCAAGTGTGATCAATCTAATTCCAAGCGTTATTCATTTTTTTAAGTCAGCTTAGTCAAGAGGTCAGATCAGGGGATTGTGATGGCCATTCCATCGATCCTCGCCTCTCCATCCACCGATTTGGAAATATTTGGTTAAAGTACTGCCGGATATTAATTTGGTAATTGGGCAGTACTCCATTTTGCTGAAACCATATCGTATTTGCTAAAGCTTGCCGGTTTGCTAGATCCGGATGTAAGTTTGTCAAAGTGGGTACTACAATATTTCGGAGCTGTGCTTAAGAATAATTGCCTTTAATAAGAAAGGGACCCATGATATAATCTCTAACGAATCCTGCCCAAACATTAACCTTTTTAGGGTAATAATTATGTTTATCTCTTATCTATTGAGGATTTACTGTGAAGTATAAAGGTGTCTATATCAGAAAACAAAACATGTTCTCATAGGATCTCATTGTTACCTATCATTGCCATCATTTCTTCACCAAAACACATTTTTTTATAATAATCGTCTTTCATGAGCTCTTAAGTTGGTATAATTTTATAGGAATGCATTTTATTTTCCTTTATTTTTCGATTAATCGTCGAATGGCTATATGAGTAGTAGTATATGAGTTTTCGTCGAAGTCAAGCATAATATACAATTTGGTATCATTACTTATTGCATTGGCAGCTGCTTTTTTTTGTCTGCCTTTCATGTCCAAACCCACGAAACTACTTTTCTATTTTACTTATTAAAGACTCCGGCGCAAAAAGAAGGCTGCTCAACTTTTATACGATTTTCACTTTTATAACGGAAACCAGTAACAAAAAGAAAAAGGTGTTCTATCGATTGGTGCAAGAGCGAAGCAAGTCCATTTATTTTTTGAATATTATACGGGATATATATATATATATATATATATATATATATATATATATATATATATATATATATATATATATATATATATATATATATATATATATATAGTTGTGGAGGTAAGACGACTGTCTAAGTTGAAGGAGAATCCTTTTTAAATTCGGGTATGCAGTCAACAGGGGAACCTTGTTTATAAACTGATTTTCAGTAGGACTTCCATCGATATTGATCATCCAAATAAAAACAATAATAATAATATAATTAATTCTAATAACAACATTTTGGAACCAACGTTCTATCTTACCTTACCACATATAGAATCTTTAAACTATAAATTCAACAAATTATTTTCCAAGATTTCTAACATCAAAATAGCGTATAAAAACCAAATAGTACTGAACAAGATTTTTTCAAAGTTAAAAGACAAAGATCCTCTATTAGACAATTCGAACTTGGTGTATTGTATCCCCTGTTCTCAATGTGAAAAAAAGTACATTGGCCAAACCAAAAGGAAATTGAAAGACAGAATTACCTCGCATAAAAGCGATATTAGAAATGTTAAAAAAACTTGTGCATTAGCTCATCACACCATGGCGTTGAACCATAACCCAGATTATGATAATGTGAATATCTTGGAACATGAATCTAATTTAAAAAAGAAAACTTTTCTCGAAATGACACACATTTTCAAATAACCTAATTCAATGAATTCAAGAACGGACATTGACAATCTCAGCATAATCTATTCATATTTACTCAGTCGTTCTCCATATGAGACAGACCACAATTCAATACATAAACATAATTGAGTCCCCTGTAATGGTGGGTACTGAATTTTGCAATTTGTCAAATTTTGTTATTAATGTTGTTAATTGTTTATATTTAAATAAACTCATATTTTCTCTGGCAGTCTCCTTATGAGACTTACCAAAAATCTTTCAATTAACATAAGTTTGTACCTTGTAATGTTTTGGTGATATTGTTTTTCATTGCATTGTATGTTGGCAACAGGTCTTAGATCTATATTTCATACGTGTCAATTGTCAACTTCATATACTTCAATAATCATCCAATTTTTATTGGTCAGTTGTCACCACTGCCTCTTGAATCCAACATGTCCTCCATAAGAGCCCATTTGGAATTTTAAAATGTTTGTACACTTATATTTAAGTAATCTTGATCAATTTTGATCAAAGTTTTAACTATACATGACGTTACCAAGAGTGTTGTTTGTTGTGACATGGTATTTTATAAATTGCTGCAAGTAAAAGGGATGTTTAACCTCACTTTTGTAAGTACACATACGCCGATTTTGTTTTTCAAAAAAAGAGTACAATTTTTTTTTCATACCCCTGTTGACTGCATACCCGAATTTAAAAAGGATTCTCCTATATATATATATATATATATATATATATATATATATATATATATATATATATATATATATATATATATATATATATATATATATATACCTCCTTCATTGAGTCGGTGCAAGAAAGAGGCAGGTCCGGAGCTGCCTCCTTTATCAAATCAGTTGATGTTTCTGCCGCTTTGATGCAGCACCGGCAAAAGTAAACAATTGCTGCGTTCCCTATGTTTAGTGTTAGTGGTTATTTGTTATTCTTATACATGACAGCAGCTAGTAGATACCTACAGAACGTGTGTGTACCTACTCTATAACAATAATCCCATATCTCGCGGCATATTATTGTAAGTACAATTAGTCAATTGTTTAAATGTAATAATTCATTAAAAATGCTATTTTTGGTGTTCGAAAACAATAAAATATGTCAAGCAGTCCAGAGGAACCCGTTGACGATTCTGATAACCCTGATTTTTGCTCAGATGATCCTGGACCTACATGGAAAAGACACTTAATGAAAAAACGGAGAGCTGAAGGAAAATCATACATAGGTTTGGGAAAGAAAAACAAGTGTGTAAAAATAGAAAGAAAAATTGGTAATGACTGCAACTGGATTAGATTGATACAAAAAAAAAAGAAAAAAAAGCGAAAAAGGATTATCTTACCTAAAGAAAGGGTTTTCTTGGTCAAAAATACATGTCGCAAGTTTGAAATAGTTAAACTTACTCATAATATTATTCTAAATTTCATGACCATCTTGGTAAAGTTTTTAAAAAATCTGTAGTTAACAAACGAAAAACAAAACGAAGAAAGGTGTCGAATGCAGCACCTACGCCAATGTCCGTTTCAAGGATTAATTTATTCTTTAAAAAAACGGAGTAAAGCTGACTCTTCCTGGTCCTAAGGTACGTCTATACTCTGGGTCATTAGCTCTCAAGTTTCTCCTTGTAAAAGAACTAGCAACAAAATACGTATCAGCAAAGTGTATGTGGTTTTACGAGGGGCTTATATGCCAAGGAGAAGAACAGCCTAACCAGTCTGAAGACATCTTTAGAGATGTTTAATCTAATTACTATAATAACAAAGTATGGTAATTTTGTAACTTTTTTTTATATAAAAACTATTAATAAAATCTGGTTTTTTTATTCAATAGTGCATGATTCGTATTAAAATATTTTAGATAATCCTCCGGTGCAAAAAAGGGGCAGCTCCTTAAGATTTCTTTAAAGTTTTTTTTGTTAAGGAATTTAAAAAAAAATATTTGAATACATTTTATATTATTTAACAAACTATAGCATGGTGTTCACAGAAAATCGATACCATAAATATTTTTTTAATAAACAGTTTTTATCGCTTCCTGGAAATTTTCTGAAAATGGAGCTGCCCCCTTTTTGCGACGGAGTCATCAATTGTCCCTTGGTATATAAACGGCAAACTTCAAAATGTTTTATATAATAAGCTACTTACTTCGATTTGTGTCGATGTGTTATCTCTATAACCAATTATCTGTAAAATTGTTACGACAATTCGAATGACTATAACACTGACAACAACTGTCATGCAGTCAGACAAAAATTTGCCAAGACCAGGCGTTTAACACAAAAGTAAACAAAATTTTATATAGGTATTTTAATTTTATAAAATGAAACGCTAAAATGGTTTTGCTTACTTTTTGATCAGTGAGACCCAAGTGGGAAATAAAAATAGAGTGTGTTGGAGCGAATTTCTGTAATCAAATGACTCTTGTTTATTGTTAGTTTTTGCATACATACATACATAACGTCACGCCTTTTTCCCATAGGGGTAGGCAGAGACCACTTCCTTCCACTTGCTACGGTTCTTACACACATCTTTTGCTTCCTCTACTTTCATCAGTGCTCTCATACATGCTCGTCGGTTGTTGGTACTCTTGACCTGGCCTTTCTTCAAAACAATGTTGATTTGATCGAGATATGTTCTCCGAGGTCGACCTCTATATCTTAAAATACTTATTATATCCAAAACAGTTTAAGATGGGTTAAGGATATTGCACATTGCTTTAAAATAAGAACTTTAGTATTGCCCGCTGTTACATGATACAACCTATACAGATATTTTTTGTTAAAAAATGCTTTTCTAAAAATACCAATCGATTTGTATGAGCTTTTTTTCTTGTTCGCCTTTGTTTATTCATTTTTGAATTTATTCCATTTGGCAGATGCACACTGTATAATTTTGACAAAGTAGTAAATTGATTTCAAATTATTTTTCTTTTTAACAAAATTTAACAATGGTTATTCCTTAAAGTTTTTTTAACATTTAATATTGCCTTTTTTATTCATTTATCTAATTTAAAATAATTTGTACCTTGTAAAAGATCTTTGGTATGCAAAATGTGTACTTTTTGTAAAGATAGAAACTGCCAAAACAATTCTTAGATTTATTAGCTATCGTAAACAAGATACATCACAAAAATATAAAGCGTTCAAAAATTAAAATAAAAAAAAATATATAATATTTAAAATTCAAGCAGTCAAAGAAATAAATAATATTATTAAATAATATAACAAATAAATAATAACATAAATAACCTACCATTTAGCATAATATACAGTGTGAACAGCCAAATGAATTAAATTAATTAATTAAATTATTGTAGGTACATATTTATAAAAAATTCCAAAACATGTGAATTTAAAATTATTTAATAACAGTAGAGAGTAAGGCATTTAATAAAAGTAGGAGCTTGTAATACATCATTTTAAAGTTTTTTTTTATTTTTTGTGCTAAGATAATATTGTTTTCGCCCCTTCACCACGACCGTTAGTAGGTCTATTGTGGCTCACCCCTAGAGGCTACAGTTCATGGCACAATCCAGCGCTTCTTACGAAGTTTATGGTTGTATAGGGTGAAATTTTTTTGAAATCGGTAGGTTCTAGGTTGGTGTAACCAAATATCTTGAACCTTATTCTTCCCAGACCGGGGCATGAACATAGTATAAAAACCGACAGTCCGTTTGTTGGTTCAGACCTATCTTTTTGAGGTGGTATCTTAGACGACAGTGTCCTGTAAGCAGTCCCGTTAAAATACGCAGGTCATTTCTGTTCCATTCTAGGATCTACTTAGTTGTGTTTTTCGAGGATTTAGGTAAAAACGCCTTCGAGTTAGATAACTCTGGTATATCGGACCAGTACCTGAGTATTTTTCTCTCCGCCCAGTCCAAAATAGTTGTTTTGGCGGCACTTGTGGTGACTCCAAAAACCGGTTCTGGTCCAGTGAACGCAGATTCGGCCCCCTGTTTTGCAAGGGAGTCGGCTTTTTTGTTTCCCTCCACCCCCTGGTGCCCAGGTACCTACAGTAGGGTCACTCTGTTGTCGCACCAAGGTACTCTAGGGATTCGTTGCGATTCCATACAAGTTTAGAATTTATCTTGTTGGAGCTTAGTGCTTTTAAAGCAGCCTGGCTGTCTAATATTATAGTTATATTTTTGTTTGCTAGAGGTCTGTTGGTCAACTCTTTTGCACACAATTCGATAGCGAAGACTTCAGCCTGAAAGATTGTAGCATACCTGCCAAGACTGGTAAATATTTCAATCTTTGGTTTCCTGCTAAAAACACCGGCCCCAACTCCATCAGGAGTTTTTGAGCTATCTGTGTACATTACGTATTCAGTCTCTGGGAAGATGATTTCTCCCCTCATCCATTTGCCTTTCTTCGAAAAGAGGACTTTAAACAAATTTTTTACGTGTATTTATGTGGCTAGCAATTCAGAAACCATCCCGAGAATTTGGTGGTTTTTTGTTTCACTCAGTATCCCGGAGTGATTCCCGAGTTACTCTCCATTAATTTGCCTAAACTAAAGCATACTTATGAAGAAGAGTAAGGTTTGTAATTAGTTCGGTCACACCACACATGATAAATATCGTTTAAAAACACATGGATCAAGTTCCAAGAGCCTCTTGGCAAAAGAGGAGAAAACATTAGTCATTTTGTATGTACAAATGATCTTTTTGCTCACTTGTCAATGCAACAGCGTCATCTAGCTAAAGTAAATACTGTCTTACAAACCCCATTAGTTATACACCATTAAAATAGTCCATACTTACACAGCGTTGTCATTTAAATTTTATTATACCCCGCAGATTCATCACATTTTTCAAAAGACTAAAATTTGGATATGCTTGATGCTACCCTACAATATATCTTTTAAATAAATATTATCCCCACTATAATGATGATCACTGTGAGTAAGAAGTAGACCTATAACATATATATTTTTTGCATTTAAATTTAAATTTAAATTTGACTAAATTCCCTATTAAAACAAATATTAAATTGTAGTTATTTATTAGACCAGTTATCTGAGTAAAGTTTTATCCCAGTATTGCATATACCTGTCATTACTAGGTCTATTTGTCGTTTGTAATAAAAAAGCAAGTCATTCTGGAAGCCACAGGATGTAAAGCGTGTGTACTTGTTTATTTATGTTGCACAGCCTTTTAATCTAATTTTCTTTTTTCCTTCCGGCTTTTTTTTCTAAAAATATTTATTTTATTGGATATATAAAGTCCGTAAATAATAACAAATATACTTCATACTTTACTTGTGCCTAAATAATGACCAAAAAGCAACAAGATTTGCAAATCAACTAGAAAAAATCTTTCAACCACATGAAGATCAAGATAAAGAAACCACTCTATAAAAACATCTCTCAAAGAAGTAATTATCAAAATAAAAAAAAAATATTTATCCAAAAAAAGCTCCATCTACTAAATGCTGCCTTCAAAATAAAGTATGTACCTAGCCTTTGAAAAATTACGGATGTCATAATAATACCCAAGCCAGGAAAATCACCATATTAAGCATCGTTATAGAGACCGATCTTATTACTGCATGTTATATCAAAACTATTTAAGAAAATTCTTCTTAAAAGACCAAAACCACACATCAAAAAAGATAAATTATCCCTAACCACCAATTCACCTGGGCGATCCATGTGTGAGAATCCATGGATACCACTGCCGGTCTCAAGCCCGGACAAATGAGGAGGTTTGAGCATAACATTAGCACTCTTATCTTGGAAAAAACAATTGCTACAAAAACTAACAGTAAGCCTCGGAACTGGACAGATCAAAGAAATAAACGACGAATGCGTTAGAGTTGGACGAAACTTCTCGGCGGTGTTCGATATAAAAAACGGCCTTTAACAGGGTAATTCCCTATCACCTCTGCTTTTTGATATGGCCCTGGAATATGCCACCATAAGAGCTGAAATTTGCCCTCCAGCGATGGTCTTTCAAAATAATAGCGCTTACCTACTCCTGGCTTTTACGGACGACGTGGATATCATTTTCTTTATGGTGCAGAATCCTGGACGCTTCATGAAACCACAGTAAAAAACTCAACGCTTTCGAGATGTGGCTATACATGAGAATGCTCAAAACCACTTGGACGGCAAAAGTGACAAATGTCGAAGTTCTAAGGACAATGAAAAAAGACCTGGAACTGATGAACATAATTAAAGAACGTAAATTAGAATACCTAGGTCATATCATGCGAAACAAAGAAAGATACGGTCTGCTGCAGACAATCTTACAAGGAAAAATCTTTGGACGAATAGAACCAGGAAGACGCAGGACAGCGTGACTCAAGAATTTTAGAACCTGGTTTAATAAAACATCTACAGAACTGTCCGGATTGCTGCAGACAATGTCCGGATCACTATGATGATCGCCAACATTTGTAACGGGTCGGCACCCTAAGAAGAAGAATATAAATAAGAGCTATAGAGCTGTAGATGTAAGAAGAAATTAACTAAGGGATTAGCTACCAACGGGATAACTCCTATTAACACAAGTAGTTTACTGTTGATACAAGGTTGATCAATAATGGTTTTATATGGATGGGATGTCCATCGCGTGGATACTCAGTCTAAGTTTTTTTTTAATTTTTGTGCTATCTACAACTCCTTGATATATAATTTCATTGTAGACAAATTATTTTGACTAACTTTTTTTTATTAAACTGGTTGTTAAATTCTTGCAACTTTTTATTTATTTCACAAAAAGGTAACAACAACATTGGAGATCGATTAACTAATTATTTTTAAAGGTTTTATTTATTCTTATTAGTAATTTTATTATTAAAATTTATTTGGCGCTCAACAGCAATTTAGTTTTAGTTAAACTAGTTTAGTCAAATATTAAAAAAAAAATTGGATAGATCCTTAAACTGATCTATCTGTTCCCTCAAATTGAATATAATTAAGAAGTCAAGATCGCATCCCTGAGATGAAGTCCATGGAGTTTTTTTTTGTTCAAATATTTTTAATATCGATTTATTAACTTATTATTATTAATTATTATTATTATTAATTTAATAACTCTTCCACAAAGGAAAGAAGTAACGTTAAAATCTACATAAGGACCTTAAAATGGACACAGTAAAACAGCCTATTAAAAGTCATGAACGGTGACTCCTAGACCATGTAAACGTCGAGGCTATCCAGATCGTCGACAACACTATCCAGTCAAGAAGATTCAAAAGGATGAAGTACTGTGAGCTTATTAAATAAAGTGCCAGTGTAAATGCAAAGCAAAGTGCGTTAGTTCACATTCATATTGGTAAAAAATTTGTTTTAGAACCCAATAACTTCTAATGAAAGACTGATTGCGTTATTTGATCAAAACACAATAACAATAACACCCTTATATTTATATAAATATATTTATATTATATTTTCTTTAAAACAAATTGACTCCCATAAGTCCCATGGCTAAAATAGTTTTTAAGATGTTTAAAAACTCACAAAATGGTGAAACTTTTAATTTCGCATATCTTTCGAAACAAAAAATTTGAGATATATACCTTATTTTGACACTACGGACCCAAAATTTCATTCAAATCTAAGCGATTCGATTTGACATGGAATGATCTAATTAATAAAGAGATTAATTTTAGTAGGATTCTGTAAATATTTTTTTTATTAATTAAGAAAAATAAGGCATAAAATCCACCCTGGGTAAAAATTAAATTCTGTAATTATCCTTTTTTGTTTTAAAATTAGCCAATAAAATAAAAAAAATATCTAAATGTCGTAATTTTTTATTTATCCAAATTTACAATTCTGAAGATTATTTTATAATTTTAGGGAGCAATAGATCAATACGGTTACGACAAAATTATGAAAATATCATTGTTAATAAAGTCTAAAATAGATAAAAATGACTTTTTGGGCGCTTTTTTACTTTGGAATAATTTAACGCAAGAAGTGGAAGAACAAACGTACGGAATAGATTTCTACAATATATTATCAAAAATCGCTAGTTTTGGACAGTTAGCAGGTTTAAGTAAGTCGTAATAAGATTTTTGTACAATACCATAAAAGTTAACAGCAATAATCACTTTTATTTATTACTGTGACACTGATAAACTGTATGATTCGTCCCGATAGTTCAGAGAGCTGTAGACTTGCCAAATGACGAACGGGGGTTGTAAAGACTTTGTTTTTACTTTTGACAACGCGGTTGAGAATGGTCTGTAAGGTCTTTATGGATAAGTAGAGGATTGTAGTTTGCAAGTACGATTTAAAAGACAATAATCGACTTAAACTTGAATGTACCTACCAAAATTAATGTTAGTTGGTTCCAATATAAGCGGCAGAGTTCGTACTAAAAAACTTCCACGATCGACCGTTTCCATATGTATGAACCTTTTAAATAACTGTTGATAAAGCCAATTATACGAGGGCAGTTTGATAAGTCAGTGACTTTTTGAATTTCCCGCGCGCAGTTACTCCAAATGCAACAGTGCTGCCGTCAACTATAATCTATCAGTGGGCAACATTCTAATTTTGAGCAAGCTACGTCGTGAAGTTGGTGTTTGATAGCCGTTCAAAGCAGACAACCTCGTGAATTTTTACGAAAATGGAAAAATGTGAATTTCGTGTGCTGAGCATTACTTTTTACGTAAAAAATCCATCACTGAAACCAAGGAAAGACTTGATAAATACTACGGGGACTCGGCACCATCAATTTCAATGGTTAGGAAGTGGTTTACAGAGTTCCGTTGAGGTCGTACCAGCACTAGTGACGCCGAACGACCAGGTCGCCCAAAAGAAGTGATCACGCCGGAAATCGTCGATAAAATCCATGAAATGATATTGGATGATCGGAGAATGAAAGTGCGTGAGTTGGCTTATGCTGTAGGTATCTCAACTGATCGAGTACATCATATTTTGCACGAATATTTGGACATAAAAAAACTCTCTGCGAGATGGGTGCCGCGATTGCTCACATTCGACCATAAGCGCAATCGTGTGACCACTTCAAAAGAGTGTTTAGCGATGTTCAGCCGTAATTCGGACGAATTTTTTTGCGCCGTTTTGTTACTGTGGATGAAACATGGATCCATCACAACATGCCAGAGACCAAGGAACAATCGAAACAGTGGGTTGCTAGGGGTGAACGTGGACCAAAGAAGGCGAAACAGAGTCTGTCAGCCAACAAGGTCATGGCCACAGTTTTTTGGGATGTACTCGGTGTCATTCATATAGATTACTTCAAGAAAGGTAAAACGATCACCGGCAATAATTTTATTCAAAGCTTTTGAACAGATTCGACGTTGATTTGAAGCAAAAACGGCCGCATTTGGCTAAGAAGAAGAAAGTGCTGTTCCATCAAGACAATGCACGTGTGCACACTTGTCTAGTCACGATGGCCAAAATTTACGAATTGGGATACGAACTGCTACCCCATCCAGCATATTCTCCAGATTTAGCCCCCTGCGACTATTTTCTGTTTCTAAACCTAAAGAAATGGCTGGGCGGTAAGAGATTTGAGAAGTCATTACCGAAACAAACGCGTATTTTGAGAGCTTTGAAAAAACCTATTATTTGGAGGGAATAAAAACATTAGAAAAACGTTGGACCAAATGTGTCGAGCTAAAAGGTGATTATGTAGAAAAATAAAATGTTTATTTGCGGAAAAAAATTTGTTTTATTCAAAAAGTCACTGACTTATCAAACCGCCCTCGTAATATCTTTTACTAAATATAGTTGCAAACGTAAGTAGAGAGTAAGTAGAAATTATGCACAATTATATGATTGCGTAGACGAACTGAGATACCTAACAATAATGTTATGGTTGTCGTATTTCGCACAAGAGAGAGTTTGGCTGAATTCAAACTTTTAAAACGAGTGTTCCTATGCTCAAATACCGTACATGTAACGTTAAAACAATGAATTGAATCGTTCTAATAAATCAGCAGTCACCCTTTTGGTCCGGGCCTCGCGCTAATATATTTTTACAATAACTGCGGGGACTGACCACTGTATATAGTAAATAATTATTTTGTTGATATTTTTTATACTAGATTCTATTAAGTACCAAGAGTCTTTGAATGACATTATGAATGGTGCAGTGAAAAAGGCTTTAGGTCTCTCTCAAAATTGGACAGAACAAAATAGTAAAGTTTTATTGGCTCTTGCGAATGATTTTATGAAACCGATTACTGAAATAGTTGAGGAACTGCTTAATACCACTGATATTACTGTAGCAGTATACAATGGGCAATTAGATCTTATTGTGGATATTCCTGGTACGTATTTTTACAATTTTTGACAAATTTTTTTTATTATTTAACCAAACAAAATCAAATTTATATGAAATCACATTTATCTTCTGTTTGAACACTTTAACCTAAAAATAAGTTGTTAAAAAATGCATAGTAGTTAAAATAAAAAAAATTATATTAGAAAAAAATATACAAACAAAATTAACAATACAAAACAGATGCATAATTGTCGTTTTCTTAAACAAATCCTGAAATATAAGTAACTAATTCATGTCTGGATGTTGGCGACCACATTGTTATGCTGATATTTACTTATTTATAATGCTAGCAATCACGTTGGAGTATTTTGCCCTACTAACAAAAAAGCCTCAACTACATTTTTCGTATTTTTGCAGTTAGGGTCACTATCGGGAAAAAAAGCATTCATTCTATAATTATAAACACCAAGAACGCCTTAAAATCAAGTTAAATATACAATGGGCGTAATTAAAAAAAGCCTTATATCTCAAATTCATTAAATTACTTTGGAAAAATACTCATCTACAAATACAAAGCAATAAAACTAATTAAATGTATTAATGCAGATAAGGTGTTTTGTATTGTATTTCATATTCAAAAATCAGCAACTAAATTGCAATATGAACGTTATTGATCGTTGATAATCAACGAAATAAAAATTTCCTTTTTAAAGCTAGGTAATGAAGAATGCGAACAGTGTGAATATTTTGCTCAACATGATCCAGGACATAAAAAGAATGATTTAAGTGTAGAATCTGCTAAAGATTCAAATATTACCGGTTTTTTTTTGTAAATTTACAGAAAGTGATAATGTTACCCAGAGTTCAAACGTTTAAGATAGTTTACTTTAGAAAAAGAATATTAGCATTTAACGGAAGCTTTGTAATCGTAGCAGGGAGAAGTCAACACGGAGGAAAGCTGTGGCAGTTATTTGGCATGAGGGACAAGCTGGTTGTAAAAAGAGATAATAAGTACCTTTTATGCATTTTTTCAGACGCATCAACGTGTTGAACAGATTGTTTTGTGGGTTGATAATTGTTTAGCCCAAAATAAATATTAGCATTTTTTCTTCATTCTCTTATATATAGTTAACAGCGGCAGTGTCTCTCTTCAAAGAATTAAATTAAATTTTTTTAAACCCTGACATTCGGTAATGTCAGCTGATAGTTTCTACCACCAAGTGGAACTGTCTATGAATAAAAAGCGGAAATCGTATGACTTTTCACATTTTCAGGAAGCAGTTAGTGATTGTAACTTGGGTTGAATGGACGTAAAAAGTATGAAGTCAAAGAATTTTTTTGATTGGCGAGATTATGCATTACAGTATTAACTTAAGCGGCAAAATCCTTGCCCTTATTTAGGTGATAGTTCAATTAACCGCTAGAAGAGACAGCAACAATTTGTTATACAAAACCGATTATTCTTGTCGAATTGACCCTTAACTTGAACTAAATTTTTTGACTGCTTTTACAAACGCAATTGTTACCCCAGCTGCGAGAACAGTTGATAAAGTTAAAGCAAATAAATAAGATATACCCTTCAAATTGTACATTGTAGATTGTAGGGGGTGTCGTGAAGGCTATGCTGCCTCTCAAGCACTTTGACCTATCAGATCTTTTGTGCATAACCCTTAATCTATTCAAGGCCCGGGATTTCGAGACTTCGTGCGAAGTTTATCAGTTTCCTGGGGGCTAAGTTTCTGACATCAAAGGGCTTTAGAAAGGCCCCTTCCAGAAACTCGAGCCTCTTGCAGAAAATTGCTGGGCATTAGCAGAGCAAATGTTCTGCAATTTCAGCGAAGTTCTCGCAGTAGCGGCAACTATCACTCTCTGTTTTGCCAATCTTTTAAAGAGGGCAGTTTTCAGTGAGGAGTCCCGTCACCAGTTTTAAGTCTTTTTTATTCAACTCGAGAAGCTGTTTAGCTTTCGTTAGCGAAAGACTTACTAGCTATTGCGCTTGCCTTTGTCCTGGCACTTTATGCCATTGAGATTTCATTGCAGCTGTTTCCAGCCTCAAATTTCTTCTTTTAAGTGGGATTTGAAAATTACACAGAAAGATCCTGGACCGGAAAATTGTGATTTTCCCCTTCTTTGGCAAGCCAGTCAGCTTCTTTGTAGCCTTTAACTCCCTTGTGACCTGGAACCCACATCAGAGTAACCTGATTGTTTGCTGCCAGTTATCTCAGGGATTGTTTACAGTCCCAAGTCAGCTTAGACTCACAAGTGTATGAGCTTTTTGTGCTGCTTGGCTATCTGAAAAAATATAGATTAATGCCCTTCGGGTGAGACGCCGGGGCATGCGACTGCGAAAAAAAGCGGTAAGGTGTGGGTGTGGCTTGACCTGAACCTCTGGGGGATCTCGACATACTCTCGCTGATAACGGATAAAGGGGAATTGACCAGCTGTCTTACCTCGTGAAGGATATGTCGTGAATCTCCTGCTGATGACGCTGCCGTCCGCACGTTGATGTTAGAGCTCCTTCGATAGTTCGGTTAAGCTGGTTTGATGTGCCTACCTTCTGTAAGTTGTCAAGGTTCTTTGGGATTAATCGCTGTTAAAATTGTTTTATCTAAATAAAACAAACATAATTGTCATCAAAATTATATTAAAAAATTGATACATGAAGCTTTTTATGCCTTCTGTAACTTCAGAAAATTGTCACTGGCTGTCGACTTTGAATTTAATTTTAATTTTATCTGATTACATTTTTAACACGTGGTGTTTAAACGCATTGCTCTGAAAGCAATAATGTGTTCTTCGCTCGGCGGTTGTGAAGCAAAAGATGCTCCCTGCTCGGAGGTTAAAAGAAAAGAGGGCACGAGGCCGGAAACTCGGTAAAACGTGGCTTCATTTCTCGCGCTGAATTCAGCGTTTTTATTGGTCCACGCATTAACGGTCATTTTTTCACTCGACACTATTTTATAGTTGATTACTAATTTCACGTAATAAGGAGGGTGATTTGATTTTTATAGTGAGTTACTAATTGCAAATGGTCAGCAGCTGATTCGTTTTTTCGGCGTCAGGGCCGTACTGAGTGGTTATAAAATCAAGGAATTTCTTAGAGAGAAATTGTACAGTTGAAAGAACTAATTTTCAAATGGGTGTTTTTTTCGATGCACCAGAACTTTTTTTATAGTATTCCAGTAGTATTTTTTAGGATTTAAATCAGGCGTTAAACAAGGCTACTCTAAAATACCTACTGCACCTTTCGTGTCCAAAAAATTAATGAAAATTCTGGTTTTATGTGAAGATAAAAAGAAGGATTTCTACTAATGAAGCTTCTTTAGGTTCTTAATACGGGCTCAAATACTAAAACATTACCGTAGACCTGCCTATGTTGGCCGTATAAAAATTACCGAAGTTTTTTTACCAAACATAACGTTGTAGTTATACCTTAATATTTGAGGACATCTGACCAAAGACCAACTCTGGTGTTATTTAAAAATTAGACCTTTTACCACTTATCTGCATCGTCCACTTTTAATTATCCAAACACCAATTTAGTCTCTTTCTGATAGTTTCGGCGGAAACGCTAATACATGTAACTTGCAAAAGTTGCCTCTTAAGCTTTAGATGGAATACAGTGCTGTTTCTCTTTGCTATTTAAATTACAAATCGGTACTAAAGTGCTGTGATAACTTTTTCACATAACATTTTCTGTTCTATCAAAGTAATAATTTTCCCTTTCTGTACTAGTTGGGGAGTCAGGGGTTTAGAAACAGTGTTTTTCGGACTTTGGACGGATTTTGACGAAACAAGGTTTAAAAGAATGGTCTTGACTACATAGTAAACTATTAAAATTTTGAGAAAAAACTAGGTACGTGTGTTAGTTTTTTTATGCAACATAACTTTGAAAACCCCTTTTTTTCAGTTCTTTTGCAATACCAGTACAGATAGAATTAAATAATTGTTTTGTAAAACAGGTTAATGACAATTTAGCACTGCTGAAGCAGAACACATAGCAGCTACCACAGCTGCACGAGTGCTTGTTTATTTTAAAGAGGTGTCTGAATTTTTTATTGTAATTTGGTGCTTCTAATATATAACAAAGTACCATAGCAATGTCTATAAGTCATAAAAAATTTAACAGAGTTAAACATATAAACATAAAGCAACATTTTATAGAAGATTTGATGTTGAAAAAGGTTATATATGTCGATTAGATTAACTCAAATCAACATATTACCAATTTTATGACTGAACCCTTATGCCAAGAGAAATTTTTAAATTTCATAATTTTAGCAGAAATATTCTCAAAATTGTTTATTTAAATTTGTTTTTTTTTTCATTTTCTAATCTAGGGAGATTTTAAATTTATAATTGCCCTGTACAGGTAAACCTGTCTTTGTGATAGAACAAGTAAATAATTACCTCGAGTTCAGAATGATTATTAAAAAATAATACAAAAAAAGGATTGCTTATTATTTAAAAAACCAAGATTCTAAAATAAACCGCATTACCTTTAAATATATTAAATACATATACTCTAAGGTACCATTACCAGGACAGATAAATGTACAACCGAGAATGGTTACGATGCACTTAACTCGATGGTTACAAGTTTGCTTGCAGTTTGGTTTAAACAACTACTAGAAGCAATAGGGCGAAAAAATGTATGTAGTTTTTGTACCTTGTCAAGTGCCTATTTTTTTCCCTTCTGCAGTTCCATTATTAATTGTGTCTCTGATTATTTTTTGTATTCTTTAGGTACTCGTAAGTAGGGTTGCATACCGTATTTTGTTGTAACTTAAATGTATCATTCGTTGTAAATAGTATTGCATACCTAGTGGTGATAGAATTCGATTATTAATGGCTGTGACATTTTTGTTAATCGATAGAGATGGAGTGGGGGTTTTTGTTATTATATTTTGCCTTAATTTTTGGCCTCGATTGTCGTGTGTTGTCAGCTACATTATTGTTTGGTTTGCATTTCTGTGTGGATGGGCTGGCTATCAACGCGGACGAGTGCGATTATAAGTTTGGAACATAGATTTGCGAATATTGTGGGTTAATGTTTATTCCGTGTCATTTCTTGATTTCCGGCCTGGTAGTCAGGCTAGTCAGTCGCTTGGTGTCAGTCGTCGAAGTCGGGTGAGAGTTTTTGGAACGATTTGATTTTAACACGTGAGCAGAACCTCTACGGTTTTTTTTTCATATCTGGCTGTATTTGGGCCATCTTAATTGGATTTTGAAGAAAAACCATTTAATTTTTAACTTGACCATTCTATCTTACCTTTGTTGTTGATATTTTGGATTTTGGTGTCGAGTTAAAATATTCGAATGCGGGATCTGATGGAGGGAAGCCATTGTTAATTAGCAGGTGCTGTTCCATAATTCAAACCGGCCACAGGAGTAGGTCACAGGAGTAGGCAACAGGAGAAGGCCCCAGGAGTAGGCCACAGAATTAGTGAATTCGTATACCCAAAGGTTACAAGTGATTTATTTTAGAATATTTAAACGACGTGATTTGTTTTTGACACCGCGATTAAGTTTTGTTTTAATTTATTAATGGTACACTGTTGAAAACTATTTATTGCATTGGATAATATGCCAAGGCTGAACTTTGATTAAAGTAATATTCTCAATAGTTCTTTGTGTCCAAGTAAATATATTTTCTTCATACTTATTTGTAAATATCCTACAATTTTGATATTTTAAAGGACAACCATTGTAAAAATATTTTTAAATAAGCTCGATTGTTTTAACAGTGTAAATCTTTATGTAACCGGTAAAAACGTGAGTAAATTAGTAGCCATACGTGAACGTTGATGAAGTATTGTTAAAAAGTTGACTTGTATACGTTTTTTTTTGGTAACCTGATAAGGTTTGTTATTATTACCTTTGTTTTAATTATTTTCGTTTTATTGTTGGCTGTTAATTTTGATAATATTTGTTATAATTTTGTTATTGAGCTGTGTATTTTAATTTATTGTTTGAGTAAAGTATCCAATATATTTTTGCTATAATTTTATTTATTTGGTTCACCATAATCTTAGTTGTTTATCGTGTGGCTCTGCTAGTGCCTATAAGACCTAGGGTTTTCCGGCTTGAACCGTCTAAGTCGGTGGCGCGGCTCACTTTTATTTTCTTTTTTTTCTTCTACCCTCTACGGCTGAGCTCGGGCATAATTTGCCAGTAGAGAGACCGCTAGCAGAGTACTCTTTAGAGAACGAAAAAGACGTGGCAACCTACTACTAAATGCTGAATTAGAACGTATCACAAAGTTTAAATATCTAGGAAGCATTATAACGGAAACACTAGACCCTGATACAGAAATAAAAAACAGAATAGAGATGGCGCGCGCAGCGTTTAATAAAATGAGACCGCTTCTTTGCAATAATGATTTGAACCTTAAGCTAAGACAACGAATGACTGAATGTTATATATGGTCAATACTGTTGTACGTTACGGTGACGTGGACACTCAAGATCAAAACAATGAACCGACCAGAGGCATTTGATATGTGGCTGCACAGGAGGATGCTGTGCATACCTTGGGCCAACCATGTAACAAATGAGGAAGTCTTCAGAATGGCTAAAACTGACAGACAATTAATGATCACCATAAAATGCCGCAAAATTGCATACCTTGGTCACATACTAAGAGGAGATAAATATCAACTACTCCGAATTATAATGAAGGGGACAATAGAGGGGCGCAGTGGATCTGGAAGAAGGCAACAGTCATGGTTGAAGAACATTCGTGAATGGACAAATATACGTTTAGTATGAGAACTCATACACTTAGCAGAAAATCGTACTGCTCTAGCCAGAGTAATAGCCAACGTTCGGGAGACCGTATAGAGCACATGAAAGAAAAAATGCTACAACCTGTCTAGCTCGTCAAAACTTTATGCTAAATAATGCCTGTCTACCTCTTATTATGCAGTGGTCACTAACTTAAGCCTTTCAGCCAAAAATTTGAAATTGGTGTATGTAGGACCATGATGAAACTACCTGTTTGGGATTTTATTATATTGTTAAATTTACACTTAGAAACAGATGTGGGACAGACCATTTCGTACCAACCAGCAGGTGGGGTTATATGTATTTATGACAAAAAAGGTTTAAGATGCCTATGAAACTTTTAACGTGTAACATTCCACATTTTACATTATATATAAATATATATCCAGAAACTTGTTCATTTCGACGTTTCGGCTTCGATTTTGGAGCAATTTTTAAGATGAGAACTGATTTTCACGCTGAGGTCCTGTGGCCATATGCCGCGACAGGCATTAAATAACATAATCGTGTATAATACCCTATTTCGGGTAACAATAGGCAGATGATTTTTAGGTAAGAGAAGGAACTATTAGATTTATCCATCCGAAGTGACAACTTATGGACCGGTTTCGGGGTGAACAGATGTAAAAAAAACAGTTATACATTTTTCACATCTATTAACGCTGTCGAAAAATGTTTATAGTTTTCCATAATTTTTGCAGATTACAATAATTCTGTTTGGAAGCTATTCACCGGGTGGTGCTTGTTAAAAAGTATAGATGTCGTGACTGGCGCTTTTCGCGTAGTACTTTATGTGTGTTAAGAGTCGGAGCTGTTAATGTGTCCAGTCAAAGTAGACCTACCCTATGCTGACAAGTGGCAACACAACCAGAAACCGGTCCAAAGGTGGTCACTTCGGATAGATAAATCTAATAGTTTTTTCTCTTATCTAGCAAGCATCTGCATATTGTTATCCGAAATGGGATGTTATACACGATTATGTATCAAATGTAATTCAATGCCTGTCGTGGCATATAGCCAAAAAAGTAGTTGTTTTTTGATACATAATCGATGTTTGTAAATATGTGATGACCTACGCATCTGAGACAAGGGCCGAGAGAACAAAAACTAAGCAGATAATGAGATCAACAGAAATGAAAACACCAAGGACCATAAGAGGTTTTACTTTCAGAGACAGGATAATAAATGTGGACACACTGAGAGAGTTAGGTGTTTTGGATGTAATAAGGTGGATAAGAACAAGGTGACGTCTATGGAGAGACCACGTAGACAGGATGGAGCCAGATCGTATGGCGAGAGCTGGAGCTCCGGATCACAGCAGAGACTATAGCAGAAAAAAAACAGGACATAGTGCTATATAAAAAAAAAGATATATGTATGTGAGATTTATAACTGCTGTATGTACCTATTTTTAAAATAGGTCTATGTGGGTCGATTATATATCGGAAAAAAAATACTCCTCTGGCTATATGCCTTGAATTACATGCGATATATAAGCGTTTATACTACTCCATCACAGGAAGCAAGATATACAGGTGCTTGTTAAGTAAGCAATAGGGCTATTAAATTTATCTACTTAAAGAGACCAACTATGGTCCAGTTTCGGTGTAAATTTCCCCTCGTCGCCATGGGTTAGTTTTTCTCGAACAGACACAGACGCATTCATAGCTCCGGGTCCTAGCAAGTAAACGTGAAGAACCACGCAAAAAGCGCTAGTCACGACGTCTGTACTTTTTAACAAGCACCACCCGGCGGCAAGAATATTCGTGGTAATTTCCAACAGGATTCTCGTTCTTTAGGGTACGTTTGATAGTCCATATTTAAAGATCCGCTGTGTCGCAAATAGAGAAATCCATTTAAAAAGTGATATAGATTTAAAAAGATTGTTTTAAAAAGTTGAAGTATAGTGAATAAGTAATTTATTAAATAATAGTTTATTATATTACCAAACAAACCATTGGAAAAAATTGTTCAGTTTTTGTACTGTGTGTTCAAAATTAACGAACCCAAAACAAAACATCGTAAAAATACAATGAAGATTTTTGAATACTTGTTTGTAAGCACTGTACAGTGTAAACGTGGGTTATTTCATGATACTATCAAAATTTCTAATATAAATGTCGTTTACTTTTATTGTTATATCTTAATATTGGTTTCATAAAAGGCTTTATTAAAGTATAAAAACCACCAAGTTAAAGAAGATATATATTTATATATATATATATATATATATATATATATATATATATATATATATATATATATATATATATATATAATTATATATATATATATATATATATATATATTAATTTTTTTGTTTTTAAGTATTTTTAACTGATCTGAAATTTTACACGGGATTTTTTAACATTGTTTGGCATTTAAAATTTTTTAAAGTGTAACTTGGTTACTTGGGATTTAAAATTAGTACCTTTTTACGGGATTATTATTTTAACTTTTAGGCACCGTTAAGTGGGTAGAAGCAATGAATTTTAAAGATAAATCTTTGTGGCAAGAGGCTTCTAGAAACGGTTTTGCGGTCGATGGATATTACGAAGGATACGTTAAAAAATATGGAAATTTTGCTTTTTATTGGGTGGATCGAGCTGGACATATGGTAATATTTTAAAAAAAATATAATAAAGAAATGTTTTTGTAACTATTTTTTTATTTTTAGGTTCCTCTTGATAATCCTTCCGGCATGTACTATATCTTAAAGGATGTCACTATTAATTTCAAAGCTTAGATACTTTCGGTAAAATGTTTTTGTTAAAAATGTAATAATATTGAAGTTTTTTTTTTATTTAAAACCTTCTTTAGACTCATAAAACAAAATTCAGTAGGGTGCAAACTTATGGTTTCGCGTCACATGACGTCAGCGACAGGTAGGTGACGTAATGGCTTCTATTTCACATTCTATCTGTCTGTCTATCAAATAAATTATAATTTAAAAAAACACGTTTTCATAGTTAACTATACTAAAAAGTAAAAAATAATAATAATAACAGAAATAAAATTATTGACGAGAAAATTTATGTCACTGTCCTAAAAGCGTGGAAGTCTAATATGTGACTTTTATTGATAATATGGTGTATAAAGGTGGCGTAAGTCGTGAGGTTAGATCTGAACTTGGATAACTGTTTTAGATGAAGTGAATTATATTAAAGGGAAAAGTGCTTAAGTAAACGTAAAATGAAAAAGAAAATAAAAATATCTTTTATCCTTTTTCTCAAAACTATGGGCGCTTTTTTTAAAAACGGTATTCTGCTACAGTTACACCATTTTAATTCAACTCTCTTGTTGTAGACATTTTTGTAACACAAAGATTGTTCTTATTATCTCTACCCTCCATAGGTCAAAATAATATTAAAAACTGGTAGCGTTATAGCTTCTCTTTCTTCTTCTTTTATCTGACTATTACAAATTGGCCTTAAGCTGACTGTTCAGTTTTATTAGTTTATTTATTTTTTAATGATTTTTTCTAGTACGATAAAACATCGATTTAATCACCTTAAAATCTGGTACTGCTATTAATCATGTTATCCGTTCTGCTGTCGGAACAGTAGCCATATCCTGTTGATAAAATAATACCTCTAAATAGCCTGAGTCTCTATTCAAAACATCCACTATTTTCTCTCTTTCTGCGCCAACTTCCATTTAGGATTATAAAGTTCACTTAAACTCTTGACAGATTTCATCGGCACAGAGATTGGAACTCGGGGATTCCCCCTTTTGTCTGTCAAAATTAATATTAGCGGCTCGTCAGTCACGATTCCCCTCTTTGATCGGTTAATGTTTTAATCCTGTTACTGTCAAGTTCATCCCTTGGATTTGCTGTGTTATATCAAATGCACTGGTCACCATTTGGTCTGCGAAGAATAATTGCTTAAATAGCTCGATGAAACTTTATAAATTCCTGCAAGAAACTTTTTAAACTTTAAAAAAATTAGCTTACTTATTCCTATAACTTAAGGTAGTTGTTTTAACAAACGCACTTTCTTAGAATTTTTTTGCCAGATTAATCTTCAAATAAATCTGCGTTGATTGGTGCAGGAATGAAATTTTCGGAGATATTTAATTTTAATATACATATACATTGCACTATACAGGATATCAAGAATTTTACCCACATTTATGAACTTAAATACTTACAAGTGTTATTAAAATCTAAAGCAACACTGAACAACAACTGATACATTTTTTAAAAAAGTTTAATCGATAGTTACATTACATTTTTGGCAAGCTGGCAACACCGCATGTATTTAACCTTTAAAAAAGTATAAAGTACGCTTGCTGTAGAATTTTTAATAAGTGTGACATAGGTAATGATTATATTTAATAAAAAATAATAGAACAACTTGTGAAAAGCATTATTGTTATTTATTGCAAATTTTTATTGTTATCTATGAAATCCACAGTTAAAAACAATTTTTAAAGCACAATCTTAAATTAAGAAAATTTTACAATTTTTATAAATATTAAATATGTCTCTGTCATATATCCTTGCTTTATATCTTTTTTTACATAAATTTAAAATAACAGCCATAAGAACAGACTCATCACAAATTTTAATACTTGTGTTTGTTTCTATCATATAACTACTACTGCATAAATTAAACGTAAATAATAAAATAATTAATGAGTTAAAAAAAAGTGAATAAATTTTCTCAATAAGTCTGTCGATTTATTTCATATCGAAACATAATTGCTTAAAAACACCACGAGTCCTTGTGACAAATGGCGTTTTCTTTAAGCAACTCAGTTGAGTTAGGAAACAAAACATAAGATAAGATAAATTTAATCACGAGTGGAATTTTATTAGACTATTTCACAAATAAAGTGAAAGGTAAAAAATCTTTAATTCGGCGAAATTAGAGGAAATTAGCAAAAAAGTTAAGTAAGTCAGAGAAATTAATAAAGTTTAATAAACAAAAACATTTACATCGAAAGAAATACATATTTAAATAAACCAGTATTAATCTAACGTACTTAAATATTTTTTAATTATAATATTAAATGGTACAGTTATTATATATACAATGCTTTAAATAGGTCAAAACTTTATTCATATTTATTATAATACTTTCTTGCAATAATTTAGCAATCGTATTCCAGATCGTCTTTACTACACATTTCTTGTAATCAATTTTTTTCATGTTGAAGCCACAGTCCTTTTAGCTAATCTCTCGACAGGCGTTGTAACATTTAATATGTATTTTCGTTCATCGCAAAATCCACTAAATTGCTTCCTTTTTCGAATTATTTGTATTTTTTTGGTACATTTACATCAATTTTTTTGTTAATAAATTAAATGGAATTTATCCCAAATCTGCTCATATTTAAATGCTTGCACAGCGTGAATATTTATATCTGACGTTTAACCACATATTAGAAAAACATGCAGATATGAAGCTCCGCATATTTTCTTTGATGCAGCGATTGCCGACTCTATGACCACGAACCTTTAAATTGGTGTGGGAATATCACTATTAAACTCAGCGTCCCCAAAAACTATGAATTTGGTAGTAATATTAGCGTTTTTAATGGTTTTTATATTCCATACCCTTCCCTTTCCCTTCGTATATACATATAGTCTTGCCTTTTCCTTTGTATGGGTGCTTACATTAGGTATTGGGAATGTCACTATTAAATTCATCGTCTCCGAAGACTAAAAATTTAATAATATCGACGTTTTTAATAAGTTTTATATTTCATGTCTTTCCCACCTCTTTTTTATGAATGCTAACATAATTGGAAATAACACTATCCTATGCTGAACATGTTAAATAATCAGCGCTGCCAACTTCAAATAAATTATTCAAATAATATGATGAAAATTGAGTCCGAATATATGTGGTAGTTGTAAAAAATCGTGGCAACAGCGCAAATAGTTACTTTTATTAGCAGCAGCTGACAGCTATTAACATAACTTTAAACTTTAACGTTTATGATAACAAAAGTAATGAATAAATATAATCGAAAATTGAAACAAAAATATTAAAGCTTATTCTATTTAGTTAAACTACAGAAAACTTTACACTACTATTTACTTTATATATAACATTATATATTATTACCTACAATACACTATATTTATTAACTTTTCACTTTCACTAATCATTATTTCTTGTTTAGTGCACAACACACAGGTTTTGTGTATTTGTGTTAATGTTGGATTGGTAGCAGTGGCAAAAACTCATAAATATTAAGTCCCAGATATTAAAATACAAACTAGAACAAAAATAATCAGACAGAGAAAACTCATTTCAATAATAAAAATAATGATTCCCAAATTTGCAACTTTTATACTTTTCATATCATATCTGACATTACATCATTTTACATTTACATTACATAATTTTAACATTTCTTCTTTATTATTATTGTAATAATAACAGTATTTACATTGGGTGACTTAAAACTTGAGTCGTCTGCACGAATCCGCCGTTGCATTCTTCTTTGACGCTCACGTTCACTTACGCCAGCGTTTCTCAAACTGTGGGGCGCGCCCCCTAAGGGGGGCGCGTTTACATGATTGGGGGGGGGGGCGCAGTACAGATTAAAAATAAAATGGTAATGATAAAATGCTACAGATAGATTTTTAAAAAATCTTTATTGAAATTTTACTTACTTAATGATGACAAAGAAACATTCTAAGGACTAATGGCTAACATGAGCTTGTTTTAAGGTGCACAACTTCTCTAAATTTGGTTCTATGTTAGAGATGGCCTCTCTGAGTTCATTTTCTACTTGAAGTTTATTTCTGTATTTAGATTTCACGACAGCAAGTGCAGAAAATCCAGTTTCACAAAGGTAGGACGTTGGAAAAGGCAACAGAATTCTAAGCGCTTTGGCTTTTATAACGGAGTAGTCGTTCGGAAGTTCAGTCCAGAAGTTTGTTAACAAAGTTTGATTTTTGTAAGGGATTTGTTGAAATATCTATCAGTTGTTCTTCTTCTTGCAGTGATAGTCCGGCAGGTCTATTTTCGAATGGATTTAAAATCCAGCTCCAGTCTGACAACTTGATATCTTTCTCTGCAAAGAAGTATCGCTTGAAATTCTCAGTTAAGTTTTCTAAATGGCTTCCTATGGTTTTTAGCATCACAGCTTTATGAATATCTTCCAATGGGGAATCTTGCACAAAATCGCAAAATGTGGGAAACATTTCCAAACTGTTTTCTTTCAATTTGTTATGCCATAACTGAAATTTCTTACAAAAAGCATCAATCGAAATATCTACTAAATAAGAAAGCTTCAATAAAAATAATTTGTCGAAAAAATCTGTTGAATGCTTGTGACCTTCCTCACTTAAAAATATCGCTATTTCCCTTCTTAATTCAAAGACACGCTTAACCGTCTTACCGCGTGACAACCATCTGGATGAGGAATAAAACAACAAAGATTGATGCTCAGCTCCCTTATCTTCACACAGAACAGAGAACATCCTTGTTTTTAGTGGTCTGGTTTTTATAAAGTTAACAACTTCAATAACTACTGTCAAAATCATGTTTAGTCCAGGACTTAGCTATTTTGATGCTAACGCTTCCCGATGTATCATGCAGTGCGTCTAGATAATTTCTGAGGATTCCTTTTTTACTATCGCTTGTAAACTGTTGTATTTACCAGACATGGCTTGAGCTCCATCGGTGCAAATCGCAACACAATTTTTCCATTGCAAATTCATTTTAGTAATAGAATCATTTGTAATCTTGAACAACTCGGTGGCTGTAGTTCTTCCTTCAATCTGTTTACAAAAAAATAAATCTTCACATATTTTAGAACATTGACAGAATCTAATGTAGCAAATCAAATGGGAATCATTACTAGAGTCAGTTGCTTCGTCAAGTTGTATAGCAAACAGTTTCAAGTAAGCTCAGATTCAAGCTGCTGCTGCATATCAACTGATATATCGTTAATTCGTCGACAGATTGTATCATTTGACAGAGGAATATTGTTAAGTTGTGAAGTAAAATTTTCACCAAACATTATTTCTACAATGTCTTTGCAAGCGGGTAAAATAAGTTGCTCTGCTATAGTGTGCGGTTTTTTGCATTTAGCTACTTTGTATGCCACTTTATATGATGCCAAGAGAGCCTTCTCATTTACTGCCAGTACTCTATGGAAGCTGGATTTTTGTTTTTTAAACAATCTGAGTTTCTCCACAAAAAAATCTCGCGATTTATTGACATATTCTCTATGCAGCGTTTCTAGATGCCTCTGTAATTTATTTGGTTTCATGCTATCTGCAGCCAATACTTTTAAACAGATAACGCATTGTGGTTTTTCTTCGCCACCTACTTCAAGGCTAGTAAAGCCCAAATTTAGGTATGATGGGTCATATTTTCTTGTTTTAGATTTCGGACGATTTCCACCTGAACCTGTCGATGTACAAGCCCCGTCATCCTCAAGTTTTCGTTTTAAAAATTTATCCATACTACATCTTCTTATACACTCACACTTCACAATAATGCTTGCTTAGTGTTAAAACACCTTCACTGAGAGACTGAGAATACCGTATGTGCGCTTCTGTATTTATAGTCGCGTTCAGACAATTCGAGAAAGATCAGGAAGCTTGAATACGTGGCACGAACGCTGCGAACTTTCCGACAGCATCTTTGGCGCTCTCGACGAGACAACGTTGCCTATTTTAGTCCAAATTCCTAGGTCTACGGATTGGGGGGCGCAACATTTTTTAAATTAAAACAGGGGGGCGTGAATAACAAAAGTTTGAGAACCGCTGACTTACGCCGTAAAACACATTTTTTTATTGTTATATATATTATATATATTACAAAAACTAGACAGTTGATAATACTTTTTAAGCACCCAAACTCTTCGCTATTAAATTTACTACACACACGTATTTTTTTTCAATCAAAAATAACCAAAAAATTGGTTCTTTGCCCAAACTATCACTATCAGGAATAAAGCTATTAAAATAAAATAAAGTGTTTAGTTATAGTGTAAACCTAGTAAGTAAGTCTAGATTAGTTGCAAAATTTCATCGCCCTTCTGGAAGTTTTTATTAACAAAAAGTTAAATTTAATGCAGAACTCGTCTGGTTTACACCTTTTTATTAAAGCTTAGTCACAAAAATGTAATGTTATATGAAAAAAAAAAAATACTTAGACAATGTGGAGGATATAAGAAATATTCATTTTGTGAATCGTAAGTTTTTTCTTCTGTCTCAAACAAAAGAATAATCCATTAAACGAACATACACCGAACAACGAATTAGTCTCTCTCATTACATTAACAAATCCAACTGGGAGGCAATCTTTCAAACTGACAGCAAAAAAATGAAGAAATTTTATCTAAGAATAGGGACAAAACAAGCTGTATGTTAACTTACGACTATTTTAATGTTGTTACAGTTGATAAATCGCCGTTATCTTTTATTCATCCTGAATAACATAATCACTCCACTGTGTGCCTCTAATTTCCTTAAGTACGCTCGAAGAAACATTATTCAAATTACGATTCTTTCACAAGACACAATATGTTACACAAAAATGATTAATCTGACTAAATATTAAAAACCACGTGCAACCATAATGGGTTATTTGTTTCTTAAATATTATCATTTTTATACGAGGAATCCCCATAATCCAACGTTTAACTACTCCAAAAAAGAAGAAAAATAAAGATGAATTTATTAGTAGGTTAACTGACGATTTCCAGAACAAAATTAAATTCTTCTGAAACTCCAATAAAAACAACCAAAGGTAAAAATACTACCTGGCAACTGAAAAAAATCAAAAACTAAGATGGTATAAAATTGGGTACAGCTGCAGGGTACGACAGGAAGTTTAAAATGCTAAAGGCTGGACAGGGCGTGGTAGCTACTTTGCTGTACCGCCTTATTAACCTATGCTGGAGGAGCGGTTGCGTACCAGAAGACTGGTGCAAGGCCGTTATCATGCCGCTTTACAAGGGAAAAGGCTCGCAGCAGGACTGTAAGAACTAACAAGGCATTAGCTTACTCAGTATTGCCTGCAAACTGTATGCAAAGATATAGATTTAAAGAGTGTCGAATAAAACTAATGAGAAAATTACGAGGCACGGTCGAAAAATTCTTGGCTAAAAGTCAAAAGATCTACTGCAATTTTGTAGACTTAAAAAAGGCCTATGAAAGAGTGGTAAGGAATGAGTTGTGGTCGATATTGTCTATTTCTTCTTCTTCTTCTTACGTTAGGACTATGTCCTGTGTTTGCCTCAAAGGTTGCCCAAAAACAATTGGGACGATGAAGACCAGCTATCATACCATCTTTTTGGTGGGCGTCCAGTTGGGCGTGGTGTGTTGGGCCGCTTCTCTCTCACAATTTTTGCCAGCCGGTCGTTTGGCATTCTGCTAACATGGTCTCTCCATTCTCTTCTTCGGTTTCTTGCCCATCTTACTATGTCTTGGACTTCACATATTTCCCTTATCTCTTCGCTTCTTTTATGGTCAAATAAGGTATAGCCAGTTATCGATCTAAGAATTCGCATTTCCGTTGATCTAAGAAGTCGCTTTGTAGTCGTGTTCTCCGCTCTGGTCTCTATCGCGTATGTCATAATCGGTCTTACACATGTCTTATATATTCTGACCTTACTTCTGGTACTCATGTGTTTATTTCTCCAGATTATGTCTCTCAAGAATCCTGAGATTAGAGATGCCTTTGTTGTTTGAGCTTTTACTTCCTCCTTAATATTTCTAGTGCTAGTTATATTAGCTCCTAAATATTTAAAGGACATCACTTGTTCTACACTCTGCTCATAGATTGCGAGTTTACATCTTCTCGGTTCTTTGGATATTGTTAGCGATTTGGTTTTCTTGACGGATATTTGCATATTGTATTCTTCAGCTGTTTTTTGGAACTTGTGTAAGAGTCTCTGTAGGTTGTCCTCGTCTTCCGATACGATTACAGCATCATCAGCGTAGCATATGATTTTTATTTCTTTATCTCCCAGTCGATATCCTCTCCCAGTTACTTTGACTTCATTTATAATTTCATCCATGATGATATTAAATAGGATTGGGCTTAGGCTATCTCCTTGCCTGATTCCGGTTGCCATAGGTATTTTCTTGCTTAGCTTATTTGCAGTTCTTACATATGTGTAGTTGTTCTTGTTCAATTCTTTGATGGTCTTTATTACATTCGGATGAATTCTTCTCTTTTGTGGTAGGGCCAAGACGTCTGTTAACCGTACCCTATCAAATGCCTGGGTTAGGTCAATGAAACACGTGAAGGCTACTTTATTAAACTCAATGGCTTTCTCAGTAATTTGACGTATTATAAATATAGCATCTATAGTAGACCTGTTCTGTCTGAACCCTTGCTGTTCTTCACATATTCCGGTTAGAGATATTTCTTCTGCTAGAATTTTTGTAAACAGTATCTATTTATGGGGTAATTAGTAGTAACATACGAGCACTGAAATAACTTTACGATAATTCCACTGCTTGTTTCAGGATAAACTAAGCTTACACGGACTGGTTGTACATAAAAAAAGGTGTTAGACAGGAATGTGTGGCTTTGCCATGGCTGTTTAACTTATACAGAGGCAATTGTTTAAAGGATTTAAAAGATATTGCGTATGGATTAAAAATAAATGATTTGATCGTCAAATAACTTAGGTCATATTAGCATTGTCTGAAGAGGAGTTGCAAGCGAAGGTATAAAGGTATAAACGAAAATGTAAGCAGGACAAAAGTAAAGGTATTACAAACAGAAAAAATCATGAAAAGCTGTGAGATACTGATTAAAGAAAAAAGAGTAGAACAAATGAATGAGTTTGTATAGGTACTTATGTTACGAGAGATAAAAATTAGGCTAGTCCCTACACTTATGTATGGTAGTGAATGTTTGGTTTGACAAAAGAACCATGAACCAAATAAGATTAATGCTACAGAAATAGGTAGTCCAAGAGGTATAGCTAGAGTGACTTTGATGGATAAAGTATGGAAAAGTGAGATAAAGGAACGCTGTGGTGTGAAAGAAAATGAGTTGGCAAAGATAGATAAAGAAATGGTTTTGACACCTAGAGAGGCTCGATGAAAAAAGATTGACAAAACTGATTTATAAGGCGAGTGTGAATAAGCAGGTTACTAAAGGTCGAACTCAGCAAACGTATCTCGATCAGAACGATATTGTTTTAAAGAAAGGCCAGGTCAAGAGTACCAACAATTGCCCCTATGAGAGCATTAATGAAAGTAGAGGAAGCTAAAAAACCGTAGCATGTGAAAAAAAGTGGTCTCTGCCTAATTCTACGGGAAAAGGCGTGATTATATGTTTGTATGTTAAATACTCTAAGAAAATATAAACAGACTTTATATCTACAGTCTAGTGATAAGCTGAGAAATGAATAAAACTTATTAAAAGGTAGTACACAATGGAGGCAAAGGATGTAAAACGTAAAATATTTGGTAATTTCAAATATTTGGAAATTTTCAATGGCCATGACATTGACATGACTAAGAAGTATAAAATTTTTGTTTTTAAAAGATTCAGAAAGTTAAACCTTGCTTTTAAATAATGGGCTTTAAAACAAATATTTTTATGTTTATTTTTTTTGCAATGCTGGTGGTTAAATATTTGTTATAAATTGACAGGAAGAAATTTTAAATTAAAAATGATTTCCTATTTAAATAAATTTACAGTGAAGAAATAAATTTAATCAACTAAAGTTAATAAACTTATACCAATTATAATGGAAGAAGTAGTGTGGCGAATTTAAATGATGTAACATCAACCTTTGCTTAACCATTCAACGCCAATACTTACTGCCACGAGCTCCTTCCTGTTAAGCTGAGCAAATAACACGAAATATTTGGTAGACCACCCAGATAAAGTAGTTTGATTCAGTAAAAAACTAGTTAGGCGGGTTCTGTGACATACATATAAATATTAGACATGTTACAAAAATTTCAATAAAAGAAAATGAAATTAAAATCTTAGTGTCTGTACTAAGATTTTTAGCTACAAATGGCTCTTTTCTATATCAAGAGTGGTAAAAAAGATGGATAACTATAAAACACTAAAAAAAATGCACTTACGTATTTATCCCTAAAATAAATTATTGCTTATAATGTTCGGAGGTAAAACAAAGTAACAAATTAAAAAAAGGTTTGAAGCGCAAAAATCTTTTGCCGAGCTGGTGCCTTGCCTGTGCCGAGCAGTTGCCTTACACGAAAGTTAGAATCGGCTTTTTATTGTTTTAAATACTGTGCCTGAAAATATTTTTAATCTGTGCCTATTTTCTAACAAAATGCGTAGGTTTATATTTTAATTTTAAAAATAATTAAAATATTGAAAAAATTTATGTGTATTAGTTTAAAAATCAAACAATTTTGATAATGAATTTACCGTTGGTTCCGCCACTGTTCATATAAATTTGTTATGCTCATTTTATGTGTTTGTAATGATGGTGTCGCTAAGAAAGGTGATAAGAACTTCAGGAATTATTTTATTTTAACATTTCGTAAATTATTATTATTATTATGTAGTTATGCCGAAGTTAAATGCAAAACTTTTTTGCTGTAATAAAAGTCTAGACACCATCTGCCAAATAATTTATAAAGCTAGTTTGTAAGTAATCGTAATAGGGCACAGATTTATGTATTAAAGATACATTTTTATTTTCTCTTTAAGTGTTGTATCATACATATAGTCACGCCTTTTTCCCATTGTGGTAGACAAAGACCACTTTGTTTCACTTGCTACGGTTCTTACACACATATTTTGTTTCTTTTACTTTTCTCAGAGCTCTAATACATGCTCGTCGATCGCTGAGATATGTACGCCAAAGTCGACCTTTACTGACTTGCCCATTCACTCACACTTTATAAATCTGTTTCGTCAAACTTCCTTCATCCTTCCAATCTACGTATTAAAACCATCTAAGCATTCCTTTATCTATCTTTGTAACCACTTTTTTTACATCACAGTGCTCCCTTATCTCATTATTCTTTACTTTATCCAACCGAGTCACTTCGACAATACTTTTCAGACTAGTCATCTCTGCAGCATTAATCTTATTTTTATGCTTTCTTGTCAAAACCAACATAAGAGTAGGGACCAGCACTTCTCTATGCACAGCCAGACGTGCCTTTTTGGACACGTTCTGGCTAGCTTATGCAGTGTCCCATTCATTTGTTTCCCTGCCAACACCCTTCGCTAAATGTCATACTTTCCGTCTTTAGTAAACTTTGAACTTTGAACCCAATTATATATATTATGTAAATTTGTGAAAGATGATGATTGCTTGTTCTGTTTCTGTAAAATGTAACAAAAGTTAATATTTATAAAATAATTCAAATTACTGCAATCATTTTTAATTTTTACAATTAACATGTTACATGTGTATAAAATAATTGATAGTAATGGTTTCAATCAATTACCTTGCAAAATATTCATCAAATGGCACAAAGATATTTAAATAAAAAAAAATCTACTTTAAAGTCAACACAAAACAAAAATACAACAAAAATAAATTATCTTCAGTATATTTAAAATTGTTCTGGATCAAGCCATTATTAAATTAAAAATAAATACAAACTCTTGCATTTTAAGAAAGATGCTTTTTATGGCTTCAGCTCTTGGTAAAAGTTCATAAAAATGGTAGTATATTGTAATTTCCTTTATAATTAAACTTTTACCACCCAGATATATTATAGGGTGTATCAGCGAGAGCAAAGCTCGTTTGTAGATAAAGTGTCACAAATCTCACATAAAATAAAGTGTTTGCTCTCTATCAAGCACCAACTATTATGTGTTTGCCACCAAATAACCAAAGACAATCTTCGTAGGCAAATATACCCTTTGATTATGCATCATACACTGTTAAATTATTAGTGGAAAATTAGTTATAATCATAGTTTAAAAAATGAGGCATTGACTTACTTATTGTTATTTACAACATGACACTTTCAATAATACTCTTTTGCTTAAAATACCCAACAACACAACTAAAACGTAACAAAACAAAAGGAAAAGTAACTTGAGGATAAAACCAAATCAGACTCTGCGAATGACATTACTTGCAGTCCTTCATATTTGTCTAAGTCTTACAGCGCCTTTAACGACAGTTGAAAACGCGAATATTACCAAATATCATCTCACAACCGCTTCAACTACTAATAAAACCGACAAAGAAGTTGATGATTTTGATCAATAGAATATCTTAAACCCTTCAAATCCGCATTGATTAAACATCGCCATAGGCGCTGTAGAATTACTATATTTACTTATAAATTGCAATGCTCTATAAATTTGGACTGTGGGATAATGCGATTGCAACCCTCTTATCACGGTAATAACCAATTCCTGGGGATCGTATAATATTGGCACTTTTATTAATATCCTAATCAAGCAATATAGTGAACATTTATCATTTTGACAATAGTATTGTTTATTATAAGACATTATGGTATTTGAAAACCTTACTCATCAAGCAAACAATTATTCAAAGTGCTAAAGTAAACACTTGCTCTCCCCCAAAGCACAAGCGTCCATCGGCAAAGGGTTCAACCCTAACATCGTATCAGTTAACTAGACAATTTGAATTTGTTAAGGTTATTAATTTAAATTTTCTGACTGGAGTTGAAAGTCACTTATTCGATTAAGAGAAAACTTTTGACAAATTCTTGGTGTAACCTGTCACATAATTTTTGTATACTTTACATGTATCTTTCTTTGTAATGTTAAACTTACTTTGTTTAATGTATTAAACCATTTTAAATATATTTTGTTTAAATGACACTTAAAAGGAACACTTCTGTTATGTGTATAACTGTGTACTAGTTACAGTGAATGTTTTTAGTAAAAATAAAATACATAAAAACCTATTAAGCATTTTAAATAAAATTTTTGCAATACTGCCAACTATTATCTACATTACATGTTTCATACATTTTTTTTTCGACGAGTTCAAACCAATTTGAATCTGAAATGAGAAGAAGAATGTGTTACTGAAAATGTACAAATGTGTTACGAGAAGTTTTAAAAGTGTTACGTTGTTAATTAATTCGATCTTTTGGAGAATAAAAAAATTGTGGGCTCTTTCTCTGGTAGATCTTGATTTCCCAGTTTAATTAAACTCGAGGGAATAAATAAAATAAGTTCACGGATTAATCTATTCTAAATTTTCACCAATTCAAATTAGTAAAAAAAAATACTAAAACAAAGTGAAATTCCTAAAAACATTAAGCAAATAAAATCTGTATCTGTATAGATAAAGAAAGAAAACGCCAGTACCAATGTTATCTTTGACTTATGAAAAAAAAAATGTAGAAAATTGTTAAACCAGTTTAATTGGGGATTTAAAAAAAATTATAAAATAGGTACATGATTAATAAAAAAAAGAGTAGCTAAAAATTTTTTTTAATCAATCGATACTTAAACTTTGTAGTTTTTAAATCGTTACAAAAGATCTTTGGATATCGTATCTTGACGTTGAACTGAAATGGATAACTTAATACATATATTCTTAATCTTTGGATATCACAAGCAATTATTATAAACCATATATTCAAAACTATATATTCCAATACCTATACCAATATATATTCTATACCATAAGTCTTATTTCGTAGATCTTAAACCACGGATTTCAAATCATAAATTCCAAACCATAATGTCCTAAACTATTTATTCCGTAACTGGTAGATACACAATAATGTAAAATCAAAAGTGTACATTAAGATAACAGAATTAGACTGGGATGGGCGGCTTACGGCAAATTAAAGTACATCTTCAGCATAAATATCCCAATGAATTTAAAATCAAAAGTCTATAACGAGTGTATACTGCCTGTTGTCACATATGGTTGCGAGACCTGGGTAATAACCAGAACAATCAAACATAAACTGGAAGTACATCAGAGAGCCATGGAAAGACGAATTTTAGGAATTTCCCTGAGAGACCACAAAACAAATACATGGATAAGAGAAAAAACCAAAGTCTCCGACATAATAAAAAGAATTGGTTCCCCAAAATGGCAATGGCCAGGACACGTGGCCAAACATACAGAAAACTGGAGCGGGTATATTACCAGATGGAGACCTTGGAAAGAGAGGAGAAGTGTTGGAAGACCCCAGCAAAGATGGTACGACGAGATAAAGAAGGTCGCAGGCTTAAATTGGTATCGAGTTGCGCAAAACCGAAGCCAATGGTCAAATTTGAAAGAGGCCTATATCCAAATGATAGAAAACGGCTAAAATAGGAAAAAAGATAACTGTATCTAGAAATTTTTAATTTTTTTAAAAAATTCATAACACGTGTATTAAACAAATTGGACTCTACTGATAATAAAAAAAATATATTAAATTTTAGCTCTCATTTAAACTAATTTATTTAATCAGCATTAAAACACTTATAGTTGGGATGTCAGGGGTGCAAAAATAGCATTTTTCGGACTTTGAAAGAAATTTGACGGAATAGGACTTAAAAGAAATGTCATGACAACATTAAAATACTATTAAAATTATAATAAAACCAAGGTACGCGTATTGCTTTTTTATTGCAAAATAACTTTGAAAACCGATTTTTTTCCAGTTATTGCGCAATATCTCGAAAACCAAAGGTTTTAGCGAACAACATTGCACAGTAAAGTTGTTCAGCGAATGTTTTTACGTAATGAAGGAAGGTATTTAAAATGAAATAAATTATTTTTCTGCCGAAAACATGTGTCAAAATTACAAAAAGGGAAAAACTAAATAAATATGTGTTAAAATAGTTTTTATTTCATGAAACGTAGGGATGAGTAATACGCCCGGTTTGGTAGCCTAAAAAAAATATGGCAACCTATTGCAAAATTGTTGAGAACTGGGGAACGCTGTAAATCCTGTCGCGGCAAACGGATCCTGATGAAACCATTTACAATCGGTAGGTATTACGGGGGCGGTTTAATAAGTCAGTGACTTTTTGAATAAAACAAATTTTTTTCCGAAAATAAACATTTTATTTTTCTACATAATCACTTTTTAGTTTGATACATTTAGTCCAGCGTTTTTCTAATTTTTTTATTCCCTCCAAATAATAGGTTTTTTCAAAGCTCTCAAAATACGCGTTTGTTTCGGTAATGACTTCTTCATTCGACTCAAATCTTTTACCGCCCAGCCTTTTCTTTAGGTTTGGAAACAGAAAATAGTCGCAGGGGGTTAAATCTGGAGAATATGCTGGATGGGGTAGCAGTTCGTATCCCAATTCGTGGATTTTGGCCATCGTGACTAGAAAAGGGTGCACACGTGCATTGTCTTGATGGAACAGCACTTTCTTCTTTGGCAAATGTGGCCGTTTTTGCTTCAAATCATCGTCGAATCTGTTCAAAAGCTTTGAATAATATTGTTAAGAACTGGAACGCTGTAAATCCTGTCACGGCAAACGGATCCTGAAGAAACCATTTACAAACGGTAGGTATTACTCGTAATATAATCTCTAAACACGCCAAATTTTAGAATTTGTAAACAATATTTAATACATACATACATAAAGCGAATACAAAGGTAGAAAACCAGCCTAGAGAGGAAATGGAAATCCGTCGTGGTGTAAGACAAGGATGCATCCCATCGCCAATACTATTCAACCTGTATAACGAAGCCATTTTTAAAGAAACCTTGGAAGAGGAATCGGTAGGGATAGTTATTAACGGAGAAGTTATAAATAATATGCGATATGCTGATGACACCGTCTTGTTAACGAGCAATCAAAGAGACATACAACATCTTTTAGAGAAATTAAATGATCGATGTAATGAATACGGTCTAAAGATAAATCTTAAAAAAACCAAGTTAATGGTAGTTACAAAGTTCCCCCAAAATCACAACCATGTAAACGTGTCAGTAGCAGACATCTTAATAGAGAATGTGCAGTCATACAAATACCTGGGAGCCTGGATAGAACAATCAGGTGACCAAACAAGAGAAATGAGAAGGAGAATAGAGATAGCCAGGTCTACATTTACGAAAATGAAAAAGTTGTTCACCAATCGAGATATCAAGATTGGACTTAGGATAAGGATGCTGCGTTGTTACGTGTTTTCCGCGCTTTTGTACTGAGGGGAGGCATGGACTCTCAAGAAGAATCACACAGACAAACTACAAGCCTTTGAGATGTGGTGCTACCGTAGAATATGGCGTATTAGCTGGACAAAAAAGATCTCTAATATGGAAGTCCTAATTCGGATGAACAAGGAATGTGAAGTCATTAACACCATAAAAAAGAGAAAGCTTCAATATCTAGGTCATATACTATGAGGACCCAAATACGCACTTCTCCAGGTGATAGTTCAGGAAAAGATTGGTGGAAGGAGGAATATTGGAAGACGCCGTGTGTCTTGGCTTAAAAACCTAAGGGACTGGTTTAATTGTAGCAATGTTGAACTCTTCCGAGCTGCAGTCAATAAGGTCCGGATAGTTGTGATGATAGCAAACCTCCGATAGGAGATGCACTGTAAGAAGAAGATACATAAAGTCACGCCTTTTTCCCATAGGGGTAGGCAGATCCACTTCCTTTTACTTGCTACGGTTCTTACACATATCTTTTGCTTCCTCTACTTTCATCAGTGCTCTTATACATGCTCGTCGGTTGTTGGTACTCTTGACATGGCCTTTCTTCAAAACAATGTTGATCTAATCGAGATATGTTCTCCGAGGTCGACCTCTACCGACTTGTCCATTCACACTCGCCTTATAAATTTGTTTCGTCAATCTTTTTTTATCCACCTTTTTTACGTGTCCAAATAATCTAAGCATTCCTTTATCTATCTTTGTAACCACATCTTTTTTACACTACAGCGTTCTCTTACTACAGACGCGGTGTGCTGCGGTGCGCTCGGGGGAATGGGCGGTTCTTGGGTGACTTCATTGTTCCCACCCAGTACAGAACTTGTACAAACTTCTTCAAGGTACGAAGGTACTGGATTGGGTGCAGCGTGGTTCTGGGTCCTGTCTGGTCGGATCTCCATTGTATTATTATTATTATTATTATACAGGGTACTTAAAAAGTTATAACCAATTCCATGTAAAAATCTCAACAAGTTCAACGGCAACGGTATAATTACAAAAGAGTATAAGAATAATAATCTATTGCAGCCAAAGTTTTTAAATGATTGTCAAAGTTCAGAAATACGAACGAATTTGCGAATATTTATTAAATCGAAAACAGGGTAAGTCAACATTTGAGTACATTATTTTCTCAGTAATTTCAAATGGATTACCCTGTACAAACGATTTTAATTATTTTTAAAGCGGTGCCTAGACACAATAACTTAATAAATTGTGAACAATTTAATACGAAATATTGCTTTTAAGTGAAGGAAACGAAAAATTAAAGTTTTTTTTTTGATAAAAAAAATATTAAAAATTTTAATTTTTTTTTTCATTCTGTTATTTTTTTATTGTTGTCGAGTATAAAAAATGTCGTTGCAAGTTATCGACCTTTTCTGTGTGTTGGGGTTATTTTAAAAATCAGCATATAAAAATCATTTTTATAACCACTTAATTTTATCAACTAATTAGTACATGCTTTCGTAAAAGGTTATATACATTTAGGGTTTTAATCATTAGAAAAAATATATTAGGATTGATTTTTTTTAAATAAATTTAATTAAACAAACGTCACTGAAGTAAATGGGGCCAGAAATTTAGATCGGTAATGTCTGACTTTAAGCTGTTCACATCTGTGGCTTAATGAAAATTTCCCAGAAGGAGAGGTCAGTATGGTTGAGCCTATTCCCAAACTTGATAAGCACCGGCCATCAGTTTATCCCGTTTAAGCCCTCTTGTAAATAGCTTCCAACCCTTGCGCCAATTTGAATCGGTCTACTCTTTAAAATAAACAAGCATTTGTTCGACAAACAAAACATAATGCATCGAGACGCTTAAGCTCCGCAAATCCTTAAAATCTAGTCAAATCCTTACGAGTAGGTACATCGACATTTTTAACAATTTCATTTGAAAAAGGGATAATTATAAATAATTTGTGATCGGTCAAATACGCTTTTATTGCAGTGTTTTAACTGGGAAAAATTTAAAATAAACGTAATGATGACAATTAAAAATGTTTGTTTAATAATTTTTAGAAATGGCCCAGTATACTTGAACCAAATAAACACTTATAGATCACTTGAGGTGACCCGTACAAATACTTTGCACCGATAGTGGTCAGTTACATAATAATAATAAAGTAAAAATAATTAAATGTAAATATTTGTTAATTTTAAACATTTTAACTTACAAAATAGTAACGAAATCAGTCTTATATTAACATTATTATCCTAGAAGGTACCCTCGACTTAGTCTGCGTAAGATTAGTACTTCGTGTAGCTCATTTTTTTCTCCAAGGAATTCATCCATCTATATTTATACCAACATTTTATACTTATTCGTGTGCTTACAGAACTCGTGCTACGCACTTTTTTATATCCTACACACTTATATATCAGTAATGCTTTTATCCCATTTATATAGTAAATAACAAAAATGTATTTTTTTTCAAAGTAACAAAATACACACTTGACACTGACAAAGAAACTTAAAACTGACAAGTGTCAATTTAATTAAGTTTATTGCCAATTTGAAATTGACTAATGCCAGTTAGAAATTTATGTAATTTGATTTTAACTAATGTCATTTTGATTCTGAATGCTGCCAACATCCATACATACATACTCACAAACTTTCGCGTTTATAATAGTAGTAGGTTTATACAATATCTTTATAAATTATAGCCCGTGTGTTATTGTGATGTATAAAATACATTATTTTAAAGTTTTTGCGTGAAAAAGTAACAAACATCCATACATACATACAGTGCAACAGAAGTAGCTTGACGGGCGAAGAACAAACAAATCTGCGCACAACGTTTATAATAGTAGTACGATTGTATAGTAATTTTATTTTGAATAAAGGTTTTACAGATAAAAATTAAAAAAAGTTTTATTTTGACAAAGTTTACTTAAATCAGACTTTTTTTTAAGTTTACTTCGCCGCAAAATGAACGCATGACCCACACTTTTTTTTTGGGTAACGTTTTATAAAATATAAAATGCCACTGAAATCAAACATCTTTTCTTAAACTTTTTAATCTCTGTAGTATTTTTTTATAAACATTGTAATTTAAAAGTTAAAGGTACCGTTTTCAAGTAAATTTTAAAAATATTAAATTTAAACTACATTTTCACAAACGACAGTATTATTAAATGATAATTTAGTAATAAACAAACATAGTTACTTAATTCAACAAGTGTTAAACATAAGCTCCTTCTTTCTGTTTACAAGTTCTACATCGTTTTAACAAAGAAAACTGAATGTTTTGAAGAAATAAAAAAATTTGTCGAAACTCGTTAGCAGCTTGTAAAATTCGGTCTCTTATTTGTTTCCCACTAGATTTTTTCACAAAAAAATTATTTTTTTTTCTATATATTAAAACCAAAAATCCAATGGATTCAGACATGAACTGCGTGATGGCCATACAATCGGTGCATCTGGTCCTATCCAATAATTAGTATAAAATTGTTTATTGTTGGATCTTTCTATTCAGAATATGTTTTGCTAAAATAATAAAAGATATGTATTTGTTTGAAAGACAGCTATAATTGAAAAATCCTAGGTATTTGAAGCTACTCAGTATAAAAAATGCTTTTTTAAAGCTTTTTTTTATCCTTAAGGGTACAGCTAGACAAAGGGCTTCAGTAGAGATTATAAAAATTTACCACCGACCTAAAATGGGCCAAAGAAAGAAAATTATTGTTAATGCCGGATTTTTGATCCTGCAAATAATTTAAGTTTAAAAGTAGTCCTTTAACTTATGACATTTTATTAATATTAAAGGAGTTAAAAAAAATAGCGCTATGAACTATATTTACGAGTTAATAAAATTTATATTTTTTGACCTTCATATTTACAAAAAATCGTTATTTAGATAAGACTCATGGTTATTCATTCTTATCTACCTTCCTAATTTGTTATATGTTTCCTTATACAGGGTGTCAATTTAAAAACTTCCCGAAAAAACAGTACAATTTTATTTTCAAGGAGTACATTTTCAACGAATGTTTTTATCCCTGGTAGTTAAATCCGGTTATCTCAAAGGCAATTTAACTGCTCCTCTTTCCTCTATCTTCTATCCATCTATCCGAGAATATCTCGTTTAAACATTGTCAGACGAAAACAAAATAATGAGGTGGAAATGTCCTGCTGGAAATGTAACAGATCCTTCTGAAAAAGTAAATTACCTTCTACATCAATTTAAGTTTCTATTTTGTGAGTTATAAGTAGATCGATAGTCTTTTTAGAATAACAGATTGTCAGTCAAGTTATTTTCAAGAAATAAACGACCAATAATGTCATTTTCTAGAATACCAGCCAAAATATTAACTTTTTGTTGGTGTTGTGTAAGCCTTTTTCAAAAATATACTGTTTTTCTTCACTCCAATAGCAAAAATTTTGTCCATTAATATTACCATTTATAAAAAATGAACTTTTATCGCTGAAACAGTTGTTTTACAAGATATTAGGGATGTCGATGAGACATGGTTTTACAGAACTCCATTTTTCTATCATAATCATCCTAATAAAGCTCTTAAATAATCTGCATTTTATATGGATAAAATTTATGCAATTTTAGTGCTTTTCTTTTAATCTCGCGTGACATTTCCATCTGTTCTGCTTTTAATCGTAAGGAACTAGTGGGCTCTGAAACAAATTTCCCCAAAACTTTCATTTGAGCTTTTTTATTTAGTATGTAGGTACTCTGGGGTTATTCCTTTTTTTTTTAATTTTTAATATAATAATATAAATTTAAAAATCAGCTAATTTTGCGGCATGATACCTATACATATACTTATACATATACAACTACTTTCCTAAAAATATGCCTCAACCAACATTGCATTAAATCTAATTGATAATTGTGCATAATCCCATTTCTGGTGATATATGGATGCTTATTTAGTAAAAGAAAGAATTATTAAATTTAACTACTCGAAGTGACCACCTATGGGCCGGTGTAGGGGTGTCGCCCCTTATTAGCATAGGGTAGGTCTTGCAAACTGACAAATCAACAATCCTTACGATTATCTATCAGATATAATTCAATGTTCGTCGAGGCATATTGTTAGGAAAGTAGTTAGTTTCTGATATATAGTCGACCCACGTATGCCTTTATGTATAGGTATCATGCAGCGAAAGTAGCTGGTTTTTAAAAATTAGATTTATGTATATTAGATAACTATTTTAAGTAAATTTTTTGCAGTAAATGGACAATGTTGCATCTGATAAAGACTAAAAGGAGACTCAATACAATAATGTTTGTTTAAATAATAACTTAAAAACCATGCAACTTAATTCAAATGAATTCTGTAAGTTTATAACGCTATTTTTCAGGAAGTGCTCAACAAAAAGTAATAAGTCAGGGGACCATTGAAAAGAGAATAATCGCTCATTAAAATGATGTACTACTTGTTCCCCCTTTCCATATAATATTCTAAGGGTAACAACTACGCCTCCTAGGGGGTGCAGCGATATTTAAAGATTTCCAATACAATTTATTTTATTTAATCCTGTCGGCTGCTCTACACTTTCGGGAGGGTCGTGAATAAGGAATAATTGTTGAATTTCTTTATTTTAAGAGAATACACAAATGTTCATAAAAAATTTGGGCGCCATGTATTTTATTCAGGGTAAAATACAAAAACCTTGGACCAATGCAAATATTTTAACAATAAAACTATTTGCTACTAATTTCTCAGTAGAATTCAATGAAATATTTACAAAGTCAATGCATTAACAAACATCTCCAAAACCGTTCATTATTTTAATTAAATTAAAGAAGTCAGTTTGTCAAAAACATACAAAAGTTATAAATGAGTTATATGTTAAAAAAAACTACCAGATAAGTTATTAAAACATTAAATTTACAAAAAATTAAAGGTGATAAATTAAATGTTTATTTACCAGTCTGTTGGACAAAAGAATTATTTCTTTGGCAAGTGAACGACCTTACATCAAATTTGACTTAACGTCTACAATATTAACATTCGTCACTTACTGCAGAGTATAATCTTTCCTGGTATGTGGCTGGAAATCATCTTTCTCAGACTAACAATTCTTTATAATTTGGACATAAATAATCTTCTAATTTCTTAACAATCTCAAAATTTGGTTCACACATAAAAATATAAATATCCAACCGAAGATTAATTGAATAGATCTCAATATTCCTCAAAATATGTCATTTCTAAGTTAGGATGATAAAAATTTCTAAGGATTTCTTTAAAATAAATCTTAAGAACATCATGGCTTCTCAGACATTTGAAAGGATAAAAAAAAAACAATTTCAAAGTATCTTAAACTTCACTGTGAAAACTTTAGAAGGCAAAAATAATTTTCTTCATACAGTTGTACTTTAATATCTCTTTATCAAAATATCAAAACGTAATATCTTTTTTTACAAGAAATTTACTTATCTTCTTACACACTTCAAAGAAGAACCCAGGAAGGCTATTAAAAATGAACGTCTTGTCTCTAGGAGATACCAACGACGAAAGAGAACAAGTACCTGTCCTTTTATCCCTTCTTATCAAAATTCTATTTATCGACAGATCTGGGCTAGTAGGTTAACGGTTGTTGCCAGATCTAATTAAATGTATTTAATTTCGCAACATAATATATTAGAATTCTCATAAATTAAATTCTATGATATTCCTGATAACTTTTTCAATATAATTTACCTCCCGTATACCTTGTACAATGCTGAATTACTCTATGTATGCAAAAAAAAATATAAAACGATTTAATTAGTTATATGAAAATAAGCCAAAATAATCTTAGTTCTGAAATGACAACCATGTAGTATCTACAATACCTATTTTCATAGAACATATTTAGCTGTCAATATTCAACTAATCAACCAATTAATGAGCTTTAATTGAAATTATGAAAACAAAATATACGAGGAAAATAAAAAGTTATATCAAAAAGGAAAGAAACTGACAAGTGTGAGATATTTCGTTACAGGGGTAACACCACGAGGGCTTAAAATATTCATTTAAAGTGTCTCTGCTAAAAATGAAATTGATCTGTTTTTTGATTTCTCATATTATTTACTGGAAGGAAGATATTAAGTGTAAAAAGTATACAAATTGGCACCCTGTATTTTATATTTATTCAAACATAAAAAATGTTTTGCAAGTATTTTTATTTTTTAAGTATAAAAGATTACTTTAATTAAAAAAATATATTTTTTAATATTCTTATTCTGCAAAGATATGTTTGATATTTATAGCATCTATTATAAATGTTTTCAGTCAAAATGAGGTTTGTCACGCAAACTGATTCGAGGTATATAATAAACATTAATTATCTACCTGTCAATTTGTGGTTCGAGTTAATGCAACTGTGGGAGGAAGTAAAAAAAAGTTTTGTCACCTGCGGATATTTTATAATTTTGTAATGATACTCCACGATTATTAAGGTATCTTAATAAATATAATTTTTTATTGCACACAATCCTCATTATTTTAACTTCAGGTATACAGAGACATTTAGTTATGCTTTAATTTACCTTCGCGTTTTTTGTGTTTTCATTTAATGAATAACACACATACAGTAAAACTTTCTTTAATCACCATTGCTTTTTTTTACGGTGAACAACCAACGAAGATGTACCCAAATATGTAAAAGCATTGAGGGTATTAATTTGTATAATTCAAGAACAGTCGTTATACAGGTACGTTTAACATATAGTTTTTTTAAACGTACAATAATAAGGCCATAATTCGCCGAAGGAAAGAATGTGCTAGTGTGGCGGCTGTCAGTTAAAACGTCATAAGTTGTGATATTAAATCAAAATTTGCAAAATGACATTTTTTATTGGTGAATGACAACTATAAAATAAGAGATGTCAACGAGCCATTTTTGTTTTCAACCGTATTACATATTTTGTGTTTATGACCTAATTATTGTACGTTTAAAAAAATAGTTATCTATGTACCAAGGACGAAAAACAGTATAATACAGTCGAGTCTGCAAATTGATAGCCGAGGCTAGCAAGCAGGCGATACATTACAGTTTTCCGCCAAAGTGCATATTACATTTTTTCGTCGATCTCTTCATACCTTTATGAAAGTAATGAATGTTTAGTATTTTTTTTGTATAAAATTCGTAATTTCTTGAAAATTAAATCCAATGTGGCCGTAGTTGCCAGTTCCCACAGCTCCGGAGGAGTGTTACTGATATTCATATCGCTATCACTACCCATTTTTGATTATTATGAACACTAATATTCACACCAGTGTCTTATTCACACGTAATATCTAGTGGATTTTGTAAGTTATTAGTTTGAAAACAGCAAATAACAGTTATTGTCACAGGCGCCTATGCTTTTATTAAATCGTGGATTTACGAAAATGACCCAATCATATCATAGTGACCATAGCGGACGAAAAATACTTGCCTTTAAAAATAGTAGATTATATATCCGGAAATTAGTAAATAAAATGTCATTTTTTGTAGGGGTCGGTCGACAAAAAAATAGCATATTTCATTTAAAAAATAAGTGACTTTTCATGGCTTGCGTCATGAAAAGTTCCACTTCTCCGGCTGAAATAATCTACTATTTTTTCAAACGTACAAGAATAAGGCTGAGCGGCAGTTTTACTTTTTCTTTTCCCTCCGCCTGAGAAAAAAGTGTTGCCATGAAAACGCCAAATAAAACGGTTGCTTTTCTTCCACTGACAGGTTAGTGTTAGTATTTAACTATGTAAAACACCTCAGAAAAATCATGAAATAATCATTATACAACTGAAAAAAAAAATATTTCAAACGTTATTTTTATTTGATAAAAAGACATTAAATGTACAATTTGTTGATATTGCATTTTCAAAATTAAAAGCATGCAATAATGTAGAAGTGTGTGCAGAAGCAGTTCTTCTTTTACGTTTAATATTTTACTTGCATTCTTATTTTTATTTCGTCGTGACTCCTTTATATAGCTTTCCTACCTGTGACGCTTTGACCACTCAATATTACCTTCTCCATTAATTAATAGTGTAGCCGAAGTACGTCTTAACGAATGGTCTGTGTATTCTTTTGCTCTAATTAATTTTAAAAAAGTTGCACTAAAATACTGCTAATATTGTGTACTGCCATCAAACATTTATAGCATTTTCCACTTTAATATTTCAAAAAAAATCTAGTTTCTGGCATATTTTTTGGTCTTAATGCTGCGTATTTTCAATTAATTTTAAAGAAATCTTCTCCAATTATTGTAAACGATCAAACCTTTGTAGTCTTACTATCCGGAATTTTAATTAAAATAAAATTTCCCATGTCGTTCATGTCTGTAGTTTTCATTTTTATGATTTCTAACACTGACAATTTGATGCTAATGTTTATGTGTCAAAAATTTTTTGTCCAACAAACGTAACTACCCATTTATTTATCAAGCCTAGCTGAGTATCAGGAACATGGCAACTTTATAATTATGTTTTGTTAAATACCTCAGTACAATTAGGACCGAATTTTTGTACATTTAAAAAAAATATATATATATTTTATTTGGAGGAGAAGTGACTTTTTATGCCTTCTATTACCCGCCTTACTTCGTTCGGCAGGCCATGAAAAGTCCCACTTCTCCTTTACTTGAAATAATCTACTATTACTCAAAGTTATTTAAACTTACACTTACACTTACTTACACTTTTATCCCGGCGCTCCTGCCAAAATTTGTGTACTATGACAAATTATTTACAAAAATAAAAACAATTGTTTAGACACTGCAATTGCTATTTATTACAGATGCAACTGAAAATCCAATCAGGATTTGCATAAATAGGGTTGGATATTCCATTTTGATTAAGTGCATCAAATCGGAAGAAGCAAATTTTGTTTTCAGGTTGTTGTCGCAGGATAGTTCAATTAGACTCCCTTCTTTTTGCAATGGAAATTTTAGCAAAGCTCAAGATCTTGGACTAATTTAAATTTTTCGGCATTGTACTCCTTAAAATATTTTTTAAACTGGCCAGTGAGTGCACTATAAAGTTTTTAAATAGATCTTTCTTACCTTTTCAGTGTACTTTATGTTGTATGGAAATGATCCATACCTTCCTAGAAAGTTCTAGAAACTACAGGAATGATTAATTTGAGATTTTTCTCAAAGTTCCATTAGCGTTAAAGCCGTTTAGAAATGTTTATTTTATAATATTTTAGGCCGCTATGTCTGCCTCACGGCGCACTTGTTTGCTCTTTAAGGCGCACTGGTGCGCGCAGTTTTCATATAGGAAATCCTTGTCCAATCTCATCAATCAAAATACTTATTTTCAAGAATGAGTCTACAGTCTCAGTTTCTCATTATTTTCTGCAATATCAATGCGCTGCTTTATTTCTACTTTTTATATCTTCCACTCAATTTAAAATTTTAATTCACTTTGGTACGTGACCATTTTATTAAAGGGATATAACTATAGGATTAACATATGCATGTAACCTTTCAATTTATTAAAATTATTACATACATACATACATAAAGTTACGCCTTTTTCCCATAGGGGTAGGCAGAGACCACTTCCTTCCACTTGCTACGGTTCGTACACAAATCTTTTGATAGTAAAAATTTGTCTATCAATGTAAATATTTTTTTTGAAAAACAATTTTTTGTTGATTAATTTTATGATGCCAGCAAACCAGTTTATTTGACATATTAAAAGATATGTATTTTATTAAAAAGTGGAAAATGTATTTTTCTAATTTTGAAATATAGTGACATTTTTTGTAACTGCTACGGGTGACAAAAGATGTGTCTTTTCCTAACTAGTTAAAAAATGAATTTTTTTTATTAAAGTAGTTACAAAAAATGTCACTTATTGTTTATTGTCCCAGGTGAATGGGTCATCTCAAATGGTAGGGGGGTGTGATGCGCACTCACTTCGTAAATACACCAAATACATACATACATATAGTCACGTCTTTAGGCAAAGACCACTTTCTTTCACTTGCTACGGCTCTTACACACATCTTTTGCTTCCTCTACATTCATTAGTGTTCTTATGCATGCTCGTCGGTTTTTGGTACTCTTGACCTGGCCTTTCTTCAAAACAATGTTGATCTGATCGAGATATGTTCGCCGAGGTCGACCTCTACCGACTTGTCCATTTACAATCACCTTATAAATTTGTTTTGTCAATCTTCCTTCATCCATCTTTTCTACGTGTCCAAACCATCTAAGCATTCCTTTATCTATCTTTGTAACCACATCTTCTTTTACACCACATAATTTTCTTATCTTACTATTCTTTACTTTATCCATCAGAGTCACTCCAGCTATACTTTTCACATTACTTATATCCACAGCTTTAATCCTATTTAAATGCTTCTTCTGCCAAACCCAACATTCACTACCTTATATAAGTGTAGAAACCTCTATGCACAGCAAGACGTGCCTTTTTAAACACTTTCTGGCTGTTCATAAAGCTATGCAGTGATCCGTTCATCTGTTTTTCTGCCAAATATTACTAACTAAATAATATACAATAATGTAAAGCCTGCATGCCACGTGCTGAGTGCTGTGTTATACCTAGTGTGTCAATTAAAACGGTTACTTTAGTTTCCGTTTCAGTGAAACGAGTGAGCAAATGCCCATTGTACGTTAACGAAAGGAATATTATTCTTAATGAATATGATACCCACAAACACCAAAATCTTTCATATAGTGTTGATACTGAGGTGGAAATGTGTTCGCAAATGATTATAATCATTAATACGAGGCGTGTATTTTACTTGAGTATAGTTATGTGCATTTTACCACGTGGTGTTTTTTAAAGTATTGCTCTGAACGCTAAAGGTTATACCTCGGCTGAAGGTATGCAAAGCGCTGTGCTCTGTATTGCTCAAAGTTCGGACATCGAAAGAGACTCGAGAAGCCGGAACTGTTTCGAATGTGGCTTCTCGTTTTAAATTAAGCGTGTTTTATTGGTCACTGTGACCGTCTAACTGCTTGCTAAGAATTGCGCGCGACGATTGGAATGTTCTCGAAATAATTGCATATGATTTATAAATACTAATCTTTAGTGAGTATTTTAAATACCTCCTTTGATTGAAAATCCCGCCGACTGTGAAATACGCGCTGTGATTCGTTTTCTTAGTGCTAAAAGCGTAAAATCTGCTGAAATTCATCATCAGATCAGAGAAGTGTATGAAGAAAACATTATGAGCGATGGACTGGTACGGAAATGGGTAAAAAATGGCCGTACAAATGTGCATAATGAGGAAAAGTGGGCGGCTCTTCAGTCATTACTGACGATTTGATGCAAAAAGTTGATGAAAAGGTGAGAGAGAACAGACGCTTTACGATTGGTGTAATAAGTTTCCTCAATTGTCAAGGAGTGTGCTTTATGTAATGGTTACAGAACGTTTAAATTATCGAAAGTTATGTTTACGCTGAGTGAGTTGCAAAAAAGCAAACGTTTAGCTAGTTCTTTGACTTTCTTAGAGCAGTACAGTGGAGAAGGTGACGAGTTTTTAAGCCAAATTGTCACAGGTGACAAAACATGGGTGGCTTACGTTACACCTGAATCAAATTAAAGCAGCAATGACGGCATTCAACATTACCCAAGAAGGTAAAGTTCGAGCAAAGAAGGAGGTGTTGCTTGTGGATTTTTTGCCTCGTGGTGACACCATAAATTCTACGACTTACTGTGAGACCTTGCAATCCACAACAAAAGGCAAGGCATGCTGAGTAAAGGGATCATTTTGCTTCATAACAATGCCCGTTCACACGTTGCTTTTCGGACTCCAGAGCTGAGCGGATCATTTAGCTGGCAACAATTCGATCACCCTCCATACAGCACCGATTTAGCGCCCTGTGACAATCACATATTTCTGCATTTAAAAAACCATTTGGGTAGTCTTTAACGATAAGCAAAAAGAAATTGTGAAAGACTTTAAACTTTTTTTTATAGAATTTAATATTATACTTTTAAAATATCTTTAAAAAAGTTAATGTAAGATTCTTAAAGCCAAAATAAAAATTTTAAACACTTATTAATTAATTATGATTGTTTATTTTTCTGTTATATTGGTCCAATAACCTATTTACGAATAAAGATTATAATTGAAGAAAGAAAAATTACGGCAATATTTTAAAGAAAATTGCTTGCGTTTTTTTACTAAGTGGTACACTTATATTTGTTTGTTATGTAAGATGACAAAAAGATATTTTAAATTAAAATTATTCATAATGCACAAAAAATAACGAAACATTTAACTACATAAAATTTAATTAATGTTTTATGCTCTAGATATATATTTTAGTACAGTCATATTAGGAAATTAGGTGGAAATAATTTTCTAAAAGGGGAAACTTTGCATAGGTATAATACTAGCACCCAGTAACAACAAATTAAAAATTAACATTCGTGCATGCTGTGCTTTCCAAGATGACGGCCGATTTTACTTTTTTGACCATATTATATATAACCGTTGAAAACATAAAAAAAGTTTTTACATACAAGTTTAAGAACACCAAAAAATACATCTTTTTAGTGTTTATATTTTTTGTCCTATCTTCTACGGTTATTGAGAAAAATTTAAATTAGTAATAACAAAAATGAATTTTGTTCGAATTCTGGTAGTTTTATTTTTTTTTAAAAATCTTTCACTGCAGTGGCCCTGCTAAGTGAAAATTCACTTGACGGCAGGGTCCAGGTATAAAATGTACATATTAAAAAACAATTTAGATATTCAAAAAAAAAAAAAACGGTGATGGTAATAACGTATATGTTAGTGGTTACACAATAGTGGTAAGATAGTGGGTTGTAAACTTGAAAACTAATTAACAATAAGGAGTTTTTATTTATCTAAAACAGTGTATCTTATAGAAAACTATAAATAGGTATGACCTACTCAACATGGCCATTCAAGGTAAGTTTGGAATACCCAGCCTACATTTGCTACTAGAAACTTATTTTAACAAAATCTTTCAACAGGTTTGTAGGCTACATACTAAGGATTCACTAGATATAAGGTCTAGACTAAGTTTAAGTAGCTCTTTAGTTGGTAACGCGAATGATTAGTTACAAGAGCAATAACAATATAGTTTTGAATTAATAATAAAAAACAACAGCGTTAAAAAAATATTACAGAGGGTTATTAGGCTACAGTACAGATCCGTCTTAAATACCTATGAATTGACAAACATGTCAACTACAATTAATAATCAATACATTAAACACGAAAAATAAAACATTTAAAATGGAATAATATTTACGGAAAATAGTTAAACAGAACAAAAAAGAAGAACGGCTTAAATATACAGTAATCGTTTTAAATGACAGAAATGCAACCAAACAACAAATTGCAGCAGCAAGAAAGACTTTTATCATTGCTTTGTATGGTAAGTCAAAGAATAAAACATTGGATGAGCACATATTTTACATGTACCAACAATATACTGCTAAGAAAGGGCTGCAAGCAAATTTCAATTTGGCTACGCTACCACTAACATCAGCTGCTGCTTCCCAACACAGCTTCCGTGTATATCACAAAGTTCAAAAATGACTTGGAAATGATTTAGATCCGTGTTATTGGGGATGGAGTTTGACTGCAACCTATATCAACCATTTTTCCACCAGCACCCGAGAAAATCATGCATGTTATTTCTTGCAAATGTAAGAAGTGTTCTGACTACTGTGAGCAGGTCTGCTGTATTCAGCAATGTGCGGTAAATGTGAGGGATTGTCTTGTAAAAACTTGCCAAAGGTGGACGTGGATGAATCCGAAATTGTAGAACAAGATAAATAATCAAAATATTTTAAGTATTAATAACTATTCTACCTTTTTACTTAAAAATGTTTATAAATAAATATAAAATAAGAAAATTTTTGTATTTTAATAATATCTATGCCTAAATGCCAAACCTTAAAGATTAATGTACGTGTTAAATTAAATTTTCCACTGCAACTGCAGAAATTTGAACAAAATTCAAGTTTTGTTATTACTAATTTAAATGTTTCTCAATAACCGTTGAAGATAGAATAAAAGTTATAAAGACTAAAAAGATGTAATTTTGTGTGTTCTTTACCTTTTGTTTAAAAAGCTTTTTTGTATTTTCAAAGGTTAGTGAAATATAGTAGT